>CM070713.1:62247909-62847909 GCA_036346275.1 Otatea glauca
TGATAGCATCCAGCCAGTAGACCTACGCAGTAATCGAGAAGTCAGGGAGGTTACCGAAAGCAGGAGGCGCTGACACCCTCGCTGGGCGTGGCTGGCAGAACGGAAGTCAAGGTCAGCCGGCAAGAGTGTGTAGACATGGCTGGTAGCCATCAGAGTCACGGTGAGGGGTAGAACGACGCCATGGGTTCTAGCTGATTCTCGCGAACTCCTTGTCTAGCTCGTCCAGGTCACCAACCTCGTCCAGCTTCTACACAACACTCGCAAATACAACAACACACGAAACGTCACTTGGAGAAAATTTTGCACTTACGTGCGCTCGAGCTCATCAGCATATCGCATCTCCACCACCTCATCTCTGCCCACCCAATCACCTTCGCACTGCGATTACGTGTTGGCATGACGCCCTTGCTCTCTGGATCCCGCAGCCCACCAATAGCTGCTGAACCTTATGGAGCACCTCCGAGTAGTGAAAATGGCCCAGCGGGATGGCTTCTCTTGGGGGTGGAAGCACCAAGCGAGGGGGAGAGCGGAAGACGAAGAGAGACGAGAAGCAATGTGTTAATTAATAATCGACAAGGGGGAATCAACGACCAACGTACCTGACATGCGGTGGCAAGCGCGGCGGGCTGGGAAAGGAATGCAAGGCAAGTGCAATGCACGGGCGGAGCGCGGGTGCAGCCGGTGGAATAACTCCCATGTCGGCTGAGCGCCCCCTCATGAAGCTCCCAGGACGGCGCTAGGGAAAAGGAGAGCAGGTCCGTCATGAAGCCTCCAAGGCGATGGCAAGGAAAAGGGGAGCGGGTCCTCGAGGGCTCCGCGTAGGGCGATTTCTTGGCGACGGCTTCTCCTGGGGGCGAACGCGTTAAGGTGAAGGGGAGAGCGGAAGACAAAGGGAGATGGGAAGCGCTGGGTTGATTAGTAATCGATAAGGGGGGAATCAACGACTGACATACCCGATAGGTGGCGGCAGGAGCGGGCGAGGCTGCGGGAAGGGGCACGTTGGCAAGTCAAGCGGCGCGTACGAGCTAAGGGAGACAAGCGTGACACACGGGTGAAGCACGGTGGCAGCCCGTGGAAGACCCCATGTTGGCAGAGTACCCCCTCCCGAAGCTCCTAGGATGACGGTGGCCTCAAGGGCTCTGTAGAGTGCGATTTATTGGCGACACATGGGTCGGTGCTCAGGGCGCATGGACGAGCTGATAGGCATGAACTAAGAAGATCAACGCTGTGGAAGATGCGGGCCCACACGCAAATAGGAAAAAGGAGAGGGCTTTCTCCGCGCAAAGTGCCGACGTGACATCGGTCGGAGCTCGCGGATTCTTTCTGCTATAAGAGGTTAGTTATTTTGTAAGATTTCACGTAAAACAGTTTTTTTAAAAAAATCCAAACGGGCGTAAATCGTTGAACGTCTCATCCTGTTATTTGGTTCCGAGTATTTGTGTTTGCAAAGTGCAAACCCTTATATAGATACGTTGTTTTTTCAAAAGGAAAAAGAACTGGAGATATCTGTACTTGCGGATGGGCAAGTCAGGTTTTGTGTGTGCAGCGCAAGGATTCAAATTTCGTTTTCGATAAAATATCGTTTCGGACCGGAATCCAAAATTTCGCCAAAATTCGGATATTTCGGACAAATCTTGTTCGAAATTCAAAAACAAAAATTCAAATCCAGTTTGTTTTCTACCAAGGAAAACGAAATTTCGCTGAAAAATCCCGAAATTCTGGCGTTTTTGCAACAGCAGAAAAATGGGTCGAACGATATCAAAAATTTATGAAATTTATTTTGGAGAGTCCTGACACATAGATTATATTTCCATAAAAATTTTAGATAATTTTGAAGTCTATGGAATTTTTAAAAATTCAAACATTGCTACTGTCCTAATTAAACGCTGACGGGAAATTTTGAACCGAATGCAAAATGGTTCAAACCACGTTATAAATATTTGAATTTTTTTTTGCATGGTAATTATGTATCTCTAATTCTCTCATAAAATTTTCAAATGATGATCAACTGTATGAATTTTTAAAAATTCGAACAGTACTACTGCCCTGTTAAAAGGCTTACCGGCAAACCTGAATAAAATGAAAAATTATCTAAACCATGTCAAAAACTTTTGTAAATTTTTGTGGATGGTCCTGATGTAACATTATTGTTGCTTTAAAAATTTTATATGATGATCATTCTCAAATAATGTTTAAAAATTCAGACAAAAGCGTGTTGATCAATACATAGATTTACTTTAGCAATAAAAAAAAGCTTAAATTTTTTGAAAATTTTAAAGACGGGTGATAAGGAGTTTCTTAATATATCATAAAATTTTTGAAACATTATCGCACTCCAGTGAATTTATAAAATTCTTACAAGTCACAGTATCATTTATGTTCTTTTCTTTTGATTTTGAAATATAATATAACAAACTAAGTTCAATGCTTATAGATTTGATTGTCCAAACAAACAAAGTTGATTTTTTTTTAGAAATTTATATAATGGTACTGTGTCAATTATTAATCTCTAAAAAAATTAGATCATAATCGCACTCAAGAAAATTTATAAAATTGTTCATTCTGCTTTTTGATTTTTAAGGATAACAAATTAAGTTAAATTATTTTTAAAATTTTTATGTATGATCCTAAGCTACTGAATATAGTACCATAAAATGTTTAGCTCATTATCAAGCTTGTAAAATTTTATAAAAATCTGACAGTGTTTCTACCAAAATTTTAAAATGTCTCAAAAATTCAGTTTTTCAACAAATTTTCATAAGAGATAACTTTCCTAAGGGTTATTGGATCAAATCCGGCAAAAAAAACATGAAATTTCGGGTTACTGTAGTAATTTCAGAAAAAATTATTTTTTTTATCCAGATGGTAGTTTAGATTTTAGAGTGATCCGAAATCCGAAATGGTGCAGCGCCACTACACCAGTGAGAGTTCGTTAAACAAGTCGCATGTTGCGTGGTTAACATGCATAGTGCACAGAATCAGGGCGGACGAGGAGAAGCTGCTTGCAATTGATTTTTTTTTGCTTTTTAGTCTTCTTATGATTTTTTTAATATAGTCTTCCTCCGAAATTATACGTAGATTTGGCCTCTAAGAGTTACCTCCTGGGCTCGAGGAGCTCAGCAGGTCGTCTACCGTGCTAAGATTCCTACCGAGCTTCCTTTCTGCGGTAGAAATCAACTCCACTAATTAATTATTAATTTAATTATATTTCTTAATTAATCACTTAATTAAAATCGCTAATTAATCTCCGTCCTTCCACGGAAGCCAAGTTCCTAAGGTGCACTCCCGGTTGCTTCCACGGCAAACAAGTGCAGAAAGTGCCTTCGATTCCTTTGCGCCAACCAAACATGGAACTAGTCTAGCAAGGAAGCTGTCGAGCTCCCGTAATACGACAGGTGACACGTGTCGCTTACTGCGTCTTTCAAACTCACCAAAAAGACTAATTTCGTAAGCTTGAATAAAAGGAGACAAAATTTACCGTAAACCAACTTTAAAAGGCTAAAAATGTGTTGGCTTCCTTACAACTGAGTTTAGGATCTGTTTAAGAGAGTTGTAGCTTTTCTGAAAAACTATTTTTTGGTTTCCTAGGCTAAAAGGGTTATAGTTTTTTTATAAGAGATCATTTGACAAATAGCTAATTTCCCTCAATAATAGACTGCAAAAACAGATTCATCCCAGCTTTTGGCTTTTACTAATTATATATAGCTTCTAACTTATAGCAAAAGCTATTTAAAATCTAAGCTATTTGAGAGGAGAAGTTTATTGACTTTTCGAAAACCAAAGCTAGTTTAAAGCCGGCCTTAGCCTGGTAGTCGGCGATATTGGAAAAAGTCCCATCACTGTCCGAGGTTAGAAACTCAAGGTGTGCCTCTAGTGAACGAATCAATTTAGTGACAGGACAAGACTAGAAGATGCCAATGCCTAATTTTTTGAATTTGAATTTTGCCGGTTTGCTTTAACGAGTCGGCTTGATACAACCGATTTTCACGACTTTCGCTCAAAAATCGATGATATTTCAAGCCCTGCACTTGCACTTTGGGATCCCAAATGTTCAGGGGTAGGAAAGGTGGCCTCAGGCCCTCAGCCATCCATGCTTGAAACGGCTGCATTTTGTACTCGCTGCGTGGTACAGAAGTCGTTACAACATACTACGCTTCTACTAAGTTATATTTTTTTAAAAAACTATATTTTTTTTATTAGATCACTTATTATTTTTTATGTTGTATCTTGCTCTAGTATATTGTATAAAATGACATTGCAAATAGCTAAAAGGGAAGAGTATGCAAGGAAAAAAGAAGAAGTAAAAAATCACATTGAAATTGTAGAATGACATGTATTTAGAAATAAAATTTGAAAACTATAATAGCATATATTTAGAAACGGAAGAAGTATGAATTGAATGTAAAATAGTTCAGATCCTATTTGTAACATAAAAACAAATCTGACATCCAAAAAGAACCTTAATTCCTACAGGAATCGGGAAATTACTTGCATTCAAATGGGCCTAAACATATCGTGTTTCTTCAAGGCTCAGATGCAAGGATTTCATACAAATTTCAAATGATTCAATTGCCGCATGAACCTAAAAATTTTCCCACGTTCTAAACAGAACCTCAAGAATTTAGCTTCTCTTACAAACTGAATTATTTCTTTTGCCTTAACAAAGAAAGTCGATTTAAAATGGAATATACATTTCCAACAAAACCACGTTCCATTCCTAAGTTCGCCCATTGTCGAATCTAACGTAGGTTCAAGCCTCTAATACGAAGTTTGGTGGAACAGGTCTAATCCCTTCACAACATCAAATTTTTCATTTGAATATTGTTGGAAACCTGTTTTTAATGTGTCTCTAATTATGTTTAAAGAAAAAACAAGTAAGGTCTTGTTTGGTTCAGCATGTAGTTTTCTCCTTGTATTCGATGGTTCATGTTGCATGGAATGTTGCAATTGTTTGACTGGGTGTTTGGTATATGGAACAGTGCGAGAGCTTGTTTGCCCAGAGGAGGTGCGAGAGAAGGTTTGACTTCTTCTGGACGGGTTGATGTGACGGTGTTTGAACTTTTCATCTATTGTACTGTCGTCCGGATTTCCATTTGGATTTTACTTCCCACTCTCACGGGCACTCGGGCGGATTATTTTGGACCGATCTGAGGCATGATGTCATGATCAAGGTTTAAAAATTCGGTTTCAGAATAAATTTTGTCCCTGATCGGATCGCGAAATTTCGGAAATATTTCGGACGAAATTTGAATTTGAAAATTCAAATCCGGTCCATGCGGGGACGAAAAATCCCGAAATTCGGCGAAAAAATCCGAAATTTCGGTCGAAATATCCGAAATTTCGGGTTTTTTTGCATCGGCAGAAAAGTGTTCTAAACGTTAACGAAAATTTTTGAATTTTTTTGGAGGTTCCTGACACATTGCTGATGTTCTCACAAAAATTTCAGCTGATTACCACATCCGAGGAATTTTTAAAAATTCGGAGAGTGGTACTTTCCTGATAAAACACTGACCGATAAGTTTGATCTGAATGGAAAATGGTACAAATCAAGTTAGAAACTGTTGAAATTTTTTGTGCATGGTTATGATCCATAACTAACATTCTCAAAAAAAATTCAGTTGATTATCACATCTGAGAAATTTTTAAAAATTCGGAGAGTGGTACTATTCTGATAAAACACTGCTCGACAAGTTTGATCCGAATGGAAAATAGTACAAATCAAGTTAGAAACTGTTGAATTTTTTTTGTGCATGGTTATGATCTATAAATAATGTTCTCACAAAAATTTAAGCTGATTATAAAGCTTCATGAATTTTTGAAAATTCGAACAGTGCTACTTCACATTATATTTTTTTTGAATAGTTTCGAGCATGCAAAAATTATAATTTTTTTTACATAGTTGGAAAGCATCGATGATATTCTCATAAAATTTTGAGATCATGATAAAATATAAAAAAATTCCCAAGAAATGTGAATGTGGTACTTCACAGTTTTCGGACTTCAGAGCGCGTGTTTATACCGTTTACTATTTTTTATTGAGTAGCCAAAACAGGTTCAAATTTTCTGAAACTTTTATAAAAGGGTTAAGAGAGAATTATTAACTTCTCATAAAAATTTAAGGTGATTATCAAACATGAAGAAATTTATAAAATTCTAACACGGTTATTGTCTTGTTTATGCTAATTCTGTTTTTTATTTTTAAAACATAACAAACGAAGTTAAAATATTTTTAAAAAAAATATGTACGATACTAGGTGTCTTATGATGGTAAAATAAATTTTTCATAGCATTAAAAGGCTTCCTCAATTTTATACAATTTTGATAGTGTTTCTGTCGAAACTTTAAAATGTCTCAAAAATTAACTTTTTGGACAAATTATCATTGAAGATCACTTTATTATATGTTATTGATGCCATTTCGGTGAAATCCGGCCATAAATTTTGAAAAACTGGTCAATTATCCCGAAATTTCTGCGGTTTTACCCAAAATTTCGCCGAAATTATCGAAATTACTGTAGCATTCGAATTTTTTCAAAATTTTAGATTTGGCCGGTATTTCCAATCTCATGGGGTCCGAAATCTGAGATTTCGGCGAAAATTCGCCGAATTTTCTAACCCTGGTCATGGTCTGGTCTGAAGTTCGATTCGGCACGAAGTGGGTCATGTCGGGCCGACACGATACTATAACACGGATCGTCTGGGTTTGAAAACCAGGCACGATGGGTGACACGACCCAGCGCGATACTATAAACGGGCCGTATTGGGCCCGATGACCCAAGGCATGAGGAAGAAGTCCAGCATTAAGGTCACCGACTCACAGAGCATGACTGTTATGGACGCACCCAGCAGTATGGACGTTACCCCCGTCGCCAACACCTGAGAGAGACCGGCAAAGCGGGAGAGAAAGCTGAGAGAGATTGAGAGACGGTGCAAAAAGCTGCTCTCTCTCTCACCCATCCATCTCAATTTCTCTTAGCTCTCTCTCTCCTGTCTCTCTCAATCCATCTCTCAATCTCTCTCGCCTGTTTCGCTCACTCTCTTTCTCGCCTATTGCCACACCTCTCGCCCGTGTTCAGCGCATCCCCCTCGTTTTATGTAACTGTTCAAGAATAAATAAATTTTAGTTCTTTTTCTCATAATATTTGCATCCACTGACTCAACTCCATGTGTCTCCAGCTCATTTTCTCTCGTTGCAATAGTGCAAATGGGCCAGCCCTAGACCAAAGACAAAGACGACGCGCAAAAATGGGTCGTACCTAGGCTTCGTCGGCGAGACCAGACCAAGACGGCAGCACGACGAGCCGTCGCGACCCGACATGGTTCAGACACAAAACACGATAGGCCCATACCGGGCCAGCCCGACACAATGACGCTTACTTTTACTCTCACTGTTGGGCTAGGGTTATGTACAATTTTACTAGAAAAAATCATGTTATAAAAATTGAACTGGATCTATCAACTCGGTTTGATAGTCTAACGTATTCGGTGCAGTATGGCAAAATTTTGATTTTCAATATATGTTTTTTTAAAAAAACCGAATATGAAATAAAAAACATGTAAAATTACATAAAGTAGTGGGTAAATGTGTATAAAGCACGATTTCATATGGAAATAATATAACTAAATTTGTGAAAGTAATGGTCAAATGTGTGTAATAATATTTACTAATGCATAATTAGATAAAGTAATAGTCAAAGATGTGTATTAGAAATCGTGTCCGTATCCAAAACGGCAAGTAAAAAGGAATAATTCACGTTAGTTTGGTAAGTATGGTATTTACTAAGACCGAACCAAAATATTATGATATTTATCGATACCGAATCGAAGTTCTATCATATACTCCTTTCGTTGATAAATATAAGGCTTATAGTTTGAATGGTCTTGTTGAAAAATATAAGGCGTGCATGTAGATTTAATGAGCCTTTCCACTTATACCGCTATTTATTCTCTCTCAACCATATGCATTTATTCATTATCTCCAAGACAATTAAGAGGGATATATAAGTCATTTCCTTTCATGCCTTTCTCAATTTCATCACAACCTTAATACTTGTGCAAAGTCAAAATATGGCTTATATTTATCAACGAAGGGAGTATTAGATATCATATTTTAATTACCTTATTTGAAAAGCTATATTTACCAAAATATACCGTACGAAACCTAGCTGCGGCGTTGCCACGCGCCCACGCCAGCCCGACCCCAAATCAAACCGGCCGAGCATGGCCACTCGTCGCAAACTCACAATCCGCAAGACCCGCGAAGAGCCACCGCGCGTTTCAAATTTCGAACGCGTCCCAAACAGGCAGTGACAGAGAGAGCGCGCACTACGTCCGGGTGGACTGCGACGTCTGCCCCGCCCCGTGACATGTTGGTGCGTCCGCCACGTCAGATGCGGACGCGGCACGGCGGCAGTACCCGCTATCGTTTTCAAACATGGCACCGGTTCGTGCCCGCCACTAACGTATGGGCTCTAAAGACACTCCCAGTGCTCCACGATGGACCGCTTTTAAGGCCATCCATCTAAGATGAGAGGCGACGTGGTCGAGAGTAAAAAAAAAAAGAGAGGAATGTTGAGATACAATCAAACTTTGATGTACAAGTTTCGACACTACTTTTGAATGATTTTCGTTCTAAATATAGGATCCTATTGTACAAGAGAATTAATAATAAAAAAAAAGATTTTGCCTTTCTATATTTTTTTTGTTCTTCGTGATTATTTTATTTGCTCGAACAGTGCATTGTGATTGATCTACGATAGTCATCATCGTTATTCAACATGTCATCAGCACAAAGCTCTTTGAGATCGAATGAAAATTTCTGCCTGCATCGATCTACACTGTATCGAATTTCGACCGACACCAAACGATTAATCTACTGTAAGTCGTACGTAAGTTCACACACAAGTTAATCTCATTGGAGCGGTTTCTTTAATCCTATAGATTAATTACCCTAATTACTAAGTTCAGTCGTTTTGAATTGATAATTAGAGACAAGATTAATCTAATTGAAAATCAGGATTTTTCTTAGTACTGTTCAAGGGTGAATAATTTTTTTGTCATAGACAAGCCCACGTTGCCGCGCCCGACGAGCCATCGCTCACTGCTCTGCCCATCGGGTGCGCCTTGCAGGCTGTCATACCCCACCGCACACATGCTGGACGCACCTCGCCAAACGCCGCGCTACACCACACTCGAAGCCACCACCACGCGTGCCTTACACATCCGCCGTGCGCGACGCCGTGTAAAATCGATGCAGCTAGGTTTATAAATTCTACTCGCACCAGTTGAACATGTCTTGTGGTCATGCGGCTGGGCCGACCCATTAAGCGTTGGGCCGAAGAGAAAAAAGGGAGGCCTATGGAAATTTGCAATTTAAACCACTAGTTTTTCAGGTATTTTTTGCGGCTATGATAGATTTTGCGAAAATGACTCTAAAGTTCTGCATGGTTACATAAATTTATTGGGATAAAGGGATTTTACATTTTAGACCCCGAAGTTTTTAGTAACCCTGAAAAATAGTTTATAATTTCTAAAAATTTATATTAAATCCGAAAAACTAAAATTTTAGGTATATAGAATTCTGTAAATTTGTTAAACCTTAGACCTAGCACATATTGGAAGCTCCATACATGTAGGTTTACTTTTCCTAGCATAATTCCAAGATTATATATGCTAAAATTATTTTTTATTATTTCAGTAATTCTTAAAATTGCTTGTTGATTAGCAAAAAATTATGAAAAATGCTAGAAAAATTGTAAGAAATCTTAGATAATTATCAATTTAATAGATACAGACTAATATTTACTAATTCAAAGATGATAATGCAATATACTTATTTTACCTATAATAAAATTCAATCTTTCATGTATATAGGATATGTCGGACATCGCAAAAAGAGAATTTGTTGAGTTCGCTCTGAATGGCAACAATTACCTCACTTGGACAATGGATGCCAAGATCAACATGATAGCTCGATCTCCTGGAACTGGTATCACCTAGCCTAACGTTGATGCCCCTGCACTTTCGGAAATCACCAAGTGTGCGGCCCTACACTTCCTGAGACATCATCTCCATGCAGACTTGAAGGCTAAATATTTCATGAAAGAGGACCCGCTGGCACTATGAAATTCCCTAAAGAAACGTTACAACCACCAAATATCCATCCTGCTACCAGAAGCACAGGACGAGTGGATCCTCCTACACATGCACGATTTTAAGACCGTGGTAGCATGCATCTTTGTATGCGCAAGCTTGTCGCCAAATTGAGATGATGTGACTAGAAAGTTACTGATACTGAAATGATAGATAAGATATTATATATCATCCACAATAATATGAGATACGACATCAACAGTACCGCCATGCCAAATACCAAAAGTACTTTAAGCTTATTTGCACTTTGCTAGAAGCAGAGAAACATGATGAACTCATGAAGCACATCCTAATGCTCAACAAACTAGCAATAACCATAGCCGTAGAAATGGTCAAAGGAAGCAGGGGGGATGGAAGAAGCCTGGAGTGCGGAAAGGCATAGGAAAGTACAAGGGAAGAGATAAAGGTAAAGGGCAAGGGAAGTTCTAGAAAAGACTCAATCAATAAGGCTACTTACCCCACACAACTTTACTTTAGGTGTGGATGCACTAACCATTGGTCATGCACCTACCGCCCCCGAAGCACTTGACATACCTTTACATGCAATCAACTGGAAAGGTCAAGAAGACCCAAGATATTTGATTCACTGGTTTACGCTCCTATTGAACGATTATAATTTAGATTGAATAAATGTCATACTTATAATTTACCAAGATATTTTATTCATTTGTTGTGCTATACTTGTTCTATAATTTTACAATATGGTCCTGATGCAACAATTGTGTTAATGCTGAATCATCCTTTAATATTGTCCAATGGCATAGGAGAAAATCCGTCTTATAGATAGTTGCACCACAAATTCAATTATTATGGAAACTAAATATTTCCTTACTTTGACTAAGAAAACTGAAAAAATTATGATCATCGCTAGAAGCGTTGCCCTCATTGTTGGCACTAGAAAGGCCATCATAGTTCTCCTTGTGGATACTCGTATAACAATATAGGATGCTCTCTTTTATATTGAGTCCAGTCATACTTTATTAAGTTTAAAAAACATTTGTTTTAATGATTTCCACATGGACACAAAAAATAAAGACAATATAGAATACATATTAACGACTAAGTTTAATGGGTGTAATAAAAGAGTGGTTGAAAAACTTCCAACCTTCTCCTTAAGATTATGCTATACATATATAAAACCTAAAGTTTATATTGCGATGAAAATAATACTTAAAAACCCAAAACATTTTAAGATCTAGCATGATCGACTAGGTCATCCTGAGTTAATTATGATGAGAAAAATCATTAATAATTCTGCTAGCCGTAGCATATAAACTATAGACTTTCCTAGATCTGAAGACTTCTTAAGCCCTGCTTGTGCTAAAGACAAGCTTATAACTATACCCTCTTTTCTTAAAGTAAGGGAAGAATCACTGAGTTTCCTAGAGAAAATTGGAGGTGATATTTGTGAACCTATTAAGACCCTGTTGGGCTCCTTCGGATTCTTTATAGTATTGATAGATACTTCTACTAGATGGTCCTATGCAAGCCTCATATCTACTCAAAACCATACTTTTGCTAAATTAATTGTCTAAATTATTAAATTAAGAGCCTCATTTATTCCTAAAAGGATTAAGTCTATTTGAATAGACAACACCAGCGAGTTTACCTCAAAGGCATTTAATGATTTTTGTATGGCGCTGGTCATAAATCTAGAGTATTCAATACCTCATGTCCACACATAAAATGGCCATGCAGAGTCATTAATTAAAAGAATAAATTTTATTGCTAGACCACTCTTGCAAAATTGTAGGCTTCCCACTAGTTGTTGAGTTTCCTAGAGAAAATTAGAGGTGATATTTGTGAACCTATTCAGACCCTGTTGGGCGAGCAAAATTGGTCAAGACTCAAGACCATCTTTGCTGTCAAATTTACTTTTGTTGCCGTAACTATTAATTTAGTTTCCTTACAGGACTGGTTCAATACTCATGTGCTGCTACAAATTAATAAAATAATATTACCTTAATAAGTCAAGCTAATGTCAGCATGCTTAGCCAGCGTCATGCTGTCGATTACGCCGTCACTTGACTCGGTTTATAGCAGCCTATGGTTCAACCTTGCTCAGTTTTCAGCGCCATGCATGCCCACGAGCACTGAATCATAGGTTAGGATGTAGATTATACAACAGTGCTGTTTGCTACAGTGTCAAAATCGACACGATACTTTTAAATAATATTCTTCCAAGATTTGATTCACTGAGTTTTGAACTAATGGTCTATGTACAACTAATAAAATTGTAGTTATAATAGTACTGTATTGGATCGCAATTCCATAAGCACGTAGGCTACCCTCAGTCCCTCACTCGAAGGCGATGAAGAGGATTATTCCCGGTTCCTTTTTCCTGTAATCATGTCTACCATAAGCGCTGAATTCCTATTTCTTTCTGTAGTACTAAAATACAATTAAAGAGGAGAATAACAGCCCCATACATTCTAAAGGTAAATTAGAGCAAAAGAAGGGACAATCAATGACCTCATTTCCCCAACATCCTAATCATTGTACAACGTAAAATTGCTTGCTGCAAACACTGCCAAGAAGCGTTGTCCTAGAGTTACTAAAGCATGCAAAATGACCAAATAATACTACAGAAAGGTCTATATAAAACATCACATCAGATACGATTTTCGAAAACCATTTGTATTAGTGCTAATCACAGACGGTTTTGCACCACGACCGTCAGAAACTACATGATATGCTAAGAACCGTCTGCGATAAGCCAACATCATAGACGGTTTTTAGATAGAACCGTCTGTGATGTTGGATTATCACAGATAGTTATTTAATATAATCGTATGTGATATCTCTCCCTTAGTATAAATAGGTCCCTCGTACAGATCGTTCAATTATACGTAAAACTCTCCAGCGATCAAAACCCTAGCCGACGCTTCGTCAGTCGCCGACGCTACGTCTCCCGCCGCGGCGCCTCCCCTCAGCCTCGCCGACAACCCCAGCCTCGACGCCTCCCTGGCCGGCATCTGTAAGGCCCCCATTTTTGATAAATAAATACCAAAAATGGATACCATGTGCATACAGTACTAGTCCTAGTACGCACAAATACAAATTGATATCACAGCCATACACAAACTTTATTATACAGCGGAAGTAAGATTACATATTATTTTTACAATACCAAAAGTAAAACTGCAGTGGAGACAACTTCTTGTAGTATGCCTTTTTAACCCATTGTTCCACAGGCAACTGACAAGGGAAAATCCTTAGATAAATTCATTGTTAAATTCCCCGTATCCTGCATCAACGTAAGAATCGTCGGGGAAATCTGTTTCTTCACCTAAAAACATCAACATTGGCAAGTTGAGTACTTACGTACTCGCAAGACTTATGCAAATCCTAAGATACATGCAGGCCATTCCAATGAAAGGCTATTAAGGTTAATTTGCATAAAGCTGGTTTGAAATGTAAATACAGAATAATAGATTGCAAAATGGAATTTAAATAAAAGCAATTTAATATTGAAAGTGATAGAATGTAAGCATCAATAAATCACGAATGTTTGGGTATACTGATCATACTTAAAACCATTTCCTTCCGCACACAACGAAATGACCAACACGTGGTAGAAACCACTTTTATGAAAATAAGCAAAGCGCTAACTATATGATGACTTTACAAGTGTCCATGATCATGACGCGCTAATCGATTAGTTTTACACTCTGCAGAGGTATACAGCTTTCCCCACAAGACATGACCGACTCTTTGAGCAATCGATATTTGCACACTGCCTTTGGTGTGCCGCAGAGAGTCATGTTATAACTGTTACATTATTTAAACCTAACTTTGCACCAGCACGGTGACGATAAACCCATTCTGTGGTGTAAGAACTCAGAGCATAGAAATGATGGAACTACCCACAGTATGGCATACACCGTTATATTGGTAGACGTTTAATCCATGATCACCTCAGTGTGGACGTCCCGTCGAGCAATTCATTAAGAAACAGCTCGTACTACTCCGGCCTCCCAAGTGCAAAGCTAGTTTTAAATAACTTAATAAGTTAGAGCTGTCCCATACCAGCACTTGTGGTTGTATGAATATTCTTGGCCTGAAAACAACTCATAGTTCGGTCCTTAATCCGACACGGGCAATAATCTCCACCCTACACTACGTGCAAAGACATGCACAACCGGCTATTGCCAATAATTGCCCGCATCTAAACCATAGTTTTATTTTTATTTTCCAACCAAATACCAACCACAAAAATGGTCATACCCATTTAAATGTCATGTCCAAAGTCTTTAATCATATCACAGCTTTATCTTCATTTAGCTTTGGCTAAGCATTTCACTAAATGTGAGTAACCCAGATTGACATTAAATATTGTCTAAGCTATTCTAGGGTTTTCAAGGTTCACAATTTTCTACTTATCAAGGAAGTTCTATAAGTCTCTTTGGTACAATTACCATTACACGAAATATAGCAGACTTTAACAAAATAAAGTATGTAGTAAAACATTTAATGAAAACATTTATAAAACTGGGATCAATATGATCAAAGGGGGTTTGCTTGCCTTGTTGATTATCCTCGACTTCGAGCTCTTGTTCGTCGAACACACCGCTTTTAAATTGAGTCTACACGTCGTATGGCGACATATAATAAATACCAAATTTCGATAAGGCCAAAAGAAATCAGATGGAAATATTCAAATAAAATGATTTCACAAATTCAGGAATGATTACATGAGTTATTTATTCCCATTTACAATTTAAAGATTTAGTTTATTTAAACCATTATGGCATTATTTACTACCCATTTTATAACTTAAATTTTTCTTACAACATACCCTAAGTATTTTTACAGATTCTGGTTCCTGAGATTACATGGATTCTAATAAAATTTATTTTACTAAATTTGGAGGTTATTTGCAAAATTTTCATGAATGACATATTTCTAACCTTTCTTTTGAATTTGACTTCGACTTTCAAATAAAATTCAATTTTGAAATATTTTTGCATATTCTGAATCTACTGAATTTTATATGAATTTATAAATTTATTTCATCGAATTTGGTTAAATGATTCAAAAGTTATGTCTAAATGAATATCTAGGTTTTGAATAAACACTGAAAATCAGAAAACTGCCGAAAATGGAAAATACGTTTTCACAAGGAAAACGCGCTTTCCATTTCGGCGGAATCTGCTACTGAGGCGCCGACAGTCGACCCATCGGTCGGCCGATCTGTATGCTGCTGCTGGCTGGCCGACGCTGCGAGGTTCAAGACGGTCAGCTGCGAGGTCGACAGTCGACAGACGGGTCAAGATGTCATGTCGGCGACGATGCATGCAAGCGATCGACAACCAAGGCCCACATGGCGATGGATCGACGCCGCGCATGAGACCGACAGTGGGCCCGCTTAGCGGTGACCGGAGCGAGCGCCAGCCGGCTCGCCGGCGTGAACCGAGCCGAGCGGCGAATCGATTCCACCTTGAGCTTCATGAGCCAAGGCGAACCTTTGGGTGGCGCGGTGACCGGAGGTGGTCGGAAAGGCGGTCGGCACCGGCGAGGGGCGGCGGAACTCACGGCCGGCCGGCGACGCGACGAACTAGCTACTCCTAAGCTTGATGATCACCCCTACGAGCATCAATGCATCACAAGGATCCCATTTCTGGGTTTAGCTCAAAGAATGAATGGCAGAGGAGGGTTCTCACCGTGCGCGGTGGCGGCGGAAGAAGAAGCGAGGTGCGGCGGCCCGCCGGGGAAGAAGGGTTCGGGCAAATGGTGTGGACGAGTTCCTGGTGGCTCAAGGAAGACTCGGGTTGAAGGAATTTGGTTGGAATGGGTTGAGGCGGAGGATTGCGAGTTTTTCCCCGTTTCGGGTTTTTGCCGTCGCCGGAGAAGACGACCAAAGCAGCGATAGAATGGCTTCACGGGGAGCTAACTGGGTCGGTTGCGAACGCACGAGGGGGTTTTATAAGGGCTCGGAGGCGGTGCGACGCGGGCGGCACGCGAAGAACCGAGACGGTCTGCGTCGGCGCGAGAGAGAGCCAGAGAGAGGGGAAGAAGAACGCGGGCGAGCGGCTGCCACGCGGGGGCCAGATGGCGGTGGCTGTCGGCTGAGTTGGCTCACTGACAGCCCGGGCCCACACGTCAGCGAGAGCGGAAGAAGAAGTCTGGCGAAGACTCAAGACAGAACGGGATAAAAATGGGGATTTCAAGGCTCAAACCGACTCTAAATTTTATAAAAATTTTACCATAAGTCGGCAAGATAATTAAAATACTCCAGTAAAATTTTAGATATTTTATGATGCATGAATATTTTTATAAAATTCTGACATTGCAATAGTTGCTGCATTGCCCATTCGGTTTTTCTTTTAATTTGCGATTTAAATGAAGTGATTATTTTACAAAACTTTTTATTACGGTTTGAAATGATATTATACACCTTCTGTAAAAATTACAGACTTTAATTATTATTATTTAAATTTTAAAAATTCTGACATTACTGTTTTCCAGATTATTTATTCACTGTTTTTGAATTTTTAAAATTATAAAATGAATTAATAAATTCTTGATATTTTTACTGAAGGTTGATACTGTTTTGTTGTAGGCAAGATAAAAATATTGGGTCAGGATGACTTATAGATATTTTTACCAAATTGTTTTACCATTTTACCCTGAGATATTCACTCATGATTATCTTTGATTAATTGTTATTTTTATTAATCCAGCTTACCCACCGACTTAAGCAAGCTGAGGAGAGCCCTCAGATATTTTTGGAGGCTTTGGTAAATTTTTGTTGAATTAACATTTTTACTTTTTACCATTTTCTATTTACCATATTCTTTGTTTCACTTTCTTGCATTAAAGAAAAGCCAAAAGAATACACAGAAAATCCAGGAAATTCAGAAATTTTGAAAATAATACACAAAAGATTTTTATTTCATTTTTCTTTATTTTATGATTTTTGAGGCTGTTATAGCATCTCCCCCAAGCGACGCCTCCTCCCACCGGTCCCCATCGCCGCCACGCTGTCCAGGCCAAGGTCAATTTTTTCTTCTCCGAATCGTCGCCCCGCGAGGTTATACCTACCAATCCCACCTAAAATCCTAGCATATGTTCCATGGCGAATCCCCCTAGGGCTACTGTTTTTCTGTCAAATATTGTTCCATGGCGATAGATGATATGAATGAGCTATTTGGTCAAGATGGAGCGCACATATCGCTTACATGCATCTTCTAGAACCTATATATATGCAGAATGTGTCTCATGACAAGAAAATATCGTACATAGAAAAAATACATTTGTGAGATGAAACATATGTCAAGAGCATTTGTGAGATGAAAAAAAATACATTTGTGAGATGAAACTTGTGCCATCTAACTTGAGAAGGTTATTCCATTTGTTGAGGAAAAAATACATGCATTTTATTGTTGTTAACCAGGGCTTGAGAAGGTTATTCCATTTGTTAAGAAGGTTAACAAGGGCTTTTTTTATCTTTATAAGGCATGTGGTGTTCATGGATATATAGATACTATTGTATGTAGTTTTTTTGTGAGTCCCTGTGTATTAACAAATATGCTCTTCTAGAATTAACTTATGCATCGATTAGTCATCATGTTATATAAGCATGCTCTCTTTATTCCTATATATTTTTGATTCAAATTAATTGAAATCTGATTTGGTGAAATAGACGACATGGAAAACCTGTTAGAAGTTAAACAAAAACTTGAGATGGAGATCGAACAAGCAAGGGCAAGTTTGAGTTAACAGAAATGATTTATGAGATAAAATAAGAACTGAAAGATAGAGATGAAAAATTGGAAGCTATTGAATCTCTTAACACTGCACTTATCATTAGGGACTGCAAGGCGAATGCAAAGCTGCAAGAAGCCAAAGTTGAGCTTATAGAGATAATATGAAGGTTTATAGTACTGAATTTGATGTGATTACTGCACTTAACAACATGATCGCTTTTAAGTTGTAATGTTTGAGAGATATGATTGAAGATCAATCGATTATTGGTGTCAAACAAATCGGCATTGTACTGGAGTTGTGAAACTTCAGAGAGAACCAAGACGCCTCTATTGCGGAAGCTGTGGCACATATGATGGAAGACATGAAAAAACTATAAGATTTTCTTGGGTTGAACTATGAAATAATGTGGTATATATCATATTTTGTTAATGTATTGTTACCCGAACTATGAAATGTTTTGTTATCATATTTGTGGTAAGGTCTTCTTGTCTTGAACTATGAAATAATGTTTTTCCCTAACTCTCTTAGTAGAACTTCCGTGATTAGTATCCAATGTTTGAAATTTTATTCTCCTTAGATATTTATGCAATGATATTTACAAGACACAACCAATTATAGATTTTGCAATTCAATATCAAAACATCCTAAATGCATTGAGGCATCCCAAGCAATTGCATCTAGAGTAATCTATAATTGGTTGTGTCTTGTAAATGTCATTGCATAAATATCTAAGGAGAATAAAATTTTGAATATCGGATATTAATCATGGAAGTTCTGCCAAGAGAGTTAGGGGGAAAAACGATATCACAGACGGTTCTATTTAAAAACTGTATGTGATAATTATATCACAGACGGTTCTAATTAAAAACTGTCAGTGATTACTTATCATCAGAAACGGTTCTATCATAGAACCGTATAAGATAAAAGATCAATATAGACGGTTCGTAGATAGAATCGTCTCTGATATTAGTTTTACTGATGCTTCGGAAACCGCCTGTGATGTGTCTTCTCATCACTGACATATTTTTGCAGACGGTTTACAAAACCGTCAGTGACGAGGTTTCCAAACCGTCTATGATGAGCTTTTGTATAGTAGTGAAACTGCTATCAAAACCTAACCTTTTTTTTACCACTTCGAGAGCTAAAAGAAACAATTTCGACATCAGTAGAGATTGATCCTGGCAGTGCTTATTCTTTCTCCCTGTCTGGTGATGTAATCTCTTGATCCAGGTATGAAAGACCTCTAACAAGTAAAAACATCAATGTATAATGCAGATCTAGTGCTCCAAGTAAAATTAACCGGTTCGCACGTAGTTACAACCAACAGAAGAACTTGGTAATTTGTTAAGTGGTAACAAATACTAATGCAATGCAATCGGTAGAAAATAATTATCAACGTACGTAATGACATGTGAATATATTCATCATACCCAACAGTACCGTTCAAGACTGCTATATTCTAAATATTGTCATATACCAACACCAGAAATCGATTATTTGCTTCAACACAATAGCCAATTAATTCAGAGACAATACGTAGGATTGAGATTGAATATTTACTGGCGCTGTTGGCGTGGTTGCGGCAGGCTCGTTCACTTGAGCGTAAAAAAAACACATGCAGTCATATTGCAGGGCATGAAGCAAGTGATCTCACCTCTGGTTCGAACTGCCCGACCACGAAGTCCGGCAGTGGAGGGTGACTCCACCGCCATTATTGACGGGACATCCTTTGGGACCATTTCCATGCTTAGCATCCCCCAGCCGGCCAACCTGCTACCGTCCACGATCGGCCAGCCTAACACGCCCCTATCCGCACCTCCTCCTTGATGACATCCACCGGCATGGCTGAGAAAAAAAAACGCCGCGGCCAGCATGCCCGCCGCGTGAGCCATGCATGCATGGCGGCCATGGAACATCCTAGGCGAAGGCGGCGGTGCATCATGACGAATAAGGCGGCATAGTAGGCGGTGGCCTAGTTGGGGTGGGTGACAGAGAAACGGCAATACGGACGGTCATAAAGGCGGCGCCATGAGCCCATGAGCAGGGAGAAGTGGAAGTGGGAAGAAAACGCAAGGGAGAGTAACAGCGTTCCGCGTCGGTCCCATTCCCACAATCCCACCTATCGGCGCCGGTGGATTACAAAGGAAAAAGAGCGGGGAGAACGAAGAACACATGAGACAGCACTCATCAACTTCTTCGTTTAAGTAAACGAGAGAAAAAAAAATGCTACTCCTGAATAATGCCGCGATGGTTCAGTAAACAGCTTTTGCGTTGGCAACTTTTGTCCAACAAAGAAAGAGAAAAACCCGAAGTTCATATACATGAACCGTTGAACCTACTTCTATAAGTTATTTGGCTTGTTGGACTAAAGTTAAGTGCTTAGAATATACAAAATTGAATTATGAAACTGGCAGTACAATACAGATAAAGTAAGAAGACGAACAGAGGTTGTGATAAAAATAGCACAGGTAGCACTTACGCTCACCAACACATCCGCAGTGTGCTCTACTTAGTGCTTAGCACAAGTCTAGAAGGTTAGTGCCAAATCCCATTTTTACGGCGAACGAGCACACGCGCTTTTCATTAAGGGGCTGTTTGTTTGGACGACAAATTTGTTATACCAAGTCTTATAATAATTTGGTATTACTAAAATTTAGTCATTAAATTGACTACCATGTTTTGTAACAAACCAAATGCTTGTTAAATTCGGCTAACGTTACAAAAATCCATTAAAAGCAAATCAAATAGCATCTTAGACTAGTTACATGTGTATAAAGCTTAGAAGCGTTGGATGTATATATCCATAGTGTACCATACATCCATCATTCGGGCAACAACTGGTTCCCAAATCTTTCCATCCAAAACAAGACGTTATATTAGTTTGGTTAGTAGTCTCAATTTGTATGTTTAACTGGTAGCCTGAGACCAAAAATTCCATCGATAGCCCAACCAAAGTCTTGACAATTAAAATAATCCATTAACTCTAGAAAAGAACTCTTCTAACCAATTGGCTTCCAAATCTACAGTCGCATGTTTGTTAACCCAGATTTGGCAAGCAAAACTCTTAGCTATCATCAACACGTGACAAAGCAAAACATGACCTACTGCTACACAGAGCGGTGAAGACATGAAGTTTTAGGAGCCTGAGTACTTGACAACACATGACGAAAGTTTATCCGAAAAAACTCTATTTCCATAGTGTTTATTGCATCTCCATCGCTTATCGTCGGGGAGCTACCGCAGTCGCCCACCTGCCGGATAGGTAGATCCGCTGGTGGCTACACGCAATGAGTGCTGCGTGCACAACAACGGCAACGAATAAACGCCGAAGAGGGACATGGGCGCACGGCCATTGCTTGCGATCCGACGATGGCCAGTTGCCCGCCTGAAGCAAACCGAGCTCGAACTTTCCGAATCCGGATTTTTGGAGGAACAGCATTTTCCTCCAAATGGAGTGAAGGATCCGCGAGGTTTCCAGGCCCACCACGTGCGCTCCCCGGCCCGAGTGCACGCCACTAATCACTCCCCCACGTCCCCACCCGCTTATCAGTTATCTCCCAATTACTCGTCATCGGCGCAAAAAAAAAAAGTCCCAAGCTAAATAATCGCAGAAATTTATTTTTTCTAAATATATGTTATCCTATCTTTTGAATTTTATTCTTAAATATATGTTATTCTAAAACTTTAAAGTAACTCTTTACTATTTTTTCTATACATCCCTCCTTTAGATATTTTCAATATCATCTATTATTATAAATTAGAGTAAGACACATTATTTAAAGATATAATGAAAAAGAGTAATATAAGCTTTTGAAAATACTCCATATGAAATACAAGAACGTAAAATAACATCTATTTACGGATGATAGAGTAACATCTTTCCTCGCACAGTGGGTGAATCTGTTCCCGGTTAGTCCATCTTGGCTCCCTTTCTTTTCAAAAAAGAAGGCTATCATCGCATACGGGGTTCAAATTAGCACTACTATTACCCCTAATAAAGTAGTATAATGCAGTACTTATACAAAATTACAAAACCTGTGGAGTTCGAATTAAGCACGTTAAAGTGGTAGTAATAATAATTTAAAAAGTTGTAAGGACTAGGGCACTAGAGAGGCGGGAGGGGGGCGAGGGCAAACAACAGTGCATTTGTTGCGCCCACGGACTCGGGGGCAGGCGCGCTGCGTGCGGGCGCAGCAAAGTGGCGCGTGGCGCAGGCGAAGGCAAAGCCTGCAGCGCGCGGGTCAGCGGGTGCGAGGCCGCGGCGGATCGGGGCCAGCGCAAGCGCTGGTAGCCATACATGGAGCGCTGGCCGGGCTGCCGCTACGTGAAGCGGTCGTCAGCCGACACGCCGCTGGAGATTAGAGAAAAGGTAGCACGCGCGGAAAAGAGTTTTATTTGGTGATGTCTTGTCTCATCGGTCGGCCAAAGTAGAGGCGAACGAAACGGCTATAAATCTTTGCGATGGTCCAGGCGAGCTCAAACGAGTGAGCCGTATGTGAGTTATATTTTTGCTTAGCGAGAGGCGTAAGAGCGGAGCGAGGGAAAACCGAGAGAAAACGAGGTGGAAAGGGATAATCTGTATTTGTGAGTAATTTATGCCATATGTATTTTTCTAGAAATGTGGTTAGAGTTTATATTTCGATGATTTGACGAGGTTAATTATTTGATGTATTCTTTGGGAGGTGAGTTCGCACATCCGTTCGGAGAGCTTCAAGAAGTTTGATTTCAAGATTCTCATACCGCCGCAATCATCATCTCTCGCTTTAGTCGAGTTAGTGTAAATATTAGTACATTGCAAAGACGATACTTGTACATGAAGAATAGAAATAATAATGGTCAATGTATTAGGAGTATGAGATTTAATGACACCCTTAGGACAATTAATAGAACCGTGAGTTTGTGAATAATATTTTGTACTTGCCGTGTTGTTAGTGCAATTAAAAGTAGTACGTACAATTGCTAGCAAGACACACATTAATAGTAGTAGATGTTAGCAAAACGAAATTTGTGAAGTATCCAAAAAATGAGAATAACAACATCATTATTAGTAAAAAAATAGTACCATTTAGCACTTAAAAATATGGCCACTAGGTAATATCCGCTTAACATAAAATATCGTATTATTTTTTGTAGTATTTGTATGGCATGAATGGATCATTAGTTCGGTGAAACGAGATTTGTGAAGTATGTAAGAATCGGTAGAATAACAAAGACCGTTGTTAGTTAGAAAATTAGTACCATTTAGCACTCAAAATATGGCAAGATTCGGTAATATCCGTGTAATGTAAAATGTCAGTGATGTTATTTTTATAATATTGTGAAACAAATGGTACGCGTGAATGTAAAATACCGTTGGAGGATTTAATTTGGTAGGCGCAGAATAAGTCTGACGATTAGTAAAATCGGGACTAAATAGTGAGATATTCAAAGGCGATTTGTATGGCATGAATGGATCGTTAGTTCGTGTAACGAGATTTGTGAAGTATGTAAGAATCGGTAGAATAACAAAGACCGCTTATCGCTTAGAAAATTAGTACCATTTAGCAATCGAAAATATGGCAAGATCGGTAATATCCGTGTAATGTAAAATGTCGTGTTATTTTTATAATATTGTGAAACAAATGGTACGCGTGAATGTAAAATATCGTTGGAGGATTTAATTTGGTAGGCGCAGAATAAGTCTGACGATTAGTAAAATCGGGACTAAATAGTGAGATATTCAAAGGCAGATTTGTATGGCATGAATGGATCGTTAGTTCGTGTAACGAGATTTGTGAAGTATGTAGGTAGAATAACGAAGCATCGCTGTCGCTAAAAATTAGTACCATTTAGCACCGAAAATATGGCAAGATCGGAACATCCGTAATGTAAAGTGTCGTGTTATTTTTATAATATTGTGGAACAAGTGGTACGCGTGAATGTAAAATACTTTTGGAGGATTTAATTTGGTAGGCGCAATAAGTCTGACGAATAGTAGAATCGGGACTAAATAGTGTAATATTCAAAGGCAGATTTGTATGGCATGAATGGATCGTTAGTTCGTGTAACGAGATTTGTGAAGTATGTAGGTAGAATAACAACACCGTTGTCGCTAAAAAATTAGTACCATTTAGCATCAAAATATGGCAAGATCGGTAACATCCGTGTAATGTAAAGTGTCGTGTTATTTTTATAATATTGTGGAACAAGTTTACCATAGCTTGCGCCTTTCGCTATGGTAGGTACTAAATGGCGTAAATTATAGATTTGTCCGTGTTTTATGGTGACGCGTTGTTAGAGAGGGTCCGCGATGGGCGGACCTTTCGAATCGCGAAAGGAAGATGATCCGGCCCAGTGTCAAGCGGAGATGAGTCCGCCGACCTCGTGATTTGCGTGAGGAGCGATTCGACCGGAGATTTCCCGAAGAAGCTTGTCATCGAGGCGGTGCATCTCGTAGTCGACGAAGGTTCCAAAGAATTCACGTGTGTGACCTATGCAAGATCGTGGAAGCACAGCGGTGGGGTGGAATACATGCAAATTGTAATGAACCCTAGAGCGTTGATACACCGTCGGCGATGGTGTATGTCCGCTCTCGGACGGAGGCCAACCTCTAGTCCCGTTGGCGGCGGCGGCACGCGTTGAAGCATCCTCCGGGCCATCGATGAGAATGTCGGCGCGGATGCCTTTCAGCGAACGAAGACATCGGACGGTGGTGGTCCGCTTCGCGTGATTGCCACGAGCACCTAGAAGGCATGTCGGACGGCAAACGTCCGGCGAAGACGATGATGTCAACACCGATAGCGCCGGAGAGGACGATGCACCAAGTCGGTGGCATTGTGTCCACCGATGTGGAGTATGTGTCTTCACCGGTGGACGATCCGCAATGACTTCTCTCGTCTTCGCCGGATGAAGCCGCATCGAGTGGGCCTTCAATCAGACACTCACTGGTAGGGCAACGATTCCCCTACGAAGAGTGCCGCCCGCCAAGCAATTGCTAGATATGCGGTAAACATCGGCCGCGACGTCACGTGTACGAGTCGAACCAGAGACCTACGCTGTGAAGTGCATGGATGCCGAGTGTCCCGGCAAGATCCGCGCCCACAAATTCAAGGGTGAGAGTTTAGGCTTCGTGATAACAAAGATTTCTCCAAATGAACTGCTCGGTAATGAAATACCCTTTTACAAAGACGAGCGTAGAGATCAATCCTCATGCCTTCGCTATCTAGGCCTAACAGAGACTTGCTCGAGTCCTCGAGGGACATTTTCCGCAAGATTTCGGATTCGGGCAAAGCTTACAACCCCACGCCTCCACAGCCTTCTGTAGGCACATCCTATACACAGCGCCACATGAGGTACAAGAACTTTGATTGGAGTTATTATCTCGCTAGTGAACATACCTTTCTCGAGGTAACCGCAATTCGTTCGTACACGCCCTTTCGCAGATCCGCGTAGGGATCAAACACTCGATGCGCCGCCGATACCGCCGAGGTGCATACACCGATGACGTGGACACCCCGATCAAGACGTAGCACCGGTAGTACTTATTGTGGTGGATTTGCGCCAAGACGCTTTCATAAAGACCCACCTCCGCATACTTGGTTGGCTCCAGCGTGTATGTACGCGGTAGCCAGTCGCTCTCACGCGACGCCTTCGTGAATAATACGTGTGCGCAGTTTATCGGGACGAAGTTCTCCCAGCAAGCGAGCCATCTACACTCGCAGGATCATCCGTAGTGTTTAACGTAATTTTAATGCACTCGCTTACGCACTTTTACTAACAATGCATTTCTATGCGAGATCCCCGTGGGTGTCCGACATGTTGGGTGTATTCGGACCACCCCGCTTGACGATGCCCTCCCGTGATGTAAGAGGCACACTATGACTTGGCGGCACGACGCACGAGCCTGACCGGTTCACGTTCCCGGAAGACCAACTCCGCCGTCCGCAAAGGCGGCGACCAGATCAGAATTGACGCTACAAGGCAATGACCGGTTGTATTGATTTACTGCAGTGTGTATGTCTAATTGATGTATGCCTTCGGCCTATTCTTTGTAACTTTCGTACAAGAACAGTGCAAATAACAATGTTAAATGCATAATGGTGCAGTATCCGAGAAATAGTATGATAACAACACTGTTATTAGTACAAAATTTAGTACACACGGGTGCGAGCACAGTAAGTGTTACTTGTACCGTGGCCGTATTATATGAAAACAAGTTTGGTGACCTTTAGCTCCGTGCTTCAGCCTTTTTCGTAACGATTAGATAACTCACGTGTGTAGCTTTGTCGAGAGATTACACAAGTCATAGGTAGCAACTTTGTCGATCGAGTTGTCATTTCAATATGAGGCCCTAAGAACCTAACACGAAGAAAGATATTATATGGACATTACATAATCCGATTGTATGCACCGCTCTATAAGTAGGCCTTCATACAAGCTCGCTTGCACATATCCTAATCATCATCCCATTCCTTTCCTCCAAAGGCCATGTCTCAATCGGCGAGCTCAGGGAATCTGAGGGCCCGTGGCGCTACCATCGCAAGGCGTGTTGATTGCCCTAATTGTCGTGTGAAAGCTAATGTGTTCTACTCCACCACCGAGGCAAATAACGACGGGTCTTCTACAAGTGCCCTTTTTCTCCGTAAGTGAAAAGTTCATTTGCTTTCTTTTTCGTTGGACTTGTGTAGTTCTTTGGAGATATCTCATTTCTTTGCACGGCGTAAAAGTATGTTTACCTCATCACGTAGGTCGGAGGATGCCAATATTTCCAATGGGCGGACACCATGGACACCACAGCACCATCGAGGATGCATCCTACTATGGAGGAGAGGATGGACCCTATACTCGAATGAGAGGTTGAACATGCCGATGTTCAAGATGGACCGTATTTTAGATAATGTCAAATGGTTGGAGAAGATTGTGTGTGCGGCTATCCTTGTTGTAATCGTAGCTATTCTTGCAAGTAGTTTGTTTCCTATAGAGAGACATAGTTGGTCATGGATGTCTTCAAGAGGTTTCCAAATATCATCTTTTGCTTTGTTAACGATGTGTAAGTCGATTAGCTACCATCGCTTTCACTTTTTCACCAGATGTCAATACATGTGGCATCTTTTCATGGTCATATAAGCCTTCGTGCATCCCGTGAAATACCGTGTCCAAATGGGAAATAGTCATAGAATAGCTCAAGTATTCACGATATCTATACTAACGCAAAATCATTTTATTTCTTACCGGCTTTGCATACAAATTTTGTAAAACAAATACCCTACATGACCACAAACCGACATATTTCATAACACTTAAGCCTTCCGCTGGCTCAGAAACAACTCGCTCGAACACAAATTTTGGGGAATTGATCCGAAAGATACTTCACTACATGGACAACTAAATTATAGTAAAATATCAAAATTACAACTTATTTACCATGTAAAATCCGATAAGCGCAAAACACCATGTATGATAATGTTACTGGGCTCTATTTTATGAAAACGACTTTCCAAGTCTTAAACTAAAATATCCGTAATGCAAGAATCGTCACATAACCACGTAGTAACAACAAATAATCGTTAAATTATTGCCATGCATGAACGACGTTATTTCACACTAGGAAATGCAAGAATCATCACATAACCGTAGTAATGTACCAATAGTCGACAAAATGTTGGATCCAACATGTACAAATTAGTGCCATGCATGAACGCTGCGAGCTTGTTGCTTTTGCATACCGAATTGACAACTCCTGCACCGCTTTTTCCAATGATTAGACAACTCACGGGCGTAGCTTTGTTGGACCGAGTAGACTACTCACAAGTACCACTTTGTCGCCGAGTAGACTAGGCATAGGCAAAGATGCCTGCACTACCGACACCCCGCATGTATGGTCGCTTTTCACCGACGTGACTTCACACTCTGTGGTTTTGTCGTCCGTCTCAACGCTTCAATCTTACCTTCCAACACTTAGTCCATACACCACTCCTTCGAGTCTACAAAAGGCCAAACCGCAGGGACACATACACAGCTCCCACTAAAACTTCGCCATGGCTGGGTCCTCCAACACAGGATTCTCGTGGACACCTGATATGAGCAGCTTAGCCCTTCATTACACGATGAAGGTTACACGAAATGGGAAAAATGATCCGTTCAACGAGGACAACCTAAGTATAGTGGTGTCCAAATTGCAAGGGTGGCGTCCGACATTATCGAGGCGTGACATGACAACCTCTGGCCTGAACCTCGTGACCACCGACGACCTCAAGGCGCACTTGCAAGGGTGGCGTCAGAGGTATTTCAGGGTATGCGAACTAGCCGACCACACTTGCTCTTTAGGTTTCTCTACAAGACATTACAGGTAATCGATGTCGACGACCAAGACGCAGAGCATATTAAGGTTAGTCAATTTATATTTGTTCACCATACTCATATTTTTAGTATTACCCACAAGTTCACTAATTCGTATGTGCTCGTCTTGTGTGTTAGTCATTCCCGGAGGATACAGAGTTGCTGAACAAAGATATCCCAGAATTCTTTGCAATGCAAATGCTCTTCGGCAGGGGTGTGATGCCTGGTTCCCACGTAAGACGATAAGAGAGTCTAACTTAAGGGGTAGAGGTCGACCCAAGATTACTACCGATCAAGTTCAAGAGGACGCTCAACCACCACCGAGGGGGCTTCCTCCTAACTTTGCAAACGATTTACAACGATGACGACGACGATTTCAGATCACCTAGACCTAGACGCTCAAGCACTATCACAACAAACCCGCTTAAGCACTACTACAACAGTCATTTAAGAACCAATGCAAGAGGACATTCCACCAACACTACAGAGGGCTACCTCACAACCATGCAAATGACGATGATGATGACGATTTCATGCCACCGTGAGTCACGAACCTTGCGCCCACGAAGTCCTCCAAATCCGACGATGATATTCCATCAAGCCTCTAAGGTATCCATACCCGTAACCCCGTCACCACCAATATACGATTATCCTGCTTTTTGACCGCTTATTCCGCAACCATGGCCATAGAGTGTGTGGTTTTGTGACCTAGCTTTCACTGAGGCATATTTCTACGAAATATGTTGTATCCCGCTTCTATGAATTCTCTACGAAATATAAATCACACAATTTTGTAACTTATCGCAACATGATCGTCAAATGTGATAATCTTCTCAAATTTTTATGAAAATATAGTTGATGTCTCGTAAACCTCCACAGAAATTTCATAATGTATCAACGTGGTTAATTCCATTTTTGTTCGCTTCAAACTTATCGTGGGTGTTTTATCACGACAATGTAATGTTTGAATTTTTATAAATTCCACGAGGTGATAATCTTCTCGATTTTTATGAAAATATAATTGATGTCTCAAAAACTCGCACAAAAAATTTGAGATTTCATCAACATGGTACGCTTTCATTTTTCGCTCGCTTCAAATTTACTCGTTAGTGTTTCATCAAGACAATTGTAATATTAGGAATTTTAAAATTCCTCATATGTGATAATTGTCTCAAAAATTATAGAAATATTATTGATGTGTCACAAACCTCTACAAGAAATTTCATAATTTTTCAACGTAGTTACAATCCGATAAATATTTTTCACGCTCCCACGAGTGGAAAAAATTATTTTTAAGCTGATTGACTCCAATCGACATAGGCGAAAAAATAAAAATAATTTCTCACGACGCAATTCGCATGAGGAAACGGACTCGGGCAGCCATTCAAGGGCCTAGCAGACGCTCATCTCTTCCACCCCTGCCCTTTCCTCTGCTTCCTACTTGCCCCACGCCTCCTCTTCTCCCTCGCCTTGGCCTTTTCCCCGCTCCTCCTCCTCTGCCGCCGTCGCGTCCGTTATGTCGTCGTTCGCGCACCACCACGGCTCGCTGGTAAGCAGGGCTCTGGGGCTCAGACGTGTGTGACGTTTATTAGGAGGAAGATGTTATATCTTCTGGCTGGGTGGTTCTTGAAACTGACGATAGTTTTGTTTTGGTTTGCTTTGCTTTGCTTTCTGTGTGCGGTTTCAGGTGGAGAGGGAGGGGAGGATGGCCGCGCTGAGGAGTAGCCTCAGGCCGTGCGAGGCGGCGGAAGAGATGGCCGCCGCCGCCGCCGCCGGGCCGGCGACGTGGGGGGCGGTGGAGAGGGGTGTAGGGCTGCTGGGGGAGGGCTTCTCGGTGGAGGAGCTGCTGGACCTGGAGGAGCTCTGCGAGGAGGACAAGGAAGTCGCCGAGCTCTGCGAGGCGGCGCCAGCGACCGTGGAGGACAAGTCCAGTGACTCCCACGGGTCGTCGGTGGTCTCATACGAGCAGATGCCGCCGCCGCCGCCGGTGATTGACCTGCCGGTAAGAGCCTGGGGACGTTTGACCCGTTTCTTTCCCCGGCAAGGCGGCGCCTTTTTTTAGGCTTCGTGTCTTTGTTGAGTTTCTGGTGTGTTTGTTTAGGCCCATGACGCAGAGGAGCTGGAGTGGGTGTCCCGTATCATGGACGAGGACGACTCGCTCGCCGAGCTCCTGCCTCCGCAGCTCCCTGCGGCGCCGTTAGCAGCGTGGGCCCCGAAGCACCGGCGGCCGCAGGAAGGCGTCTTGTCAACGGCGGACCCTATGCGGAGCCCGACCATATGCGCGCTGTCGACGGAGGCACTGGTGCCGTTGAAGGCGAAGCGCAGCAAACGCTCGCGCGGCTCCGTGTGGTCGCTCTCCGGCGCGCCCCTGTCCGACTCGACGTCGTCGTCGTCCACCACCACCACTTCCTCTTGCTCCTCTTCCGGCTCCTTCTCGCCGTTCCTCCTGGGCTCCCCCACCTTCGTCGCTTCCATCCTCCTCGACGAGCCGCAGCGCCCCAAGAAGTCCAAGCACGGCAAGAACGGCAAGCACAAGCCCAAGAAGCGCGGGCGCAAGCCGAAGCACCACCCCCCGCCGCAGCTCTTGGGCGGCGCTGCCTCCCCGCCCGTCCTAGGCGACCGCCGCTGCAGCCACTGCGGCGTCCAGAAGACGCCCCAGTGGCGCGCCGGCCCCGAGGGCGCCAAGACGCTGTGCAACGCCTGCGGCGTCCGGTACAAGTCGGGCCGCCTCCTCCCGGAGTACCGCCCGGCCTGCAGCCCCACCTTCGTCAGCGCGTTGCACTCCAACTCCCACCGCAAGGTTCTCGAGATGCGCCGTAAGAAGGATTCCGTCATCGTGGCCGCCGCGCCGGCCGTCGCCTCGTTCTAGCCGCGGTGGCTGTCCATTTTTTCCGCTTGTATTATTAGTTTGTTGTTGTACCGTACCTGGATTTTTTTTCTCCTCTTCTATTTAGTTCTGTTGTACTACTAGAATTTAGAAACTAGAAGCTCTATCTGGTCGTGTTAGGTGTAGGGATTAAGCTTTCCATGTCTCAGCTTTAGTTTGTTAGGGTATTGTCATAGTAGTAGCTCCGGTAGTAAAGAATTCGGACTCCTCACAAGAAAGCTTTTCGAAGTTGTTTGGCCTACGAGGCTGAATCGTTGAGAGGAGGCAGAAGTGACAATGTCTAGGGGTGCCTTTGGTATGAAACATGAAACGGGCTGCCTTGTCATAACCGAGTGATCAGAAGAACAGAACGGAGTGTGTTGGTTGGTAGTGCTATATCATGGCGTGCGTTGCCTGCATCATCACGTCACCTTGTTGGTGCCAAATCTATCTGTTCGTTGTCCGGTAACTCCATATTGAGAGCATCGCTGCTGTGCCTTTTTGCAAACTTGGGCACACACAGTTGCCTGATAAACGGGTGCAGCACAACAATGGCGTACAAACAGTGCCTGGAAACGACACCCTTCCCGTCCATATACGACATCCAAGTTACGACTCCATTAAATGCTTCGTAGCCGCAGCAGTGGATAAATGGAGGAGAAAAATATTTGCGTGGGAGAAGAACGCAATTGGATTTGGATTTGGATTCGGACAGCCTTGTTGTAGTACTAGTAGGCTGGTTCGTACGGCTGCTCAGCGCTGGCCGTCTGGTGTACCAGCGCGCGCGAGTTACTTCGAACGAACCAAACGTTTTTACGAGCCGCTGCTGCAGCAGCTGTATTGGTTTCTGGTCAGGTGCCTCGGATTTCGCGCGTCGCGCATTTTAATACTCCATCCATGCATATGCTTTGGTTGCTGCGGCTGCACTGAGATGCTGCTTCTCGTGATGATGCCGGGTGCCGATGGTCCGTGTGCGCTTTTGAAATCTTTGATGTTTGGGTTTGGATTTTGGGGTTTCGCTCTCATTTCTGCCTCTGTTGTTTTCAGATTTGTCTAGTGATTTAAACAGGGATTCAAATTTCGTTTTGGATAAAATTTCGCCGATAACCGAAATCCGAAATTTCGGCGAAATCTCGTTATTTCGGACAAAATCCGGACGAAATTCAAAAGGCAAAATTTAAATCCGGAATTTTTGGATCGAATTTTGGGCGAAATATCCGAATTTTTGGTAAATTTCAACTGAACAAAAAATAATTCAAACGATGTCAAAAAAATTTGAAATTTTTTGTGGAAGTTCCTGACACATCAGTGATGTTCCCATAAAAAATTCATATGATTATCAAGTCTGAGGAATTTTTAAAAATTCGAACATTGCTATTATCCTGATAAAACGCTGACCAGTAAGTTTAAACCGAATGAAAAATGGTTCAAACCACGTTAGAAATTTTTGAAATTTTTTATGAATGGTTATGATGCATCACTAATGTTCTCATAAAATTTTTAGATGATGATCAAGCTTCATGAATTCTAAAAACTCGAACAGTGCTACTGTCGTGTTAAAAGGCTCACCGGCAAACTTGAACAAAATGAAAAATGGTTCAAACCATATTAGAATTTTTTGTGAATGGTCCTAATGTAACATTAATGTTTTTATAAAATTTTTATATGATGATCATGCTTAAAGAATTTTTAAAAATGCTGACCGTGCTACGTCGTGATAAAAGCCTGATGATCAATATATAGATTCCTTTTAGTAATTAAAAAAGGTTTAAAATTTTTGAAAGTTTTCCAGAGGGTGATAAGGAAATGCGTAAGATCTCATAAAATTTTTGAATCATTATCGCACTCCAGTGAATTTATAAAATTCTTACAAGGCACAATACCATTTATGTTCTTTCTCTTTTTGATTTCTGAATTACAATATAACAAATGAAGTTCAATGCTTACATAGATTTGATTAACCAAACAAAAAATTTCAAATTTTTTTGAAAATTTTATAGAATGGTACTTAGGAAATTCTTAATCTCTCATAAAAATTTTAGATCATGATCACACTCGAGAAAATTTATAAAATTCTGACAAGGTTACTGTCCCAATTATGTTCATTGTTTTTTATTTTTTAAAGATAACAAATGAACTTAAATTATTTTTAATTTTTTTTGTATGATCCTACACTATAAGGATACTACCATCAATTTTTTAGATCATTATCAAGCTTTTATAATTTAATAAAAATTTGACAGTGTTTCTGCCAAAAATTTTAAATGTCTCAAAAATTCGGTTTTTCAACAAATTTTCATAGAAGATGACTTTTCTAAGGATTATTGGACCAAATCAGGCCCTAAAAATTTGAAAACCAGCCAAAAATCATGAAATTTCGGTTGTTACTGTAACAATTCGAGAAAAAAAATATCTAATCGGTAGTTTGGATTTCGTGGTGGCCTGAAATCCGAAATTTCGGGGAAATTTGTATCCCTCTATCTAAACTGTTGCTGTAAAGTTCCTACTCATTTAAATAGTATTTTCACAGAAATTATAGAGTAAACTTCACAGTGAGATTTATTTCGCACTAAAATACTACTCTCTCCATTCATAAATAGATGTCATTCTAGTATTTTACACTTCCATAAAAGCACATTTACAAAAGTCTGTTTTATTTATCTTCATTATATATTTGGATAGTGTACCTTTCTCAGGTCTATAATAGTAAATGATGTTGTAAATAACTAAAGGAGAGGGGTATAGGAAGAAAAATGGTAACTAGTCATATCAAAATTGCGGAATGATATATATTTAGAAATAAAATTTTAAAACTAGAATGACATGCATTCGGAGACCAAGGGAGTAGTAGATTGTTTTGGCGCATAAAGTGTAGACTATTTCGATTTGATTATGTCCTAACAAAAATGGTATCGGTGGGGGCACGGATGTGAGGCCATGAGTGAGAGGTCGACCTCTTGGGGTGTGTTTGGTTGTTTATACAAAGTGGTACATGTGTGAGAAGAAAAAAATCATGTATGTATTTGGTTGTTTAAATATAATCATCCCATCCTGATAATAGGATACAAATTTAAGAAATATTCCTTATAGATGCTGAACTATTCTATTATTCTAAAACAATAAAACCAAATGATATAAGACCATCTTATCTTATTTAATCTCATCTTACCGATAAAAAAACACCCTTGTTTTCCCTGCTTTTGCTTCGCACTGCACTGCACTAGTCCCCCGTGCCTGCTCCACTTGGCCACCCCTAATACACGAATGCTGCTAACTTCCTGGGCGTCGATCGTCCTAATCAAAGTACAGAATTGTTCCTTCCTCACTCTGGCTTCCATCCTCTGATTCTTTTCTTTCTGCTCATTATCTTGAGTTGTTTTCTCTCCCCTTCCCTAATGACCGCCGTTTACCCTGATACTGGCAAGTACTATTCTGAATAAGAGAATGAGGATACTTTTCAGACACTATACTGCCAAATGGGACGGCTTTTTACTCGGCAACTGCCTGACAGGCTGACAGCACATCACATGTATCCACGTCTTGGTAGCATCACAATAGAAGACGAGAAGCTTTGCTCTATTTAGCTCCTTACATATATTTTTCCGCTTTTGATCATCTTTCTGATGAAATTATAAATCTAACTCCCTTCTTGACTATAGAAGTACCCACAGGTAATATGTATCTTCTATCGCTCTTCTCTATCGCAGCAGATTATCAGTATCGTAGCTCCCTTTCTGACGAGCTCGAGTATCACGATACCCTGTCCTGTGGAGCTCAGGTACTACGGTATCCCGTCCTGCTCGTTGCCCAAGCTAGCTACCAAGTTCCTACTGTGGTCGCCCGAGGCTGTCGTGGGTCTAGCCACCTACCGCGGTATACAAACGCGACAGATGACACGTGTCACCTGCTTTCACAGTAAAAGAGAGGATTATTTTTGTAAATTTATCCGTAATGGTGGCTGTTTTGCAAAAAAAAAAAAAAAAGAGAGAGAGAGAGAGAGGTTTTAATGGGCTTAAAAAAAGCAAAGGATTCGACGACGGACTTGCGTATGGGCAATGGGAAGATACGTCAATCTGCTATGCTTTAAAATTTGGTACCCGGGAACTAATGAGATATGGTGGAGGTGGGCTTGTTGCTGGGCGGATCATTGGAACGAGTCGCCCTCGCGGGCCACGGCGATAAGGTCGTGCGCACCGGCGTAGCTCGTCATGTGAGCCGCAGGCCCCACCGTCGGCGCGTTGGCTGTTGGCGATTTAAATCCCTGTACGCCCAGGTTGTTAGCCGTTAATTGCTATGTGATCCTGCAAACAAATGCGGCACCAGTAGAGTGGCAAATCACATGATTACTAATGGTAGTACCGCTCCTAGGTTATGGGCTTGTGGCATTGGGAACGATTCGTGGGGCGGACAGTAGCGATTTCGCGTCGTGAACAAACCCGTGACAGTGGAAGATACAGTGTATTGCCATTCATGGGCATGCTTTTCTGGGTTTGGGGGTGTGGGGGTGTATCAGCTCTTCTTTTTGCTTGGCTTTGGCTTCCTTTGCTCAAAGTTTCGAGTGCAAGAATAGCCCCTTTCTAGTTCTTATGTATTCAGATTATGAAAGCCAGCTATCAGCAGGCATCTTGGCTGTTGCTGCAAGCTTTCCTATACTCCATCTATATCATCAGGAGAAAAGGGGGAAGAAATTATGAAGAGGCCTACCACTTCTTCAATTTGTGTCTAAAGTCCTAAGTATATATGGTGGGCTGCGATAGGACAACTGGCGCTTTTTGTTGTTGCACAGCAGCACATGCCCTAGTGTAAGCCTTTGATTACAAAACTACACTACTTGTTCAATCGAAACCGAATTGATAATGGTTGCGTGTCATGAGCTTTTGACCCTAAAGCCGTCCTAACTAGTAAAAGCGTTGGTTTAGGAATACGTTGTAGTAATAGAAAATTATACGTACTACACCATACAGCAGTGGAGTCGAATACTACGGATTAGTTTCCGTGCCTAAGATTCTCTCGTCATCGAGGTGATAGGAACCTGCCCCCGTCTTGCACGTTTGGGACATGAGAGGTGAGACTGAGGCGGCCAGGTTTCGGTTTCTAGCGTGAAAGCTACTACTACTTGTTTTGAGTTGAATTGCAGTCCAGAAGATTAAGAACATCATCGTTGTAGACGGCGAGCCGGTGAGGTCTCTTCGTTCTTGACCCTCCACGAGTCCACGACTAGTACTAGTCACTAGTCAGCATGCTCACGGAGTTTAGCAAGTGCAGTAGACTGTAGTATTGTTTTCTATGCAGATACTACCACACCAAGTACTCCATCTAGCTTACGCCTTAATTCCGACAATACTAATGCTTAATTTGCTAGTAATTCTGTTTCAGTCTGTCAGATGATATATTTCAGCATAATAGCATCGCTTCCCCTCCGCTATCCATTACTATACTGCAGTAGTAGGTACCATCATGAAACTGAGTAGTTACTCAGAATTCAGAAACATGTCCAAGTGGAGCAAAACTAAAACCAAGCTGACCGGCCTTCTACAGTACTCAACTCTTATTTACAAGTCAACTCGGCTGTGGTTTCAGCCTTCTTAAATGTACTAACGTCGCATCACGTTCGTTGCGTGATGGCTGTGTTCTGAATCTAGGATGCAAGCTTAACAAAGAAGCCCGCTTGGCCACCCACCCTCTGGAATAGTTGCTAACTAAATGGCCATTCGTCCTGCTTTGGGTCGCAAGCTCCCAGCCATTCAACTCTTATCGACGATGAGCCAAGTTAAACAGCTTAAAAATTAGTTGGAAATGGGGCACTCTTAGCAAATCCGTAAACACAAGAGAAGAGGCCACCATAAGTTTTCTCCCAGAATACCAATAGGACGTACGCTGGGCTGTGCACAGAATTGCACCACCCTACGCATGGAGAGAGTGCAACGCTGGGACTAGATATGGGCATTGCGCCGTGCCGTGTTGGACCGACACGGTCGAGGTGTGATGAGCCATAGGTCTTGACTGTGCTAGACTGTTGCGGCCCAATCAGCCAGTCATGTCATACAGTGCCAGTGCGAGTCTAGATATGGTCCATTAGTATATCGTGTTAACTTCGTGCCATGCTGGCCCAAGGTCGGTCTATTTTGACTATTACAGAAAAGAGAAAAGTAGTTAGGGATGAGCGGGACACCTACCGACATGGTAACAGGGACAAACTGTAGCTCGGTCAGAGGCGAGGAAGGCGCTAGCATTAGGAAGAAGCACGTATGTTGGCCATGGACGGTGGCGGCACAGTGCAGGAAGGCCGAATTTGGCGATGACATGACTGAAGACCGGTAGATCCGGCATCAAGGCAGTGAGGATTGTCTACATCCGGCGTCATCGCTGTCTTCTTCCTTGGGACAACCAGTGAAGCTAGTGGCATGGTACCGTAATTTCACTGGTGGTATGGTACCGTAAGGCCGTATCTGGTGGCGGCATGACCGAAAGTCGTTGGATCTGGCACCGAGACAGCGGAGGACGATGAGGAAGGGACGACGTGGGATGGCGGAGGGAGGTGGACATGATTTATTCTTTATTTAAAAATTTGAAAAAAAAATAGACAGTACGAGGAGGAAGCAGTGGTGGAGAAGGACGAGAGGAGACGACAGAGGCGTAGGAAGATGGCGACTATGCCACATGGGTCATGAGAGGAGGCGAAAAAGAGAGATAGTATTTGATGATAAGCTAGGCCGCTAGGATATAATAATTGATGATGAGCTGCAATGTAGATAGGATGTTTTTTTTATAAAAAAAAAGTGGCTTTCGTGTCTAGCCAACTTAGGCATGGCTCAATCGATATGCTATGCCACGCCGTCTATTGTACTGAGTTTTCAGATCTGGTACGGTTCATCGTTTACGCTGTGTCAGTTCTATCTAGAGACATTTATACGGTACCGTGGTGCTGGATCGACCGTATCGAGGATCAACCCAGAAAAACATGACTCATTGGCGAGGTCTATGCTCGGACCCAATGATGAATGTCACCCGAAAGGCTCGCACTTCACCTGCCCCAACGTAATCATTAGAGTAGTAGTATTTGTTACTCCTTCCGTTCGTATTTCCCTGTCAATTTTAACTCTGATAGATCGAGTTTTAACCGTTATTTTTTAAGCAAATATAAAATCAAGTAGTTAGAAATATAGTATATTAATAAAGTATTTTTGATAACAAATCTAACGATACCATTTTACGTAACATAACTAATATTTTATAAATTATCAATATTAAAAAATTAAGGACGTAAAGTAAAAATAGATAAGTAAACGTAAACGAAAAGAGTAACACAAAGAGAGGTATTCTATTCTACCATTTTTCTTTTAAGCAGTGTGCACTTACCCTCGAAGCCTTCACTTTTCTAGTTTAAGACAAATTTTTTTTTTGTGTAAATATGCCCTTTTTGAATACATTTGGAAAAATAATCCCCTCCTATACCACGGCAAAGGCGCTGACAGCGCGGCCGTGAGGTTGCGGCAGGTTTATGCCGAGCTCCCCTTCCACGATAGGAATGTGCCGATCAAATAAACTAATTATTCACATAATTAACCACTTTTAATTAATTAACTACTATACTTAATTATTTATTAAATCGACAAGGTAGGGATGCTTGGTAGGTCCTGTCGAACCATTGGTCCATGGCCGCTGTGTTGCCGAGTTCCAACTGTACAACAGCTATGAGTCAATCATGCCTGTTGCGATGGACTGTGCTGCCACGACATCATGAGTGCCGAGGTATGTGAGTGTGGCAGGTGGCACATGTTAATTGTTGTGCCTTTCTAGTTTGAAGAGAAGATGAGACCAGAAAGCGAGGCTAGCTTTCCCTCTCCAATTGTGGGCATCCCTTGAAAGATCATGCGCCATGGCCGAAAGACGGATCGTTGTGGACCACGGAGTGGCCATCTCTGCCTCCCTTCGTCTCTGTAAATTACTCCTCCAGAGTACAGACTGCAACTGCCCCTCTACTGAAATCATTGCTAGCCTTTTTATGTTTTTTTAAAAAAATCTAGTCTCTACGTATGTATTTGCATATTTAGCATCCTCCTCTACCATGAAAGACGATACGTGCCCCTTGTCGGACCCGGCAAGAGTAGAAGTTCACCAGCGCTCTGCAAGTTTGGCCGACCACATGAGCAGCACATTACCCACCGCGGCAGAACTCCTTTCGCGCTACCCGAGCGCTGTAGCGATGCCGTTTGCGTTGCCGCCGCTCCTCTCACATTCCAGTGCTCGCTCCCACGGTCGCTCGCCCTGTTGCAGCACTTATCACCTTCTACGCTCTCCAGACGTAGCAGAGAACATGTTTGTCTGTCACAACTTTTATAGCGGTAGAAAAGACTAAATTTATTAATGCTCAAATGAGGAGTATAGATTTAATCTATACCCTTTATAATGCACCTAAGCATTCTTTTCTACGTTCACCCTAAATAATGCACCCTATTAGAGATGGCTCAACCTTTATACACCCAGCGAAACATCCCCAGAAACTTGCCTCCATCAAAATTAACCTCTCAGATCTTTCCTCAGCTTTACTCACTCACATCCGATGGCCATTGTTTAATGTGTCTAACTCATCCCTGTGGTCCACAACAGATCTCCCCCCACCTCCAGCATCATCTCAAGGAAAAGAAAACAAACGCTCTAGAAAAGGAAAAGACCATATATTACGTGCTAAGAAAAAGAAACCGAAAAATAGGCATTATACTAGTAATAATGAAATACGGAGGAGCAGATAAACATGATTTCCACTTTACTTGCCTGCTCCACACACTACAGACTACACCCATCTATGTGCCTGTTCCGTTCCTATTCGAATGTGCTTTTGACTCCTTTTCTACGAGCAGAGAGAGACTGCTTTTGGACTCGAGTCCTTTCACTTCTTACCACACCATTTTTTTGTGCGAGCATATCACACTTCAATGGCTTAGAATGAATCGTTGTTTCGCAACATTTTCATTACCGCGTTGTTGGCTATGGGGCTAAATAAGCTATTATAAAAAGAAATTCAAAATTAATATAGTTTGGTATAAAATTATTTTATTTATTATTTAAATGATTATTTTAAATTCAAGCTAACGAGTCACTGTCGAGTCGATGCTTGTTAACTTTTTTTTTTTGCTTCTAATGGACTAATTTTTATTTCTGAACCCATTAACTACTATAACAAATAACAAGAGTATTTTTGATTCAGCACTGACGAGCTTTTTTTTTTGCCGGCTGATACTAAAATCAGCTACTAAAAATCTCGGAATCAACTAGCAGGATGCCTGCACATTGTGATCTTTCGGGCAGGGGTGGCACCTTAAATTTTTTTTTTTTTAGAAAATGACTTCTTCAATAGATCAAATTTATCGATTAAATTGGTTTCGATTTCGCGGTTTTGGATTTTTAAGAGCTTAGAAATATTTGTATTGTACTTTTAGCAAATTTCAAATATATGTGTTAGATTTACGATATTATAAAATCGTTATATAAAACTATATTTATATATGTGAAATATGTATACTCATAAAAAAATTTAGTTCCGCCTGTGCTTCCGATACCCTCCAACTTCAAAAGAAAGTACTGCTGCTAAGAACCTTTGTATACGATGAACTAAACTGCACATATACTGAACAACCAGTCGGGTTTTATGTACCATATGTGCGCGACACTGAGCTTTCCGTCCAGTGTATAAAGTCTACGACATTGATACGTGGCGTCCATCAAATCGACAAGTTAAACATAGGCTCTCGACAGGCTTAATCATATTCCACCACGAAAAGAGGTCGAGATTCTGAAACGTTTAACGTGTGGCTCTAATTCGTTCTTAACACAATAATATGCGATGGATGATGAATCAATTTGATTGCCCACAGTCACCTTGGCCAGGTTCACAAAACCGAATTTCGAAATTCGCTTCGAAATTCGAGGTACGAAAACCGCAAAAACCGTTCGGATAACCGCTCGAAAACCGTCAAAAACCGAAAGGTTAATAAATAAAAATTTTCTGAAAAATTCCAAAAAATATAGAAAAACTACGGTTTTTCGCGAAAAACCGCTCTGTTTTTGCGAAAAACCACTGCCAACTGGATGTGCATCGCAAAACGGTTTTTGTAAGCGGCTTTTGACGAAAACCGTGGTTTTTGGCGAAAAACCGAGCGTATAATTTTTTTCAAAAAATTTAAAATTTAAATTTTTTTTTTGAAAAGATCGGTTTACCGAACGGTTTTTGATTTCGAACCTCAGCGGTACGCGGTTTTCGAGCGGTTTTCGTCAGTTTTGTGACCCTCCTGGGGTCGACCATCAACGTAGTCCATGCATTTCACGAAATCATTCTTGCTGGATAAGTACACATAACAGGTCTAATCTTGTTCCATATGGCAATTGCAGGAAGGCCAGTTGAACGGTCCAAATGGCGGGCTTAATTATACTACTCTACATGCGTTCGATTACTTCAAAGAAAGAGGATGAGTACCGAATTTGGGGGTGGTATTAAGTACTAACGCGCTGGTTTGATCGAATCAAAGTTTGCCCCTTGCAGGAATCAGGAAGCGTGTTTCATGTTTGGGGAGGAATGGAAAGGTGCAGTGAACACTAAATCCAGCTCTTGCTTGCATGAGTCATGAAGCAAGCCCGGAAGGATCCTGTGCATGACACAACTCAAGGGTGCAAATTAAGGAATCTATTGCCTTTTTTTTTTTGGCTTTGGACACTTTTTTTTTTTGGCAAATTTAACTTATTTATATGCGTATTTACAAATCTAACCCTCTATCAAGGTCGGAGAGCGCGTAAGCCGGCCGACCGCTAAAGCATCGCGGTTCACTACGGCAGGGCTGCTTCCGCGCTCCCCAGGAGCGGTAGCAAGCTCCTACCGTGCTTGCTGCCATGCTCGCCCGCCGAGTTGCCACACTCACGCCCACGTACGCTCCTGCGGTCGTCCGCGAGCTCCCGCACTCGCGCTCATTGCCACGGGGGCGACTTCCTCCCGCACTTTCTAGGCGCAGCAGGGGACTCATGTCGCTTGCCGCGCTTTCCGTGGTGGGAGAGGGGCTGAATTTGCAAATCTATATGTGAGAGACTAGATTAGAAAAAAAAACAAGTTGACAGAGCTAGAAAAACAATGAATTCCAAATTAAGCCAACCTAGCCTCTGAGGCAAACATATGATCTGTAGAGTAGGAGCACTAGTTTTTATTGAGGTGATGGCGAGCGAGGTTAATTCCTAGGGGACACTAGAGCTTAGAAGGCACGGGATCGCAAGCAAATTAGGTGTATTAGCTCATTAATTGCACCTACGCCACGGCTAATCAAAACACATCTCTTTCAGTGGTTGGCTGGCTGATGACGACGCCGATCGACGGCAGCTAAGCTCCATGTAAGTGAGTGAGTGAGTGAGAGGTCAATTGTCAGTTAACTAAATCTAGTTGAGGTCGATAGATCGGGTAGCTCACCAGCAGTGAGCTCACTCATCCCGGAGGCAAGCCACCTTCCAGCAGAGTGGTTGGTGTGGCGATGCAAGGGTGGAGCAAAGAATTTTGTTTTATCTCTGAGTAAATATCATAAATCTATATGTTTTGAAAATGATGTATTTTAGCTTATATTTTACAAATCTATAGATTTTAGATGACTTGTGTCATAAAATTACAAGTTTTAGAATTGACTATTTGTTATAACGCGTCTGACAATGTGGGCCAATATGGGAGCCTTACGCACCTCTATTTTCCGTTTCACTCGCGCATGAGACCGCCATGTTGAACCACACTGTTAGACCCGTTACAAGAAAAATCAATTTTAAAACCTGTAGTTTTTTTGTTACAAATTCTTTTAAAATCTATAGTTTTATAAAATAGAAGTTAAAATATGTAGTTTTTTAAATAGTTTAAATAAAAAACGTGTAGTTTTGCGAAATTTACTTTTCATCTTTTTAGAGGGCGCGCGAAACGGGAGAAATGCGCCGCAGGTACGTGGTTTTGCTATTTGTAAGGAGCTTGATTTTTTTAACTCTAAATCAATTTTCTTGATTTTTGAATTGGCTTTTAGACGTACGTGTCTGTTTCTGATCCAGTGGTTCAGAAATTTGATTTATATACTTAAAAAAGCACAAGTTGCCTTGTATTATATTTGTCCACGATGCACTGTAATCATGCATATCCTTATAAAACTAGTATAGTGTCCTGTCTTCCGGTTTCCTTTTCTCAAGCACGTAATATATGGTCTTTTCTTTTCTAGAACGTTTGTTTCCTTTTCCTTAATTCCAGGATATTTGTTTCCTTTTTCTTGAGATGATGCTGGAGGTAGGAGAGATTTGTTATGGGCCACAGAGATGAGTTAGACACATTAAACAATGGCCATCGGATGTGGATGAGTAAAGCTAAGGAAAGATCTGAAAAGTTAATTTTGATGGAGGCAAGTTTCTAGAGATGTTTCGCTGGGTGCATAAAGGTTGGACCATCTCTAGTGGGTGTATTATTTGGGATGGACGTAGAAAAGAATGCTTAAGTGCATTATAAATGGGTATAGATGATATAACATAATAACCTAATTAACCTCTCCTAAATTATTTAAGTAAAGAAAGGAGTGAAAAAAAAAATGATAACTAGGATTTCCTTTTGTTGACTAGTCTTTGTCCCGGGCGTTTCGGACGGTAACAGAGAGGCTCCGTTCGGAACGAATGAAAAGAAGAATCATTTTTTTTGAAGTGAAAAAAGAAGAAGAAGAATCATTTTCACAAGTGAATTGTGAAGTTATTGGGAATCGAAGGTTATGTGTTTCAGAGCAAGAAAGGTTTTGTATTCTGCTCCTTGTCAAAACTCAAAAGGCAGCTAGATAACTAGACACTTCGGACGCTGTGGGGTCGATTTCTTCTACACTCTTCTTTGCTTTCCCTGTGTGCTTGTGCTTTGGCCAAAGCTTGGTCCTCGACTATCTTTCCTGTGCATTTCTGGGGCACTGACACTACCGAGATTCACAGTGCCACTGCTAACTGCAAACCCTGCAGTTCCTGCTGAAATTTTCCTCGTGTTGGTCACTTCTGCAAACGGGCAGAGCTTAGTAGTACCCCAAGGCCCAGACATATGCTCTGGTGTCGGATTTGTGGACAAATCTGCAACGGCTATACATGCCCCTCAAAGCCCAGCCTAGAAAGAATGCGACCCAAATGGCACTACAACCAGGTCTTACTTTTCTTTCCTTCTAATTTCTTGCATCCTTCCTGATTCGGCTGTTCCAGCATATCTCACAGTGAAAGGCGAACATGCAAGGCCATGTATTGAACACATAAATCTCAGCTTCTCGTAGCCGCCAGTAATGCGTGACTGTTGATTAGGTACCGTACAACCTCAAAGCTTCTGGCATCGTATCTACAGCCCTATGACTTTGCAACGCAAAAAAAAAGCATGTGATTTTTCAACCTAAAAGAAACAAAAGGAAAAGAATTTGCATTAGTCTATCGGAATTGCTAATTCGAGGGCTGCACTTTCGTTGTGATTTGTGATATATGACAGCACATCATTTATTTCCACACTTCTTTTCCCCTTCTAAGCCTCTCTCGTTGCGATACTTGGCACATCTTCTTTATCCCACTTTCCTCCCCCATCTCTTCCCCTCAAAAAAGTTTTTGTTTCCAAATGTCGTCTAAGTTTTTGAATAAGAAGTATTTTTAAACATTTTTAAAAGTTTTGTAATTAAAATTTTTTGAACAGAAAATTTATTGACTCGAAACTTTTCAAAACGAGTGTTTTTTGAGTTGAAACATTTTACAAATAGAAAGTTTCGAACCAAATATTTTTGAATTGAAAGTTTCAAACCGAAAGTTTTTAAAATCCCCCGTTCTAAAATTTCCCCTTAGATTTTTCTGATTTCAAATTTCCCGAGTCGAAAATTTTCTAGTTGAAAGTTCTTTATTTGAATTTTCTCGAGTTGAAATTTTTCCAGCTAAAAGTTCCTCAAGTTGAAATTTTCCGAGTTGAAAGTTCCCGAAATGAAATTTCCTAAGTTGAAAATTTCCTGATTCAAGATTTTTTGAGCGATTCAAAATTTTCTGAGTTAAAAACTTCCTATTTGAAATTTTGCCTAGTTAACATTTTTCAAGTTGATTTTTTTCAATTTTAAGTTTTTTTAGTTGAATTTTTCGAGTTGAAACTTTCTATTTAAAATTTTCAAAGTTGAAGGTGAATGAAGAAGGTGACACGTTGTATTTTAGGGAGTCATTAAATATTTTAGTTTGAGCCGATATCCCGCGCAAAATGAGTTGACCATTGGAATCACCGCAGTTGTAAGTTGGGCTGGGCCTTCCGCTAAACGGAGAAGATAGAGATCACCAGATATCTTAAAGAAAATTCAAGTCTCTAGCGTCATAAGAGTTGTACCTATATGGCAGTAGTAAACTAATCTCGTTTGGTTTGTCACCTTAATCGCAATAGGAGAAGGTAGCGCATGCATTACAATAATTTACCAGCGGGACAAAGATAGAGCTAGATCACGATATATCTTAAAGAAAATAGTGCTAATCAGAACAACAGGACAAAAAGTTAACTTTTGCGGCCGATTCCGGGAAATAGAGCACATGTAAGGATGCTAACGGGCCGAAGCTCAACACAGATTTGATTCAAGCCTAATATTTTTTTCATAGATTTGTATCTAGTCTGATATAAAATGAGTGAGGTCCAAGTCTGGCCTAGGCCCAAATGAAAATCTAGACCTTGATTTGGGCCATTATCTAGACAAACTGTTTGTTTAATGAGTTGATATCTTACAGTGCAATATTCAAATGATAAAACTAGGTTTATAATTACATATAACCCATTGGCATCCCTAAGCATATGCCATGGTTAGGATGTAAGATTCTACTCCTACACCGATAATTATTGGCCTTGGATGCCTTAGAAAAAGTGCTATGGGTCTATTTGGTCATCTGGTTAGGTCTGTATCACACCGGTCCATGTAAGATTTGGGCTGTATGGTTGCCTGGGTGGAGGTCCGGGCTAAGCCTATGGTATGCAAAAATTGCTTCTCAGTTTGGTCCGAGAGATACGAGCAAATTCAGTGTTTTTTTGTAACCTAGCTGTCGATTTTTGTAGTCGGCAATAAATTTATAGGGCAGGCGCTAGATCTCAAACTCAAAGGTCACACAAGACAAAGGTTTAGACAGGTTCAGGCCCTCGACGGAGGAGGTAATACCCTAGTCCTGTGTGCTGGGATTATGTAGATCTCTTGGATCTATGATTGCTCGTGTGCTCGTTGTCTCTGTTGTTGCTCGCCCTCTCCCTTATATAGTGGGGGTGGGGCGGTTTACAGAGTCCCGATCGGCTAAGAGATTCCGATCGATTATTGGATACTAATCGGTTGCAGGATAAAGTTTACATCTTTATCTTACCCTGCTAACAACTCGGATTACAACCGTATATGTTCAACTATCTCTAAGATGTATCCCCTTCCGCACGGCAGCAAGGCTCGGCACGGAGGTTATCCTCTGGGCCTTGTCTCTCCCACAGGCACTTCTGAGCCAGTTATGAAGACACATGGGTTCTTATATTCCACAGTAGCCCCCGAGTGATTCATGATCCGATTGCTACATCTTTATCTGGGTCTTCAATTTTGGATCAATGTTCTCAGCTTCCAGCATAAACTTCTAACTGGTCTCTTCCTTAATTTGAATGATTTTCTTTGCAGAAAGGGGATTATGAAGGACTCGAATATAACCCTTGATTTTTTGGTTTGAATGCTCGAAGCGAAACCTTAATATCCTTCCTCTTCAATGATCAGCTCCAGGCAGTCTTCGAGGTCGTCTTGATTTTCTGTGTCAATTTATTTTCTGAAAAACTCTTTGGCTTCTGAAACCATCTTAACTCCAAGTCTCCTCGGCTTCTGATGTCATTACATCTTCGCATTTACTTCAACCTTACCGCATCAGCTATAAAAGGCGATCTAGTGCTTCTGGGATTTTATTCCCTCACGCTTAGTTCTCCATCTTCATGCTCTGAGCTCCACCTTCTTTCTGAGGGATCTTCATGGACGGCCAGGACCCTGATCTCGCTGAGGAGTGGGCGCTCTTCGACCTCGCCATGGCGGAATGGGCGGAAGAGAAAGTCGTCGCCCTCGACACCTTCCTCGAGATTTTCCCGGCTCTTTATAGGGCTTGGGAAGCCCTTGTGGAGGCGCTAGATTGTGTGCGTCGTGGAGAGGTGTAATAATCCTATACATGTAAGAAAATATTTTTCTAGGCATAATGCCTGGGGAACTTTATATATAATAAAGAAATACCTTTCCAAGTGTTTTTCATGATTGTCGTTTGACATAACTTAGACCCAGCTTCGGGTATATAGAAGCTTGCATGGCTCTTTTGTCAGGTGATTTTTGTATCCAATCATCGTAGGATATATTCTAGGTCCGGCTTGGGATGTTTTAGGATTTGCGCGGCTCTTGGCCGAGTGATACCTATATCTGACTGCTGCAGGATATAGCTCTGGTCCGACTTGGGATATATCATATTCTCGTGGCTCTAGGCCGAGTGATACCCATATCCGACTGCTGTAGGATGTAGCTTAGGCTCGGCTTGGAGCGTATCATGACTTTCTTGGCTCATGGCCGAATGATACCTACATCCGACTGGCGTAGAATATAGCTTGGGCTCGACTTAGAGCGTACCATACATACGTGGCTCTTGGCCGAGTGATACCCATATCCGACTGCTGTAGGATATAGCTTAGGCTCGACTTGGAGCGTATCAGGATTTTCTTGGCTCATGGCCGAGTGATACCCATATCCGACTGGTGTTAGGATATAGCTCTGGTCCGACTTGGGATATACCAAGGTTTATCCGAACGGTATCCGTACTCGTTTATTACGACGCACAGCTTATCGACCCATCTTGGGGCATACCATTGTAACTGTGTCTTATCAGGCTCAACTCGTGATATATGATTCTGTCATGCGGTAACCACCTAGCGACCCGACATGGGGCATATCACAGGAAGATATTTTTAATCCAAACTGGAGGACACCCACGTCTCGATTAGTTCGATAAGTGGTTAAACATCTCATCGTGGGGAGAAATGTGTCCCAAATATGACTTGATCAAACCACGATTGCCTCCGTATGTCAGGACGCTGGGCAAGCAAATCATTACGAAGCATAGGGCAGGGTGAGGTGTTCTGCAATCTTTTTCCCGCCAGTTCGGCGAAAACCTGATTTTCCCCCTTTTAAAGACTAAGCCGATGGTTCATTTTCTCATCGCGCACTCCTGCCCCTTCTGCTTCCTTGTCTCTCCGACTTCTCCGCCGCTAGGGTTAACTGCTGTTGCGCTTGCATCTTTGCGCCGCCGTTGATCTTTTCTTCCGAAAATATCTTCTCATTCTTCCAAAGACACCTTTTCGCAGCCTTTGCCTCAAGATTGGACCACCTCGGTGACGATGGAAGAGCGGTTGCAATCCATGGTGGATGATGGGGTTCTTCCAGCCCTGGCTTTAATCTCCGCACAACCGGCCGCAGGTGAATCCATCCCTACTCCTCGTTCCGAAGAAGTTGTGGTCTTTGAATCTTTCTTCCAACGCGGGCTGGGCCTTCCTGCCTGCGCCTTTCTTCGCGGTCTTCTCTTCTTCTATGGCATTGAATTGGTGAACTTGAATCCCAATTCCATCCTGCGAACCTCCCTCTTCGTTCACCTCTGTGAGGCTTTCTTGGGCATCCGCCCCTATTTCGATCTCTTTCGTCATTTTTACCTTTTAAAACCTTATCCCTCAAAGAGCGACCCTAAGGTAATTGGGGGAGCCGGATTTCAGCTGCAGGAGGGGTTAAAGAAAAACTACTTTGCTATTCCCTTCAAAACTTCCAATAAAAGCTGGCACCAGGAGTGGTTCTACTGTGCCAATCCTGATCCTGCTCTCCCCTCTTTGTCGGGCGCCGGCCTAAGGTGTCCCTTTCTTGGGTATCTGCTCCCAGTGCCAGCGATATGGATCAGGTTCAAGACCTCTTGGTGCTGATCGAAAAATTAAAGGAAGATGGTCTCACGGGAGTTGGTCTGGCCCTTCATTTTGCTGCCCGCCGGATACAACCTCTGAAGGAGTGAGTCCATCTGGGATACACTTTTGAAGGAAAGGAGAGAGGATGGTGTAGTCATTGTCATGTGTGTGTACGTGCCCCTCTTTGCTGTCATGTACTGGCACTAGTCCCACTTTGCTCTGGGCTTTTGACGGTTTTGTGGTATTTGTTGGGGTGATTTTTCATGATGATGTACTTCTTGGCCTGGGTATTGCTAATATTTCATAGTAGGCAGTGAAACTTGAGCATGTCTCCATTGTCAATGGTGTTTGAATGGCACTAGGAGGCGCTTCGTTGTGAAGCAGCAGCCATGACATTGCTAATACATAGCCTAACATTTGTTCTGAACACTCTACTCCATACAGTACTAGTAGTAGTGCATACTAGAATATGATAAATGGTTTTCGTTTGGTTGTTTAGATGCATATGCAAAGCAGACAATGCATGCTTATTGTTAAGGCAACTGCTCTAGTCAAGGTTCTTTATGCATTCTTCATGACTAGGATACAGATGTCTCGACGATCACAACCTACAATCATATATGTCCCAATGTCAGCGAGAGACATTGAGCGGCAAACCAACCTAAACAAATATTTAACTACAATTGATGTGGACCGCCAAATTGAATTCATGTCTTTGGCTTCATCAAATGGTGGGGCATGGAGATAGCTAGAAGCATTGCGGATGAAGTTATCGTGGGCTTGTTGCGGGGATCCTGCAAATGTGTTCACCTCCCATACGCCAAAGAATCCATCTTGAGTGTTCATGAAGTGTTCCAATATGTCGGTAAGTTTTTGAAGTAATTCATTTCGAAATGGCCGATTCCTTGACTTTCAACTTGCGTTGCATTCTTTCTATTTGTAGGGCACATAATGTCGGTTTTGGCAGTGGGCTATAAAGCTAACCCTGGGCAAATTGCTGCATTGAAAGAAGATTTGCTAGGAAGCAATGATGTCTTGTGGGCTGTTGCATTTCATCCAGTTGCAAGCTAGAGTGCTGCACACCCGACTGGTTCTAATCAGCCAAAGCAACATGATGATAAGATACTAAAAAAGCTAGATGAAAAGTAGGACTGTAAACAAGCCGAGCTCGAGCGAGCCTGGCCCTTCAGGCTCGAGCTCGGTAAGGCTCGGCTCGAGCTCGAGCCGAGCTCGAGCTCGGGTTCGAGCCTCGACCCAAGCTCGAGCTCGGCTCGAGTAAGCTCGGTAAGCTTGATAAGCTCGGTAAGCTCGAGTAAGCTCAGTAATTCTGGTAAGCTCAGTAGGCTCGGTAACAAGCTCGATTAAGCTCGGCTCGAGAAATCTCGATTTAAGGAAGCTCGGTACAGGCTCGAGTAGGCTTGCGAACTATTCGAGCTTGGCTCGGTTAAGCTCGCGAGCTCGAGCTCGAGTTCAGCTCGTTCGGAGCTCGAGTCGAGCTCGAATCGAGCCTCTCGCGAGCCTCGAGCTTTTTTTACAGCCCTAATGAAAAGATGAAATGAGTAGAGAACATGCTAAAGAAATTTGTTAATATAGCAATCTTTGCAATGTTACTCATTTTATATGATGTACTAGCCAAGTAGTACTTGAGTCTTAACAAGATTGTAATGCACCTCTCTACTTCATGAATGAGAAGAAACTTATTGAGAGAAATTCATGTTGTAAAGCTCATACATTCCCATTACTTAATATGTCCATACATTACTTCACAAGTTTGAGAAATGCAAATGCAAGCTCCATACATAAGTAAACATGTCTAGTGACATAGTTACATACACAAGTAAATATGGTTCACTTGGAAAATCTGGTTAGGACATATACTACTTTTGAGTGCTAATTACTTTTGATGTGGCCAATGATGATCTTTTCACATCTATGATTGAGAGCTTCATTGCATTGGGGTGGAGCAAGTGATGAATCAACGTTAATAGTAAATCTCTTGATATTTTCTTGTGGACCTATCAAAACAAGATACTATGATTTTCCTAATTTCGAGGTGGGGGCTAGAAGAGTCACTACATCCACGTTACAGCTGAATTAGCAAGAGGTGATTAAACTTGACAGACTTAGCCAAAATCATGAATACTCACTCCATCATCCAAGTGAGAGGTAACCTCACCACTTCATGCAAGAGAGTTACCACACTCAGCCAGATGCTGCCAACCAAATAATTTCTCTTCTATGCACTCAGCCATCCTACCTTCTAATACAGCAAAACAAACAACTTATCAGCTCAGACAAGATCACCAGATAAAGCCACCCAAACGCCCCTAATTTCATCTCCTCAACCCATCTCCCGCCAGCCAGGATGGGTCATACGGAGCAGCTAAGGACCATCTAGACAACCAAATAGGCCCTATGTGCATGCCCTCTGGTACATTTTGATGCTCTGACACCGATTTTTAGTAGAGCCATGGTTGCTTCCTTAGCTAAACCTGAGGAAAGAAAGATTGTTTAACCCTCTTTGAATAGAGGGTTAGGCCTGTGCAAGGCATGCTATTTTAGACTCAGCAATCGATAGTTTGCTTTAATTGTTACTTACTCGGTTACATATGAGATACACCTAGGATGTAGCGAGTCGAGTCGGTCTAAACACAATTTGGATTTTCACCGGGCTAGTCCTAACTCAACCTAACGTGACATTATGTATGTTTGGAGTTACATGTAGTAAGTGAAATAAGATGTGTAGACTAAACTGCACTAACATGGATTTGAGAAAGAGGAACTGAGTTGATTGCGCATCGTATAACGTATTTATTTAGTATAGCAGTGATTGTTACAGGCTCTACATGTCGATTCCTCGATAGAGCAAAAAGCAAAGTGGACCATGACCATGATATTGTTGTCATTGCACGTGGCAACATTGTTTTATGCAAAGTTAACAGGCACTCGAATCATCCGAGTCGTGGTATAGGATTTAGATTCGTGGTTTGTCACTCTTTTTTCTAATTCTCACTGTGAACATAAACCCTATACATCAATCCGATTCATGTTTGATGAAATCCAATTCATAGTTTGCGGAGGTTTACAGGGAGTCTGGTAACGAACGGGCTCAACAGAACGCTTACATCTCAGGCACTTCCAGCGAGTATATGTAGCCAGCATGGTTGGTTGTGTGTAGAGGTGGGCGGTGTGCTAGACCGGGACTGCACGGGCCTGTTGGGTCGCGTGCCTAAACCGTATCGTGCCGCCGTAGCTCGACCGGCTCATCATGTCGTGCTGTCTCAGCTCGCATTCGGCAAGACTAGGCATGTCCCATTTGCGATTCGTGTCGGTTTCGTGCCGTACCGGTCTAGACCTAGCCCATTTGCACTATTGCGACAAGAGGAAAGGAGCCGGAGACACACGGCATTCTTGAACAGGTACAGAGTTACCGCCTATTAAAAACCTTACCCCCAGTGTAAGGTACCTAGTGCGGAGCGGCTCAGTGTGCATATTCGGTGTTAGTGAGCATGTGCTCTCCAGTCTCCATTCTCCACCTTTTAGCATCTTCGTTGTCTCCCTTTCCTTCGAATGTGAGGACCGCAAAAGGCGTTGGTCATAGGGCGAGCCACAATATGACGTAATGTCGCGCAGAACGTCATGTCGCGTGCTGTGCCTGTTTCGGGCCTATTGGCCTGTTTTGTGCCGTGTCGGTCTAAGCACAGCTCATGCAAACGTGTCATGCCGTCCATCGTGCCCGACCACGAGGCCTGGTACGGTTCTGTCATTCGTACCGTACCAACTCGACCTATACGCATGCGTACTGTGCCGTGCTTCAACCATGCCATGCCTGTTATGCCATGGGTCGGTCGAAAAAAAACTCGATCTAATGACCAGATCTAGTTGTGTGCCACATTGCGCTGCCTAAAGCGCAATGCATACCCATGCCTTTGGCATATACCTTTGGCATATAAGTGCACAAGAAAGCAATGCGTTTTAAAGCGCACTCTCCCTTTTGACTCACTTGAGCGGTGGCTTTCCTCTTTCAATGGTGTTATTATTTGTTACATATTTGTGGCCGAGTTTGTTCTTGCAGTACCTTTCTTCAAAAACAAATTCTGTGAATAGTTCCAGACAAGTTTGACATCACATCAAAAGGGCCTGTCCTGTCCTGTCCTGCTCAAGTTGTTTGTGGATAAATGCTAGCATCCATGAAATGCTTGTGATATAAAGTACATTTAGTTTCATCTTAAAACGTGTTTGCTTCTCTTCTTACAACATGTTCAAATTAACATGGGTAAATTAAACATTTTGCTTTTCTCTAAGATGACTACAAAGTAGGTTTGAAAGCAGGGCAGTTCTTCCATACCCATGAAACGCTTTTCCGGAATGTGTGTTGTACCTCCGCATAGATACTACAAAGAATAAATTACTTTCCATTGGCTAGAATAGGATTAGTAGCAGAGGTTAGATAATCTCATGTTGACCTGATTATCCAACAGCGACTGCAGCAAATTAGCAATAGTTCTATAGACAAGTCAAAGCCATAACAAAATATGTCACATTAATTAGACCTTTTCAAGCAGATAGAGAAGAGCAATCCCCAAGTTTGTAGGAGTCGTTTGCTGAAAAAAAAAGTTTGTAGGAGTCGTTTTCTGTCCTTTTCCTTTTATCTGAAGAAAAAGGAATACTGTAGAGTTGCATCCGTTCCCTGAAAGCTTGAAGAGAAAAGCACAGACCTGAAGAAGTTTGACATAGTGTGAGCCTTGAAAGCTACTTGACACGCTCGCGCCACGTGTCGCGCGGCAAAAAACTGGCATGGTCTACACGCGCGTGGGTAGAGTCGAAGCCTTATCATGGGCCTCGTAGCGAGGCGCTCTCCCACCGCGGCAAGGCGCCCTTGCTACTGAGGAGCTGGCAAAATTACTTAAGTCGTATTAACGGGTGCACAAACGGGTGACATGGCACAGTGCGGAGCAAGCACGTAGACCCAAAATCGATGTGGACGTAGGGGGAGGGCGAAAACCTTTCAGATTTAACATACGGAGTATGTTTGGATATACGCAAAACTAGATGTATATAAACCATGGCCACACAAAATAAAATGGAAATAATACACGTGAAGGCATCGGCTCTCAAAGAATACAAGGAACATATACATATGTTTTTCCCAAGGAATTCGGTGTCTCGTGCATGGGTGTAGTTGTTGGTGTCCCATTCTACCAAATATGGATTAAATTCTGGTATCCACCTTTACACACATCCAAGTGCGATTCTATACGAACTTTGTGGAGCGGTGAATTTATATCTAGCTCCATATTTCTAGAGCTCTTTTACAGTGGATTAAAATCAATATAAGCCGTCTATTCCTTTGAATCTAATAGTTGAGATTAATTTAGATCTAGTTATACTATCACCTATAGTATTGGTAGTAAAATTGAAAGAGGGGTAAAAAGGTAAAAAATTCCGTCATACTATATGTCCTCTACGGTAAAACACGTCCTGTGATCCTGATGAATGACGGATGAATGGATAAGAAGTCTTTGAAGATTAATAGGTATTCGGTGAATCCGAAACTGTAAACGAATTAGGAAAAATCTAAAATACCCCTGATAAATGGATAGAAAAAGTCTAAAATACCCTTGAGAATGGATGGTTAGATTTGATTCCTACTACCACTACTTACTACCTATATAATCCACCGTAAAATTTCTCTATTTCTAAGCATGTGCGAGAGGGACACACTTGCGTGTGGTGTGCGTGCATGATAGTGCGTGTGCGTTTACCAGGTAATTGCAAAAAAAAAAAGGTTGACATGCACCCGGGATGAAGTAATTTTTGCGCCAAAAGTGTTATCTAGTCGCTAGTTCTTCGTGCGTGCATAAAAAATTTCCACCGAGTGAAATTAAAAATAAAAACTACATCTCAAGTGTTAGCACACTACTCAGCGTCGTTTACAGCCTAACTCGATCAATATTATGTTTCTCAGAGGCTACATCATTTAAATGGTGAATACATCTTATTTACACTTTTTTCTTATTATTTGCTTCCTAAAACATAAGGTAGACTTGGTAAACCAACAAGTACGAGAACACCACAATAACTGTCCTCCCGAAAACCAGATAGACCGATGATTAAAAAGTCCAAACTCCGACCCGCTCGACAAGGAGCGAGTTGACCCTGCGCAAACAGCCCAATCAAAAGCCAAATCGAGCAATTAAGCGTTGCATCCGTCCGCCTCGCTGCAGCGGCGGGGCCTCGGCCCGCGGGGCAAGCTGGACGCGACGTATGTGGGCGACGCGCGAGAGGCCGCCCGACCGGTGGCTGGGGAGGAGCCGAGACGTGCTCCTCCGTAGAGATGGGCGTTGTGTTATGTTGGGCTAGATCGGCACAGATCTATCGTGTTTCGTATCTGAATCATACCTAGCCGCAATGTCCCGTCGTGTTCGCCGTGCTGGCCCAGCTCGTTTTCGGCGAGCCCATGCACGGTCTATTTGCGCTTTGTGCCGTGCCGGCCCATTTGCACTATTACGACGAGAGGAAAGGAGCTGGAGATGAATGGAGTTGAAACAGTGGATACAAATATTATGAGAGAAAAAACTAAAATTTATTTATTCTTAAACAGTTACAGAGAGCGAGTAAAATATGCTGAACACGGATGAGAAATGGGGCAATGGGTGAGAAAGAGAGTGAGGGAGACAGGCGAGAGAGATTCAGAGAGATGAGCGAGAGAGGGAGAGATCGAGAGAGACGGGTGAGAGAGAGAGAGAGTTAAAAGAGAGCAGTTTCTTACACTGTCTCTCAATCTCTCTTAGCTCTCTCTCCCTTTACACGTCTCTCTTAGATGTCGGTGACGAGGGTGGTGTCTATGCTGCTAGATACGTCCATAGCGCTTATACTAACCTCGCCTATTATACGGTATACCTCAGTCCAGCCAAAAACAATCCGACCGAGTACACACCTCTTGTCCGACACCCGCTTGCTTCCCCGCGTGACTGCGCAGCTGCTCATGCTGGAAAAAAAAAAGCGAAGCGAATGCGGCCAAAACCGGCCTTTTTGGTCCACTTTTTGGCCTTTTCGGGCGCGCCGCTCCCTCGATTTCGCTGCGCACGCAAATCCCCGGCCAATGTTTGGTGGACCCCCCTTGCCCCGCGGCCTCCCACTGGCTTGCATGATTGGAAAGCGCGCAATATTTAGCGCTTTTTCTAGAGAGGCCGCTCGCCAGCTGCGCGCGTTAAATCGGCATACCTAATCAGCTGTCTTTTTCAGTATAGGAGGTTAGGAACTGTACTGAAAAAGATCAAACAAGAGGTTCTCAATGGCCCGGATATCAGAACGGAAGTACTTGTAGAGAAATATTTGAGCCTAGGCCTGGGTAATCGATTATTTCGATTTTTTCGGTTTAAAAATTTCGGTTTTTGGACTCCGGAAACCGAACTCTGATAAAAACCGAACCGAACTAACCGACCCGAACTAACCGAACCAATTTCGGTTCGGTTAATTCCGTTTTCGGTTAACCGAAAAAATCTGATGGTACTGTTTAGATATGGACAATCACATACCTCAGAAGCAACACAACAGAAGGCCATAAATGGCCGATACCCATAATATAATTTCCCTTTAATACCTTCTGAAAAAGGATTAGGTGCATACTGGGACAAAAAAACTGAAAACTGGCATGATTTGAACAAAAATGGTAGAGAAAACAAACCTGTACATTTGAAACCAGTGGCTTGTAATATCCAACCCAAGCAACATACTATGTGATATGCAAAGAAAACTAAGGTATTGAGACCCAAGAAAGTTGCAAACAGATTGCTTTCAAGATACTATGTGATATACAAAGAAAACTAAGGTATTGAGACTCAAGACACAACAACAGAAGTGCTCTGCTAAGTTGAATTGGAAGAAATGAGCCATCTTCTGGCTTGCCAACAACAGAAGACTGGAGGCCGGCACTAGGGTTGCGTGGAGCCGAGGCAGAGTCGGCCGCGAGGTTGGAAGAAGAGACGTGGTCGCCGACGCCGCGAGTCCGCGACCTAGGGCGGAGGAGCGGTGGTCGGTGGAGCCGTGGAGGCCTGGAGCCTGGAGGCAGAGGGGACGAACGACTCGCCCGGACCGCCGGACGAGGGGTAGCCGGGATTTGAAGCCACCGGCACCGCGCCGCCGAATGGAATGGGGAAATGGGGATTTCGTGGGAGGGATGGATTGGGGATTTGAGTCTGTGACCTAGCTGCTAGCTCAGTCTTGATGGGGGGAGTTCAGAGTTGGCGTCTTGGGCTCTTGGGCCTTGCCGACTTGGCGAGTGGCGACTGGCGAGGGCGACGTTGGCTTGGGCTGCTTGGCGACTTGGCGTTGAAAAAAATTCGGTTCATCGGTTAGATCGGTTACCACAAATACAAAACCGAACCGAATACCGTGCATAATCGAATAAACCAACCAAAAAAAATCGAAATCGAACCGAACCGAACACCGAAAAAACCAAATTTTTCGTTTAATTCGGTTCGGTTTTTCGGTTTCGGTTAAATTATGCCCACCCCTATTTGAGCCCACCAACTGCAATTGGCCGCTCCACAACAGAAGCATTTGAATTAGGGGGCTCATTGGTGGTTGGAGCGAGAAAGATCTCAGTTATGCCGGAAAGGAGGTTTTAATCAAGTCTGTTGACCAGGCTGAATGGACGTACCCCATGAGTTGTTTCAAACTTGCCGCTGAAACGTGCAAGAAGATGACTTAGTCCATCTCGCAGATGGACATCATCTCCAATTGCAGAAATGGGAGCATCTAATCCGTCCCAAGGTACATAGAGGTATAGGTTTTGTTAGCATCAAAATTTGGTAAGATATAAAACCGATTTGTAAGGCTAAGTTAAAATTGAATAGCTAGCTGTTATCGATTTAAATAAGAAATTTTATCTTTAAAAGATAGAAACCAATACGGTTCAAGTTTGCAACAGATCGAAGAAAGATACGATCGCATAGACATATAGTCGAAAAAGAGAAACCAACAATAAATCAATCAAGTCACATATACTTTTATTTACTTTCCTGTTGACTAGGAGTAGTTTGTCAGACTTAGAATCTTTCCTCTGCAATTCGTTTTGATCAATAAAGTTGTACATCGTCGATTTTGATCATTGCTGATTTACACAATTTATCTAGGTTTGTTTTTCTCTCATTTTGTTGCGCATCGCCTTTTTCGGGAAAATTTACCTATATCAAACCATCTGATCAGCTGTAACAAGTTGTTTAGGTTTAACGTTACGTGTGACCTAATTGGCTGAAATAGTTGTTTAGATCATAATTTTCTTACCGATTGTAGGATCAAATTGGCTGGCACGCTCGCATACAAAATTGAACCTGGCGTTCGCATGTATTTGAATCAATCAATCCTTCATTATATTTTTCAGCGTCAATAGGTTTTAAGATATTTTTGAAGAGGATTACTAAGATCAATATTTTATTGTGTGAAAGGTAAGTCCATATTTGGGTTCTCACTCAACGGTTATGTCTACAACCATGATTCAAAGTACACTCTCTGGTCACAAATAGTTGTTATTTTGAACATCGACATGTTTCCAAAAATATATTTGACCTCTAATTTCTATTATAATATATTTATAAAACTCAATAAAATTATAATATTATAAAAGTATTTTTTGAGACAAATCTACATAAGATTTTCATGTATCCAATTTAAAATATTTTTAAAAAGATATTGATAGTCAAAGTTTTAAAAGTTTGATTGCACTTATGTTTAAAACGACAACTAATTGTGACGTGAGGGAGTAGTAGTGAACTGGTCGAAAACTAACGATGACCGGTCTTAGGTGATGACGACCAGTCATACGGTCTTATAAGCCATGACCATGTAAATTGGTTAGAAGACAATGCAGTTTCCTAGCTACATGATTAACGTGAAGGTAGTTATTAACGTATCTAACAACCTATGACAATTGACTAAAAAGCAAGACTGGCTTTAAATAGGATGGTCTACTTGCTCCAAAAAGAACATATGATAATATACGATCTCATCTAATCACAGGAAAGATTTTTTTCCCTAGTGTAAGACTTAAAAACCCGGCCACGGGAAAGAAAACAATCCCTATAGATTGATTCGAGCTTTAGGAGAGAAACAACTCAAGGGTTTCATATAGGTGCCACGGAAGAATGTTTTGTTAAAGAACTAGGTATTATTTATATTTTAGATTTGAAAATTAAGCTAATTTTCAAAATGATTAAACACAACAGGTAAGATAAAAGACACCACATATTTCTGTAAAGTAGATCGATCCACAGAGGAAGAATAGTAAAATTCTTACGATAGGCTTGATGACGAAAAGGAAGCAGCGCAGTAGCGACCGGCCGTAGAGGAAGTAGTCGACGTCGTGGATCGCAAGATGTAGAGCTCGAGCGGTCGCGCAGTTGCGCTGCCCAGAAACCTTATTGCCGCCCGTGCGTGTTCTCTCGCGACAACGGTTCGAGATCCCGCCTCCTTGCCTCGCGGCACGCCAAGAGGAAGGTCGGTGAAGAACAAGTGCAGCACAAAAACGCAACAGAGATCACCGTGGATGAACACGAGTATCAGAGCCAAAAATCAACAAACCTCTATCTGTCTGGACGTCTCCAGATTTTATAGCCTCACACCAGTAACGGTCACCATTAAATGCTAGTAATCGCAGTCATTCAATTGATTTCTATTAGAAATCGACGCAATTATCATGGCTATTTCAATTCTCAGTAATTGACCCAATTAATTCACTAATAATAGAGAGAAACCGAAAATTTAAAAAGGGTTTAAACTTACCAGGAATTTAATCCACGGCACGCGCGACTCGCGACGTCACGCGGGAAAAACACGCGGTAATTCGCGAAATACGCGCGCGTGCGTGTGACTTTAGTCAGCTCCTCACCCTCCATATGTCTCATTACAAGATATGGTGGGAGCTCTCCTTTTTAAATTGGTATTCTCCCCTCTCAACTAGCAATATGGTACTATTATTTGTAGCTTTGGCATTAGAGATAAATGGGTCACTTGGGCCTCATTTCTAACATGTTCCATGCTTACAACGAAAGAATCGTAGGGAAACAAAATTTCAATTTTGGCCTGCAATTTTTTTTACTCTACTGCCACGGTTCCCACCATACATATCCAAAATTTCAGTTCACCACCATATACTTTCCTCGTTTTCCTCCTCTTCTACTTCTTCCTCTCCCATGTAGTCTCCAAATCCACCGACCGGCCGTCGTCACCTCTAACTTGGCACGCGCCCACCATCTTGGGCTACCTCCGACCAGGAGTGTGCCTACGCCTCCGGCGGCTTCGTCCACCATGACCAACTCCACCAGCGATATCCAACCTGGCCGGACAACACCGCCGGTGGGCTAGCTTCTTCCGCCACCTCAGTGTTCTGATTTTCGGCCGGCCACGCATTTGCACTGTATTGATGGTCGAGCTGCGGCGACACCGTTTAGGTCTTTGACCAGGTCCCTCTCAGTCTGCATCTATACGCACGAACACACAGCACGATCCAGATCCTACTAATTCCTATGCAGTTATTGCTTCTTATCCAGACATGTATGGACCACGGGCAGGAATCACGCGCGTTGATGACACCCTCGGTGGCGTCGCCATCTTCTCCGCGGCCATCGTCAAGCTCGTCCTGCTCAGAGACTTGTGGTATCAAAATCAGGTAGAGTCGTAGAGATGCTCTTTCCCCCCAAAATTATCATGATCTGTTAATTGCAAGGTGACTTGAAAGCGTGGAATAAACGGGACAATCACACACAAGCCATTGTATTGCAAGCCACCGGTATACATATAGAGTACACGAAGGATAGGTCAGGATACATGACAAAAGACTGCAATAACTTCCGTATCTTATTCCTCGCATCGGGCGCTACTTATAGCTTCATCTTCTTCAGAAGCCTCTCAAGCTTTTTGATCCACAAATCCTCTCGCTGCCTGTTCTTGAGCGCAAGACCTTCTCTTCGCCGAAGCACATCTTAACCAGGTGGTTGGCTTGGCAACGGTACTCCTGTGTGCTCAAGACATTGCTTCTAGGGTTCTGTAAGTTCTTCAATCTTTATCTCTTCTTTTGCTTAGATTGAAATCCTAGTTAGAAATCGTCTCTCAAGGTCTTCTCTATATTCGTTAGGCTGTTCTTCACTTTTTGCAAGTTGCATTGTCAATTAGCAGTCTGTTTAAATTGTCAACCGAGTTAGCACAACTTTTCTGCTCGAAAATGGAATCTTAGTCAAAATGAGCTTAGATAACCCAGACAAAAGAAGTCTTCTTGGGAAAATTGCTGATAAGGTCAAAAGGAAAAAGAAATCAAGAATAGATAGCTCTAGTCAACAGCAATCTAGTGGAGTAGTAAAGAAAGTAACATCTAAACCACTAAAAAGGGGGAAACAACCAGTGCCACATGATTCCCCTTCTTCTTCAGATGACAGTGACTATGAGCCTAGTGCAGACATATCTTCTGATGAAGAAATAGAGTTTGCTGGTGAAATTGACATGATTGTTGGGAATGACCTAGCTACTCTAGGAGGAAAGAAACTAAGAGCTGCTAGATTGGTGCCAGAAAGGGTTTGGTTTCCTTTTGATAGACCTCCTTTTAATGAGCAATTCATCACCACATTCCAGAAAAACATATATATAGGCTACAAGAACAAGGAAAAATAAGAGTGGTAAACTCTTGTTAGCTTTGTGCAAACAACAGTATGTGGACTGGAACCAAATTAGCTCAGTTCTAGTCTCAAACAGATTCTGGATTGTGTAAGATCAACCCCTGGTCTTGCTGCTCTTATGTCTTCTGCTAGACCAGCTTAGAATGAAAGCAGAATATTGGAATTCTATGCATCTTTGTTAGTGAACAAGAATAGACACTATATTCTGTTTACTATTGATGGGAAAAAGAGAAAAGTGAGGTCACCTTAATTTGAAGCTGTCATTGGTGCCTCAAGTCCCTTACTGAATAGAACCAGAATTCATGACAGAATGTTTTCTGGCAATAGATGGAGGCAAGTGGGTGATATGCCAGATTTGCAAATATCATCCCACATTTACAGAAACATCATTGAGGCTGGGTTTAATGCAAATAGGGTTAAATGTTTGTCTGCTGAGGCCAAAACTCTGCTCCTGATACTTAGGCATACAATTTACCCTAAGACTGGATACAAAGAGGGAGTAACTCCATGTCTTGCTTGGCTGTTACATTTGATTTTGTCAAGACAACCCATTGATTTGACAGATTATATTATTAGAGAAATGGAAGAAGCCATCTGCAGAAAAATGGCAGTCCTCTTCGTTTTGCCATGCAGATCACTCAAATGCTATTGGCTCAAGGAATCATCTCCCAGCAGGAAATGAATAAGGACTTCAACTGTCGACCCAAACAATACAAGATGCCTAAGCCAACAACTGATGCAAAAAAGGCCAGTCAGACTTTCTACTCCTCCACTTCTAGTAATACATGAGCCAAGTGCTCAAGAAGGCACTGAGATAAATGCCAGTTCAGATGATGATGGCAAAGCTACAAGTCTCAGTTATCATACTCAGGAACACTTTTCTCCAGCCCATCCACATACACCTACAGAAGTTTTGGGCTATGGCTCTGAGAGTCTGAGTCATCAGATTTTTGGACAGCATGAAGGCACTGAGATTCTTGTCAACTCTGAATCTCATCATGAAGATGAAGAAATACACAAATTGCAAGAACTAGCAGCTGCAGCTAGATTCATGGAAGCTCAAAGATTTCCATCAGCAACCCATGAGCATGAAGCAGGTGGTTCTAGGCCACCTGAGGGACATATGCCAACCTTTACTCAGCAATCTTCTGAGGACTCTCACCATTCACATCACTCTGAATTTGCAGAGCCTGAATTTTCACAAGATTATGGTCAGCAACCATCTTGGTGGGACTCACAACCAGGTTGGTTCACTTCTTTTGAGCAACAATACAACTCTGACCTCGGACATGCTCAAGAGAGTTTTGAAGAAGAAAGAAGGTTAGCAGCCTAGAGACATAATGAGCAAATGACAGCCATTCAACAACAGCAAGAAATGTTGCAAAAGATCTATCAAGACCAAGCAAATCTCAGAGATGAAACTTATAAAAGGTTTGATATGATCAGAGAAAATCAATGGGATATGAGGAAGTGGTTAGGTGAAATCAAAACTGAACAACTGGTGATCAAGGACAAAATGTATGATCTCAACAAAAAGCAGAATGCTCAAGATACAAAGATTGACAAGTTTACTCAAACTGTGTACAGGAACTTTGAGAAGACTGACAGCTGCTTGGATTGTCATGGGGATCAATTGGATTATCTTAGGGACTACACTGAAGATGATAGAAATAACTTGGTGTCCAATCAGGAACAAATTGCACAGCTAGTGTTGGATAAGTCTGATGAGACTCAAGAGCTGATCAGAGATGTCCAGCATGATTTCAGTGAACTCACGTTCAATCCTCAGCCTGGTGATCTTGATTATCTTAGTTGGCATGATCAAGCAATGGCTACTCCTCACTCTGACAATGACCAAGAGCAATCATCTCCTTCTCCTCCAAGAAGAAGCACAAGTTCCAGGATGGCAAGTATGCTGAAAAGGACTTTTTCAAAGCGCAAGAAGTAACCTTTTTGGCTATTGATGCCAAAGGGGAAGAAGAATAGAATAGTTAAGAATAAATTAGTTTAAGGGGGAGAAGAATAAAGGGGTTATGATTAGAATAGCTCTCTAAGCTTGTTATAGAGAGTTTATTATAAGAAAACTCAAGTCTTTTATGAACTTTGCTTTATGCATATGCTTCTCTTAAATCTACTGATATTTGTGTGATCTTATCTAAAAAACCCCTTCTGAATGATTCTGATATTACTTCATGTGTTCAATTGAAACTCATCTCATGCATTCATTCAGGGGAGTATAAAATTCTTAAGTCATTTAAACATTATCTGTTCTATCGGACTAACTTTTATCTGCAGGAAAAGTAATCCTTTTTATAGCTCTCTGAGTATAATGTCAAAGATATTGTCATCAATCACCAAAAAGGGGGAGATTGAGAGCATCTAGGCTCCTATTTTTGTCAATTATGCTTATTATGTAGGTTTTGGTGTTGATGATCAAAAGGATACTAAGAAAAAGCCAACAACAGTTGTTTTTTGAAGATCAAGGCCAAGGTGTTTGTTTTTAGTTTTGGCTTGAAATTGTTTCAAGTCATATAGCTAGACTCACCGTACTATTAAGAAGGATTATACATAAGAAATGATCTTGTTTCATATGCAAAATCACTAAGATTACTTGGAGCATAAGACATTTCAAATTTCTCATTCAAAATCCAAGTCTTCTCTGTCTTAGCCAAAAAGAATTCTCTCTCAGACCAAACATCTTTTTGGCGCTCAAACCTTATCAAAGCTCAATTTCAACCGAGCGAACACCATGTGCGCCGGACCGATATTTTCAGTCCGGCGCTAAGAGTTCTCTTCACCGAGCGACTCCATGTACGCCGGACCGACTTTTTCAGTCGGGCGTTAAGAATTCTTCTTTGGTTTTTTTTCAACCAAGCGTACACTGTTCACGTCGGACCAATCTAAATTCTTTCTTAAATTTAGCCCGACATAAGTTATATTTTTACTCTAAATAAAACTCTAGTCTGTGTTACAAATTATTTTGCTTAAATTTTAACCAGAAATATGAAATTTGATGCGGACCAGAATTCTATGTGTATACCGGACTAACTTTTTCGGTCCGGCGCAAACATACTTCTTTCAGATAAAAAAAATTGCGTTTTGATGTACTCGGACCAACTTTTTGGTCCTACAAAACGTTATTCATCGGTATTCAAATAGAAGAAAATGATGTGTACGCCGGACCAACTTTTTCGGTCCTAAGCGCAAACATTGTTTTGTGATATCAATATAAATCAAAGTATGTGTACATCGACCATCTTTTCATCCGCACAAATTACCTTGACAAGTATATTTACGACGGACCGATATTTTTGGTCCGGCGCAAATTGGTCACTATGAGTATAATAATGCTTCTGAAATCCTATGTACCCCGGACTAAAAATTTCAGTCCGGCGTGTGAGTATTTTGACTTATGACTCATACACCTTAAAATTCTTATAAAAAGGTAGTAGTTGACCTACCCTATCTATCTTACCAAGCCCCAATGGGCAAATAGCAGATACAACAGTTATTTCTGTTCAGGCTCTATATGTACAGTGCTTTGGACTCACGAAAATATAGAGCTTTTGCACATATACATCATTGACATCCTGAGCACTGTTGACATCTTTCAAATCATATACAACTCTTTGATTTTTAGAATTCCTGAGCTTAATTTCATCAAAGAGTTTGAACTCCAACTCAAAAACTACAAACATTCATTCTGAATAGTTAGAAATTCTTGTTCCATGCTAAGTCTAGTTTGCATCTAGCTACTGAACCAAGAGATAGGGCTTGTGGATAGTCTATTATTCTTGGAACTAGCTGTTCCTAGACGGTTGAAGAAGTTGTTGGTGCGACCTATCCAACAGAGATTGTGGAAGGCTACCATTACTGTAAAAAGGTTGAGACTCACCTCACTGGAGTGGTGAAAGAGTCAAGATAGTGGAAAACCGAAAGTCATTGTGATTGGCCATTTGGTGGAGCAATACATCTGAAGAAGTGATTTTAGTTAAGCTATACTTCTGAAGAAGTGCTCTAACGGGGACGTAGGAGATTGAGCTCTGAACCTCGGTGAGAAAATCTTTGAGTCTCCCTATTATTGATCTATCTTTGTTTTGCTGTTCTTATTGCCAATTCTATTTCAAATTCTTCTCTATATAAGTCTTACTGAATCAAAGTTGTGCTAAATCCTTACAACAATTTTTGTTATTGCTGTTTTATTGAGAAAAGTTTTTCCATAAATTTTAAAGTTACCTATTCACCCCCCCTCTAGGCCAACTTGATCCCTTCAAGTGGTATCAGAGCAAGGTTACCCCTCTAAAGGCTTAACAGCTTGGGTAAAATGGCCACCTTCACCTTCAATTTCTCTACCACTGTGCCTAATGGCCAAAAATGATGAAGACAAGGTAAAGGATTCCCCTTCATATGAAGAGCTTGTAGAAATTATTAAAGAGCTTAATGATGCTTTATATGTTAAAACTGTTAAAGACAAAGCTCTAAAGAAAAATACTACAAGATTGATGAATAAAGTTGAAACTCTTGAATCCGACATCAAGATCATGCATGAAAAATATGATGTGCTAGAAATTAGTCAAAATGAGCTTATAAATAAACATGAAAAACTTTCACATGCTCATTCTGTACTAAATTCCGATCATACTCTTCTTACTGATTCTCATGATTCTTTGAAAGCCACACATATACAACTTGTTAAAGATCATGATGAATTACTTGATAAATACTATGGGCTGGAAATTGATAATGAAATGCAGAATAGCAAATCTAAAAATGGTTCATCTTGCAATGTTTTAATCACCGTGATTTGTCATTCGATGAAATAATTTCTCCCAACTCATCTAGCATGTGTAGTAAAAATTGCAAAAATGGTTTATATGCTAAAGAGCTTATGACAGAAAACAATGAACTAAAATCCAAGGTAGCGAAATTTGACAAAGGATTAGAAAAATGCTTCCTTAGTAGTGCTACTCTTGATAAAATTCTTGGGGGGCAAAAGATTGTTCTGAGTAAAAAGGGATTAGGTTATAAAGCTAAATCTAAGCCCAAAAGGAATGAACAATCAAAACCCAAGATAAATTTTATCAAAAGTAGGACTCAATGCTGTTCTTGTCATAACTACAATCATGCTTCTAAAAATTGCGAATTTGCTTGTGCTTTATATGCTAAGATTAACAGAAGATGCATGGTTGATGCACATTATATGTTGTTTAAGGATTTAAGGGGTAAAATGAATGTCAAGTATGTTGGCCCGTCTAATCTGGATAGAAGTCTTAAAGCTATTTGGGTGCCTAAGTTCTTACTTACTAATCCATTTGGCCCAAAAAATGTTCAAACTAACTCTAATAGACCGAAAAGTATTTGGGTACCTAAAATCAAGAAATAAACAGTCTTTTTAGGTAAATTACAAGAGTGGCGGCAAGATCGGATTATTGATGATGGTCGACACAACACATGACCGGCACATCAACGATGTTTAGCTCAGTTGAAAAGGAAAATGATCCAAGTCACAAAATCACATTTGGAGATAACAGTAAAAGAAAGGTAAAGGAAAATGGTAAAATAGCTATCTCAAATGATCACTCTATTGAAAATGTATTACTTGTTGATTCTTTAAATTTCAATCTTTTATCTGTTGCTCAACTTTGTGATTTAGGATTCCTTTGTATCTTCTCCAGTGATGGAGTAGCAGCTCATGACAAAAATGAGAAGCTTGTTTTTAAAGGTTTCAGATTTCAAAATCTCTACCCTGTTGATTTCAATTCTAACTCCTCATGTATTACAACTTGTCTGCTTGCTAAAGTTTCACATGGTTGGCTTTGGCACAGACGACCTGGGCATGTAGGTATGTCTAATCTCAAAAAGTTTTTCAAAAATGAGTTAGTAGTGGGCCTGAAGGATGTTAAATTTGAAAAGGATAAACTTTGCAGTGCTTGTCAAGCTGGCAAGCAAGTGGCAAACTCTCATCCTGCCAAAACTATCATGTCCACTACTAGGCCCCTAGAATTTCTGCACATGGATGTTTTTGGTCCTACTTCATATGCAAGTATAGGTGGCAACTCATATTGCCTTGTAATTGTGGATGATTTCTCTAGATTTACATGGGTATTCTTTTTGCCAAATAAAGTTGAAGTTGGAAAAATGTTTAAAAATTTTGCAAACAGGGCTCAAAATGAATTCGATTGTCCCATTAAGAAAATTAGGAGTGATAATGGATCTGAATTTGTTAACACTAACATTGTTGAATACTGTGATGAGTTAGGTATAAAGCATTAACTTTCAGCCACATACACTCCTCAACAGATGATGTGGTTGAAAGGAAAAATAGAACTCTCATAGAAATGGCAAGGACAATGTTGGATGAATATAATACTTCTGATGTTTTCGGGGCTGAAGCTATCAATACTGCATGTCATGCAATCAACAGGCTCTATCTCCACCAACTTCTCAAGAAGACTTCATATGAGCTTCTGGTAGGAAGAAAACCTAATATCGCATATTTTCGTGTGTTTGGATGTAAGGTATATATTTATAAAAAGAGAACACAATTAGGTAAATTTCAAAAGAGGTGTGATACATGTATCATGCTAGATTACTCTTCTAAATCCAAAGCTTATAGAGTCTTCAATAATTCAACTGGATTAGTAGAGGAAACCTATGATGTTAAATTTGATGAATCTAATGGCTCACAAGGTGAGCATGAGAATCTAGCTGATGTAGGTGAAGAAGCTCTAAAAGAATCCATGAAGAAAATGGAAATTGGTGAGATCAAGCCCAAAGAAGACAAAGATGATCTACCACCAATGTCCATAATACCTCAAGATGGATCACAAATTGAAGATAACGAAAAGAAGGATGAAGGATTAAACTTCATAAAGAGCCATCACTCCATCTCAAAGGATCACCCTGTAGATCAAATCATTGGTGAATTTAGTAAGGGTGTTCAAACTCGTTCTAGACAAGCTTCTTCTGTGAACATTACTTGTTTGTTTCATATGTTGAGTCCAGGTCAGTAGATGAAGCTTTGAAGGATGCTGACTAAATTGTAGCAATGGAAGAAGAGCTAAACAACTTTGAAAGAAACAAAGTCTAGAACTTAATAGAAAGACCCACAGAACATAATGTCATTGGAACAAAGTGGGTTTTCGGAAACAAACACGATGAAAATGGTGTGGTCAAAAGTGCTTTTCTTAATGGAATCATTGAAGAAACTGTATATGTTGAACAACCTCATGGTTTTGAGGATATGAAATTTCCCAATTATGTATGTAAGTTATCTAAGGCTCTATATGGTATGAAACAAGCCCCTAGGGCATGGTATGAGCACCTTAGAGACTCTCTATTAGAAAAGAATTTCAAAATTGGGAAGATTGATCCAACATTATTTCTAAAAGACTTCAATGGTACATTAATAATTTGCCAAATCTATGTTGATGATATTATCTTTGGGAGTACTAATCTATCTCTATGCAAGGAATTCAGTAATCAAATGGCTAGAGAATTTGAGATGTCAATGATGGGAGAGCTTACATTCTTTCTGGGATTTCAAGTCAAGCAATTGAAGGAAGGGACTTTTATCTCACAAGAAAAATATATTAAAGACCTTCTCAAGCGCTTTAATCTGGAAGAATGCAAGCCTCTTAAAATTCATATGGCAACCAATACACATCTTGGTCAAGATGTGGAAGGTAAATCTGTTGATCAAAAGTTATATAGATCCATGATAGGTTCTTTACTTTATTTGACAGCATCTAGGCCAGATATCATGTTTAGTGTATGTATGTGTGCTAGATTTCAAGCTGCACCTAAAGAAGTACATCTTAGTGCAGTAAAAAGGATTTTCAGATACTTAAGGCATACTCCTTGTTTTGGCTTATGGTACCCAAAAGGTGCTTCTTTTGAACTTCTTGGCTACTCGGATTCTGATTATGCCGGTTGCAAATTTGATAAAAAAAACACTTCTGGGGGTTGTCATTTTACCTGGAAGATCTTTAGTGTCTTGGTGTTCAAAGAAACAAAATTCAGTAGCACTTTCAACTGCTGAAGCTGAATATGTTGCTGCAGACAGTTGTTGTGCTCAAATTCTTTTTATTAAACAAACCTTTTGGACTATGGTATTAAGTTTGAAAATGTGCCTCTGTTATGTGATAATGAAAGTGCAATGAAAATAGCCAACAATCATGTCCAGCATTCCAGAACTAAGCATATTGAAATTAGATATCACTTCATACGTGATCATGTTGTTAAATGTGACATTATGCCTAGTCATGTAAGGACTGAGGATCAATTGGCTGATATTTTCACTAAACCACTTGATGAGGCCAGATTTTCAAAATTAAGAAATGAACTGAATATTCTTGCTTCTTCAAATATTATTTGATTCTTTGAAATATCACACTAAGGGGGAGTCAAGTTTGCCTGCCATGCATGTTTTACTACCTTTATGTGAACAAAATAATTATCAGTGCTGAAGAAGAAATAATAAGATTATATTAAAAAAATTAATTAATTAATCTTCTTGAAAAATGAAGTCATAAAAATGCTGCTGAAAGCCTTTTCTTTCACTATTTCTATGTTAAACTTTCCTAAACACACAGAAATTAGGTAAATTGAATTTCAAAAAAATATTAATATACACATTAATGAAATATTTAAAATATAAACTATTCAGCACATGAGTCCTTTTCTTTGAGCTTGAATTAATCATATTCATGCTTTTTAAAAAAAAAGGGGCTCATACATTCCCATGTAAAATCCAACATCTCCTGAATTTATTGGTTGATTGATCTATATATTAAGATTATTCCAGGATCCCTCTACAAATTTGTGTGTTATTTTTAAAAGAGAGATCTCAGAAAATCTTTAAGAAATTAGTAATATCTGTATTTTCAAGTTCAATACTATGTCTATGTACCACGAACTGCTGGCCGAACCAAACCGAGAGGTTTCCAACTACGGCGGACCAAGTATGTCTTATACGAACACGGTCCGGCGCAGATGGAAAATCATCAGGACTCGGTCTGGCGCAGATAAAGGGTTTTCAGATCCAACTAAAAAAGTTGTCCGAGGCACGTACGACAATAGCTCCGTCATCTAAGCGCTTATCTTTTTCAAACCATGTTCATCTCAAAATTCTAAAAGATCTTATCCTTGCTATATACGTCAAAATCTTTTCTATTCATAGGACTTATCTCTGCTATACTTGTCCGAATTTGGTAACCATATTTCTTAATCTCTCTGATTTCCGACCCCACCTCATGAAGAAACTTCCTTCAAAACCGGGCAGTTACAGTCGTTACTTTTCCCATGTGTTGTTCGTATTCAAAATGACTGCAATAACTTCTGTATTTTATTCCTCGCATCGTGCGCTACTTATAGCTCCATCTTCTTGAGAAGCCTCTCAAGCTTTTTGATCCACAAATCCTCTCGCTGCCTGTTCTTGAGCGCAAGACCTTCTCTTCACCGAAGCACATCTTAACCAGGTGGTTGGCAACGGTGCTCCTGTGTGCTCAAGACATTGCTTCTAGGGTTCTGTAAGTTCTTCAATCTTTATCTCTTCTCTTTGCTTAGATTGAAATCCTAGTTAGAAATCGTCTCTTAAGGTCATCTCTATGTTCCTTAGGCTGTTCTTCACTTTTTGCGAGTTGCATTGTCAATTAGCAGTCTGTTTAAATTGTCAACCGAGTCAGCACAGCTTTTCTGCTCGAAAAAGGAGTCTTAGTCAAAATGAGCTCAGATAACATAGACAAAAGAAGTCTTCTTGGGAAAATTGCTGATAAGGTCAAATGGAAAAAGAAATCAAGAACAGATAGCTCTAGTCAACAACAATCTGTTGGAGTAGAAAAGAAAGTAACATCTAAACCACCAAAAATGGGGAAACAACCAGTGCCACATGATTCCCCTTCTTCTTCAGATGACAGTGACTATGAGCCTAGTGCAGACATATCTTCTGATGAAGAAATAGAGCTTGCTGTTGAAATTGACATGATTGTTGGGAATGACCTAGCTACTCTAGGAGGAAAGAAACTAAGAGCTGCTAGATTGGTGCCACAAAGGGTTTGGTTTCCTTTTGATAGACCTCCCTTTAATGAGCAATTCATCACCACATTCCAGAAAAACATATATATGGGCTACAAGAATAGGAAGAATAAGAGTGGTAAACTCTTGTCAGCTTTGTGCAAACAACAGTATGTGGATGGGAACCAAATTAGCTCAGTTCTAGTCTTAAACAGAATTCTGGATTGTGTAAGATCAACCCTTGGTCTTACTGCTCTTATGTCTTCTGTTGGGCCAGCTTGGAATGAAAGCAGAATATTGGAATTCTATGCATCTTTGTTAGTGAACAAGAATAGGCACTATATTATGTTTACTATTGATGGGAAAAAGAGAAAAGTGAGGTCACCTCAATTTGAAGCTGCCATTGGTGCCTCAAGTCCCTTACTAAATAGAACCAGAATTCATGACAGAATGTTTTCTGGCAATAGATGGAGGCAAGTGGGTGATATGCCAGATTTGCAAATATCATCCCACATTTACAGAAACATCAATGAGGCTGGGTTTAATGCAAATAGGGTTAAATATTTGTCTGCTGAGGCCAAAACTCTGCTCCTGATACTTAGACATACAATTTACCCTAAGACTGGATACAAAGAGGGAGTAACTCCATGTCTTGCTTGGCTGTTACATTTGATTTTGTCAAGACAACCCATTGATCTGATAGATTACATTTTTGGAGAAATGGAAGAAGCCATTTGCAGAAAAATGGGCAGTTCTCTTCGTTTTGTCATGCAGATCACTCAAATGCTATTGGCTCAAGGAATCATCTACCAGCAGGAAATGAATAGGGACTTCAACTGTCGACCTAAACAATACAAGATGCCTAAGCCATCAACAGATGCAAAAAGGCTAGTCAGACTTTCTACTCTTCCACTTGTACCGATCAAGAGAACCATCCGAACAAAACTTGTGACAAAAAACCCATTTAACGGTCACAATATTAACTCCCGCTTGCATTTGGTTGGGACTGGTGCTAAGCAGCAGAAAGTGGGCCAGCGGCCTAACTAGCCCAGAGCTCAAGGGCGAGCCAGGGGCCGATGACCCAACAAGCATTGTGAGGGGCCTGGCTACAGGCGTTAGAGGGGAGAGGCCCGGCGGTCCAGCAGGTGTGGTGGAGAGGCTACTGGCCGAGCCTTGAAACGATCCACCGAGAGGAGAGGCTGGGGGCCCAGTGGGTATCTGTGGCCTACTGGCGCTAGGTGACGCCACCAGCTGGCGCGTAGGTGGGGGAGTGGCCACGACAGAGGGTGCGCCTCATCCTGTACGTTCAACAGCTCGAGTACCAATAGGCAGAGGTGAAGTGCCAGTGTTGGATAAAAAAATCGAGAGTATCATTAGATGGAGGCACAGAGTGGGCCTCAGCAAAGGGAAAGGAAGATTCATCGAAAGAGACATGGCGGGAGATGATGATTCTGTTGGAGGAAAGGTCAAGACACCGATAACCTTTTATGGTCGGATGGATAACCGAGGAAGACGCACAAGGTGGAACGGGCTGAGAGTTTATTTGGAGCTGTGGAGGACAAATTGGGGTACCATTTGCACCCGAAGACCCGAAGGTGCGAGTAAGAGGGAGCTGTCCCATAGAGAGCCTGAAAAGGAGTAGGAAAATTGAGAGTTTTGGTGGGATGACGATTTAGAAGGTATGTGGCAGTGTGGAGGGCTTCCACCCAAAAAAAGGGAGGAAGGCTAGCCTAGAACATGAGAGAGCACACAATATTGTTGGTGGTATGAATTACACGCTCAGCTTTGCCATTTTTTTAGAGGTATATGGACACGACATGCAGAGCGCAATGCCGTGGGTGATGAAGAAATTGCGAGAGGAGTTGTCACAGTCGCGCCCGTTGACACACTGAACACTTTTTATGGAGACTCCAAACTGAGTGCGAACGTAAGATATGAAGTGAGAGAGGTCGGTAAAGGTGTCAGACTTGAGGCACATGGGAAAGTCCAGAGAAAATGTGAGCAGTCATCAAGAATAACAAGATAATATTTGTAATCGGACACACTGGCAATGGGAGAGGTCCAAAGATCACAATGAATTAAACCAAAATTATGACTAGCCCGAGAAGAAGAGGTGCTGAACGGTGAGCGTACATGGTGACCAAGCTGACACTCATGACACAAATGGTCAGATGGAACTTTATTACATGGAAGAGCACTAGAACAAATGAGCTTGGAAAAAGCTTCATGGCCAATGTGCTCGAGGCGTCGGTGCCATAGAGTGGGGGAGGAAGCGGTGACCAAAGCATGAGGACGAGCGCCAAGCTGATGGAAAGGGTAAAGGTCACCGGAACTATTGAACCTGATGATCACGCTCTTGGTACGAAGATCCTTCACAGAAAGACCATATGGATCAAACTCGATAGAACAATTATTATCAATTGTAAACTAATGGATAGAAATAATATTCTTAATGATCCGAGGAGTAGCAAGAACATTACATAACAAGAGAGGACCATCGGCACCAGTGGAGGTAACAGGCATCATTGACCCATTACCGACAATAATATTGGATGGAGTAGAATGAAAGGAAGGATGAAAGGTGGAAAGAATACCAGCATCAGAAGTCATATGTGAGGAAGCGCTGAAATCCATGTACCAATTAGTGGATGAAGCTGGGTGGCGTAAGCGTCATCGTACTGAAGGCGTTGGCAAGTTGCTGCTGATCCCAGGAGGTGGCGCCTGGTGCCAGCTGATACTGGGCGCCACTACCAGGAATGCCAAGATCAGTAGGGGAGCCGACGTGAAGTACTGGACGCTGGGTGGGGGCACAGTAGCTATTGCATGCCTGGCGCAGGGTAAGGGTCGGTGCAGGAGGTCGAGGGCCAAGGACACCAGCCACTTTGCGGCTTGCATGGGACCAAACTTGGACAGTCCCTGTCCAAGGGTAGAAGAAGGACGAGAGGCCCATGCCGGGAGGAGCAGCAGCATGGCCACCGCACCCAGTGCTAGAGGCCGACGCGTCGGTGTTGTTGCCGTTGGTGCCGCTGGTGTCGCGACCGGGGCAACGATTGCGGCCGTAGGATTTGCCAGAGCCGTTGTTGCCTGAGCTGCTGGTAGCGCCGGTGTTGCCGTGACCAGTGTTGCTACCGCCGAATGCTGGGTTGCGGGAGACCGACTGTCCAGCAGCGAGGAACATGGAGGAAGAAGCAGTCGGCTTGGACTTGGTGATTTCCTCGAGTAGCAGATGAGAATGAGTTTCCACGAACGTCGGGAAAGGTCGTTGCATCTTGAGAATTGTCACCATATGAGCGAATGTTTTGTTGAGACCACGGAGGACTGTCAAAACAAGCGTCCGATCAGAGATGGGTTCGTCGAGATCGCCAAGACCATCAGCCATGCTTTTGAGCTTGTGGCAATAATTAGAAATTGACAAATCACCTTGGACAAAATTGCGTAACTCCACCTCCATGTATAGGGCACGTGACTCCTTGTTGTCGAGGGATTGATGCTCAATGTTCATCTAGACAACACGGGCACTGGTGACAGGAGTCATGACGATCTCGAGGAGGTCCGCGGCAATTGTGCCGTAGAGCCAAGACAAGACCACGCAATCCATGTGTTGTCCACGCCGATTGATCATTGGGATTGGCATCGGAGAGGACATGATCTGTCAAGGCGTATTTGCCAAGCGTGAGGAGGAAAAGGCCGCGCCACTTGCCGTAGTTGTTGGAACCAAGGTCAAGCGTAACGGGGACGAGCGCCTTGATGTTCAAGACACTGATGGCCTGAGCGTGAAGGGAGTCGATGTTGCAGCCAGGTTGAAGAGCAACCGCATGAGGAAGAAGAGGGAGATCGGCATCGAGAGGCTGCTGTTGGCGCTCGGTGGCAACTGCAACGAGCGCATCCTTGCACTTGCAATCGCCAGTAGCTGGAACGATGGCCTCAATTCGACGCTCCTCGGTGGTGGCGACCTCCTGGCGTGCATGTTCCACTGCGACATCAATGTGCTCCTGGATCCGACGCTCTTCGGCCTTGGTGGCCATGGCCTGGGCATCGACGGCAGCCTACTTCTTGTGCTCGGTGGAGGGGTCGCTAGGGCCGGCCATGGGAGCAACGAAGATCGATCAGGAGAGGTAGAGGGGAGCTGGTATGGACAGAACCGACGGCTAGGGTTAAGGTTTGAGGAAGCGTGTAGTCGCAGGAGCAATCGCCTCTGATACCATGAAAGCGTATTGCAAGCCACCGATATACATATAGAGTACAGGAATGAATGGTTAGGATACATGCCAAAAGATAGTTAAGCTAAAGAAGGAAATAATCCTATAAATTGATGTTGTGCTGATCTCCTAGCCAATGGCATGCTGATCTCTAACCGTGATCACCGGAGTCTTGCGCGTGTACGCCGGCTACGTATGCATGGTCCTGTTTGGACACATGCACGTATAGCCTGGCTATTAGACCTTATGCAAGAAATTTTGTCTTCACATTTGTGGTTTAGCTTTGCAAGCCAGAAGTTTTTCAATATAAGATGCGACAAATTTTTTTGAGCAAGATATAGCCCTTTTGTAGAATGAAAGAACTAAAACCTTTTGATTCTAAAATTATTTGGTGGCGGTAAAACCTTTTGTATAGATAGTGCTGCCTGGAATTTATGAATTATTTGGTATGAGTTTGTACTTGCTGGTTTACAATTTCTTTGGCTGTGCTAATAGTCAGTTCTGCTTATGTCCAATTAGACTTGGGCATTGGGCGTGCCCGTGGCACAGCAGTCACGGCACGCATGACACGGGCCAGATTGACACAACATGAGTGATAGGGCTGTGTTGGGCCTCGCGGTCAGGCACGATAGCTGGCACAACACATCACACCTGTATAGGCCGTGCTTAGGCCGGCACGGCACGAAATAGGTCCGAAGCAAGCATGACATGTTACAGGGCGCTATGTCGTGACATTGCATCATGTTGTGGCTCGCCCTACGGCCTGCGCCTTTTGTGGTCCTGGAATGCGGAGAAAGGAGAGACAATGGAGATGCTAAAAGGTAGAGAACAGAGACGGAAAGTACATACTGACTACAAGCACGCGCACCGAGTCGCTCCGCACTGGGATATCCCATATTAGGTGTAAGGTTTTTAACGAGACAATAACTTTGTACCTATTCAAGAATGAATAAAATTTAGCTCGTTTTGCCCAAATGTTTGTGTCCACTGCCTCAGCTCTATGCGTCCCTTCTCCTTTCCTCTCATTGCAATAGTGCAAATAGGCCGTGTATGGAATGACACGGCACGACGCTGCTCGAATTGCAAATGGGTCGTGCCTGGGTTCGTCGAAGGCGAGCCAGGCTGACAGATCATGGCACAACACAATGAGCTGGCTAGGCTATGGAGGCACGATACGGTTTAGGCATGTGGCACGGCGAGCCCGTGCCGTGCCATGCCGACCTGGCACGGCACAACGCCCACCTCTATGTCCAATACAGTTGGTCATCGTGTAGAAGGACATCGAAGCAGAGATTTGATTCAGTCGATGTCAACCCAATTGATGTTGGTGTAGCAGCAGAGCAGTGCTAGTTTCCACTAGGGCTGGCAAAAAAGTTCATTATGCCTCGAATCAAAATTTCTTCGATTATAGTATTTAATAGGTTCAAAATTGAAGTGCGTTCATTTTGAAAGAAAAAGTTAATGAGCCTCGGCTCGATAGTGGCTCGTTAACTCGAATTTGAAATAACCACTTAAATGCTAAATAAAATAATTTTACGTCGTACTATGTCAATTTCGAAAGAAGCACGATAGTCAGCACTAGTGCCCACTGGATGAAGAGGCTCAAAGTCATCCATGTCGATTGATTTTTTTCTCGTGTATAAAAAGAACTGAAAGATGTATGTCATATGGGATATACATTTGTAACGAGTGAATCTCGATGCATAAGATTCAATCCAGCATAGTTAATTTGTTCCGATAAAATCAATTTTGTTCTTCAACAATCTTTTTCCCTCAGAATTGGATCGGAGAAGATGAATCGGAAGAGAAATAAATAATAAATGGTAAAAAAATAGCAAAAAAAAGTAAAATCTTTTTCTTGTCAGTGGAAACCTAGACTAGGGAAATATTGTTTCCACGTTGGCTAGGTTCGCTATGTGGACATCCATTCTTTCCTACGTTTTTGAGAAAAAAAGCACGGTTCTTTCCTTTCCTGACATCATTTTTCCTATGGACTTCCCTACGAATACAACTAGGGAAACTGTTTCCCTACTGCTTTTGGGTTTTTCCCTAGTATATTTGGTAGCGAGGAAATGGGGATTTCCATTAGTGCATTCTTGTAACATTCTTTTTCACGACAATAAAATTTCTACTTGATTGTGCTCTCATATTTTCCCTTAAGTTCAATAAGGTGCCCTTGATCCCAATCATCGATAGCTAGTGCTACAGGGAGGGCAACATCGAGTTGAAGATCTCTGTTGTGATGTTCCCATGTCCTTGCCAATGGATGAGGAGAACACCTTTGATCTCGTCGACTACGCTGATCTCACGAATGATGACTACATCCCAAAGGAGGTATGCAAGTGTGACTTCTACCTCAAGTATGTTTCCAAGGGAGAATCTACATCGTTCGCAACCCAATCTGTTGGGACCAAGATGGCGGAGGTGATGCTGCTGCCCCCAAGAATCTCCAAGGGCGAGTATGTTCCCACTCGTGTCTCAATTGGAGAGATAGGTAAGCATGATGTTGATGTTATGGTGCACGATGAAGATATCATTGACAACATCAAGTTGAGGTTCTAGCATAATCGTCTTCGGATCATCTACTCCGAAATCTCGACTACTACCCCTCCTTTGATGATGACGGAACGTTCTCACTCTCCATCTACTCTGACTTCCATGCATACACGGTCATCAACAATGGCGATACCGACGAACAGTGTGCAGCGTGTGAACAACGCGAGGTCTAGAAGTAGGCCGAATGTTTGGCACAGAAACAACGCAAACTAATTGCTTGCCGCCAAACATAGGGCAATTGAGAAGGCCTATCAATAGTACCACACAAGTGTGCCAAGGATGTCTTGGTGTCTCAACACTAACACAGATGAAGATCGCCCTCAACAACAATCGCTAACCACATCCCAAGTCATCCCCAGGACAACAGTAAGGGATCTTAATATTGTACCATGCCTTTTGTAGGTTGAAATTTTGATGGATTGTGTTCACACACTATCAAGTGCGATCCTTAACCACAAGACAGGGGAAAACAATGAGCCGACCTACAAGAGGCTACTGCAGAGTTGCAGAGTCATTCATTATATTCAAGATCCCAGAATAGCTCTAGAGTAGACCACTCTACCTTTGGACAATGCCATCGGGGTGGTGACCACCGTTGAGAAAGCGATCTACGCCAACAGAGTGTGTTCAACAGGGTGGGAATAGATGAGCATTCTAACCGTGGTCGGAGGTGATCTTATTTTCTTAATACTCTTTACAAATGTTACATCCAAATTTTTACCTTTTGTGATTTTATATTGCAATTTGTGATTTTGATGAATTTTTGGAATTTTCCAAAATTTATGCGGATTTAAATAATATTTTTTGAATTAACCCTATTACAAATAATATTTAAATCTATGCAAAGTTTATATAAAATTTGGTCAAAAATATTTCATTTGAGTTCTACATGTCTCAAAGTACTCTACAGAATTTTTTACAATTTTCTAAGTATTTTTGCTATTTATTTTAAGCTATTTGAATTTCTAGAATTATTTTAATTTAAAAATGTTTAAAAATCTGGATTTGCTAAATGGGTTGAAACCCTTGGCCTCGATCCGTTTTCCTACCCACATGGCTTGGCCTGCCTGGCCCAATGCCGCACGCCATATTGCAGCTCGGCCTGTCGGCCCTGTTTGCGGAGATGAGATGATGATAAGTGGGACCCACTTGTCAGGGTTGTCGTCTTCGTGCGAGCGATGGACTCCGCTAGGTCTCCATGTCCACCATGGACACCGACTCCGTGTCAGCTGTGTCGAGGCTTCTTGGCCACTATATGGCAAGCACCAAGACCGCAAAGCAACAAGGATTTCAAGCCCAAGGTCGATTAGCTCTATTGCACGACCGTTTCACTGGGATTTGGGTTTTCATCCGTGCAACACCGTTAAGGGAAAGACATTGATTCATTGCCATCAGTGCCTTCTGAAGCTCGAGACTAGTCTCGTAGGGTTCACCGTTGCCAGATCTATCTCGTGCGCGCGTCGGTTTGGCCAGAGAATAGCCAGAAGACCGCTGCACCGGGGAGCCTGACCCGCCGTTGTTCCCGCTCACCGGAGAAGAAACCTACTACGTCACTAGAACCGCGACATCGAGCTCTTGCCGTAGATGCCCTCCTTCGCCATACCGGTGACCCTAGGTCCCCGTGTCGCCGCCGTCGACATGGCATGACACGACGTGTGACACGTGGCATCCATGTCGGTGTCTTGTCAGCATCGACGTCAACCTTTTCTACTGGCGTGTCGCTTACATGTGCACTCCGTCGGTAGCTGCGTCAGCCATGCCATGTCAGCCGAGCGGGCTCGCATGTCTGTCAATGATGCCATGGACCTGGTTCAGCGTTGACCCGATCGGTTTTTGTGGGCCCACATGTCAGCCTAATATTTTTTTAGATTTATTTTATTCCTTGCTGACATCAACAATGACGTCATAAATTGAGTTTATCTTTATGAAAATAATTCAAGAAATTCAAAAATTCTCTTTTTCTGTCTTTTTTTGAATCTTTCGAGAGCCAAGTCTTCTTCATACGAGTTTTGATTGAGACAATTCAAGTTTATAAAAAAATTATAAGTTCAAGATCTATTTAATAGTGAATTTTATTTGATTTTTGGAAATTATTTGCATTTTGGTTTCTATTTATTTTGTGTTTCTCTCTCGATTCGCATAGACGTTGAAGTGTTCGAAGAGTTCGAGGGTGAAGATTTGACTCAAGCTCAAGGACCAGATCAAGAACAAGACCTGTTCTAAGGTAAGTTGTGCTTTAATCATGTTGAACCCAGTTTTACAAATGCTATGTTGATTTAAACTATTGCATGTTATTTTTTGCTTAGAACTATTTTCAATTAATTTGGGAATTAGCTATTCAATCCAATTGGATTATACCTACCTTGTCATTTATATGTCATGACTATTTGTCATCCTAGGATGGATAATTATTAGTTGGTTGCTAGTAGATGCAAATGTGGGTTGGTTAGATCGTGTGTAGTTGCTTAGCCAAACCACGTTTTACTGATATCTTTTGAAAGTGCAAAGTCAATTTGACTAATAGAATATGGAACATATTTATGAATGGGTGTGTCATGTGTTGTCGCACAATGATGTTGAGTTGTTGATGGCATATGTTGCACGATAATTAACTGAGGTAGTAAATGATTTAGACTATGACAAGTGACAAGAGGCTATGTGCCATGGTGGGTTTGTGTGACATTGGGTTGGTGCATTGACATGTGAGTGAGAGTGATATGAGTGACTAGAAGTCTTGCCTTAGTCAGTTAATGACTTAACCTTGCAAGACATTGAGCGGGGCTAAGCATACAACCACATGTCTGTTATGGGCCAAACCTAACTCAGTAAGTTACCAAGTCTTGACATGTGATGCCTCAGGTAGAAGACTAAACTGTGTGTGCGGTCAGGGGAAAGGTGTGTGCGCAGTGGCCTCGCATCTTGAACAAGGATTGTTTCTAGTCCAACGATAAGTCTCTCCTATTCTTCTGCTGTGTGTGAGTGAAGGAATAGCAAGTTCGGGCTTATCGAGAGGGTCTATATGCGGATAGAGTTTTCGAAAGGTTTTGTTATAATCTTCTTAGTTGCACGTCGATGGGTACGTGTAATAGCTGACAGTATAAGGTTGATCATATCTTGTAGATAAAGTGTATAACCTATGCAGAGTGTAAATCTATTTGGTGCATTATGTGCACAACTTGTTGAGTGCTTTGTGTACTCACCCATGCCATAACAACATCATCAGTTGAAGAGGAGTCTACACCTACTCTAGAGGAGTACCAGGAGGGGACGAGTTTCTAAGATGCAAACACTATTAGTTGCCTGTGGCATATTGATGGGTTATCTATGAAGTTTTTATTTGACTGCTATTTTATTTTTTTAGAGTTTAAGCCCTATGCGGTATAATTATATAAAGTCATCCATAAGGTTAATCAACTGTCTTTTATTCAATAAATAGAGTCTTTATCATATTTTCCTCTGCGTATGATTGTGTATTCATTTATGTTGCCATTGTGTGTGCAAGCGTAATCCTAGACTAGTGCAGTATATACAGAGGGTCCGAATTTACATATTCGGGTCTCGACAATAAAGGTTGTAAAGTCCAACATTATTTGGGACCTTATGCAGGATGCAAGGCTTTCTCACCTGGGCTAACAGAGGTTACAAGACTGGAGAAATTCAAGTCAGGGCACTTGGAGAGTTTTGATGAGACTGAAAATCTTTTAGAGTTACTCCAGATTTACACTACCACCGTCCAGTCCATAGGTGGTGATGAAAAGATAATCGCAAATTATTTACCAACTATGTTAAAAGGATATGCACTTACATGGTTATTTAACCAATCAAAAAGTTCTATTTATAGTTGGAAAACTTATGTCATGCTTTTTTAAACAACTTAATATTCCATCCGTTTAAGTTTATAGGGTGTAATTTCTATTGGCACATAGACCAAGGAGATATTAAAAATGACTAGACTACCACTAATTATTATCTCTAAGCACTATATTCAATACATGAATGTAGAGAATATCAGGTAAATCTAGATACGTATTAAGGGTATAACGGGAACATCACACTAATCTACATTTAAATATGAAATACATCCTATATTTATAGACAAGATCATTAAAAAAAATTCCATATAAACTTAGACGGAGGGAGTAGTTGTTATACTAAGCCAAGAAAATCGGATGATTTACATCGTCTTCACCTAATTTATGGAGATATTTTTCCTCAATTTGTTAAGAGATTTGTAGAAGTGCGCAATACCACTCGTAACATTACTAATGATTATGTTATTCGAGTGTTTAAGCCCGCCTATATTGGCATCACCCTACCTAGAATAATCCTTGTTGGTATACTTGGCCACTACACCTAATGTGGTCATTGTAGCACTGGTCGTAGAGCTAGATAAGGTCCAACGATATGTTTACTATGTAAGTGAAGTATTATACAGACCAAAGGACGTTGTCCCAAGTCCAAAAATTACTTCATGCTTTGTTAAGGGCTTCTTGTAAACTAAAACATTATTTTCAGTCGCATAACGTTACAGTACAATCGTCCTTCACCTTAAGAATTATGATTCATAATAAGGAAGCATTCAATCGTATTACTAAATGGGTAGTAGAGCTTGGGTCATTTGACATCCATTTCGCTGCTCAGATAACAATTAAATCTTAAGCTTTGGCAGTTTATCTCGCAGAATGGGCTAACTCTAAAACACTATAACAGAATGAATCCAACATAGACGGCCACTGGACTTTATGTTTTGACGATTCCTAAGAGATTAAAGGCTCTAGGGCTTGCATAGTGCTGATCACGCCACAAGGCAACCAGATACAATACATAATTCAAATACAATTTACTGCTACATATAATATGGCAAGATATGAATGTCTTGTAGCTGGGCAATGAGTAGCCAAATCCCTTAGTGTTTATCAACGATAGCGAAAGGTGATTCGTAATTAGTCCTAAAGCAGATTATTAAGGAATACAAATGTTCCAATGAGACAACGACTCACTACCTAGGTGAAGCGAGGAAATTGAAAAAAAATACTTCAGTAGTTTCGAAGTCCTAAACATCCCGTGAAAAGATAACACTTTAGTAGACCAATTATCGAAAATTGGGTTCCTCATGATCACTTGTTCCAACAGGTGTTTTGCTCGAATATTTTTGTAAAGTCTTTGTAGTTACATCTATTAAGATATAACTGATTACTTTAGAGATCATCATACTCGAACATGATGCATATTGGGTTCAACCATTAACAACCTATATGGTGTATCGGACAATGCTCAGGGATGCGCATGAAAAAGATAGATTAATTTGAAAGGTACGAATGTGCAGACTGATCAACAACAACATGTACAAAAAAGGAACAACAGGTATTCTAATGCGTTGTATATACCAAAAAAAGATGGAAATAAATTACTTCATGAGACACATAGGGGTTTATGTGGAGCACATGCTTCATACATATTATTGGTCAGAAAAAGCATTCTGATAAGGTTATTTTTGGCCCACTACACTACAAGATGTTAGCTGACATGTCAAAGGAGACATAATCCCCCTTAGTAGCGAATTGGTCAGAAGCTAACAGCAATCAGTTTAAACCAATGGACGTCCTAGGTTATGATGACCAGTTATACGATCTTATAAACCCCAATCAAGTAAATTAGTCTAAAGACAAGATAGTTTCCCACTTGATTAACATGATGGCGGTTATCGATGTATCTGGGAACTTATGAGGGTTGATCAAAGAGCGAGATAGTTCAAGACTCAACGAAGACTCGTGCGTGAAGACATGAGGTGTCTGTAAGAATTAACTACCACCCTTTAGTGGATATAAATAGGGTGGCTTGCGTAGCCTAAAAGGACATATGATCATATATTATCTCACCTCATGTTGGTAACGTTCTTTACCACCAAAATAAAATTCCTACTTGATCGTGCTTTCATATTTTCGCGTAAATTCGATGGGGCTATATCCCAATCTTCGACAATGTTCAGTTTTTTAATATTGCACAAAGTATTGGTATTCTAAAGATTATTCTGGAAACTGACAGGCTGATGCTTGTTGATTTATGGAGCAATTCTTAAGTTTGTCGGTTTGGAATCACCCCAATTATTGGCAAAATAAGGGAGCTTAGCATGATCTTCTCGGACTTTACTTCCCGCTTTGTTAAAAGGCAGAGCAATGCTGTTGCCCATGTTTGTGCGAAGCTGGTTTCTATTAGTGTGAATCGATGCATGTGGCTTGAGGAGCCCGATTTCCCACGAGAGACCTTTCTCCGAGATGTAATCATGTACAAGTTTAATAAAAACCTCCCTTAGTCTAAAAAATAATAATGTCACCCAATCGAGCTGGCAAAGATGCCGCCGTAGCCATGCTCGTTTTTGCTTCTCCACTACGAACTCCATTGTTTTGGATTTGTTACCAGTGCTAACTGCTAAGTAATTTAAAAAGGAATAGAAGAGATGTACAGACGAACGAGTGGGAAATGTTTTTTAAGAGGAAAGAAACACATAAATATTGCTTGTGAGGTTCATGGTAAAACATAGACATGTAGTATCTTGCAGAATTGTGAAGGGTACAGATTTTCATGTCCATTTCATGCAAATGTCCATCCAACTGTTTCAAAAACGTAATTGGTTCTTGACAAATATTAAGTAATTCTTGATAAATAGATTTAATATCTACAACAACTATCGAGAAAAAAAATTACTATGATAGTTCTCTCAAATACCCCGGTCAGAGAGGATATACTCAACGTAACCTTTCCGAACATATTCACTGCAATTGACCTTATGTGGTAGGTTAAAAGGAAGTGTGCGTCCTTTGTATCTATGACATAACCACACATATCCAACCTCTGTATTTGACAATAAACATTCAACGATTGCACTTGGAGGATATCTCGCTGGCACAACAACTGCTCCAAACGTGCAGGATTGGGGGAACTGACGAGGTGTCTCTATGTGGGATGAAATTTCCACCTCTTTGACGCTTTATAAGAGTAGGGTTAGGAGATGGAGGACTCACAGTGCAAGATTGCCGCATACTCTTTGTAGCTATAGCGGCGCCTTGTGGACCCTATTATAATCTTTAGAAATACAAAAACACATGAAATATGATTATTACTCTATCCATAGAAAACCTGAGCCTGTCTGAAACACCACGTTTTTTTGCGTAATCTCGAGTGTGGTGTTCTCCGTATCTACCTTGTAAGATCCATCTGCATTTACCTTGTAAAATCCATGGTAATTTGCCGACAGTTTTCACTGTCATAGGCTCTACGGATCGGCCGCATAAGTGATAAGTTTTTGTATCCTTTCTTTTCACGGCACATTTCTTGCCATTGTATATCGGTGATAAGTTTTCTCCATTTGATAATGCTACTTTTGCGCAATTCAATGCTTGAAGTCTGTAGCTTCAGCCTTCTGAAACTTGATCAGGCTCTATAAACGTTGAACGATTACGCTCAAGATATCATTGGACAACACCAGGTCACGGCAGCTGCGTAGTGTTCCATACAAGAACAGTTGCTACCTGCTTAGAGAGGGCTGGAAGAGCTTCTAGAACTCGATCGGGCTCTGTAAACGTTACACGATTACGCTCAAGAACTCATTGGACAACACTAGGTCATGGTAGGTGCGTGGTGTTCCTTACAAGAACAGTTGCTACCTGCTTGGAGAGGGTTAGAAGAGCTTCTACCAGGACAACAAGCTCAAAGAAGGTGATGTGTGCACGTTCCACGTCGTCAAAACTACCCTGTGGCATGTCGTCATCAAGTATAGCTAAGCTACAGTTAGATAGATCATCAGTTCATCTATGTGTGTTGCCTAGTTCTGTCGCTATTTCAAGTAAAAAATAGTTAGCAATCATAAAAATATAAACATGACATGTACACACCATTTCAGCACAAACAAAATATATTTACACATTCACATAATCAAACGTCCAACCTAAATATTATTACTCAAGAATACCACATCTGTTCAAATACATCCATAATATCCAAAGGGTAAAAATATACCAATAAATTAGATTACAATTAACATATATTAGAGTTTACACAACACTTCAGTTCTGGTTCAACGTTAGATAATACTTGAAAGTGTGCCCCGTCTCCTTGCAAATGGAGCATTTCTTCACACAACGGCCACATTCCGCAGCGTCTATATCATTCCAGATACGTCTTGTTTGGCGTCATCCGATTCCCTTATGTCTGTCGATGTCCGAAACCCACCTTGTATGCTCCCACATGCGATGGTGCGTGAATGAACCAACCACACCGATATCATACATTTCTCCACTCTAAGTTGCGGTCACCACCTCCTTCATGAAACATTGATCCATTAATATACCCGGATCCATACGAATGGTGGAACATGCAGCCATTACGTGCGCACAAGGCCTGTGTAACAGAAGGGGCTTGTTGCATGTGTAGAAACAACTCCGCTTCCCAAGGGTGCACTCCTGTAGAACCCTACCGCGGTTTGTCCCACAATCGTCTATGTCCCTACACAATATCTCGAAACACAACTCTTTCATCCCCATCTTAAACGCTCTGTGCATATCCCCATTTTTTGCTTTATCTAAGTACTATACGGCAGGATTATTCATGGCAACCAACGCCTTCGCATGACGATCCACGAAGTACTTCGTAATCCCATGAAGAACTCTCTCAACTATAGCAACGAGAGGAAGGGGTCTCAGACCCCTCATCACCCAATTGTACACATTTGCCATGTTAGTCGTCATGACACCGTACCTTGCACTGTTCATGTCGTAAAACAAAGCCCACTTCTCCTTTGGCTCATTTTCAATTCATTCAGAGAAGCACTTCGTCGCCCTGCCAGTCCTCCTAACCAATTGCGAAGGGTCCGTAAGTAACTCATGAAGAGCTATGGGGGCCTCTTCCACGCCAGGAGTCGGGTTCTTTGCAGCTTCTGTTGTATGTTTCCTCTTCAGTTCATCTAGCTTCGTCTATAGTGAATCGAACTTCTACTGCTGATTCTAATCGCACAACCTCTTGAACAGCTTTGTTAGAGTCTTATTTCTGAATTGCTTGTAAAAGTTCACCCTAATGTGCCACTTGCACCACCTACTCTGCAAATCTGTCCATAGAGTTAGCTCGTCTTCACCTTGTTGCAACTGCAGAATTGCCTTCAACAACCCAGGGTGACGATCATGTATTACGCAAATTCGAGATCGGTTACAGACGATTTTGAATTTCACATTAATCAGAAACCAAAGTCAGCTATCTGTGTTCTAACTCTCCACGAAAGCCAGCGCGACGGGAAGAACTTGATTGTTACCATCTACTCCAATGGCAGTCAAAATCTGCCCCTTGTACTTCCCAATCAATAATGTGCTGTCCACGTAAAGTGACGGTCGACAATGTTTGAATGCGTTGATGCACGGATCGAATGCGAAAATGCTCTCTTCAAAACCATCTTCCGTAGGAAGCGCTGCGAGAGCTTCTCGAAAATATTCACAACTTTCCCAACATTCATCCCTTGAATGGCTTGAAGCATAGTGGGCAGGTTCTGGTACGAGTCTTCAAACATACTGAACCTAGCTTCGAGGGCTTTCTACTTCGTCCTCTAGGCCTTCGCATAGCTTATGGTGTACTGGAATATCTGCTCTATTGCAAGTATAATAGAACGGGGCTTGTGATTCAGGTTGCCAATGATCTCTCCGTACATTACGTTTGCAACAAAGCCTAAAGAGATATTTCTATGTGATTGCATAGACCATCATCATGCATGTATGCGAAACGACTATAGAGCACTTCCAAACAATGTCCCACTTCGGCTGGTACGCATAAACATGCCATAGGCACCCCTATGTCTTGCACCTGATGTCATAAACCCATGATGATGACTTAACAACCTTAAATGATCTCTGTATTGACACTGCTCATTTCTTCACAATCTCCTGCACCTCTCACTTACTTTTGTAAATTGCCCCTAATCGTTCACCGTTCTCCTATTCAACACCTTCACCGTCACTCACTACTATATTCTCAAATCGGTAGTCCTCCTACTCATCAGGGTAATGCTCATCGCGTCGAACCTTACCATCAACGCAAATGTTATCATCAGATAAAACCTTGTACTGCTAGTCCTCTATCTCTATTCTTTTCACCAACCCTTCTATATGTTCCTCTTTGTCCACAATGCCCATAGGTTCTTGCATCTGCGATAAGGGAGCGTCACCTTATTCATCTTGCACTGTGTCCTCCTCCTCACCCACGTCTTGACTCAATAAGGATGTATGACTGCGGCTGGACTCCCCAACTTCTTCCACAACATCATCCAAGACCTCCTCTATCATTGTATGGACGAAGCAACTCTCTAAAATACTTGTTTCAACAACACTGGAGGCCATCCTCTCTCTTTAGCCACGCTTACATAAGAGCTCCACCACTTCAGCCCCTTCTGTTCTAGTAACTCCCAATACATGCATTCCCGTGATCGATATCCGACACCGTGCAACTTCAGATTACTTAGATCAGGGTCCAATGAGAACATGTTGTAGAACCATCTCCTAACAGTGCCTCAAGGACGGTCCCCTATGCGCAACAAACTACTCATCACACTTAGAAAATGACCTAGTTCCACCCTTAGGGCCCTCATGTGTGGAACTACTTCTCTATAGTATATTTTGAAATGATCTTAGTCATCCATACCTGCGGCACATTTGTTACACGATTGTTATTATGCACACGCTGTATCGACATTATGTCATGTGTTGAAGGTCAGAATTCGACAATAAACTTATGATCATGGGTACCTTCGATGTCAGAGTCAAGCACAAAGATAGCGGCACACGATGTATACAGGTTCGGGCCTCGGATGGAGCAATACCCTACGTCCTTTGTGAATGATGTATGTATTTGGTGTATCGAGTACAGAGCGAGTTGTTTAGCCCTAGTTGCAATGAAGATTGGATCTAATCAATGGCTTAACTATGGCCGGAGGTTGACGAAGCGTGGTTCGTCGACTCCTGGTTGCACTGCGTCTTGTAAAAGCTCTCTTCAAAAGTCTTCTCTTCTCTCTCCCCCTGAGGATACCTACCCCTGGCTTTATATAGTCGGGGTAGCCTTGCCTCAAGTTGAGTTGTAGTCGGTTTGGGATACCAGATCGTAGCCGATGAGGAGTCCATTGTCGCGTGATCTTCGCAGCATATCCAAACTTCCCTGGATATCAGGCGTATTCGAGTTGGTTTCCTCGTAACTAGAAAGTGATCAAGTCCTTCCTAGTATGGAGATATCCCCTCCGCGAATATCTTATCCCATAGAATTAGGCCCGTGATATCCGGAGTTTCTAAATGCTTGCTTGAGCAAATATGGTATAGTCTTCGTATTTTCGGTACATACTCATATCTCATATTTAGATATTTGACATCATGCAAATAACTACACAACAAATTACTAGTTCACAAATAACTACGCAATTATTACTACTCGACATACCGAAATATCTACAAATGTTTACAAAAAAGTGTTAATGATCTAAATGTATCTAAAACAATATTTTTAATCTACTAACTAATTATGAGTCTACAAATAACTACACAATTATTACTACACGATATACCTAAATATCAACAAATATTTACAAAAAATCATAATAATCTAAATGAACATACAATTGTTTTAATCTACCCATATCTACCAACAAATTACTACTCTACAAATATCTACATAATTATTACTAGTCTACATAACTAAATACCTATATATCTAATTACTTTGGTTTTCTAACCAATGTTTCGAAAGTACGAAATAGCAGATTAAAATTCGAACCTTCAAATGTAGGCTAGACTAATCCTCCTCCCCTCGTTCTTCCCCCCTCACCTTCTCTTCTCTTTTCCTCTTCTTCTCCCCTTTCCTTTTCTTTCTCTCGGTTTGCTCTGGGGCGCATGGGTAAGGCTCGGCCGGCCGCATGGCTTTATAATGCAGTTTCTGTTGCCAGTTGAAATGGCGACTGAGAACGTCAACCGTCAAATTCAATCGCTATTTGAACTGGCGACTATACTCTGTCGCCCGTCAGAAAAACGACAATGGTCTACTTATGTAAAAAAAATCGGCTTATTATTTTTGTAATTTTTTATTTTTTGTATTATTTTTTTAAAAAAATCACTTTTCTTGCCATTGTATCGGTGATAAATTTTCTCCATTTGAAAATGCTACTTTTGCGACAGTAACTAGTAACTACCCACATTCTTTGTACGTTGGTTGCTGGTTTTGGCTGCTAGAGTGAGTGACTGTCTGAGGGCATATACAGTGGTATAGGTGGTGGCTGTCTATAATACACCCCATATCATATATAGACAGTACTAAAGGTAACCCATACAATAGACTGTCTATATAGCTGTCTGTAATGATCTCTCATATAATTAACAGAGCGGTCTATACAATGGTATACATAGTATAAAGGTGTCTATAAAGCCGTCTGTTAAATAGTAGATACCATCTTTCTCTCTCTTCATTCTCTCTACGCCACATCATCCAAAATCCTATATAGCATACTCTTATAAACAGTATACATATACCATTATACACGCCTAGTAGATATCATCTTTCTTTCTTCTCATTCTCTCTACGTCACATCATCTAAACTTTTATATAGTATATTTTTATAGACAGTATACATGTACCATTGACTTTTGAAATGGTGGTTGATGGCACCGGTGGAAGAGAGAGAGAAGGTAAGAGGACTAGAGGAGGCATCAAGTTGTAGTCTGTCTTTATTATGTGAGCTGATGGCGCCCCATACTGCCACTACTACAGAATGGTACATCACTATCGCTTCATCTGGGTCGGTTCTTAAGTTTTCAGAAAAAAATGATGGTGATAGATGACTTAGGAGGGGTGTTAATAATAATCACTATCGGTTTTCAGGTTAGAAGCGATTGTGATGTAGCACTAGGCACATCACAATCGGTTCTTTTGTGAGAACCGATAGTGATGTGCACGTGCTCATCACTATCGCTTCTCACATAAGAACCGATAGTGATGTCATCACTATCACTATCGCTTCTCACATAAGAACCGATAGTGATGAGCATGAACATCACTATCGGTTCTCACATAAGAACCGATAGTGATGTGCATGATCACATCACTATCGCTTATTTGGTAAGAACCGATAGTGATGAGCATTCACATCTCTAGCGCTTTTAAGTAAGAACCGATTGTGATGTGCCTCGCTAGGTTATCTATACCCCTGGCCTGAACTCTCCTCTATTGTTGTTTTAGGATTTCCTCTTTTGCGTAATTTGTGATTTTCTTCAAAATGTGAGCATTCCTTCAACCCTTCAATTTTGTACTAGGTAATTTTGATATGTCGCAAAGAAAGTTTAGGTTGCAATCGAACATGTCTCGGGTAATTTCGATATGTCTCTCGGGTTGACTATCCTCTGTTGCTAAGAAAATAATTTTTAATTTATTTGATAAATTTTTGACTTTTCTACTCTTGCATGCTTTTGTCAGGCTAGAAATTGTGTATGTGCCAAGTCAGAAATTACAATAAGAAAACTACAGTCTTTTCCCACCAACAAGCAAGACACCATGTTAAATGACAACTAATAGACCACAAGTTCTTCATAGCCCAATACTCAATTTATCACTGGGAATTCTTACTCCTCTTCTCAATTCATAGTTAATTTTGGTGCCTATGATATATTTATATCGGTTTACGTGGAAAGCCGATAGTGATAAATCATATTAGTGTCGGTTTTTAATAGAAACCGATAGTGATACTGTGTTCATCTGTGTCGGTTTTTAATATAAACCGATAGTGATACTGTGTTCATCTGTGTCGGTTTTTAATATAAACCGATAGTGATACTGTGTTCATCTGTGTCGGTTTTTAATATAAACCGATAGTGATAATAGGTTCATATGTGTCGGTTTTAAATATAAACCGATAGTGATAATAGGTTCATCTGTGTCGGTTTTTAATATAAACCGATAGTGATATGGTGTTCATCTGTGTCGGTTTTTAATATAAACCGATAGTGATAATAGGTTCATCTGTGTCGGTTTTTAATATAAACCGATAGTGATACTGTGTTCATCTGTGTCGGTTTTTAATACAAACCGATAGTGATAATAGGTTCATCTGTGTCGGTTTTTAATATAAACCGATTGTGATTTTGTTTCTATTACTATCGGTTTTTACGTCGAACCGATTGCATTGCCATTTTTTATTTCTATCGATTTTTATTTTGAACCGATTGTATTGATCTTTATTTCTGTCGGTTCTAGCGTCGAACCGACGGCATTTCTTTTGTATTTCAATCGCTTTTGTTCTCGAACCGATCGCATTGCGCTCACTCAAAACATTTAGCCCCCGTTTGGCCATTCTCCCATTCCTGTTTACCTAGCGCAGCTAGGGTTTGATACAGAGAGATCCAAGCAGTCGCTGCCGCCGGGCGGCGCTCGTGCTCCCCTCTTCCCCAAGCCTGCGTCGTCTCCCCCGACTCCATTCCCCTCGGTGGCTCTGGCCTTCTTCCAACTCTGCTCCCTCGGCCGCGCCGTCCGACCGGCCGTCGCTTTCGCTGGCGCACACTTCTCCTCCCTTTATGGTGGCTGCCGGGGCCACGTGGCTCATAGCCTCGTCAACTCCGCCTTGGAGGAGCTCGATCCCGAGGCGCATTCGAGTCTCGGCAAAGTAATGCACCCTTCACATTCTATAGACTCTGCTGCCCAACCACTAAGATATTTTGCGTAAGGAGACTCCTGAATCATCCTGATACGCCTCTTGATAAACCACTTCAGTTGGTGCATGATGTTCTTCAAATTGTTTTGTTATTTTCGTTGCAGCAAAATAAAATTATAAGACTACTCTTGATTTTATCTCAAACGACTTCTCATTTTTTTGTGAGTAGTTGTTCTTAAGTCAGGTCACTGCTAGGGTTGCTCCTATAAACAGTGGAGTTATGAACAAGAACAATCCTACGTTGCTTTGCTCTATTGGCCTCAAGGAGACTGAGCAGTTTTTAGATGACTTGCTTGTGGGAAAGGTGAATAGTGTTTGCAGCAATTGTGCTGGATAAATATGATCAGTGCAATTTGTATTGTAATATGGAGAGAGCTATAGTTCTGAAGGTGTAGACAGCTAATGTCCAAGACTACTATCTCCATATTATACATATGGGGAATATATCGTGATGTAGTCTATTAGCAATGTAATAAGGGCTTTAGATACAATCACAGACAACTGAGGATTTTTTCTTTCACCCTTTCTTGCATTTTGCAAGATATTTATGTTTAGTTCTAAAATTCGTATAAGGTTTTTTATGATTACTAATAGTTCAGTTTAACCACTTAAAAATATGTCAAGCTTATCGTTGGAGTTCCTTCTTTTCGTGATAGGATTGCATGGCACAAAAGAACTACCCGATAATAAGATAGATAAGAGAACATTACAAAAGGATTGCTGCTTGAATTTCACAAATATTTTGATAGATCTTTGCTTGCGGTTGTAGAAAGGCTCGATGGAAAGAAAAAGCTGGATGGTGACTAACTGTGTCTTAATTTCAAGATGGCTTTTCATTCTGTGAGTATCGCATTACAATTCAAAAATCCATTTTTAGCATTCATGTGTGATGCTATTAACATTGGGAGAAAAGCGCACTCGAGCAACTAAAACACCATTTTTTGTTGTTATACGAAAGTGTTACGATAATATGATGTCCATGTATATGTTTTAAGATTTTGGATCAAACTGAGATCAATATGTAAACAATATTATTTATATATGTCAATGCGATATGCATGTGTACTTGATCATTAAGTATGTTTGTGTTCTATATTGTGAACGAATGTGATATGTATATTGTAATAAAGTGTTTATGTTCTATGAATGTGATATGTGCATATTGTGTGTAATCTGTGTTGGTAAATGTGATATGTGTGCATTCTGCTTGTAATATGTATCGCTTTTGAGAGGGTGAACAGATGAGTAACAAGACACCCCATCATCACAATCGGTTCTTTGCAAGAAGCGATAGTGATGAGGACCTCATCACTATCGGTTCTTTGCAAGAAGCGATAGTGATGAGCCCTCATCACTATCGGTTCGGAGATAGAGCGATAGTGATGAGGGCCTCATCACTATCACTCCTTGAAAGAACCGACTCATCACTATCGCTTTTATCTCCGAACCGATAGTGATGAGGGGCTCATCACTATCGGTTTTGATCAAGAACCGATTGTGATGATGCATTTATCACAATCGGGTGAAAACCGACAGTGATAGCTCTACCTCATCACTGTCTAATGACTTTATATCGCCATCAGAACCGACTGTGATGATGAAAAAAAACCGATTGTGATGTACATTGCTGTAGTAGTGTGCCATGCCTGATGCCTGGCCTCCGACCCCATCGCCTGCCCATTTCATGCCCATCATGTCCAATCCAAAAAGTGTTTCCTCGGATGAATATTGGAAAAGATAGGCGTAAATCTGAAAAGTTACGAATTTGTTCGTGGTTTCTAGCAGTACAATTTGCAACCAAAAGTTAGAAGGACAATACGGCGCGAGAGGCGATATTCTATTGCCACCTTACAGATAAAAATCTTGCATGAAGACGAAATTTTTACATGGTGGCGGTGATTACAAATCAGGATCACTCTTCTTCTTCCTCCAACAACACGTATTAATCCGAAAGTTAGTACACAACTACTGTGGAGTATTTCATTGACCTGCACTGACACTGGTGGAGTATATCTCTGAATCTCAGCTTCCATGATACTTTATTCTGTGAAGATACTAGCTAGATTTGGCTCTTACCCTTTTAAAAAAAATAGCTCCGGGAGATAATTCTGCTCCAGCCTGCAGTACCATAGTACTGTAGCGCAAGAATCCGATTTCCGTGAAACGGGTGCGTGTGGATGGGAATTGCCGCAGGATGAGGCCACAAGAAATTAACGGCGTAGAATCCACCGGAGGCCGCGGGATTCAGTGCAATTACCGTGGAACGGGGTGCGGAAATGCAATTTGCGTGGAACAGGGATGTGGAAATCCGATTTCGTGGAACGGGGCGTAGCATTTGGATTTTTCGCGGCGGGGGCACGCGGCAATTGGATTTGCCGCGATGTGGAGTTTCGGTAAGTTTCGCGCTCCCCTGTATGGAATAGAGCTATTCCTGCAAAAAAAATTCATGGAGAATAGTTCTATAAATTTTTTTTAAAGAGCTAGAACAGTGGACAGTTTGCAATGTAGCGAGTGCCTAGCTGCTTGATTGCATTGCACCCATAGACATAGACGACCATAGGAGATTAGACATCACAAAATTGTAGAAACATTAATCTTCCTCCGCTGGTCAACACCGCGAAAATAGAAGTGGCATCCTCTCTCGCCAGAACGACGAAGCTCTTTGATTTCCCTTTCAATCAACACAGCTCTTCACTAGTCCGTACTGCCAAAATCATCTCGAAAGCCATGGGAACTAGGTAAAGGTTCCTGTGCAGTTGGAAGCATGGAAAATTGTTCTGAGCACTGTTCAGAAATCCACATAATACTGCAGCTACTACTGTGTTGAATAGTGCTATGACAGGAGATACTATGGCACAAGACTTACACTGTTGGATCTAAAAATGAAGTGTAATCTTTTAACTTGCCGTCCCTGCTACGACTGTAGGCGATAACGGTTGCGCGAACTCGGGCACACCGCACACGCAGGCAAAAGGCAGAGCAAGGGCTGGGAAAACGAAGCTCTATATGAAATCCCCCGCATGTCACGCATGAAACGCCTCGCATCACCTCACCCGAGAGAGACGCAGCGCCTAACACGTCAGGTCGGCACAGTCACCGACCGGCAGACCCCACTCCCCATCGCCTCCTCTGGCTCTAGTCCTCTTGACTTTGCGCCAATCTTTTCGATGCAAATCACCGTCGCTCTTAACAAACAAGATCTTCTGACATGATCGCCCGTGCTTAACGCGCAATTCGCCTTGTGCTATCTCAGCCCGGCATATAAACGCATAGCCCCCACGTTTATCTTCCACGCTATACCCCATCCCTGCGCTAGTAGCGTAATACTACCACCGCGGTTGCAACAGTTGATTTCCAGCCGAGACCATTGACCTGAGCAGAGCTAGCTGCTCGCGTGACATCGAGAAAGAGAGCGATCGTGGCAAGGAAGGAAAGGAGGAGGAGGCATGAAGGTGCAGTGCGACGTCTGCGCGGCCTCGGCGGCCTCGGTGTTCTGCTGCGCCGACGAGGCCGCGCTGTGCGACGTGTGCGACCGCCGCGTGCACCGCGCCAACAAGCTCGCCGGGAAGCACCGCCGGTTCTCGTTGCTCAACCCGTCACCGCCCTCGTCGGTGTCGGCGCAGCCGCCGCCGCCGCTCTGCGACATCTGTCGGGTCAGATAGAAATGGGTCGCTTCTGGCTTTTGTATGAGTGTAATTGCGACGAGTAAGACCGGTCGGGAGCTTAAATGTGCTTGGTGTTGGTCTGCAGGAGAAGAGGGGGCTATTGTTCTGCAAGGAGGACAGGGCGATTCTGTGCCGGGAGTGCGACGTGCCGGTTCACACGGCGAGCGAGCTCACCATGCGGCACAGCCGCTTCCTGCTCACTGGCGTGCGGCTCTCCTCGGAGCCGGCCGCGTCCCCGGCGCCGCCGTCGGTGGAGGAGAACAGCGGTAGCTTCTGCGGCAGCGGCGACGAAGCGGCCCCGCCGGCTCCCACCACGAGCCACGGCGGAAATGGCGGCAGCAGCATCTCCGAGTACCTGACCAAGACGCTGCCCGGTTGGCACATCGAGGACTTTCTAGTAGACGATGCCAGTGCGGCCGCCGCTACTTCTATCGGCATCTCCGCAGACGGATCGTATCAGGTTGGTGCCACTGACCACTGCCATGTAGGAGTAAATGTTCAGCGATCCAAATAAGCAACCATTCTCGGCACGTTCCTGATCGAGCGCACCAAAAACACGACGTATTCCGGTCATGTCTGCATCAACATTAGTACATCCAATCCAACCATTCCATCATAAGGGTGGTTTGTAGTTTTGCTCGCAGCTTGCACACTGGTCCAGGGTGTAACGATAATATCTTGGGGGTCACTTAGATCGATCGATTTGGACACGAGTGAATTTTTCTGAAGTTAAAAGTTGTCAGAAAATGCATTGCCATTTGGGACTACTGTGACTAACTTGGCTTTTGGCAACGCCCTTTTGAGCAGGGAGTAACTCGGATCGGTGGGCTGCAAGAAGCCCGCTACCCGGCGTGGATGGGGCAGGAGGAGCTGTTCTGCGACAGCGTCGTCGCCGGCGACGCGCTGGCCAGTCGGGAGCGGTGGGTGCCTCAGATGTACACGGAGCTGGCCGGCAGCAAGAGATCCAGGACGTCCACTTCTTCCTACTCGTACGGGTGAAATTAGAAAAGGCCGTGTGTGTCAGTGTCGCCGTGCCGTCCCTGTTGTGCATCGGATGGGACTACATGACTGTAGTAGATGATGTCGCTGCATTTTGCCCTCGGCTGCAGGGTTCACAAAACCGGTGAAAATCACTTAAAAATCGTGGTTTTTGTGTGTACTGCTACGGTTCGAAATTAAAAACCGTTCGGTAAACGGTCCATTAAAAAAATTAAAATTTTGAAAAAAATTATATGCTCGGTTTTTCGTGAAAAACCGCTCACAAAAACCGTTTTGCGATGAACATTTAATTGGCAGCGATTTTTCGCAAAAGACGAGCGGTTTTTCTATTTTTTGGAATTTTTCAAAAAAAAATGATTTTTTAACCCTTTGGTTTTTGACGGTTTCCGAGCGGTTTTATGGTTTTCATACCGTGAATTTCGAAATCCGGTTTTGTGAACCCTACTTCTGGGCATCCTCATTCCTCTGGGTGTTCAGAGTGTTTGTGCTTTGCTTGAGGCACCTTTATATCTTTTTTTGCTCGTTGCATGTGTATCTTTTTTCCTATGCAATAAGGAGATTTCTTTTTCCTTTGATAACAGCTTGCTTGGAAGCTGAATTTCTGCAGTTGTTTAGACCTTAGCGTGTGTTTGAATACCCGTGGGTCTAATTGGTTGGAGTTTGGTGCGGAGAGGTCAACCTTAGCGCTCTTTTACATACACTAAATTCAATATAAATCGTTTATTCTTTTCGATTCAATAGATCAGATTAGCTAGAATTTATTTATATTTTCAATGATAACAGAGCAACAGAAATACGTTATATTTAATTTCTACTATCTACTATATACTATAAGTGTAAATACATCGTAAAACTAAAGCTGAGTTTAGGGCGTGCAATTAATATGTTGTAGAGCAGAAAACGATCACTTCATTTGGTCTTGATTAATGCCATGCGGACCGATAATCATCCATGCAAAAGCAAAACATTCCAAATACTGGAGAGCCACTTTGGGAACATAAGATCATATATACTTAGAACCTATTTGGAGAGCGGTAGTTTTTTTGAAAAAGCTGTTTTTTGATTTTCTGAGCTGAAACATAGTTGTAGCTTTTTATAAGAGACCGTTTAACAAATAGCTAATTTCCTTCAGTAATAAGCTGCAAAACAATGTTCAACCCAGCTTTCAACTTTTATATATGACTTCTAGATTATACCAAAAATCACTTAAAAATTAAGCTATTTGGAGACTTCCTACCTTTTCAGAAGCCGATGCTAGTTTAAAGCCCCTCAAACAGAGCCTTAGTTGTGTATTTGTAAATTCTAACAAAATTATAAATAATATAAATTCTAACGAATATACTCACTCCGGTCACAAACACACATCATTTTGGACATCAACACAACTGACAAAAAAAACTTTGGCAACTAATTTCTTTTGCAATATATTTGTAAATTCTAACAAAATTATAAATAATATAAAAGTCTTTTTTCAGACAAATCTACATATATGACTTTCATGTGTCTAATTTAAATATTTAAAAAGGGGTCAATATCCAGTGTAAACTACTCTTATTGTGTAAACTCTGTGAAAATCACATGTATAAGTTTAAAAAAATCTCAAAAATTATCATAAGTAGGGATGTGAGATTCTACAACCTTGTAAAATTTTAAGATTAAACTCAATCGCATTTGAAAGATATGAAAAAGACAAATTCAACAAAAACAGTGATTTTTCATAGTTAAGCACTATTTATATCGTTGCTTGTCAATTTCATATCTTTCAAATGTGATTGAGTTTGGTCTTGAAAATTTATAGGATTGCAGAAGCTCACATCCCCTACGTATAACAATTTTTTGAGAATTTTTTAAAACTTGTACATGTGGTTTTCACGGAGTTTACGTGGTAACAGTGGTTTACACTGGATATGTCCCCTTTAAAAAGATATTGATAGTCAAATTTTTAAAAGTTTAACTACACCTATGTCTATAACGAGGTGTATTTGTGATTCAAGGGAGTATTTGAGAAGGTCACATGGTCTTGCTTCTAGAAGGATATCATTCAGATGCCCACTCTAACGATTATTGTTTTTGAAACATAATACTCCTGACCCCACAAAATACTTGCATCGCATAGTTATTACTCTCTCTATTTCGAAACTAGGCTTTGGTGTGCTTTTCTTACTTTCCTGCGACCCTGCACGTTACTCCCCTCCCAAATCGCATAAATCCCTCGATTGGGTACCTCCCCACCGTCGGCTCGCCGCTGGTGGCTGGTAGCTAGCCGTCTCCTCTAATGATCTAGATTCCGCTCACATTTCTGGCCATGGCTGTTGAACAAGGTTATTACGGTAGAAGTATGGTGAGATCACATGTTGCCACGCGCCTCAATTTGGCCAGTTATTGAAGATCCAAGGTATTGTTTGTAGTTTTCGATATTTCAATGTCCTTTCTGTAATCGTGGGAATGAATCTAGACTTCACACTCCTTCGAGACCCAAATGCTTCCAAGACGACGTAAAACTTTTTGTAAGAAAATTTTGTTCTGCGGATCACCCACTGAAAGAACTTTTGTAACGGATGATTTTTGCCATTCTCCGGCCAGTGACTTCCACATTCATGTGTCATTGTCCTTATCACCTCCTATTCTCACAGACCAAATCACTATCGCGTTCCCTGTTTTCCCTTCGATTCACAAAACCCAACGCCAGCACACCAAACTTTTGATGTCAGGGGCAAGGGCAAAGGAGGCTACGCTGAACTTCATGAGGATGGTGGGGCGCACGATGGTCAAGGAGGGGAGGCAACGGCTCCGAAGGAGTACTTACAAGGATGCCACGATGGTGGGCGCCCGGGCGGTGAAGGCGCCAAGACTGACGACTTGTGAAATGGTAAGTGGATCTCTTTAGGCCATGTCCAATGCAAAGACGCTTTAAACATATGCTTAAAGAGAGAAACAATGCTATATCATGAAGTATCTATACAAGAGTCTCAACCTCCAATGCAAACAACTATTTTACAGATGCTTGTTTAATTTAAAATGGTTAGGAGCCCATTAATTAAGCATCTACTTGCTCCAATGCAAACTACTCCGTATTCGGTTGATATGTCCTCAAAGTTTTGCATTGAGTTTATCGGCTGAGTAATTTATACCTTTAAGTTTCTCCTGAAGTTGATTGTGGCATTCATTTAGTTTACGAAGATTTCATGGTCTGATATGACGTAGTAAGAATTAAGGCCTACCGCAAGGATGTCTCTGGAGTGAGCGTACGCACCAGCAAGTGGCCTTTTGAATGCAAGCGAACACGCTAAGCGCCTGGTCTCATGACGCCTCTTTTCAGCGCGTACGAATCATTCCAGGCGACCGACTCCTCTCCAAGCAGCTCATGCGACAGTTTGGCCTCCTTTGTTGTCCACCGTGGCAATGAATCTCGATTGATCTCGACCAAAAGCAGAGTTGAACATGGCCTTAGAAAAAAAAAGGGCAAAGTGAACCATTGGCCACGATGAGTTAGGATAGCGAGGAGGTGTTAGAGAGAAAACAGACTGGATTGTAGCGCCTCATTATTAGAAAGTATTATCCTATAATATATAATATAAATGTGCAGTCATTTTAATATTTTTACCATATATCTCTACTTTAATGCGAAAAAATTAGTAAGTAATTGTATTATGATATTTAATAAGGGTATGCATAGTTCAATTATATTATTTTTTTCTTAAATTTAATGTCTACTTGGTCTACATATGATGGGCTTTACACTTATATTGCTAGACAGAGAAAGTAACATCTATGTTCGAAATAAAACTTAATTTATGAATTATGATCATCTTGAATTTTTTAAAACCTTAGGAAGGATAAAAAATCCTCGCAAAAAAAGAACACAACAATTATAACACATGTGGAAGAATGACCAACTCGACAGGCTGATTTAATAAAAAACTGGAAAAAAAAGTCCATGTGACCTAAAAGTACGTTGGTGTGGTCACTTAACCCTCGGACAAAAAAGCGGACATTTAATCCCATGATATTGAAAAACAAGATTACATAACCACCCATGGCTGTTTTGGATGGTAGTTTTGTTTGAGGCACTAATTTAGGGCAGTTTCGCAACAGGGACAGAGAAAGCCACGGGATCCTCGTTCTGCAAGCTCATCATCCTTCCGCAGCCAGTGTTTTAGGACGTGTACAGTGATATAGACGGTAGTTATCTGTATTATATCTCCACATCATCTATAGACAGCACTAAAAATAACTTATACAATGGATCGACTATAAAGTTGTATGTAATAGTCTCTCATCCAATTAACAGACTGTCTATACAATGGTACACAAAATAAGAACTGTCTGTTAAGGGGGTGTTTGGTAGGGCTCCAACCGTGGATCTAGTGGAGTTATGTAACAGCCTAAAAATGAAAAACAGTATATAATAAAATGGGAATGAATATTTTGGATTTAAATATATTTATTTCTGAATTTTCTTGACGTTATTGGTTTTATTGGATTTTCTTGGATTTATGCTTTGTATGAAAAATCCAATTAATAGAATTATCAAATGGAAAATAGTAAATAGGTAGAAGTAAAAATAGAAAAATTACCATTTGGCCATGACCAATCTGGTAAACCAGTAAAAATCCTTAGTAAAAACCTTTGGTGCTGATTTGGAAGAAAAAATAATAAATATCTCAATTCTCTTTTTGACCAAAAACAGTAGAGCCCGAATTAATCAATAATAATATAAATTGATAAGGAGCTACAAAAATTACCATATCACCATAAAATCAGTTCTTACATCTGGTAAAAATCCCAGCAATTTATCACGTCGGTAAAGCCTGTTAAAAATTCAAAATCAGAGGCTACTAAAAACAAGAAATCTTCATGTCAGAATTTTTATAAAATATTCACCTAAAATTTTGACTTGAAATTTTTATGAAGACATCAAAAGACAAAATTAACCTCCATAAAAAGTTTTGAAAATAATTAATAAATTTTACACCTTTAAATAAATAGAATACCGAAATTGGGTTCCTGTACCAGTCCACGATGTCAGAATTCTTATAAATTAACCATAATTTATTTTAATCTGAAAATTTAACTGGACGCCGTGAACTACCAGAGAAACCCAGTAAAAATTTTGGAAAATTTTCAAAGTGATTTGATGGTAGTTTAATGCCCACATGGGAGCTGTCCCGGCCAGAGTTATCCCGTAGCTCATCTCCACTCGCCGACATGCGGGCCCGGGCACAGCAGTGACTTGGCGAGCTGGCAAGCAGCGTGGACGTTTCCTCTCGCTGCCCGGTGGGACCGGACCCACCCGTCAGCTCCCCCTCCACTGCCCTCGCCTCTTTCCCCCTCTCACGTGAGGAGAGCTCGCGCCGCGAGAGTTCGCCGCCTCTCTCTGCGTCTCGGCCACAAATCCGCCCGCGCCACGTCGTGCATCGCCACGGCTCGTCCTTGGCCTGCCCACGCCACATCGTGGCCATACCCTCCTGTCCCGCGCCGGAAAAATCGCGCGCCAGCTCACCTCCGCACAGAACCGAGGCGCCGCAATTCTTCTCCTCCGTTCAGACACTGTGAGACCGCCTTACTCTCGGCTATAAATACCGCAGCTGCGTCGCACTAGAGCCCCATTTCTTCTTTCTTTCACTGAGCTGAGAAAACGAGCCAATTTCCTCTTCTTCTCCGTTCTTCCGCGAAAGCCAGCAAAAGGGGGAAACCAGTGGATAAGCCGATTAGGCAATCACTCTTGAAATTCCTTTTCCCCAGAGCTTCGCCATGATCCATAGAGTACTGATCGAACTTGCTTTTACCCTTGTTTTGCTCGCAGCTTGCTTCCTCCGCCGTTCTTCTTCCTTGCGACCGGCGACCGGTGACAGCCATCTCCGGTGTTTCTTCGGCCACTTTAGCAGGTGAAATGAGACCCTTAGGTTACACTGGTGCTCTAGGAGCTTTTGCCCGGTGGAAAGATGGCCGGCGGCGAGCCGTAGCTTGCTCGGCCGTAGCGCCGCCGCCCCTCTACGGTGGCGACCTATTTTCCGGCCACTTCCCGGTGAATGGGTAGCGTCCCTAGGACCGCCTTGGCACGCTGGTGCTGGTGGTCCTACCCATTCCGCCGCGCCGGACTTAGTTCGCCGTCGGCGAGCCTTAGACCAAAACTCCCTGTTTCGGGTCACTGGCCGGTGGGTCCGGGTTGTCAGTGGCGCAGTCGCTTGAGCCGGTTAGTCGCTGACGAGCGGGGCCCACCCGTCAGCGTCGGGCCGTTTCTGTGCGCGCGCCGTCGTGCGGTCACCGACTTGCGGGCCACGGCTGTCAGCCGCAGATCACGTCGCGCGGTCGCTGGCAAGCGGGGCCGACTTGTCAGTCGCATCGGGCCAAATTCAAACCGCAGCGCGCCAAATCCAAAAGCCGCTTTCCAACTGCGAAAACGTATTTTGAATTTCCGGTTTGAATTTCAGAAAACCGAATGGATTCAAATGTGCATAACTTTTGAACCATCCGGCCAAAAATAGTGAAACCAATTTCTAAATTCATGAAAAATTCCGTAGATTCAGAATATGCAAAAATATTTTGAAGACCATCTCTGGGAAATTTTGAAATTCAAATTTGAATTAAAAGGCTAGAGATATGCTCTATACAAAATTTCTGTAAATAAGCTTGGAAATTAATGAAACTGATTTTTATAGAATCCTTACATTTTCAGGAACCTAGATATATAAAAATATTTAATTTTCATGCTTGTTTGAATTATCTTCTATTTAGGTTTTGCTTCCAATGCACTAGTAATTCAAATATGTAAAATAGTATTAAGGAAACACAAAAGAAACAAAAGTTTAATTATAAATAATAGGATGGAAGTAGCATGGTTAAGTTTGATTAAGTAGGAAGTTTGGTTTGAATTGACTTTAAATCATGTAGTAATTTTTGTGCCAAATGCACTCACACACACACACACACACACACACACACACACACACATATATATATAGTGTTCTAACCTACACTATGTTGTTTTTGCTTATGTACAGTGCATCCGGATAGTTCTCCCTAAAAATGCTAATTTGGGTTAGAACAGTAGTTAGCCCTGTAAATTATGGTTTGCCTCAATCTGTATGAACATGTGAACCTTGTAAGCCTTAGTTGGAAAACTAGACATGCTTAATGTCGTTTTGGGTATGACCGCTAGCATAAAATATCCGCTTAAGTCGTTGATCGTGTTTTCAATCTTTTCAACAAATGTATGATCCTCATTTGGGAAAATCTCGCTAGTACTTTGATTAAAACCCAAAACTAAAACTATGGTTTTGATGCGGGCGATTATTGGCAATAGCCGGAGGTGCAAAGGAATTGCACGTAGTTAGGGTGGAGTATCGCCGTGTCGGATTAAGGACCGAGCAATGGGACGCTATAGATCCAAGAATTTCGTTACAACCACGAGGGTGGTATGGGACGATCGTAGCCTATTAAGTTGTTTAGGTGTGGCTTTGCATCTAAGGAAGGCGGAGTAATGCAGGCATTCGGTTCGGTCTGTCTGTAGGGGTTTACTTACCAATGCAACTGTACGCCTTGCCGTGAATGTAAACGTGGTGTTGGGTGTAATGTGAAAGGATCCACGTCTTGGGTGAGTGTTTCTGTTTTCATGGCGAGGGTCAAACGTCCCGGGCTGGTTCAAAGCCACATCTAAATAATGTAACGGCTCTGTATGATCTCTCTGCGGCACACCAAAGGAAGTGTGTCAAATGCGCTGCACAAAGAGCTGATCATTCCTTGTGGGTAAAGTGTACACCTCTGCAGAGTGTAAATCTAATCGATTAGCCGTGTCCACGGTTATGGACGCTTGGTGAAGTCATTCCAATGTTAGCATGTTTTGGTATTTTCTGGAAAAACTGGGTTTAAAGGGAATCACAGTGCAACTAGCTTTTGGGTCAAAGGACAGACTCAGGGATCTTTGCAGTCGGGTAGACTGGATTGAAGGACTTGGATAATTGCTTATCACTTTATAATTCAAATGCCCATTTGAAAATGAAATGTTTCAATTTATTATGTCATATCTTTAAATATCTATGCAACTGCAAAATAACCGTTAACTCGCTTTGTTTAGCTTTGCATAATTACTTTATTGCATCCATCAAACACTATAAGTCTTCTTGAGTACCAAAGTACTCAATCATGCATCTATTGTCTCGGAGGACGAAACTCGCAAGCGCCAGGCGACTTTACTTTCACGCAGGTGCGGGACTTTTGGCAATGAGTTTCCTAGGTTTGCCAAGTCGCTTGCTCGAGGGTTAGGGCAAACCACGTGGCTTTTGGAGTTTTAATTTCCTCTATGTTTCATTGTTGTAAGAATTTAACTCAGATAATTATTACTGCTTGTAATATATGCCTGTCAGATATTTATCTTGTGGTTGTGATATGAATGTTGTAAACATGTGAGTGCTAGCCACTGATCATGGGACTAGTACGGTAATCACATGGAGGTTCCTGTTTGCAAAAACGGGGTCTCACAAGTTAGATATTTCTAGTTCCACCAGATTCATGGAGCTGGAGCTGTGAGTATATTAAGAGTGTTTAGATTGATCATCTTTTTAAATTTTAGATCAAAAATATAAACTTAATTCACTTTATTTTAGCCTATAAGTTTCAGATCTCAGGTGAAGCTGGGATCTGGAGCTCTACCAAACATGCCCTAAATAGTAGACAACAACTTTCTCTCTTCTTCACATCACCTAAAATCCTATATAACATAATCTTACAGACAGCTGACTGTTGGGATTAATCTTGGGCTAACCACCCAACTAACGAAATCCGAAAATTAGGGGATGAGATCCCATCTTTAGCGCTTTGATCGGGGGTGCAACCGGCAGATGGTTGTGATCCCAGGTCGTGCGGTGCGCTTATAAAAAGAGAGGAGAAGCTAGCTTTTGTGATCATCTCTAAGAAAAACACAAAAGACTAATCTCCTGACATATTCACAAAGCTAAGAAACGATCCTTAGTGCGCACCGGATCGGCCTAAAGATCACCTACCGACGGCTTCCTTCTTCTTTGTCGTCGTTGGCGACCACGGCTACGAACTCGTCATCAAGCCTTCGGCCACCACTACCGATTCACCATTTCTAATGGCTTCACCGAACGGTATATGTATTTCTTTCGCATCTTTGTGTTCTAGTTTTTGGCTATCGGATTAATGTTGTTCAATGTTGTTTTAGAACCCTAAGCCTTAATGCTATCAATTGGTATCAGAGCAACTGATAGCCTAACTTGAACCGCTTAAATCATGTATCTTTGATTCGGTTAGGTGGTGATTAACCTCAAATTTATGTGTTTGTGGTTTTCGGTTTAAGCATTTGGAAGGAGATGAGTTATGGAAAACCCTAAATTTAATCCCCAAATCAGAATCTTTATGAACCCGAACCCTAAATCCCCAAATCAAGCAAAACCTAATGTCTAAGAAAAGGGTTTCGGGCTCACCTTTGGCGCTCTCGCCGGCACCGCCGCACTCTGGTCCGTCGCCTCCGCGCGCCGTTGGCCGTCTTCATCCGCGCCGGGTCTTGGCTTCACGTCTTGTGCGTGCGCCAGGGTGTCGCGCGCCTTAGCCCGCCGATCTCCTCACCTCCGCTTCAACGGAGTCTCGCGAGGCCTCCGCTCCGCCGCATGTGCGCGCCTCGCCTCGCCTCCGCTCCGCCGGTCTTGCGTGTTGCCGCCTCTTTCGCTTCGCCCGTCTTTTTCGGGGAGTTGGAGACGAATGGTTTAGGGTTTCCTCTCACGCGCGGGTTTTTTGTTGCGGTTCGGGCTCATCTGAGCCGTCCGCTCGGATCCGGCGGCCGACGCCTCGCCTCCCGCGCGGTCGTCGCTTCGTTTCTGGCGTAGGCCGATGCCTCGTTCGCACTCCGCCGACGCCGCTTCGCCGCTGGCCGACGTTCGCCCACATGCCGCCGCCGCCTCCTCGCGTTGCTCAGGCCGCCGTTTTTTCTTGGGCCGAACGTTGCTCGGGATGCCGCGTTTCCTGGGCCGAGTGGGAGGCATAACTGCGTGGGCTCGGCACGCGTCTGGGCCGCCACCTTTTGGGCCGTTATGCTTTGGGCCGAAATGTTTAAGCTTTTGGGCTTCTTTAATTTACAGCATTTTCTTATGTATTTAAATGATGTTTTCTTTTATGAATTGATGTTTGGGGTATTTTGTCCAAAAATTAGACTTTTGTGGGATTAATTTAATTTACAGCATTTTCTCAGAATTTAAATGTTGTTTATTCTTTTAATATGATGATTGGACTGTTTTAAGAGTGTAAATTGCTGGATAAAATATTTAATTAAGTTGTCTCTAATTAAGATGGAACCAACGAGAAATCTTGATTAGAGATTTAATAATATTTTGGGATTAATTTTATGATCATGATTATATTCTGACCAAAGTTGATTATATTCATGAGTCATACCCATTTAAGTTAAATGTTAAGTTTTTTTTCATATTCTGCCCAACGGTGATTATGAATTAGAACTTTCATTAGCATATTATTAACCAGACCAACGTAGGGTTAATTTTGTGCCAGACATTAAATTACTTACTAATATTTGTATATATTTTATTCAGCTATGACCACTACAAACATCGCCAGTACTCTGAATAGCATGGAACAACTTTTTGGTAACAACTTCCCCTCCTGGAAGAAAAAACTGCTCATAACTCTTGGAATAATGGATTTGGACCTTGCACTTCGTGAAGCGCTCCCACTCCTCCTACTGCTGATGATGAGAACTTCTCTGAGTTAAAGAAGTCCTATGAAACTGCAGTAGAGAAATGGGAGCGGTCTAACCGCATGTCCTTGATGATAATGAAGAGCACAATATCAGTAGGAATTAAGGGAGCAATCCCCGACTCCGAAGATGCTAAGGTGTATCTAACTTCAGTGGAGGAGCAATTCAAAGGCTCCTCAAAAGTCTATGCCAGTACATTAATCATGAAAATGTTCACTTCCAAGTATGAGGGACAGGGCAGTGTCAGGGAGCATATCATGATGATGACCGATATGGCTTCCAAGCTTAAAGGAATGGACATGGCTATTTCAGAAGGCTTTTTGGTTCATTTCATAATGACTTCTTTACCTTATGAGTTTGGTCCTTTTAAGATCAATTACAATACTCAAAAGGAGAAGTGGACCATGAGCGAATTAATTGCCATGTGCGTTCAGAGGAGGAAAGATCAAGGTCGATAAGAAGGACGTTGTCCACCTTGTTGGCAATAAGAAGAGAAAATTCGGGGAGACCATAAGTCCAAGAAGAAACTCAATTTCTCTCCCAAAGCTGAGTCAAATAAGGTGGAGCATAAAGGAAAAGCTCCTGCAACACCCTCTTCATCCAACGAAGGTCGTATGTCGCCTCGCAAGAAAGATGGGCATATTCGGAAAAATTGCCCAGATTTCAAGTGGCTCGCGAAGAAGGGTAATGATGAAATCACCTTTATCGAGGAATCTCTTTATGCTGATTTTTCTCCTAATTCTTGGTGGATTAACTCAGGTGCCTCTATACATGTTTCAAATTCTTTACAGGGATTCCTTTCCGTGAAGACGCTAAGAAAGGGGGAGCGAAGCCTTAGAGTCGCTAATGGGGAGGAGGCTGAAGTTGAAGCCATTGGGACCTTACCATTAGTATTAGAAAATGGCTTTGTACTTTATCTAAATAATGTTCTTTATGTTCCTAGTTTGAGAAGGAACCTTACTTCAGTTTCTTTATTAGATGATGAAGGTTTTCTTTGTAAGTTTGGGAACGGCCAATGCATAATAAAGTTTAATTCTAATGATGTTGGTCTTGCTATCAAAAGAGACAAGCTTTATGTTCTTTCCCTTAAAGAATCGCCTGTGTTAATGAATGTATGTGATGGCACAAATAAGCGTAAAAGAATTGATGATGAGACTTCATCGAAATTGTGGCACTGTCGCTTAGGCCACATTTGAAGGGAGAATGGAGCGTCTCATTAAGGAAGAGATACTCCACCCGCTTGATTTCTCAGACTCAGACTCCTGCATTGATTGCATTAAGGGTAAATACGTAAAACAAATTAAGAAAGGGGCTACTCGAAGCACAGGGATATTAGAATTAATCCACACTGATATTTGTGGGCTTTTTCCTGTGACATCAGTGGATGGTTTTGATTCTTTTATTACATTCACTGATGATTACTCCCGTTATGGATATATTTTCCCCATTCGTGATTGGTCTGAATCGCTCGACAAATTTAAAATATTCAAGGCTGAAATAGAAAATCAGCACAATCTAAAGATTAAAGTAGTGCAATCAGATCGAGGAGAATATTATGGTAGACACGCTCCTTATGGACAAATTCCTGGTCCCTTTGCTAGATATCTTCAAGAAAATGGCATAGTAGCTCAATACTCAACTCCTGGTGAACCTCAGCAAAATAGTGTAGCTGAAAGAAGAAATCGCACACTTATGGATATGGTGCGAAGCATGCTCAGCTATTCCAGTTTACCAGTAACCTTATGGATGGAAGCATTAAAAACAAATGCCCACATACTTAATCGGGTTCCTAGCAAATCACCCTAAGACACCTTATGAAATCTGAATCGCGAAAACCGAGCTTAAAATACTTACGAGTGTGGGGCATCTGCTGAAGCTAAAGTCTTTAACCCACATATTGGGAAATTAGACTCTAAAATGTTGAGTCGCCATTTTATCGGATACGATAAATCGAAGGGATACCGATTTTCTCGCCTGATCATCATACTAAATTTGTAGAAACTAGACATGCCGTGTTTATGGAGAATGGTCAAATCGGGGGAGCTCAAAGGCCGAAATATAGATCTCGAGGAAATTCGGCTTACGTTCCATCACCGATAATCCAAGAGACTTTTATTAATGTGCCGCAAATCATGACACCTCTAAGTGATTACCCTGGTGTAGTAACCCCAGCTAATGATTCTGGGATTAGTAATATTGCTCCTAATGATGAACCTACATCAGCAATTAATGAAGAACTTCAACAGCCATCTGTGATACCTAATGAAACCCCAAGAAGATCACAGCGGGTTAGAAGATCAGCCATTCCAAGTGACTATGTCGTATACATGAATGAAGATGTTAATGATATAGGGAAAGTGGATGATCCTATCTCATTTAAAGAAGCCATGAGTAATAAGGATTCAGACAAATGGCTCGAGGCCATGGAAGATGAATTGAAATTTATGAGCATTAATGATGTCTGGGATTTAGTAGACATACCTGATGGAGTCAAAGTAATAGGCTGTAAGTGGGTCTACAAAACTAAGCATGACTCCAAGGGAAACGTTGAAAGATTCAAAGCTAGGCTTGTAGCTAAAGGTTTTACACAGAGAGAAGGGATTGACTATGTTGATACCTTCTCTCCTGTGTCTAAGAAAGACTCATTAAGAATTGTCATGGCACTTGTCGCTCATTATGATTTGGAACTGCATCAGATGGATGTAAAAACTGCATTCCTTAACGGTAATTTGCATGAAAATGTATACATGGCTCAACCAAAAGGTTTTGTCGTGGAAGGCAAGGAACAAATGGGATGTTACTTTAAGAAATCCATCTATGGACTAAAACAAGCGTCCAGACAGTGGTACTTTAAGTTTGATGAAGTAATAAGGAAATTTGGCTTTAAAGAAAATGAGGTGGATAATTGTATCTACATTAAGACTAAAGAGAGCAAATTTATTATTTTAGTGCTCTATGTGGATGATATCTTATTGGCTAGCAGCGATAAGAATATGCTGTATGAAACCAAGAGATTTCTATCCTCTAATTTTGACATGAAGGATCTTGGTGATGCTTCTTATGTTCTGGGCATAGAAATACACCGAAACAGGTCCAAAGGTGTATTAGGCTTATCACAAAGGTCATACATTGATAAAGTGCTTAAGAGATATAATATGCATAACTGTTCTGCTACGCCTGCCCCAATAGTTAAGGGCGATAAGTTTGGTTTATTCCAAAGTCCAAGGAATCAACTAGAAATTGATCAAATGAAGTCGATTCCTTACGCTTCAGCTGTCGGAAGCATTATGTATGCTCAAGTATGTACTCGCCCTGACTTAGCATTCGTAACCGGGATGCTTGGTAGATATCAATCTAATCAAGGTTTGGACCATCGGAGAGTCATTAAGAAAGTCTTGCGTTTTTGCAGGGCACTAAGAACTACATGCTCACATATAAGAAGTCTGATGACCTTGAGGTTATGGGTTATTCAGACACTGACTTCGCAGGATGTGTTGACTCTAAGAAATCCACGTCAGGTTATGTCTTCACTCTTGCGGGAGGAGCCATTTCGTGGAAAAGCTTCAAACAAACCCTTACGGCATCTTCAACGATGCAAGCCGAGTTTGTGGCATGTTATGAGGCTACGGGACAGTCAGTATGGCTTAAGAATTTTATTCCTGACTAATGGTGGTTGACAAAGATATCAAAACCACTTACGATATTCTCGCGATAATTTAGCCGCAGCTTTTCTATTCGAGTAACAACAAGTCAAGTGGTGCTGCCAAGCATATTGACATTAAGTATCATGTTGTGAAAGATAGAATCCAGGATCAAACTATTAATGTTAAGCATATAAGCACTAAGTCTATGCTTGCAGATCCGCTCACTAAAGGCTTACCACCCAGTATCTTTCGAGAACATGTTGCTAGCATGGGTTTATTGGAAAGCCTATGATTCTGAATTAATTATGATAAAAATTCAGAATCTGATCCTGGAAAATTAAGGACCATAAGAAAACAAACCAACTCCCATTAAGTTTAAGTGGCTATCCTATCGAGATGGAAGAGTAGACTATAGATGATGGGGTTTCAGTAGCATTAATTGACTGCTGTAAACGCATTATCTTGGTGTGCTATTTTGTTGAGTGTGGACTTATGTTAGCCTTACGATTAAGTGAGAGAATGTTGGGATTAATCTTGGGCTAACCACCCAACTAACGAAATCCGAAAATTAGGGGATGAGATCCCATCTCTAGCGCTTTGATCGGGGGCGCAACCGGCAGATGGTTGTGATCCTGTGTCGTGATGCGCTTATAAAAGAGAGGAAAAGCTAGCTTTTGTGATCGACTCTAAGAAAAACACAAAAGACTAATCTCCCGACATATTCACAAAGCTAAGAAACGATCCTTAGTGCGCACCGGATCGGCCTGAAGATCACCTACCGACGGCTTCCTTCTTCTTTGTCGCCGTTGGCAACCACGGCTACGAACTCGTCATCAAGCCTTCGGCCACCACTACCGATTCACCATTTCTAATGGTTTCACCGAACGGTATATGTATTTCTTCCGCATCTTTGTGTTCTAGTTTTTGGCTATCGAATTAATGTTGTTCAATTTTGTTTTAGAACCCTAAGCCTTAATGCTATCACTGACATATGACATTGTACATTGTCCGTACCCTTGACAAGTAACGCTGGAAAAGCGGACGATTGCCACCGTCCAGGTCTTCTTCCTTCCCTTTGGCCGCGTTCAAAACCTCTGTCGCTATGGAACACCACGCGTTCCCGCTTCACGATTGAGTTCCGATCGGTTCCGTTTGTGTCAACATGTGTTTCGCGTCCCAATCTACCCTTCGCCTCGACCAATTTTGCTTTTTCTTCATCTCTGAAACCGCCATTGTCGCCGCCGTTAGAGCTCGGCCGATCCATCGCGTTTCCACCTGCACCAACCGCATCACTTCGTGTTCCCAAACCTCCTCGGCATTTTCCCTCGTGCAATTGGATCCAAGCTGCAATCATGGATGAGATCAAGCTCTTCTTCTCCGTCCCTGACCGTGCGCCACCGTCGTCGATTTCTTCCCCACCGTTGAGAGCTCCAATTATTCTTGCCCAAAGCATCGGCCCCATCTCCTCTATCTTCTCCCCCACGCCATCTCGGCCAATGCGCCACCTTGAAGCTTCGCCGCTGCAGCCATCGTATTCCCCAACACCGGCTGACGCCACACTGTCTCCTCCAACCACCTTCGGCCGTGCTGTTTTATATGGACTTCATAAAGGAAAACCCGATTTGCCCGAAGACCAAATGGATAAGCCGAATGCCCGAAACCACCGGACCGAATGGGCCAATGGGCCGGATACCAATGGACTCGGTTGAGCGCGTTAGCCAATGGGCCAATGTTAGCAACGACCCAACAAAGGAAGGGAGAAAAAATCTCCCGGATCCGGATCCCCACCTCTGTAGGCTAACGCCGCTAACTGAGTCACCGGCTCGGAACGCCGGAGTCGCGCACGGTCGCAGGCTCGCAGCACTGCCTCGAAGTCCAAGGCGGATGGCTCAATGCAGACTAGCGGTTTCCGTCTTCCTCCTGCTCGCCGTGGCGGAGTCCGCGGCGGCGACGCGCTCGCCGTCGGCCTACGTGCAGAACGCCATCTACTCCAACCGCATCACCATCTTCTCCAAAACCTACTGCCCGTAAGCCCTCCCAGACACCAGCTTTTATGCGACTCCTTTTGCTTGTTTTTGGTCTGCGATTTTGGGGAATTTTCGGGTTGTGTGTGCGTGCACCAGCTCTGGAGTTGATGCCGCGTCGTTGAGATCCCAAGAATCTCATGAGCCGCTATGGCTGCCTAGGCACTGATTTACTTGGAAAAGGGGGTCGGATGCCGTGAATTGGGTGGATTTATTGTCTAGTAGATGGTGGGGGTGCGAATTAGGCACATTCGCCGTGCAATTGAACCGCCGGCAGTTGCGAATTACCTTAATTAGGTTATTAGTACTTGCAAACTGTGGTTCCATATATTTATTTGACCGAAATTGAGCTGTTTATTTGCTAGAACTGAAAATAAAAGGCTGGGACAGTCTCCTGTTTGGTTAAGCAAGTGTTCGATTTGCTGAGCCGGTACTGTGACCATGGCCTGCTGCTGTCCTAAAGAGCTATGCTAAATGTGCTATCCTGCTGATGTAGTTTCTTGTCTAAGTTGCTGTTCTATAAGTAAAATATGATATAGGTTCATATCGTGCTGCTAGGAATGGCAATTTGTGGCTCATAAATTATATCGGTGCATTACCGTACCATGTGACTGAACTGTGATGTACTTATGTTCGTAAGTTGCAATTAGTTGGCTTGTTACTTGGATAACAATGAGTTGAGAGGAAACGAGGTATTGTTGTATGCTTGCATTCAGACATGCACACTGGAATACTACCAGCATATTTGCCTCCTAAAATTTATTACAATTCAGATATAATCACAGAACCGGAAAATGTGGAATTTATGTTCTCTTCCTTTTGGATACCATTGCTACAGGCTGTTGTACTATTGAAAAGTGTAAGCTAACTATCTAATGCCAAACAAGTGATTACAATGTTGCCTGTTTCTATCTCATGACAAAGGATGCAATGTAGATGTGTTTCTTTTGATAAACTTGGTTATAAGTTTGGATCTTGGCTCCTTCAATTCTTTAAATAGACTATTTGGTAGGCTTCATATATTTCAAAGCTCAACGTTTGGTAGGATATTCATGTTTATTTCAATATATCAAAAGTTCAAAACTAAAAATGTAATGGCTTATTCAGTTGTTAGACCACAGAGGGTGAATACAGAGTATGCAAGTTGTTTCTTGAGATGTGCATGCTTGCATTTGTATCTCAAATTTCTCGAGGAGTTATGAATTCCAAGAAACAAATTTTGGTAGTTTTGAGTAACAAGATCTTGTATCCTCCTTGAAGTTGTTATAATTCGAAACACTTCTTATATGGTCTGATTACTTATGAATTCTCTGGTACCAATAACATTCCTGACTTCTTGCATATGCCTATTTACTCCCGTTTTTGTAGGTACTCTATGCGTGCTAAGCGCATATTTAGAGATCTCAAGGAAACTCCTTATGTTGTTGAACTTGATCTCCGAGGTAATCATCCAGATCGTATAGAACTTCAATCTCATTCTTTTTATCAGGCATTTTTTAGCTAGAAATTTAATACTACTATATACATGCCATGCAGAGGATGGGAGAGAAATTCAAAGTGTTCTTCTAGACCTAGTTGGGCGTCATACTGTTCCACAGGTGTTTGTGAATGGCCAGCACGTTGGTGGCTCAGATGGTTAGTGTCCAAACTTTCCAGCTGCGTTGTTGTTTCCATGTAAGTATGTAACTACCCTTTCATCAATACCACAATCTTCATGTTGCACACTGCAGATACAGCAAATGCTCTTTCGAATGGACAGCTTCAGAAACTTCTTGGTAAAAGTCGGTCACAGTGATGATTTCTGCAAAGATTGCTACTGTCAAAATCACGTGAATGGCTAACATGCAGTGTTCCTTATGATTGGAATGGAAAAAATTTTCTGTTTAAGAATATGGACAGAATGTTGCAGCTCATGCCAGATGTTTTTTGCATGGAAGTGTTGTGACAACAATCTGTACGTGTTGGTTTCGAATGAAAGCAAGGTCGCAGTTGACGTAGGCCGGCCAACACACCCATATGGCATAGATGGACCTGTTGTAAAACAAAGTCGACAATACACCAAAGAACAACGATTATAAATAATGAGCATACACAATGTAGGGAGGAATTATGTTCTTTCTCTTTATTAGATTGATTCTCTTGTACAAGGGGTGCTAAATATATAGTAGAACCAGTTGGAGATAGATTCGGATTCACCCACCAATAGATATAGAGTCTTTTCATACTTGGATTGGGATTTTATCTATATCATAACACTCCCGCTTGGACGAATATTGCCTAATGTGCACGTTTTATCAAAAACTCCACTAAAAAACCTAATGGGAAAAAGGAGATGGAGAAAAAAAAGTACATTGCACTCGTACTCCATGTTGCATTAGTTGCTTTATTAAAAACCTTTATGTGAGAATTTTAGGAAAACTCATTTAAAGGAAAAAGGTACAACTTATAATCTTCTGAATTAAAATAGGAACTTTAGGATCGTGCTAAGGGGTCATGGTTCAGGGATTTACTCCCATTGAACTCTGCATATCTCTAAGTTGTCTCATTCCAATGCCATTAACATGTCTTTGAAAGGTAGATTTTGGCAAGGATTTAGTGAATAAATCTACTAGATTTTTACATTACTTAGTTTGTAGAATCTTTGCCTCACCATTCTATTGGAGTTCGTGAGGATAGAAAAGTTTAGGAGCAATATGCTTCGTGATATTGCTTTTCACATAATCCATTTGTATTTGTGCAACACAAGCAGTATTATCTTCATGATAATTGTGGGGGGTATCGACGGTGTTAATGCCACATGACTTCTAGATATAGTTAATCACACGTTTGAGCCAAACGCACTCATGTGAGGCTTCATATAAAGCTATAATCTTTTAGTAGTTGGTAGAAGTAGTTACCAATGTCTGCATTAAAAGACCGTTAAGAAATAGCTGAACCATTGCAGAGAAATACAAAACCAGTCTGAGATTCGGCACTGTGGGGATCAAACAGCTAGCCAGCATCTGTATATCCCACTATGGATAATTCTTGGTTCTTCTGGAAAAACAATCCAAGATCTTGAGTACCTTGGATGTATCTCAGTAAAGTCCTGACACTAGCCCAATGTCTTCTAGTTGGGGTTGTACCGTGTCTTGCTAGCAAATTTAATGTGAATGCAATATCAGGCGTTGTGCAATTCGCAATATACATAAGTGCTCCAATAGCACTTAAATATGGGACTTCAGGTCCAAAGACTTCCTCATTTTCCATCCTCGGTCTGAAAAATGGTCTTTATCTACTTCAAGAGATCTTACAACTATGGGGGTTTTAAAGAATGAGATTTATCCATATTAAAAATTTTCAATACCTTCTCGGTATAGGTAGACTGGTGTACAAAAATTCCTTCTAAAAAATACTCTAGCTACAAGCTTAAGCAATATTTGGTTTTACCCAAATCTTTCATCTCAAACTCCGTTGTAAACTAAGAACTTGTTTCCTTTATTTCCTCTATGGTTTCGATGACATTCCGATCATCGATATATACTGAGATGATACAGAATCCATTCTGGGATTTCATTATGAACATGCAGGGGCAATCATCATTATTTGAATATCACTTCTCTAGGAGGAACTCACTAAGTCGATTGTACCACATTCTCTCTGACTGTTTTAAACCATATAGTGATCTCTGCAGTTTGATGCTATACATGTTGTGATTTTTGGCATCCGGAACTTTTACTCCTTCATGGACTTATATAAATATTTGTATCCAGTGACACATATAAATGTGTTATCACCACATCCATCAACTGCATTGTTAAATTTAAGCTTGATGCCATTGATGTTAAATATCGAAATGTTATTCCACTCATTATAGGAGAATAGGTTTCATCGTAATCGATACCAGGTCTCTGCGTGAACCCTTGTGCTACAAGCCTCGCTTTTATATCTCATCACCTGGATATTTTCATTTCTCTTGCAGATGAAAAACCCATTTGATCCTACAGAGAACACTTTAGGAGGTGTTTGGTCAACAGGATAAAAAACTTAACTTTTATTAAGCGAGCACTGCCTCAATTGCTTCTTTTTATTTGATCCTATCTAAGCGCTTCTGGCACTCTGCCATGGACTTTTTGTTCTGGATCCAGCTTTTAGCAATTTTAGAGGCGGAATATATGTCGACAAATGTAGTATTTCTTTTATACAATTCTCCTGTATCACTTCAGGGATATCTCTTTATTAATTTCATTCATCTCCTCGTGATTTCCCACAACGATGAAATTTGAGTGTTCCAACTTCCCAGCGTTGGATTGTGCGTGCAAATATACACTGGGGTTATCATCTTTAGGATATTTCACTACAGGGATGTTACCATCTCCAGAATGGCTCACTTCAGGGATTTTCTCAACATCAGGTTGAGCTTCTTTCACTGTCACGGGGAGTGTTCTCATTTGTTTGGTTCTTAACTTCTGCGCATGTCTCCGCGAAATTGAGTTCTGTGCACCTAGAGGCCTCCCCCTCTTTTATCATAAGGGGCAAGAGTGGGTTCAATATTCTTCTAGTGGTATTTCCACTCTTTTAGGTACATATATTGCAGATATATGAGATTTTTTCCCTCCCTTATGATCAGTGAAGGCATTTGGCAAATTGTTAGCTTATTTGTTGCAGATTTATTATCCTTCGAACTTCAAGTTCGGTCTCTTTAGTGCATTGATCTAATGACTCAGTATTCTTTAATGTGTTAATCTCCCCCTAATTTTGAAAAATGTCCTTATTACAAGACGTGCACAAATCCCCGGTCATAGGCTCTAGGTATTAAATAATTGACGAAGATTCATAACCTACATAGATCCTCAACTTCCGGTGAGGTCTCATGGTGGTACGCTGTGATGGAGAGATTGACATGTATACATCACAACTAAATTTTCGCTTATGGGAAATACTTGATTTTTTGTCACGCACTATCTGCAACGGGGAAATTTCAAGATATGTAATTGGTCTAAGTTTTAATGCCGCAGCGTTCAGCACTGCGTAACCCCAATAGCTGGTGGGTAGCATACTATTCTGCAAGATTGGCCAAGCAATAAGTTTATTCTTTTAATTTAATGACTCTGCAAGGCCATTTTAAGTGTGGATATGAGGTGCTAGATGCTCTACATTAATTGCCAGAGCCATACAATAATCATTAAATGCCTTTGAGGTAAACTCGCCAGCATTGTCCATTTGAATAGACTTGATCATTTTTCTGGAAAGTAGACTGTTAACTTAATAATTTGGGCAATTAATTTAGCAAAATTATGGTTCCTAGTAGATAAGAGACATACGTGGGACCATCTAGTAGAAGCATCTATAAGTACAATAAAGTATCTCAAAAGGCTCGATAGAGGTTGAATGGGTTCACAGATATCACATTGAATTTTTTCGAGGAAATTCAGTGATTTTTCCCTGACTTTTAGGTAAGAAGATCTAACTATGAGCTTTCCTATAGCACAAACAGGGTATAAGAACTCTTCAGATCTAGGAAAGTCTTTATGCTATGGCCAGCAGAATTATTAATTATTCTTCTCGTTCATTTTCAACTCAGGATAATCCAGTCGATCTGTCAAATCTTTAATATTTCTTGGTTTTCATCGCAACACAAACTTCAGATTTTATACGTGCATAGTATAACTCGGAGGAGAAGGAAGGAAGTTTTTCAATCACACGTTTATTATACCCATTAAACTTAGTCATGAGTAGGTATTCTGTACCATTCTCATTTTTTCTCCACATGGACACGATTCAGACCAATGTATTTAAAACTTAAGGGAGTACGACTGGACTCAGGGTATAATATGGCATTCTTCCAGTGTCAATTATGAGAGCATCGCTTTCAACGATAGTCATAATATTTATAGTCCACTAAGTGTGGTACAACTGTCTTCTAGACAGATTTCCTCCTCCACCATTAGATTATACTTTGTTTTATATTAGAAGTATGATTTAACAATCAAACAATTGTTGCATCAGGAACAGATTGTAGAATATAGAACAAACATAGTGTAATTAATCAAATATCTAGGAAATAGGCATTTATTCAATTTAAATGATAGTCGCTCAACAGGAGCGTAGACCAAATGTTCATTTAGGTATTAGGACTAAACTGATAAGGAGACTCATAAAGAATATGTGATATTGACAAGCAAAATGAAGGAATACTTAGGAGACTAATTCAGGTCTCCATATGAGTCGTATGTGTCCTTCTGAGACTTCTCAAACTAAGCAGGGACAAGTATCATATCATCACACTTCTTAGCATCCGTGACAACAACAGGTTGAACGGTGAAGTGTGCGTCAACATTGTTCCTTGGGTCTTATTAACTTTTTCAGTGGATTGCATGTAAAGGTCTACCACATGCTTCGGGATGTGATAGCGGCACAATCAATGGTCAGTGCATCCATACCTAAAGCAAGGTTATGCAGCCTTATTAGCTGAGTCTTGTTTCTGAAAACCCTTGGCCCTTTACCTTTACTTTTCCACTATGGATTGCCTCATCCCCTATCTGATATGCCATTCTTCCATTTATTCCCTTTAATCTTTTGGCCCTTTCTATGGCCATGGCTATTGCTAGCCTGCTGAGTATTTGCATGTACTTCGGGCATTGCATGAGCTTCATTAGGGACGGTGTGATGATTCTTCATCAGGAGTTTATCATGTTTTTCCGCTTCTAGCAAAATGCATATAAGCTCGGAGTACTTCTGTTACTTGGCATGACGATACTATTACAACAGTATCCTCATATTAGGGTGAAAGGTGCATAATATCTTTTCGATCATTTTAGCATCAGTAAGTTACAGAATATTAGTTCAGTAACAAGCTTGTGCACAGCAAAGTTATATGTTATCACAGCCTTTAAAATTCTGAAAGTGCGGGAGGATCCATTTGCGTTGTGCTTCTGGCAATAGGATAGATCTTTGCTGGTTATATATTTTTCCTTCAGGGAACTCAAAAGTATCAGCTGATCCTCTTCTATTAAATATTCGGCTTTCAGGTCCGTATGAAGATATTGTCTCAGGAAGTGTAGAGCCGCACACGTGGCGGCTTTGGGAAGAGTTGAGGTACCAGCTTCAGGCTGGGAAAACAAACGGTTGCTCTAAAAGATCGAGCTATTAGATTAATCTCGGTATCCATTGCCCAGGTGAGATAATTGCTACCATTCAGGGAAAGCTCGATAAATTCCTTTTTTGCGATGTCTGACATATTCTATTTCTATTTATACAAAATGACTTTTACTATTGGTAAAATCAATATAGTGCATGCTTACTCTTCGATCAGTAAAACTTAGTCTATATCTATTCAGTACATAATTATCTAAAATTTCTCAGAATTTTTCTAGCAATTTTCATAGTTTTCTGCTAATTATTCAAGCAATTTTCAGAATTACTAAATAACAAAAAAATAAATTTCAACATATATAAACATGGAATTATGCTAGGACAATAAATCCAGAGATATGGAACTTTAAAATATACTATATGAAATTTTCCTAGTATTTTTCATAATTTTCTGCTAATTATTTAAGTAAATTTCAGAATTACTAAATAACAGAAAATAAATTTCAATATATATAAATCATGGAATAATGCTAGAAAAATAAACCCAGAGATGTGGAGCTTCCGATGTATGCTAAGTATTAGATTCAGCAATTTACAAAATTCCATATACGTAGAAAATTCAATTTCTAGGATTTTACATAAATTTTTAGAATTTATTAACTATTTTTCGAATTACAGAACTCCAGGAGTTAAAGCGCAAATTTCCTTTTTCTAATTGTTTTTCTTTCTCTAGAAAATCGGACGGGACGAATGGCTCTTGGGCTGCATGGCCCATTTTGCGTACGGGGCCCAAATTGGCCCATTATATGAGGGCGGCTAGGGTTAAGAAACCCTAGCCGCCACTCGGTCCTCACGGGGCAGCAGGGCATGGGTGCCGCCACTGCCGAGTCAGGCGCTGCGCTGGCGCAGACGCCTCGAGCGCCACCGCCGTGGGCACCGTTGTCGAGTCGGGCGCAGCCGCCTCGAGCGCGCCTCGCGGGGAGCCTTGAGCTCGGCGAGCTGGCTGATGGAGCGCGGTGGCGTCACCAGAGGTGCTTCGGGCGCTGGCATGAGCGACGCGGCCATGGGCGGCAGCGTTGCCGGGGTAAGCTCGGTGTAGGTGGCGCGACTGAGGGACGGCAGGTGCGCGTGCCCTCACACCTTCACGGGCATGGAGATTTGTAGCAGTGGCGCCGGCAGCCGGCGTGGGTCGCGAACTCACCGGCCAACAGGGCACGGCAATGTGAAATCGACGGGCACGGAGGCCGGCAGCGGTGATGCCGGTTACGGGCGTGGGCCACGGACACGCCAGTCAGTAGGGCACGGCGTCAGGCCAGGCGGCGCTCCCGCGGCGTGCGACGGGTGTGAGGCGACCGGGTGCAACGCATGGCACGGCGCTCCGCAGGCGCAGCCAACTGGGCGGCCCAGTGTGGCGTACAATCGCCGACGCGTGGCCGCAGCCTGCAGTGCGGCTTGATGGGCGGCCGATGGTTGCGCTACAGGCGCATCCGATGAGGAAAAGTTTCCTCTGTTTTTTTTATTATTATGTTTTGATGAACAGAACACCTAAGACCCATAATTTCCTAATTTAGGCCTGTTTGGCAGAGCTCTAGATCCTAGCTCCACCTCAGAGCTGGAGTTTGTAGGCTAAAATAAAGTGAACTAAGTTTATATTTTTAGTCTAAAATGTAAACAAAATGACCCACCTAAACACTCTTAATGTACCCACAGCTCCAACTCTATAAATTTCTGAGCTAGAATCACTCTCCCATCAACTCCACGGATTTTGGTGGAGCTGGAGCTGTCCCAAACACCCCCTTAATCAATGAAGACTAGGTTGGGTAATTAGGAAAAATAATTTGCAGGATTAAGAGCATGTTCAGTACAATAAACTTACATAGGGCTCGTAGTTGATTTAATCACGTGTTATCGATCGATTTTGATGTAGTGTAGCAGACAATCTCAATCTGTTTTGATGGAGCTTCGTGCTAGCTTGGCACGTGTAGTTATGCCACCGCGCCTGACCCGAAGAAGCGGTCCCTCGGCACGAGCGCCGGCGCCAACATCCTGGCCGCCGGTCTTTCAGCGCCGGCTCAACTCATGCAAGAGACAATAAATAGCAGTTATAAGCAAACACGTTTATCATTCAAGAGACAATAAATAAATAAATAACGTGTTGCTTCTATTGTGCTCGATCGGTTTGGATGGGAGCATGCATGTGCTAGTTTCAAAGAGCGAGTTGAGCAGGCCGAGCACAACGAAGAACACGGCGGCCACGACGGCGCCGAACTTGAGTTTGCCTGCGACAGCTCCTGTACAGTGTCCATGATATTGGTCTCGAACCGGCTATTGATCCGGCGGCTTCGATTAGCCTTGAAGATTAGTTATGCTGATAATGTGTTGTAAAACAAAGTTGTCTATGCTTAATCAATTACAATGCATCGAAGAACAATAAGTACAAATAAAAAGCACATACAATGTAGGGAGGAATTCTATTATCTCTTTATTAGACTAATTCTTTTGTACAAAGGGATGTCAAATATATAGTAGAACCAGTTAGAGATAGATTCGAATTCGCCCACTAATAGATAGAGTACTTCCATACTTAGATTGAGATTTTATCTATATCATAACACGGACCACATTTAGCGGTTTTATATCTAAATAATAACCCTAAACCAAATAGTAGCTCGTATCACCCCCGTACTTCCCCCGTCCCATAACCAACCAACCAACCCAACAATAGCTCGTACCATTCATCCTCCCAGCCAAACAAGCAACTAGGATGTACCTAAATAAAAGTTGTGCACCGTCTAATATGTGAGTGAACGGCACTAGATCTACTGCCTCCCTGCGCTGTGATCATATGGAAGCAGAGGTGGAGCTTCATGGGGTCAAAGGGGGCCAATTCCTTCCATTAGCCTGGCTAGCCTCCTCTACATCTCTCCAAGCTCAGGATGAATCATGAAACGCACCTAAGAGAGCCAAAAAGCCGTCATCACCATGGCCCCCAAAGGTAGAACAAAGTCTAAAACAAAACAAAGCGGCGAAGAAACAGGCCCGTTTTCTCCCCGGTTTTCCCGGGAAACACGGACACGCCACAAGAATAGTACCAGTGGAATAGCACTCTTGGGTGACCCGCACAGCTCACACTCCACTCACTCAAAGCAAACCAACCACCACGGCTTTAGCGCCGATCTCAAAGGCGACAGCCGACACACTTCACCACCACGGCTCGTCTTCCCCAACGCCCCCACCGTTCTCCTCGATCGATGCGAGAATGGCTTCTGCTACTCGCCTCCTACTAGCAATGCCCCTCCTCTTGCTCGTTCTCCAGCACGCGGCCGCCTTGCTCGCGCCCACCGCTACCTTCCCGGGCGACGCGGCCGCGCTGGCGTCGCTGAAATCGGCGGTGGACGCGGCCACCATCCCGGCCTTCTCCTGCCTCGCGTCGTGGAACTTCGCCCGCGACCCCTGCGCCGCCTTCCCCTGCGGCCTCCGCTGCTACGCGCCCCCCAACTCGTCCTACCTCCGCGTTGCCGGCGTCTCCCTCGACCCCGCGGGATACTCCGGCGCGCTCCCCACGTCCGTCCTCGCCTCGCTCCCATTCCTCGCGTCCCTCTCCCTCGCCAGCAACCGCTTCCACGGCGCGCTCCCAGTGGGGGCGCCGCTGCCGCCGAGCCTCCGCGTCCTTGATCTCTCCGGCAACGCCTTCTCCGGCGAGATACCGGCGTCCCTCTTCAACCCCGCCTCGTCGCTGCAGGAGCTCTACCTCTCCCGCAACGCATTCTCCGGCCGGATACCGTCGCAGGTCGCGTCCTTGAGCACCCTGACACGGATGGAACTGCAGTACAACAGCCTCTCTGGGAGCCTGCCCAGGATGGGCAAGATGCGCTCGCTCGCCTACCTCGACTTGAGCGGCAACGCGTTGTCCGGCTCGCTCTTCGACGCGCCTGGGCGGCTGCCGAGTTCGGTCGTGTCGGTCGTGGCACGCAACAACAGTTTCTCCGGGCCATTGCAGGCCGCGGCTTTCGCTGCTCTCCCTGCGATGCGGGTGCTGGACCTCACGAGCAATGCGCTGACCGGCGCGATTCCTGGCGCCGCGTTCGCACACCCAGCGCTGCAGCAGCTGCAGCTGGGGTCCAACCAGCTCGGCACGGTCGACGAGGCGCCCGACGGCGGCGCGTCGAGCCAACTCGTCGAGCTGGACCTCGGCGGCAACAGGCTTACCGGTCGATTACCCGGTTGTCTCGGGGCAATGCCACGGCTCGCGGCGGTCGGGCTTGACCGGAATCGGTTCACCGGAGGCATACCGAGCCAGTATGCCGTTCGTGTGGCGGCGGAGGAGGCCACGGACAAGTGGGTGCCATTTGCCAGGCTGATGCTGCAAGGGAATTTTCTCTGTGGAGCCCTGCCGAGTCAGATGAGGCAGCTGAAGGGCGGCAGTGCGGTGATGAGCTTGGCGGATAACTGCTTGCTGAGGTGTCCGCATAAATTCTTCTTCTGCCAAGGGGCCCCGCAGAAGAACCATGCCACGTGTCCCAAGTGTGATCCATGACAGCTGTCTACTGGATATGTCTTGACTGTAGATAATGAAAGCATTCTTGTCTGTGTATCAGTTTTAGACTTTCGAGATTATCGAAAGGAAACTGTATGATCAAAACCTGTAACTCGGTTGAACGGTTGTACCCCAGAAAATACAAATGATTTGTTGTAATCTTCTTGTAACCATCCCTGAAAATGTATTCCTCAAATATAAATATATGGAAATTTTACGACACATCCAATATTACATGGGCCTTTGATTCCGTAAGATCAAACGGATGATATCATTATTACCATTTTAGGAGTTCGGCTCTGATGCAGAGAGCCCTACAAATAGTATTTGATAGGCCAATAGGGGTCTGACACCTGTCCTATGCATGCTAATCAGCAATCCATCGTCCGAAAGGTTATTTGGTTGATATATGAAAAGGTTTGATTATGACTGGCATGAAATTCTCCTCATCTATACCCCTTTATAATGCACCTAAGCAATTTTTTCTACGTCCACCCTAAATAATACACCTCATTAGAGATGGCCCAATGTTCGTGCACCCAGCAAAACGTTCCCAGAAACTTGCATTCATCAAAATAAACGTCTCAGATCTTTCCTCAGTTTTACTCACCCACATCCGATGGTTGTTGTTTAATGTGTCTAACTCATTCATTCAAGTAGCCCACAACAGAAGAGCCCGTACATATATATTTCAATTGAACTATATATATGGAATTTATGTTGCAAATCTAAATCCATTTGATTTCGATTCAATATTTACCATACCAGTCAGTATCATGAATCACGCGCTTAATTTTCTTCCATTCATGCATGTGCACCACATCCTATACAAGGCACTCACGTACCGCCGCCATAATATTATTTAGCGAAAAATATTATATAAGGAATGTGTATATGAAATGCAATTATCGTGTGATAAATATAAGGAATAAGTTCATTTTAGGACTTATTCTTAAATACACTATGGGAAGTAACAGATATTTTGATAATAATTAGCCTCAATCAGGACGTACAAATAGTGCTATATGTTAGCATTCATATTTGGATGACAATTAGGGAAGCTATTATTGGTCCAACTTTCCAGGATGACATACTGCTGCCCGCGCGGCGTTCGACCCGCCCGCGCCGATCGCACGAGGCTTGCGCCGCGCGATCGGCCACGCCGGAGATAGACGCGCACTTTGCGCGGAGAGGAGGCGGCGGAGGTCGCCGACGCCGCGCCGCGGAGGCGATGATCGGGCGAAGCGCGATGCGTGGAGGAGATCAAGGGCAACACCTTGGGCATGCCGATCCTCCTGCTTATTTCCTTGTTTGATTCGTCTCCTTCCAAATATGTAGTACATACGCTTTGGCAATTCAAGTCCGGTTTCCTTGCATACGATCCTCCTGCTTATTTCCTTATTTGATTCGCTCTCCTTCTAAATATTTAGTACGTACAATGTGATCACAAGATTATTTATTATTAAGTATTATATTCATACTTATCTTTTATTTAATTGATAAGCAGATGTACTGCCGTCGTAGCGTTAGCACTGGCACTATACTAGTCTCTTTTGGCAGAAACAACCTCAGCCCTTCTCATCTTCTTCCCTTGCTTCTATCTTGATGAGATCTTTCTGCTAAGTGCTAACTATAAATTATTTGACAGAGAAAAGACATGATAATTCATTAGAAAATGTATCATCCTATCTTAGTGTCTCCAATCCTTATCAGGTTTGTTCTAATTGCTAGTCATTGAACATTGGATTAGATCTCTAAATTCTTTTACGATGAAACCAATGTTGTTGAGCTTCTATGACTTACGGACCCCGGTGTTGCAATCTCCTGATCATGAGTGCTATGGTAAAAGCTATACCGCTAAGATCCATGTTCATGGGTGATAGACGGAGATAAGACATAAGAGATTCCGTAGAGAGGAAACGATGCCAATGTTTGGATATGCACGTAAATTTTGTTCTCTCGATATGCATAAGCAGAACAAGTAGACAGACTAACGACCTTGTTTGGGGGGCTACGGCTGGGCTGAAAAGCTGCTTTTGGTTTGTTGGACTGTAAAGCAGCTATAGCTGGCGGCTGTGGCTTTTCTTGTTATGCCATTTGGCAAACTGACTGCTGCAGCTGTAGCTTTTGGGAGGCAACCGAGCGGAGAGGCAGTAACCTAGCGAAGCACAGCGGCGGACGAGTGGAGAGGAGACGTGGAGGTGGCGAGGCAGGGTGGCGGAGGTCGGGGAGGCGGAGTGAGCGAGATGGAAGACGGTCACACGAAGCCACAGCGGAAAAGCTCCTCCTCAGCGGCTGCAGCTTTTAGGGCCTGTTTGGGGGGCTGTGCTTCAGCTTTGGTCCAAAAGTTCCACAAACAGCATGGATGCAAAGCAGCTGGGAAGCTAAGCCACAGCAGAAGCACTCCCAAAAGCTGCAGCCGCTGAGGAGAAGCTTTTCAGCTGTGGCTTCGCTTGACCACCTCCCATCTCGCTCACTTCGCCTCCCCGACCTTCGCCACCTTGCCTCGCCACCTCCACATCACCTCTCCACTCGTTCGCCGCTGTGCTTCGCTAGGTTACCGCTCCCCGCTGCTTATCCTCAAAAGCTACAGTCAGAGCAACCACTTGCCAAAACGGCATAACAAGAAGAGCTACAACCGCCACTACAATGCTTTACTACCCAAAGAAATCAAAGCGACTTTTTCAAATTTCACCATAGCTCTCCAAATAGACCCTTAAGGGTGCTTCTGATGTGGCTTAGCTTCATAGCTGCTTTGCAGCTATACTGTTTGGGGGAGCTTTTGGCCCAAAGCTGAAGCACAACTGAAGCACAACCCCCTAACAGGCCCTAAGAAAGGAAACACAACTGTACTTACTCGTTTCATGGTAGCTAATTAATCAAACGGAATCAATTGATATTTCACTGTCACATGGTATTAAACTATTAATTGATTGGCCCAGCGTATATTAGACGCAGAGCTGAACTCTTTTAGGAGGTACTAGTTCAATGCTTGTGCGTTGCTACGAAAAATAAAATTGGTAACGAAACATAAAGGTAAAACAATAAAAAAATTGTGCTACAAGATCAAACATCTATTTTTTACGATTACGCAGGTTTTTATGGTTTCTCCTTCGACATGAATTTAGGCATTCATGATATTAGAACACATTTAGAAATGATATTCTTGGTATACGTCCCGAAAGATCTGAAAATAAACAGCTACATTGGAACACGACTTGGATAACATTTTGATCTATTAAACGGTATCGCACAAAGCTTGAAAACTCTTATTGTAAGTATAGTTTACACAGTCAATTAAAAATGAGGGACAGAACATACCTTCAGAGCAAATGTAGAAAGCAAAAGGAAATCTTGGGAGATGGGATGATAAAAAATAAATCTCCATTGCAGTGCACAACAAAGACAATAGATTAGACCAAAATTTGTATACAGTGTTAACTTAAAAAAAGGAAAATACTGATGCAAATTGCCTTTTCATTGGAATGCATGGCATCTCAAGAAAATTATTATGTTGCTTCCTTGAGATACATATGTATTTTTAATTGCTCATTCCAGGAGATACACTTGGATCTTTTATCTATGTGCCTTGTGAAGTCATGAAACAGCGAATGCAAGTCCAAGGCACAAGAAAATCTCGGGCATCAATTGCCAAAAGAAAATGTGCACTGCACTGCAATTCCTGAACAACCCTAACTACACGCAATTTGCACTGCAAACAAACTTAATGATTAACAAATGTACTCTGCATATATGAGCTAGGAGCCTAGGATACAACCTGCTTTGCGAAGAACTTAAGACATCCCGCAAAAGCCTAAAATGCATCAAAGGTATTATTGAGTTTAGATCATGCTCCAGTACACACTAAGTATTCTGCCTAAGTCAATGTGGCCTCACGAAAGCTAAATAGTATGAAGTATGAACAACAAAGATACACACTTACATGACTAACAAAGCCCGGACAAGGGAAATAATCCCAATTCTTTAAGTTCAAAATAGGCTCGGTTGATCGAAGGGAAGTTGTGATCCCACCTTCGGTGGTGTGCTAGTGTTCTTGCTCAGGCAAAATCAATTGAGGCAAAGAAAATAATATGTATACACACCGTAAGCTCTACAAGCATCTGTAAATTGATGTGTCCAGTAAATTTTGATTTGGACAATTAAATTAACATATGCATTTCTTGGAGTTAAGGAATATTTCAAGCTAAAGAAGGACAGCAAGGATTGGGAAGCTATAGTTAAACATGCGAGGAGTGTGATCTTGAAGGCAATTGCAAGTTGAAATCATATGAAGTTGAAGATAAAAAAAGTTATACTCTTCTTTAACTGCGAATATGATCTTGTTGGAGCAAAATTTCATGGCTGCTATATCACAAAGGGCAATTTTAATTTTTCTCAGCACGTAAAAGTTTAACATAGCATTCTGCAGAAGCACATTTGTTTTTTTAAAAAAAGAAAGAAAAATTTGATGAGAATTTAGAAGTGACCATGTGGTTTTGTTTCAGGATGTAGTGAATCAGTTGAAGGAACATGCATATGAAAAAGTGGATAGTATTCAATTTGATCACAAAATAAAAGAGAATTATCCTACACCTTTATCTACAAGTACGAACACAAGCATTGGTGATGAGGCATCCGTTCCCTTTAAAGGGCAGCGGAGTTGTGCTCAATATTTCTTTCTTTCTCCCTTCCAAAATTCTACACAAAGAAAATAGAATCTGTGAGCTAAATTAAGAATGTATGTACCGCTTTCCAAAATTCTACACAAAGAAAATGGAATCTGTGAGCTAAATTGAGAATGTATGTACCGTACATACTGCACATCAAGATCCATTTCTTAGGCAACTATGAATCATGCTGTGACCAAATTTTTTACGATTTTTTACACGTGGGTTGATGGTTGAGAACGGACCACCACCAACTCGTAATTACACGGCGGGAATCTGGCAGGCTGTCGGAGCAGATCGAAGGGGAGGGGAATCCGGATCGGGAGGGGGGGAGGGCTGAGCGAACAGCAGATCGGCATCGGAGGGAAATCCGGATCGGGAGGGGCGGGCGGAGCGAACAGGGAGGAGGGATGGCGGTGTTTTTTTCCGATCGCCTAGGGGGAGGGGAATTCGGATCAGGTGGGGGGCACGGGCTGAGCGAACAGAAGGAAGGATGAGCGAGAAGGAAAGGCTGAGCGAACAAAAGGAAAGGGGGTGGGAGGTGAGCTGAGCGAATAGAATGAAAGGGAGGGTTATGGAGATCGAACCGCTGCCACTAAGTCGTAATTAGAAATAGTAGAGAATAGGTCAGTAATGTCTCTATCAAGGTTAATAAGGATTTTTCACTAAATATAAGAAAGGAAAGTAATGTAGCAAATAAAAGCATTAATATTTTATCATTTAAAGTGCAACAGTACATAAGGAAAGCACTAATGATACCAACTAATATTATCGGTTTTCTCCTAAGGGTATATACAATGATGTGATGTCAGTTGTCTGTATGCTTTACCACGTAAGATTTTTGCTGATATGGAAGAGAGAGAATGAGGAGAGAATATAGCTTGTCTCTTCGTGGGGAGACAAAAATATAGATAGCATACAACACCATTACGTGAGTTATTATCTATAATGAATACTTTTTAATACTATAATTAAAATATTGTAGAATCTCATAAAGACAACCTTAAGATGACATCTACTGTAGAAGTTGTATTTAGTTTTATCTTTAGGTAACATGGAGAGGTATATAGAAAAGAGTCATCTCTACTATTATCTCTACTACTTCTAATTACGACTTGGTGGCAGCGGTCCGTTCTCCATACCCTTTCTTTCTTTCTATTCGCTCAGCCCGCCCCCGCCCCCTTTCCTTTTGTTCGCTCAGCCTTTCCTTCTGGCTCAACCTTTCCTTCTGTTCGCTCAGCCTTTCCTTCTATTCGCTCAGCCCGCCCCCACCCGATCCAGATTCCTTCTATTCCCTCTATTTTATGGAAATATTATTGATCACATCTCCTTAAAATGGTAGGATTTTATTCATATCTCTTATAAATGAAAGAGTTTCATCATCATATCCTTCTTGGATGGAATGACATACTCACCATATTCCATAACATGGAAATCCTATTTCATTGTATCTCATTCGGATGAAAATGCAGAGATTAAAAGGCAAGAATTGCATAATCAAATCACGTGCCAATCCCGGAGATCACAAGGCACCGTATCATAGAGGCTGACCACTCACACGCCTGGCTGCCCTCTCCTTCACCTATAAAAGGTCACCTTCATTTTCATCATAGAGGACATTCGAAGAGACGGAGGAAGAGACAGAGGAGAGGAAGGCTCATACACACATAGGAGAAAGAGAGAAAAGAAACAATACAAAAGATTCAAAGGGGGCGCAAGAAACGATATGGAAGGAGGCTATGATCATGGCTCCTCCTCTCTTTTTTTAAGATAATTAAAGTTGAGATTAAATTATGAGGATAGAAAACAAAGTTTAAAGTTACAAGGTGCAGAAGACTGCAATCGAGACAAAAGGGGAGGAGAAAAAAAAGACCAAATTTTTTTAAGTTGTCGTTGTACTATCATGTTGAGGCTTTTTAAAATTATAATAGCATGAATGATTAACTGATAATTTGAAGCACTCTTAAGTAGCTAATAAGTTTGCTTCATACATGTCTTTCTCATTAATCAACTTGGCTGATGCTTTGAAAAACTTTTCTTAATAAGGTTGTGTTTGAGAATTTTCGTAACATCGTACGGGCACTTAACTAGTATATGCTTTAATGATTCCACGGAGGTTCCAAATTTGTTTTCTTTCTCAAGATTCCATGAAAATTGAAAGTTAGTTTGGTTGAAAAATAAATGCAATGCAAAGCAAAACTATCACATCATCATGCTTTTTATCTCTCTAGTTTTTTTATGCAACAGTGGACTCGTCTAGACCGAAAATTCATGCTCAATGGTAAATACATGTCAGCATAAAACGGTAAAAAGAAGAAAAATGCTGAGTGGTTATTTATACTTTTCAAACTTGTACTCCCTCTAGTGACAAATGCATGTCGTTTTAGACATCGACACATTCTTCAAAACACATTGCAATATATTTATAAACTCCAATAAAATTATAATATTATGAAAGTACCTTTTGAGATAAATATACATATATTATTTGATATATCCAATTTAAATATTTGTAAAGATATTGATAATCAAAGTTTCAAAAGTTTAACTGTATCTACGTTCAAAACGACATGTATTTGTGACCAGAGGAAGCACCACATAAAATGGCGGGTTATTTTCGTTGTGCTTCGCACATCATAACTTTTCGGTTCAGATTAAAAAATAACACAACATAAACACTGTCCATTCTCTGTACCAAATCAGTGGATAGTCTTGTATATATTTACTTATGATTTGGGGGAATTAACGAAGGAAAGAAAGAAGCATGCATTAAATTCCATTTCAAGCTTTCTTAATTTAGATATGAGCTCATAACTCATGGTAGAAAGCCATGACATACAATTCCATTACTAACCTCCTAGATGGATGGCTAGGATTTAATCGGTGGATAATCTTGTACTCATGATATGCAGGAATTTACGAAGGAAAGAAAGAAGTATGTATTACGTTCCATTTCAAACTTTCTCAATTTAAATATGACCCCATAACTCACGGTAGAAAGCCATGCCATACAATTCCATTACTAAGGATTTAACATTTGTCTTACCTCATAATAGGTAATTTGTGCACCTTAAAAAGCTCACAAATACAAATACACACCAACTACCAAGCCCAAGTGAATTCCTCGCGGCAATCCAGTACCTTTGATTTCACATGGCTCGTCTCCCCGCCCCTCCTTTTTCCTCCATCTATCCGAGAATGGCCTACACTAGTACACTACTCGCGTCCTACTAGCAATGCACCTCCTCATGCTCGTTGTCCAACACGCGGCAGCCATGTCCGCGCCAAAGGCCACCTTCCCGGACGACAGGGCCGCGCTGGCGTCGCTGAAATCAGCCGTAGACGCGGCCACCGTCCCGGCCTACTCCGGCCTCGCGTCGTGGGACTTCGCCCTAGACCCCTAAGTCTGTTAACCAGAAAATTTTGTTTGTCGCAATGCCTCTCACTTTTCTTCCTTTATTCCTTCATTTATATAGTAAAGCTAGATTACAAATTAACTCAACAAACTAACCAACTAAATCTTATCCTCCTGAACTAATCAAACAAACCAAATATGAGATAAGCTCTAAATAGCTAACTAATGCAACTCTATCTCTTAATCTTGTCAAGATTATATCTAACATTTTCCTTCTTAATCTTGACACACCGACACTTACTTATTGAGTCAATCGATCTCAACTAGGATTTGGCTAACACATACTTGATATTGGATAGAGAACACATCTCCTTAACATCCAGATTCATCTTCAACAGACTCAACTCTGCCGGACTTTACTATGGACGGTGAATGCATCTCCTCAACGTCTCGGACACATCTCCCACGAGTTAACTTAGAACGGAGAACACTTCTCCTAAACGTCTCGAACTCGACTCACGATGAACTAGACTCAGCTTGTTGGCTGGTCGAAGACCAGTGGTCGGACCTCGAGTGGTCTGGACTTTTGACTGATCGAAGACCAGTGGTCGAGTGACTCGAGTAGAGTGAGAATCGAGAAGTATCGAGTAGGGATGCTGCTAAGACGAGCGGCGGGTTAGTTCGATTACTGCCAAGTTCTGGTTTGGTCGAGTAATGCCCCGTCGGCTTGTGGTCGAGTGACTCGAGCAGAGTGAGAATCGATAATTATCGAGTATGGTTACTCGATGCTCGATATCGACTCATCAACTCGATTTTGAGCAAAGTGGGCAATGCTATGTGATGTGTTTTCTTGTTTTTAATGGTTGCAGGATGACGGTTCTAGGTCATGGAGAGATGAAGGACGATCGGGACTAGGCGAGGTGCGCCGGAGATTCAAACGGTCGAGGATCGCCGAAAGATGATCAGAGACAGAGTCGCTGCGAACCCAGAAGACAAGGAATGGATGAGATGCTAGCTAGTGACGAATACTAATAACAGGGGTACCCCAACAGCCCAAGGTGACCAACCAGCGGCCTCAAGCACAGCTCAAGCCCAACAGGCCGTTTCCAGCCCACTACCGACCTAAGTACCTGCAAAGCCACACGGGACTTCCTTTCCCGACCAACCAAGGGAAGTGTCTCCGACCGAGCCAAGCTCCCGACCTCCTCAGCGAGACGGCCCCCCGGCTCCGACCAAACAGGGCTCCCGACCCTCGCAGTAGGTCGGAATCCCCTGACTCCGATCGTGCCAAGATCACTCCTGCCGAGGGTCACGTGTCGCAGCCTCTACCAAACGACCGCCACGTACCCCACGAACGGGGTCAATCAAAGTGACTATACAAGGGCAGGCGGCTCCTTCCCGTAAGGTTTAAATGATCGACCAAGTCACGCCCCGATCCCATCGATCGGTCACATACAAGACGAAGACACGCTCTCCCGAGGTAGCGCCCGTCGCCAGCGCAGCGACGTCAACACCCGTAAGGTTCGCAGAGGGCAGGTACGCCGTTTCCCGGAGAAATACCTAACCGCCCTGACCAGCTAAGCTACCGACCCAGCATGGGCAAGACCGAGCGTTGATCAGTCAACAGAACGAAGGACCGAAGCTCCTAGTGTAGGTCGTCTTGTCCTCTCCCAATTCCCGATGTAACCTGCCCCTTTCTTTCGTATAAAAGGAGGCAGGAGCTCCCGTAGAAAAGAGGAGGGCGAAGAAGAGAGAGAGCGCCATCGAACCCATCCGACTAAGTCATTGGCACTCTTGCTTGAAAACCTTGTGCAGTCATCTGTGCATAATAGAATACAGCGCCACCACACGAACTGGAGTAGGGATCTTCTGCCCGAACCAGTATACATCTTGGACATTTGAGTCTAACCATTCAGGGAGAGGAACGCGCGATCCCTTAGACTTACAAATTTACTTGCCGGTGCTCGAAACGCTGACAGCTAGGAACTGCTCGGATCAAGTAGGGTTGTCGGATCACGGTCTAGGTGATAGAGTAGTGGGTCTAGTTAGTATACCTTGAAAACTCGGTGTGCTTGTTGGGTTTCGGGTTAGCCAATGTAAGGCTGTGTGTGGGAGTCATCCTAACCTTTGATGGTGGTCCTTAGGGTAGAAGGAACTCATCCAAGGGAAGAGGGTGACTCAAGAGTAGTATAAATAGAGGGAGAGGGGTAGCCTTCCTCCTATTTAAGGTTTTAAAGGTTTTGGCTCCTTTGAGCTTTTTGCCAACTTTATTGTGAGGTTTTGTAGACCTTATTTCAAAAAATACAAAACACTTTTTATCATGCTTGAATTTATATTACGCATTAAATTCAGCAACTTACTTTTAAACATTTAAATTCCGCACTTACATTCTTGCAATCTACTTATACGCAATTTGGATTTGTCTCCCCTCCTTCTACTTGCTATTGCTTCTTATTTCGAAGGATTGTTGCGCTTTTATTGCAAGAAATCGATCTTGTGTTCTTGAGTGATTCATTCTTGTATATCGTGTTTGCGGAGATTTTAACTTGAGTTCTTGCTTGCTGTGATAAGTGGGAAGTTGTCCAAGATCATCTTGATCATCAAAACCCTATGAGCAAGTCTAAGATCAAGTTATTGTGTTTTTTCTAAACTTGGTGTGTTTTCCTTCCTAGGTAAAAAGATCAGAACTTTGTCGTCAATCTTTGTGATTGAAGGTTGGAATAAGTTTCTGACATCCTTGAGATCACATCTACCAAGTTTTATAAGTTTTTGTCCAACCGATCAAAAGATTCCTCAAGATTTGCTTTTGAGTCGTGCTGTTTTCAGACTCTGTTCTTGCTGCTGTTCTTGAGTCCGGTGCTACCGGTCTCCCTGCGGTAGCACCACCCATACAGAGCAATTACTCCTTCCCATTTGCTCCTTTTGATTGATTTGTTTGTGGGCTTGGTTGAATCATTTTTTAGTGGAGGAAATTTCAGATTTAGGATCATTCACCCCCCTCTGATCGTCATTTCGTTCCTTCTCTTGGACACTTATTGCATATTCTTGAGCTCTTGTTTGCTTTTCCTTTACTCTAGTGCATTCAATTCACGTTTTGTGAGTAGTTGAGAGAGAAATCAAGTCTGAGCATTAAATTGAGCCATTTAGACACTTGATACACCTCAAACGATCGTCAAAGTTCATTACTCTTGGAGGTTGCCGCCTCCTAGACGGCTTGGAGGCGAAGGAACCAATGACTTTCTCAAAGGAGCTTGTGAGAAAGCCCAGTTGATTGTGAAGGCCGGAGTTCGCCTACCTGGAGTGGGGAAGAACTATCAAGTGATCGAGGGATTCTCGTGTGATTGGAGCCGGGTTGAAGTGATCAAGCTTCCTCAATGTGGATTAGGGGAGACCGGCAAGTCTCCGAGACCACGGGATAAATTCTTGTGTCACTCTCACTCTTGTGGTTTGATTCTCTCCTATTTGTGTGCAATTTATATTTCTAACTATTTAGTACTTTGATCTTGTGTCTAGGTTTGTATTATTGCTTAAATTAGTTTGTCGGTGCACTTAGTAAGACTTAGAACATTTAGGCCTTAATTGTCAAAAATTGTAATTCTTAAGTATAATTCTATTTGTTGCAATTAGAGCTGAAGAATTTTAAAACCTCCTATTCCTCCCTCTTGTCGGTTATCCTTGATCCTACAGTACTGCTGGAGTTCGGTAGTACCGACCTTACTAAGCGTACTCCTTTTCCAGAGAGCACCTGTTTCTGGGCTAATTTGGCTTCGGCACTACCAGTCTCATGATCGGTACAATCGGGGTGTGGTAGTACCGCATTCTAGTTGGCGATAGTGTTGGATTTTATATTGTAATGGCTAGTATCGATGCATTTAATGCACTATTTTGACCATTGGTCTGGGTTGACACTACTGCATTTTACATGCCGGTAGTGCCGAAATGCTGAATTTTTCATGATCTTTTCCCAATTGTTAGAATAGTGGGTAAGGGCTATAAATACCCCCACACCTGCAGTAAGGGTACCTCTTGGGCATTTATTGAATATTAATTGAGCCCTTGACAGCTTTCACTTATCTCCTGAGCATTCAATTCTCATTTTGAGAGAGATAGGTGCATTCAAGCATAGAATTCATTGTTGAGCCTCTTAGACACTTGATCATCCTCAAGCAAGCGTCATCACTCTATTCTCTTGGAGGTTGTCGCCTCCTAGACGGCTTAGAGGCGTGAACATCGATGATCTTCTCAAGAAAGCTTGTGAGGAGACTCGGTGGATTGTGAAGGTTGGAGCTCGTCTCCCGGAGAGGGGAAGAGCTACCACTTGTGATTGAGGGAGGCTCATTTGCGCAAGGAAGCGGCTTGATTTGTTCAAGCTTCCGCAACGTGGATTAGGTGAGACCGGCAAGTCTCCGAGACCACAGGATAAAATTCTTGTATCCATCTTTTGTGGATTGCTTTCTTGTATTTAAATTTGAGTAATTTACTTTCCTAGTGTACTTAGTGTTTTCTCATCTACCTAGGATTGATAATTTGCTTAGACATAGCTTGTTGGTGCACTTAGAAAAACCTAGACGATTTAGGCTTTGATTGTTAAAAATCTTAATTATAGTTTTGCTTGATCATTTATTGCAATTAGAGTCAAAAGTATTTTAAAAATCTCCTATTCACCCCCTCTAGTCATTTATCCTTGATCCTACACTAAGATGATACAAAATCCATTCTGTGATTTCTTTATGAACACACATGGACAGTTGGAGTACCCTTCTCATCGGTTGTACCATATCATCCCCGACTGTTTTAATCCGTATAGCGATCTCTACAGTTTGACACTATACATGTTGCGATTTCATTTATTAGGATCCGGAATTTTGACTCCTTCAGAGACCCTCATATAAATATCTATATCCAGTGACCCATATAAATATGCAGTCACTACATCCATCAACTGCATTAATAAGTTTAAGCTAGCTGCCATTGATATCAAGTATTAGAACTTTATTCCATTCATTACAGGAGAGTAAATTCCATTGTAATGGATATCGGGTCTCTGCATGAACATTTGTGCTACAAGCCTCGCTTTATATCTCACCACTTGGTTATTTTCATTTCTCTTACAGATGAGAAACCAGTTTGATCCTACAGGGACCACTTTATGAGGTGTCCGATCGACAGGACCAAATACTTTCCTCTTATTAAGCAGTGCAATTATTCCTCAATTGCTTCTTTCCATTTGATCCTATCTGATTATTTCTGACACTCTGCCATGAACTTTGGTTATGGATCCAGATCAAGCAATTTTGAAGCAAAATATATGTCAAAAATTTTAGTCTTTTTCTTATACAACTCTCCTGAATCACTTCAGAGCTATCTCTTTATAATTTCTTCTAGCTCTTCGTGATTTCCCACAACGATGGAGTCTAGGTGTTTAAACTTCCTAGCGTTAGATTGTGCACACAAAAACTCGCTAGGGTTATCATCTTTAGGATGACTCTCTTTGGGAGGTTACCATCTCTAGGATGGCTCACTTCAGGGATTTTCTCAATATCAAGTTGAGCTTCTTCAATTGTCTCAGATAGTGTTCTCACTTGTTCGGTTTTCTGTTTCTACAGATGTCTGCGCAGAATTGAGTCACGTGCACCTGGAGGCCTCCCCATCTTCTTATCATGAGGGGTAAGAGTGGGATCAATATCCTTCTGGGGTATTTCCACTCTTTTCAGATGCGTTTACTGTAGGTAAATGAGATCTTATCACTCTCTTATGATCAGTGAAATATTGGCAGATTATTAGCTATTTATGGCAAACTTATTCTCCTTCTAACTTCAAGTCAGATTATTTAGTGCATGGGTCCAAGGACTGAATGCTAGTGACATTTTAATCTATTTTTCAGTATTCTTTAATGTGGTACTTATCTCCCTTTAATGCCAGAAAATTATCCTCATATAATCAGCATACCGAGCCGTGTACAAATCCCGTGTCAGAGGCTCTAGGTATTTAATAATTGACGGATATTCATAACCTACATAGATTCCCAACTTTCGGTGAGGTTTATGCTTGTACGCTGTTGTGTTGAGATTGGTACGCATACAACACAGCCAAATTTTTGTAGATGGGAAATACTTGCTTCTTTCCCACGCACTATCTGCAAAAGGGGTGATTTCATAGTATACAATTGGTTTGAGTTGAATTAATATAGCAGCGTGCAGCATTGGTGGCCCCAACAGATGGTGGGTAACCTACAATTCTGCAAGAGTGGTCTAGCAATAAGTTTTATTCTCTTAATTAATGACTCTGCAGGGCTATTTGTGTATGGACATTAGGTACTGAATGCTACACATTAATGCCCAGAGCCATACTATAATCATTAAATGCTTTTAAGGTGAACTCATCATTATTGTCCATTTGAATTGACTTGATCCTTTTTTCTAAAAATGAGGCTCTTAATTTAATAATTTGAGCAATTAATTTAGCAAAAATATGGTTCCTGATAGATAAGAGACACACATCGGATCATCTAATAGAAACATCTATCAGTACCATAAAATATCTGAAGGGGCGATAGGGGCTGAATAAGTCCATAAATATCACTTTGAATTCTCTCCAGGAAATTCAGTGATTCTTTCCTAATTTTTAGATAAGAGGGCCTAATTAAGAGCTTCCCTTTAGTACAAGTAGGGCATAAGAAGTCTTCTGGTGTAGGGAAGTCTATTTTTTTGTTATGGCCAGCAAAATTATTGATGATTTTCCTTATCATATTCAACTCAGGATGGCCCAGTCAATCATGCCAGATCTTAAATATTTCTGGGTTTTTAAGCATTGTTTCCGTCGCAACACAAACTTAAGGTTTTATATGTGTATAGTATAACCCAGAGGAGAAGGAAGTTTTTCAACCACATGTATATTACACCCGTTAAACTTGCTGAATAGGTATTCTATACCAAACTCATTTTTTATTTTTATATGAAAACCATTCAAACAAATTTCTTTAAAACTTAGTGGAGTACGACTAGACTCAGGGTATAATAGGGCATTCTCTATTATTATACGAGTACCCATAGGGAACACTATGATGGCTCTTCCAGTGCTAACTATGAGAGCATCGCTTCTGGTGATGGTCATAATTTTTTCAGTTTTCTTAGTCAAAGTTTGAAAATATTTAGTCTCCCTAAAAATTGAATTTGTGGTGCAACTGTCTGCAAGACAATTTCTTCCTCCACCATTAGATTATATATACTTTGTTCTATATTAGAAGTATGATTTATTAATCAAGCAATTGTTGCAGCTGGAACATAATGCAAAATATAGAACAAACATAGCACACTAAATTAATCAAATATCCTGAAAAATAACAAATTATTTAAATGATAATCGCTCAACAGTAGCGTAGACCAATGTTCATTCATAAACTAAGACTAAACTGATAGAGAAGACTCTTAAGAAGACTCATTAGGAAAATGTGACAACAACTAGCAAAGTGAAGGAATATTTAGGAGACTAATTCATGTCTCCATATGAGTAATGGGTATCCTTCTGGAACTCCTCGAGCTTAACAAGATTAAGAACCATATCATCACACTTCTCAACGCTTGCGTCAACAACAGGCTAAATAGTGAACTGTGCCTCAATCTTATTTCTCTGATTCTTCTGGAATATCCCAGTGGATCGTATGTAAAGTTCCACCAAATGCTTTGGGGTGCGGCAAGTGCATGACCAATGGCCAGAGCATCCACACTTAAAGCATGGCTATGGAGGGTTTGCAGCCTTATTGACTGGGCCTTGCTTCTGGAAGCAACCTGATCCCTTTTCTTTTACTTTCCACTGGGGTTTACCTCTTCCCTTCTAATTTTTGTCATGCTTCCATTTATCCCCTATATGTATTTGGCCTTTTTCGCGGTCTCGACTATTGCTAGTCTGCTGAGCGTTTGCATGTACTTCAGGCGTTAAATGACACCCATTAGGAAGAACGTGATGATTCTTCATCAGGAGTTCATCGTGCTTTTCTGCTTCTAGCAGAATGCATACAAGCTCATAGTACTTCTAGTACTTAGTATGAAGGTATTGTTGCTACAATATCCTCATATTGGGGTGGAAGGTGCACAATGTCTTGTCGATCATTTCGGTATCATTATTTTTTGGTTACATAATGTCAGTTTAGTGACAAGCTTATGCATGCCAGAGTTGTATGTTGCCACAGACTTGAATCCTAGAAGCGTAGGAGAGTCCATTCATATTGTGCTTTTGGCAACATGACAATCTTTACTGGTTATATCGTTCCTTCAGTGAATTCCATAGTGTCAGTAGGTCCTCCTCCATTAAATATTCGACCTTCAGGTCTGCATGGAGATTGTGTCTTAGGAAGTGTAAAGTCACACACTTAGCGGCTTTAGGAAGAGTAGGGGTACCAGTTTCAGGCTGAGAAATAGCAGCTTCAAGCGATCGAGATGTTATGTTGATCTTAGGATCCTTTGCCCAGATGGGGTAGTTGCTATCATTTAGGGCGAGCTCAGTAAATTCTCTCTTAGCGATGTCTGACATATGGGCAAGCAAAATAGGAATTTTACTGTTAGTAAAATATTACTTTGCATGCTTATAATTGAATTAGTAAAATTTAGTCTATATCTATTCAGAAGATAATTATCTAAAATTTTCCAGGAATCTCCTATCATGTTCCATAATTTTCTGCTAATCATTAAGCAATTTTCAAAATTACCAATTAACAGGAAAATAAATTCCAGCAAATATGATCATGGAGTAATGCTAAGAAAAAAATCGAGAGGCATGGAACTCCCAAAAGGCTATCTATAATTTTTCTAGCATTTTTCATGATTTTTTGTTAATTATCAAGCAATTTCGAAATTACAAATTAACAGAAAAATAAATTTCAGCATATATAAACATGGAATAATGCTAGAAAAAATAAACCCGGATATATAGAGCTTTCAATGTGTGGTAATACCAAAGTTCAACAAATTTTATTGAAGCCCATATACCTAGAAAGTCAATTTCTATGATTTAATATAAATTTTCAAAATTTATAAACTATATATCGGAATTACCGAGAATCCCAGGGGTTAAATTGCTAAAAAGCCCTTTCTGATTTTCATCATTTTCGGAATATTTAGAATGGGCCAAAAACTTGTGGGCCGGTTGGCCCACTGTAACCCGCCACGGCTCAAACCAAAAAAGAGGGCAGCTAGGGTTCATAACTCTAGACGCCATGCCCATATGCATCCGGCAGTTGCGTCTCAGGCACGGTTCCTCCGGCGGTAGGCGACTCTGTTGCGGCTCCCCCGGTAGCGGCCTCGGACGTGATTCACGGCAGGCAGCAGCGCGCAACTGGCGTGGGCGGAGGCTGAGCTCCGACGGCGACGCGCGACGGGGCGCCAGGCAGCGGCCGGGTTCGCGGCGATGGTGCACAACGCGGCGTGTGGGCGAGCTTCAAGCCAGCACTGGTGCAAGTGTGAGAGGGAGTGATGGCGCACGGCCGCGGGCCGGCGGCTTGGGGCGTGCACGGCTGCGATTCGGCGATGCTACAGGGTGCGCACGGATGGTAGGACGCCGGCGACGCAGCTCTTCTGGCGTGGCTACGGGTACGACAGCCATCGCGTAGAGGGCTCGGCGGCTGGCGTGCAGGCGGCGCGACACTTCAGGGCCGAGGCGACCGGCGAGTGGGGCGGTTACTCTGTGCACGGCGCGTCTTCAGGCACACGGCTGAGTCACCGGCCATGGCGATCCACTATAAAGTATAAAGAACCCCTCATTGGTGATTAGATTAAACAATTAATCTACAATTAGGGTAGAATAATTTGTATGATCAAAATTTGCATAGATACGATTCACCCATGCAGCTCGAACTTACATAAGGTTTGTAGTTGATTTAATCGCGTGTTGTCGATCGATTTCGTTGCAGTGTGCTAATAACGTGTTATAAAACAACGTCACTCGCTCTTGATCAATCACAGTGCATCAAAGAACAGCAAGCATAAATATTGAGCACACATATGTAAGGAGATGAAATTCTATTCTCTCTCTTTTATTAGATTGATTTTCTTGTGCAAGAAGGTGCCAAATATATAATAAAAATAATAAGAGATAGATTCGAATTCACCTATATAGAGATAGAGTTTAACTATATTAGGACTTTAAGTCCATCCATATCTCAACACAACAAACAGCTTGGTGACGTACTAGCAATGGAGAACCCAAAAGCCGCCCGTGTAGGGATGGCAATCGGGTCGGTACGACTCCCGTCCATCTAAACCTGAAACTCAAAACCGTACCATCCACCTGAACCATTAGTATTTTTGGGCACAGATATGTGCCCACGTCCGAACCCGATGGGTACCCACGGGCACAGATCCATTATGGTGGCTGATTCTTGGCGTGCCGAGTGAAACTTAGCGAAAACAAAGCTAGTCCTTAAGTTATGTCAACCTTCTAAAGTTTCTCACTGCTAAACCAATCAAATCAACAGCATGATGTCTCGTGACTTGATTACAATTTACAACACAAAATAAAAAAAACTGAGGAACTCACCAAACTTCTCAGGCCGAAGCATGAAATGGACAACTGCTATGAAGTAATCGCCCAACCACTGGATTTGGGTGAAGAGCGAGCGCGAGCTCCAAACGGTCTTGCCGAGCCCCCGCTTCTCGAATAACTCGGTGTCGAGCGCCATGGCGCTGGTGATGGCGAAGTTGGCGCTCTGCGCGAAGCTGGCATTATTGGCTTTGGACGGGAGGCAACAACAGCAGCCTGAACTCTTGTGCTGTAGGAACCAAGAAAGCCAAAACCACACAAATCCATTAAATCTTCTACCCAAGATGAAAGGATGAAGTTGGTCTAGAGGAGGGGTGAATAGACAACTTTATAAACTTTTTAATTCTTAAGAAAAACTTTTCTCAATAAAAAATAGCAACAGAAAATAATTAGAATAAGAATTCAGCACAACTCAATTTTAGTAAGATCAATATTTGCGAAGAAGAACTTGAATGAAAATTGACAATATGATGAACACACAAAGATAAACCGATATCAGGACGACTCAAGGATTTTTCACCAAGGTTCAGAGACCAAACTCCTACGTCCCCGTTAGAGCACTTCTTCAGAAGTATTGCTCCACCAAATAGCCAATCTCAACGACTTTTCGTTTTTCACTAGCTTGACTCTTCTACCACTCTGGTGAGGTGAGTCTCAACCTTTCACAACAATGGTGGCCTTTCACAATCCCTTTTGGATAGGTCGCACCAACAACTTCTCCAACCGTCTAGGAACAGCTAGTTCCAAGAGTAATAGACTATCCACAAGCCTTGTCTTCTTGGTTCAGTAGTTGGATGCTAACTAGACTCAGCTTGGAGCAAGAACTCTAAATGTTAAGAATGAGTGTTTGTGGTTTCTGAGTTGAAACTCAAACTCTTTGATGGAATGAAAGCTCAGGAATGCTAAAGATCAAAGAGATGTAAATGATTTGAAAGATGTCAGCAGTATTCAGAATGTCAAAGATGTGTATGTGCAAAAGTCTTCTTTTTAGAGAACTCAAGCACTATATATATAGAGCTTGAACAGAAAGAACCGTTGTACCTGCCATTTGCCCGTTGGGGGTGACAGGATGAATGAGACAGGTTAAATATGGAGTCAAGGGCTGCCCTTTTATAAGTATTTTAAGGTGTATAAGTTATACCAGACTGATATGATGAAACATATGCATGCGTCGGACTGAAAATGTTAGTTTGGGGTACACAAGTGTGGAGAAGTATTATTGTACTTAGTGTTACCCATTTGTGCCGGACCGACAAAATTGGTCTGGTGTACACATGCTTTGTTCTATTTGGATACCAGCAAAATAATGTTTGCGTCAGACCGAAAAAGTTGGTCCGACGTAGAAGGGAAAACAACTGGTTTTAGCAGAGAGAATCACGTTTGCGCCAGACCTAAAAAGTTGGTCCGACGTACACTTAGAATTCGGTCCGCGATAAACGGCAAGTTCTCGGTCAAGTTTTGAGTAAAGAAATTCTTAACGCCGGATTAGAAATGATGGTCCGAAGTGAAAAGACAACATACGCCGGATTTGAAAATAATAATGAATTCAGATCGGTCCGGCGTGAACGGTGTACGCTCGATTGAAATAAATCAGAAGAGAGCTCTTAGCGTCAGACTGAAAAAGTTGATCCGAAAATGAAATCTTAATACATAGAGTGCGCTCGGTTAGAACTTAAAACTTAATTTTTCAACGCCGGACTAAAAGAAGTTGGTCCGAAAATGAACTCTTTTTGGCTAAAAAAAGATCTCAATTTTGAATGAGAGATATGAAATGACCTATACTCCAAGTAATCTTAATGATTTTTGTATATGAACCAAGATTATTACTTGTGTATAATCCATCTTAATAGTACGGTTATTCTAGCTATATAGCTTGAATCAACTCCCAAGCCAAAACTAAGAATAAACACCTTAGCCTTGTTCTTCAAATATAGTTGTTGTCAGCTTGCATTGAGTATGTTTCTTGATCATCAACACCAAAATCTACATAATAAGGATAATTAAAAAATTTAGGGGCCTAAATGCTCTCACAAGACACACCCAAGAACACATTCAGAGGAACCAATCTGCCAAATACCGATGAAATCGATGATGAGACGGCCATCGGAGCAGCGATCAGTGGCGCTCCCGAAGTAGGTATGATCGTAGGGTAGCCGCACCGTGGCGAGGTAGTCTGGGATGCCTTCCGTCACCAGGATGCCGGCGTCCCCCAAGGAGTCCCCAAAATTGAACACCACGTGGTACTTCTTGGCCTCCGTCGCCGTTGCCGCCGCAAGAAGCTGCAACACCGCAATAACCGAGGCGGAGGGAGGGGAGGAGCTGGCGCTTAGGGAGGCGAGGCGAGGGAAGGGAGGGAGGCGCCGAGGGAGGCGAGGAATGGGGATTGCGATTGGGCTTGTGGCGGGCATGGGGGAATTGGGAGTAGCCGAGTAGGGGATTGGGGAACTAGGGTTTCGTTTTTTTAATGTATATATTAAGTGAGGTTCACATATCGTAGGGTACCTATGGGTACAAATTAGCATCCACGTCCATCCTATTATCTTATCGGATACCGGAACCTGAAAACTCGTGGATTTAAAGTGCTACCCATACCCGTCCTTATCAGATTGGGTATCTAAATTCATAGGTAAAACTACCATCCCTCTACGCCTATGCAGCTTCCGCGCGCATTGGCTGTGTTGCATACCGTCCATATTAATTTCCAACAAACTGTTTCACAACCTACAAGTATTAAAAGACGAATCGGCTCGTGAGACGGACCACAAGTCCACAACATATGCTGCACACTTTTTAGTACACTCGACCGAAAAGCAGCTCGTGGAACTTTCCGCAAGTAGCCGTTCAGTAGCCAGTGAGCAAGCAAACAATAAACACTCGGTTGTCTCGTGTATCGGACGAAATTCCCAGCAGAAATCACCTTACCGGAGTATCTTTAATAAGGCTTGTTTGAAACACATAATTTTTTTTTTAAAAAAACTTTGGTTTTGAGAGGCACTTTAACGCTCCATATGCTTCAAGGGAAGCTGAGCGACTTGGAAGTCAAAAGATTTATACTCCTACCTCCTGGATTAAGGGACTAACAGTGAATATCCCCTGTTTATTAAATCAATATCCAAGTTACCAATATCCTCCTCACTTAGGCGTACATAACTGGTGCAGTACATGCCATCGCTTGCAAGTATCACCATACAAAATAACTCTTGAAAAATGCTGTAGACATAAAATCAAGAAACTTGTGTACAGCTAATACAGAACAGACAGTGTGAAACAGGGTTCACAAAACCGTTTTTCGAAAAACCACTCGAAAATCGTCAAAAACCGAAAGGTTGAGAAATCAAAAAATTTGAAAAAAAAATCAAAAAACGTTCGGTTTTCAACGAAAAACCGCTCGATTTTCGCGAAAAACTATCCGACCAATTAAATGTTCCTGAAAAACGGTTTTCGAGTGGTTTTTTTTGCGAAAACCGCTGTTTTTCAAAGATTTTCGAGCGGTTTTCAATGCATATTTTTTTATTTTTTTTTTAAATTCCACCGGTAAACCGCTCGGTTTCTATTCTCGAATTGGAGAGGTACGGTCAAAAACCGCGAAAATTGAGCGGTTTACCGTGGTTTTGTGAACCCTAGGGTGAAAGCTCTAGCCATGGTTCACAAAATCGATGAAAATCGCTCGAAAATTATGGAAATCGAGCGTATCAAACCGGTTTAGCTTTTGAAACCGCTCGGTAAACCGGTGGAATTCAAAATTTTTAAAAAATTATAAAAATTTATGAAAATTTGTTGAAATTTTTTTGAAAATTTTTGTCTGAGGTCCTGAAGCAATGCCAATAACACTGTAAAATTTTCAAACCATTATCAGACCTGTGTATTTTTTAAAAAAATTCTGGCAGTGATACTATCAAAATATATGCTCTTCTGTTTTTGATTTTCTAGAGGCACTAAATGAAGTCTAATATTTGTAAAATATTTTTTGTGATGTCCTAGGACAATGCTAATGGTGTTTTAAAATTTTCAAAAGATGATTGGACCTATGTATTTTTTTTAAAATTCTGAAAGCTCTACTGTCATTGTATATGCTCTTCTATTTTTGATTTTATAGGAGCAATGAATGAAGTATAATATTTATGAAAATTTTATTAAATGATCACTGAGCACTATTTATGATTCCATTAAAATTTTAGAGCATGATCAAGCTTGTAAATTTTTATAAAAATCTGACAGTGTCTCTGTTCCTTTTCATTAATTATTATTTTTTATATTTTAGAGCAATAAATGAATTAAAAAATAGTTGAAATTTCTCTGAGGTGTTTCATACAATAATTGGGATTTATTCAGGTTTTTCCAAAAAAATCAATTTTTCTTGATTTTTTCTAATTTTCCTTTAGTGTGCCGAAAATTGTTAAAAGTCGCATGAAAATCGAAAATCGCTCTAAAATCGGTGAAATCGGTCAATTTTTAATTTTTGACAAAGTTTGACGCTAATTTCAAAAAATTTGACTTCAAACTCATTCGATTTCTACTTATTTTCGATAAGGTTTTGCCGATAATTGAAAATCAAATATCCTTTGAAATCGCTATTTTGATATTTGGAACCTGGCTCCAGCTGCTCCGCCAGCTCTGGTGGTGGCGTGGTGCCTTGTTCATCATGCAAAAGGCAATACTGCCTCTTCCTTTTTCCACATATTTCAAGTGTAACCTCCCGCATCAACAGTTTCAAGTGTGGAGATTGCATAAACTGTAGGGAGCATTTTGACCCAAAAAAAAAAAGTTTTCCCTCCAAAAGGGTTTTGCCAAAATCAAATTAGATGGGGGAATATATGTTTTTTTTTCTTAGAAAGTACAGGAGAGTACTGTATATTTTCTCTCTCTGTAATCGGATCAGATAGGGTAGACTTTATGCTATCCGATGTTCATCTAATGAAATAAATAAAACTTATAATTAAACATTTACGGTAGTACATGGAAATATTGGTCTGGTGTCAAAGTTCATTCTAGGGCCTAGCATCCAAACCTGACCAACAACGACATCTATACATACATATAAATGAGGCCCAATCTAATATCCAATTGGCGAAGGTATTGTACAACCTTCGCCAAAGTTATAAAGTTTTAGGGAGGACCGAACGTGCCAATGTTGAAAACAACCTACATTTAAAATTTAAGAGTAGCTTTCATCTATATATATATATAGTTACAGTCATTTGTACGTGCAAATTAAGTTGAGCACCATCGTAACGGTTGGTTTAATGCATGAGACAGACAGATCGAATAAGAGGGAATATCCTGCTAACATTCGAGCAACCGGCCCCATTCGATTATGGATATGCGTCAAGACTTTGTTGTTGTTTTCTTCTGCAAAAGTTTGTTTTGTTGGTCCTCGTTTTTAGAACACTGTTTATATCTAGCACTTTATATCTTATTTTTCTTTTAAATCTAGCATCCTCATATATGTTTTTTTTTGCGAAAATTGCTCCCTCCCCATCGTAGAAGGTGAGGGGCGACATGTGTTCCCTTCGCGTCGGGAAGCGTGGAATCTATCACCCTCCTTCTGTGCTACAGTACCTTAGAACAATGTTCCTTCCATGGTTCCATAGAATAGTGTTGCTTTCGTGCTACATTACCGCAGAACAGTGCACTTCGGGTGGTACTGTAGCGTGAAAGAAAGGCATGCCGCGCTGTTGCAGGGTTCCACAGATGTCGTGCTTCCCAGGTGCAGAAAGGGACACGTGTTGCCCTTCTATGCCTTCCACGGTAGAGAGTGGGCTATTTTTATAAAAACATGCGTGGAAGGGCTAAATTTGCAACAAAAAAAAGTACATAGGACTAGGTATAAACAGTTTTCTCATTTTTAAGGTTTTTTTTTGTCTCGAATTGTTGATGCCGTGGACTGGGCAGCCCGAAGGATAGGCTTTTAGAATTGAGAAGCCACGCCTTGCATTCGCGATTCCGCGGTGCGTTGGACCAGGCTGCAAGATTGTGTCGCTCTCCCTCGTCGCGGACGGGGAGAAGCGAGCAACTCGGCCAAGACGAGCGTAAGAGTCAAGACCGCGCCGAGGAGGGAAGGGAGCATGTCATATCTGATTTGGGTTTTTGGACGGCATTCTAACTCCCATCGCGCGCGACGGGGTGGAGCGTTGGCCTCGCCCCGAAGCCCCACGGCGCGATCGAGCCCGAGGGGGAGAGCGCACGAGGGACGGAGGGAGCGGGTCGCGCTGTTCCCTGACCTGCTCGGCGCCGGCGAGGGCACACGGGCGCGCGCGCTGCGGAAGCCGTTGCACACGGGCGGTTCTGTACGACGTCGGAAAGATTGGTTCCTCACGCTGGCTACGTGACGAAGTACCGAGGTCCTGGCCACGTTGCCGCCGTAAAACATCCACGGACTCCAGCGCAGCGCTGCCCGCAGCCACCGTCGACAACGTGGCACGGACACGGTGTGCGCGCTAACCGAATGAAACACACGTAACCACTAGCCGTATGTTAGATTATCATGGGATGGCCCATAATTAATTTAGTAAAAATTTCAAAAGGCCCATTAAATACTAGGAGTCATGAAATTGGTTTAGTACCATATGGGTAATTGAGAGAAGGTTTGACCAACTTAAATAGTTGAGTTGTGTGTCTCTCAATTAGCAAGGTGGAAAAAGGTAAAGGCTGTACCACACGCGCGCGCGCGCCGAGCCGAGCCGTGGCGAGTCGAGACGAGTGCGCAGGCCAGTTAACGGACGTAGTTTCGGTTACTGGTAATGCTTTTCTTCACCTGTTGCTGTTGTCTTTTGCATTCCCGACTCCGTTTTCTTGCGCGCACAAGTAGCGGAAGGAGCAGGCCTCCGGAACCTCGTCCTTCTTGAGATCTTACTCGAGATAGAAGGCCGATAAGGTTTTTGGGGAGCGTACCACGCGACTGCTCGAGTGTGTCGGTGTTTCTGGAAACGCATCTGCACTGCACCAACGTTCGACTGCATCGATCTCTCCACTGCACCAAGGCTTCACTGCGATAACTTGTGATCGTCTACTCCGACCGTCATAGCGAACGAGAATGTTCTGCCTGCCCCTGTGCCTATGGTGGCACCGGCTCAAGGGTATATTAACATATGCCGTGTTTTAATCATGTTGCTTTGTTGTTCATTAGTCTTTGCGTATGAGATAGATAATTTGTTATTTAGTATCTTTGGCTTTGAACTAGAATTGCGTCATCGTTTAATCATGATTTACATAATTCTGTTGATTAAAATATTGAGAAAATTCCTAATATTTTCAACAATCCAAAAACCTTATCCTAGGAATTTTACAACTCATCGGTTTTGTGCCGCACTTAAGCCAATCTGTATTTGTGGCGCAAATTACAAGCGTTAGCGCCAAGATGATTTTGTGATTGACGCCATGAACATGTATCACGTTGCGCAAGGCAAGCCACGACTGAGGTGGGCTCTCTCTGAGCGGAGAGTGCCTTCACTACGGATAACTTGTTTAGATGCGCCGTGATTAGTGTTCTTGGAGAAAATCTTGTTGATGTGTATATGATTTTGCCTAGTGGTAAAGAAATTTGGGATGCACTTGAGGCAAAATTCGAGTCTCGACGGGTAGTGAACTCTATGTCATGAAGCGGTTTCATGACTACAAAATGGTTGATGACCATTCAGTAGTAGAAACAGCTCATGAGGTTCAAGCCTTTGAAAGAACTTGAGAATTTTACATGTGCATTGCCCGACAAGTTTGTGGCGGGATGCATCATTCTGGCTACCACCTTCTTGGAGGACTTTGCCACTACTCTAAAACACAAGAGACAAGAGTTCGGCGTTCTTGATCTCATTGGGTCTCTAGATGTTGAGGAGAAAGCGAGGGCAAAAGATATACGTGGGAAAGAAAGTTCTAGTGCCAATGTGGTACAAAAGAAAACCTTTCAATTCAACAAGAAGAATAAAAATAAGTCCAAAAGCTCGAGAACAAGAACAAGCCCGCTCAAACTACTAGCTTCAAGAAGAAGAAGAATAAAGGAAAGGGAAGCGCTTTATGCAGTAATGATGCGATCATTGGGCAAAGGATTGCCCTGATCGTAAAGAAAATAAGCAGAAAAAGTCCGCCAACGTCATTATTGGCAATACTGAGGAGAGAACATCCGGGTATGTTTCAATACCTACCGTTCTATCAGTATGTCATTCACCTGATTAGTGGATTGACACGGGGGCCAATATACATGTTTGTGCTGGCAGATCCTTATTCTCCTCTTACCAGGTCACAGGGGCTTCCTCCGTGTTGATGGGGAATGGGTCGTAGGCATTTGTACGTGGAGTCGGCACAGTTGACTTGAAGTTTACTTCAGGAAAAATCGTGCGACTGAGAAACGTGCATCACATGCCCGTGATAAATAAAGACCTCGTGAGCGGATCTCTATTGTGTAGAGATGGTTTTAAGCTAGTTTTTGAATCCAATAAATGTGTTGTTTCTAAAATTGGAACTTTTATTGGAAAAGGCTATGAGAGCGGAGGCTTGTTCCGCTTGTCTTTGACGGTCATAAATAAAATTGTGAATCATGTTTGTAATCATGAGACTGATGTTTGGCATTCACGACTTTGTCATATTAATCTAGGTTGCATGATGCGGTTAGCTAGTATGAATTTAATCCCAAAATTTACCCAAGTCAAAGGTTCTAAGTGTCAAGTGTGTGCGCAATCTAAGCAACCTCGCAAGCCTCACAAGGCAGCTGAGGCGAGAAACTTGGCACCGTTAGAATTAGTTCATACCGATTTATGCGAGATGAACGGGGAGTTGACAAAGGGTGGTAAGAGGTATTTCATGACTTTGATTGGTGATTCTACTAGATATTGCTATGTGTATTTATTAAAGTCAAAAGATGAGGCTTTTCACTATTTTAAGATCTATAAAGTTGAAGCTGAGAACCAACTTGAGAGAAAAATCAAACGGGTTAGGTCAGATCGTGGTGGAGAATACTTTTCTAATGAGTTTAATTTATTCTGCGAGGAACATGGAATAATCCATGAGAGGACGCCTCTCTATTCGCCCCAATCAAACGGGGTTGCCGAAAGAAAGAACCGTACTCTAACTGAGATGGTTAACGCCATGTTAGAAACAGCAGGACTTTCCAAGGAATGGTGGGGTGAAGCTATATTGACTGCTTGTCATGTCCTAAACAGGGTTCCTACAAAGAATAAAGAAATCACACCATTCGAGGAATGGGAGAGGAAAAGATTAAATTTCTCTTATTTACGTACTTGGGGCTGTTTGGCTAAAGTGAATGTGCCTATCCCAAATAAGCGTAAACTTGGACCAAAAACCGTTGATTGTGTTTTTATTGGTTATGCTTTTCACAGTGTTGGATATAGGTTCTTAATAGTGAAATCTGGAGTACCTGATATGAGTAAAGGTACAATTTTTGAGTCCAATGATGCCACATTCTTTGAGGACTTATTTCCTATGAAAGAGACACTTAGCTCATCTGGCCAAGAATCTATCTTCTCTCCTAAACCTTCCACTCCTATACAAATTGAGCTTATTTTTGAGGAAAATCCAATAGATGAGGACAATGAAGTAACTCGTAAGAGTAAGAGACTAAGAACTTCAAAGTCTTTTGGTGATGACTTCATTGTATATCTAGTGGATGATACTCCAAGAAACATTGATGAGGCTTATTCATCTCAGGACGTTGACTATTGGAAGGAAGCGGTCCAGAGTGAGATGAATTCCATCTTGAGCAATGGAACTTGGGAAGTTGTTGATCGTCCATATGGGTGTAAACCTGTAGGATGTAAGTGGGTGTTCAAGAAAAAGCTGAGGCCTGATGGTACGATTGAAAAGTACAAGGCAAGGCTTATGGCCAAGGGTTATACCCAGAAAGAAGGCGAGGACTTCTTTGATACATACTCACCTGTTGCCAGATTGACCACTATTAGAGTACTACTATCTTTGGCTGCCTCCTACGGTCTGATCGTTCATCAAATGGACGTAAAGACGACTTTCCTTAATGGAGAGTTGGAAGAGGAAATCTATATGGATCAGCCTGATGGATTTGTAGTAAAGGGTCATGAAGGAAAAGTGTGTAGGTTGTTGAAGTCTTTGTATGGCCTTAAGCAAGCACCTAAGCAGTGGCACGAGAAATTCGACAAAACTTTAACATCTGCCGGCTTTGTTGTGAATGAAGCTGAAAAATGTGTGTATTACCGCTATGGTGGAGGTGGAGTGATTATGTGTCTGTATGTTGATGATATACTGATCTTTGGGACGAACCTTAATGTGATTAAGGAAGTCAAGGACTTTTTGTCCGAAAACTTTGAAATGAAAGATTTGGGAGTAGCGGATGTCATCTTAAACATTAAATTGTTAAGAGAAGGTGACAGTGGGATTACTCTTGAGCAGTCCCATTATGTGAAAAAGGTGTTGAGTGGCTTTGGCTATAGCGATTGCAAACCTACTCCAACACCGTATGATCCAAGTGTGCTATTACGAAAGAACTAACGTATAGCAAAGGATCAATTGAGACATTCTCAAATCATTGGTTCACTGATGTATTTAGCTAGTGCAACGAGGCCTGATATCTCGTTTGCTGTGAGCAAAATAAGCCGGTTTGTTTCAAACCCGGGAGATGATCATTGGCATGCTCTTGAGAGCGTAATGCGCTATCTAAAAGGGACATCAAGTTATGGAATTCACTACACCGGGTACCCTAGGGTACTAGAGGGTTATAGTGATTCAAACTGGATATCTGATGCTGATGAAATAAAAGCCACAAGTGGATATGTGTTCATATTGGGTGGTGGAGCTGTTTCCTGGAAGTCTTGCAAGCAGACCATCTTAACGAGGTCTACAATGGAAGTAGAACTCACAGCATTAGATACCGCCTTTGTGGAAGCCGACTGGCTGCGTGAACTTGTGAAGGACTTACCGGTGGTTGAGAAACCAATTACTCGCTATTCTTTTAAACTGTGACAATCGACGGTGATTGTCAAGGTGAATAGATTCTAAGGATAACATGAAGTCATCAAGGCACGTTAAGAGGCGGTTGAAGTCTGTCGAAAAAAATGAGAAACTCGGAGTTATAGCTTTGGACTATGTCCGACGGCTAAAAACTAAGCGGATCCTTTTACAAAGGGACTATCACGGAATGTGATAGATGAAGCATCGAGGGAGATGGGTTTGAGACCCACATAAAGTCATGTCTTAGTGGTAACTCATCCTATTTGATTGGAGATCCGTGAATTAGGATGTTGAGACAAGCTAGTGAGTGGTGAGAGGAGAGTATACATGCTTAGCCCACTCCGTTTGAGATGCAATAACTCTCCTATTCTCATATGGCAGGTTGGTTATACCTTAATGTATTCCGAGTGGCTTTGATAAGCAGAGATGTTGTCCTACAGAACATCTTATGAGGAATACACCTATATGAGTTTGACTACTCACAGTCTATGAGATTGGGTGATCTCTAGTGGCTCATGAAAGGCCAAGGAGTATGACTTATAAGCTCCAAACCGAGGGGATGCATTTAGCAGCCTAGTATCAGTAAAGGACTTTGGTGAAACTTTTTCGCACAAAACTGTCAATTCAAGGCATAGTCCATTGTTCAGTTGTGGATGAGTGTAACCATTGTTCTAGATGGAAGTTCAACTTAACAGTCTCCATCAAAACACTAGTATATCAAACTACATTGGGCGAGAGTATTTCAAATGTGCCTTTGAAATTTGGTGGGATTGTTAGATTATTATGGGATGGCCCATAATTAATTTAATAGAAATTCCAAAAGGCCCATTAAATACTAGGAGTCATGAAATTGGTTTAGTACCATATGGGTAATTGAGAGAAGGTTTGACCAACTTAAATAGTTGAGTTGTGTGTCTCTCAATTAGCAAGGTGGAAAAAGGTAAAGGTGTGCCACACGCAGCGCGCTCATGGCGAGCCGTGGCGTGGCGTGGCGAGTCTTGAGTCGAGTCGAGTCGAGGCGAGGCGTGCGTGCGATGCACAGCGCAGCCGATCCGACGTGATGTCTTTGGCGGGGCGGTTTGTTTTTGCCGTTTCAGTGATCAATGTGACTAGTAACCGCAGTGATCAATGTGACCAGTAACCGCAGTGATCAATGTGACCAGTAACCGCAGTGATCAATATGACCAAGAATAACGCAGATGATCAATGTGACACGATGGTCGCTCATAATGATCGTCGATTCTGATGCTGATTACATGAGTTGATGGCTGGTAATGGCTGTCCTGCCCGTTGCATGTCGCGAGGCTATATAAGGAGAGCAACGGCTGTGCTTTTCTTCACCTGTAGAACTCTCCCACAATACTCCATCAATCCATTGTAGCTGCTGTTGTCTTTTGCATTCCCGACTCCATTTTCTTGCGCGCACAAGTAGCGGAGGGAGCAGGCCTCCGGAACCACGTCCTTCTTGAGATCTTGCTCGAGATAGAAGGCCGATAAGGTTTTTGGGGAGCGTACCACACGACTGCTCGAGTGTGTCGGTGTTTACGAAACACATCGCGATCGCACCAACGTTCGACTGCATCGATCTCTCCACTGCACCAAGGCTTCACTGCGACAACTTGTGATCGTCTACTCCGACCGTCATGGCGAACGAGAATGTTCTACCTGCGCCTGTGCCTATGGTGGCACCGGCTCAAGGGTATATTAACTTATACCGTGTTTTAATCATGTTGCTTTGTTGTTCATTAGTCTTTACGTATGAGATAGATAATTTGTTATCTAGTACATTTGGCTTTGAACTAGAATTGCGTCATCGTTTAATCATGATTTACATAATTCTGTGGATTAAAATATTGAGAAAATTCCTAATATTTCCAACACCGTATGTAAGCGAAGGTCGGAGCTCGGAAGTCATATCCTCTATCGTCTCGTCGTAATTTCTCAAGGTACACGTGCATACTCACCGACGCTTAATTTAAACAACTAACCAGCAGCTGGATCAGCAGGAAGGTACTTACGATGAAGAACGAGATCGTGAAGCCTATAGGGTGCCGTCGTACGTAAACTTCCTGAACTTGGTGACGACGCCCTTGACTCACCTTTGACTCTTTGGTATAACTGAGACTTACTAGTAGTCACTGCCAGACTCTGCCGAATATGCGTAGCTTGGATTGGATATAATGATGTAGATCAAGCGCGCAGCACGCTTCACACATTTAAAAGTAGCAGTACTTGTACCAAGTATTTCCCACTACTACAGAACTGGGCATCACAACCGGCCTATTAGAAGCGGTTTGGTGCGAACCCGTTGTGATGTTCGCACCAGAAGCGGTTCGTTGGCAACGGTCCGGAGAGGGATTTCAGAAGCGGTTTGAGACACGAACCGCTTCTAAATGTTGCATTTTAGAAGCGGTTCTTGTCTCAAACCGCTTCTGATTTTCAGAAGCGGTTTGAGAAAAGAACCGCTTCTAGAACGCAACATTCAGAAGCGGTTCGTGTCTCAAACCGCTTCTGGAAGCCCTCCCGCGCAGCGCATTTAAACCCTTCTTCCTCCATGAGCCAACAGAGGTACGATCGAATAGAGAAGCCAGCCAGTCTTTGTTCTTGGGAGGTGCTGTCCAAATTTTTAATTGGAGGTGATTAGCTCCAAATGAAGTGTTTCAAGGTTAGTAACATCATGTGAACATCCTTCTCACCTAGATATTGCTATTTTTTTCAATGGATGTGAAGAAATCTTGAACTTTTTAAGCATGATCAAAAATTTGTTTTCTATGCTTGTTTTTGTTGTTGTATGAAGATGTAGGGTGGAGATCTAGTTTAAAATATGACATTATAAGGTAAAGGTGATTGGAAGCTTTAGATCTAGGTGGTTATTAGCTTTAGAATCTTAAATATCACAATAAGTTGGGGGAGATCTAGGTACAATATTGCAAGAAAGTAATTATTGGTGTATGAAATAAAATAGAAAAACATGTAGAATGATAAAAAATAATTACAAAGGTAGGAAGGGATACAAAATAATTAGAAAGGTAGGTCTTTAATTGGATGACGGTGTAGGTGGAGCTTTTTTTGTTGGGTTTAAATGTAACGAAATTTAAGTTAGGTTACAATTTTGGTAACGAAATTTGTTATAATTTTTAATGAAATTATAACTTGGTGTAGATGAATCGGCAATGGATGTACAATGCGGACCGTCGCTCGACAGAGTTCATTGATGGCGTGCAGGCTTTTCTCGATGCGGCCGTTGCAATCTTGCCTTCAGGTAGCTTCATATGTTGTTCGTGTGTAGATTGCAAGAACGGAAGGATCACTCCCAGCGATGGCAAGTTATGAACCACTTGATCATGAGAGGTTTCATGCCAAACTATACCTGTTGGACCAACCATATCGAAGTTGAGGTGATTAGCCACGAAGACAATGAAGAAGGCGAGAAAGAGGAAGATGGATTCAACAGTATTCCGGACGGCACGCAATACTGTTCCATGGAAGAAACACTTGGTGACTTTGGTGACGATGAGCTAGACCAGATGCTGCGTAACGGAGAGGGAGACTACGGATGAAAGATACTTGAGAAGTTCCAATAAGATGTTAGAGGACCACGAAACTCCTTTGTACCCAAAGCGTAGGCGGGGCCAAAAAAGATGCGTACCACACTGGAACTCATGCAATGGAAGGCTAGAAATGGTGTGTCAGATAAGACATTCGATGAGTTGTTATCACTCGTAAAGAAGTTGCTTTCAGAAGATAACACTCTGCCCGAATCTACATATGAAGCCAAGCAAGTCGCCTGCATCCTTTGGGATTAGAAATCGTAAGATACACGCATGTCCTAATGATTGTATCTGTATCGTAATGAGTATACCGATTTGGATGTTTGTCCGGTGTGCGAGAATCACGGTATAAGGTGAAGCGTGGCGATCCGGTGAAATAGATGGGGAGCGTAAGACGAAGAGACCTCCGGCTAAAGTGTTGTGGTATTTCCCTGTGATCCCCCGATTCAAACGTATGTTTTCTAACAAAGCGCATGCCCAGATGATGCATTGGCACAAGGAAGAGCGTAAGGACGACGGGATGCTTAGACACCCTGCAGATGGCTCACGGTGGAGGAAAGTCATTGGGCGTGCCGGACTTTGCGGATGAGGTGAGAAACATAAGGTTTGGGTTGAGTACCGATGGGATGAATCCTTTCGGAGAATTGAGCGGCGACCATAGCACTGGCACATTACACTATGTATCTACAACATTCCTCCATGGTGTGCATGAAGCGAAAGTACATCATGATGCCGTTGTTTATCCAAGGCCCCAAGCAACCAGGAAATGACATCGATGTCTACCTGAAACCATTGGTTGAAGATCTTGTGACGTTGTGGGACGATGGTGCAAGGGTATGGGATGAGTACAAAAGGGAGTATTTCACCCTACGTGCATTGTTATTTGTAACAATCAACGACTGGCCTGCTCTCGGTAACCTGTCCGGCTAACTATCAAAGGATATAGAGCCTGCATCCAGTGCTTAGATGAAACGGACGGCATGTACCTGAAAAACTCTCGGAAGGTTGTGTACATGGGTCACCGTAGGTTTCTTCTTACGAGTCACCCGTTGCGGAAGGAAGGCAGGAAATTTAACGGTCAACCAGACCTTCGTGCAAGGCCTCATCATCGTAGTGGGCCACGTGTGTTTGCTATGATAAAGAATTTGAAAATAGTATTTGGAAAGGGTCCTGGAAGCAAACATGTGCAGAATGAGGATGGTCATGCACCCATGTGGAAGAAGAAGTCAATATTTTGGGACTTGCCTTATTGGGAAGTCATGGAGGTTCATCACTCACTTGACTTCATGCACATCACGAAGAATATCTGCTTGAACCTGTTAGGCTACATAGATATGTACGAAAAATCGAAAGATACACCGTAAGCTCGGAAGGACCTTAAACTCTTGGGCGAGGAACGACCTACATCCCGAAAAGAGAGGAAAGGACAACATTACCTACATCCTGCGAGCTACACTCTAAGCAAAGAAGAGAAAAAAGCGTGATAGAGTTCTGAACAGTGTGAAGGTCCCTTCCGGATACTCCTCGAATGTAAAGAGACTCATAAACACGAAAGAAAAGAAAATCGTACACATGAAATCCCATGACTGTCTTGTGTTAATGACACGCTTGCTCCCGATGGTCGTGAGAGGCATCTTGCCTGAGTGGAGTGCGGGGACAATCACAAAGCTGTGTTCTTTTTCAACGCGGTTTCATAGAAGGTCATCGACCCAGATAAACTAAGTAAGCTGCAGGATGACGTGGTACAAAGTGTGGTTTGTCTTGAGATGATCTTTCCTCTTGCATTCTTTGATATTATGGTTCATCTCACTGTTCACCTTGTCAAAGAGATATGTATTTTTGGACCCGTGTATCTACACAACATGTTCCCTTCGAGAGGTACATGAGTGTGCTAAAGAAGTATGTTCGTAACCGTTCTCGTCCGGAAGGATGCATTGCCGAGGGTTATGGGACAGAGGAGGTGATTGAGTTTTGTGTGGATTACATAATGATCTAAACCCGACCGGCATCCCTATATCACGCCATGAGGGGAGGCTACAGGGAAAAGAGACACTAGGAAGGAAAGCAATTGCATGCAATGATCTTCTTACATTTAAGCAAGCACATTTCACGGTTTCTAAAGTTGGCGGATCACTGGGAAGCATTCGAGGAGTTCAAGCTGTCAGCTGAAGGCCAGGTCGCGAGTCAGAAGAACAAGGCCAATTCACAGATAATGAAATACCACCATCATCTTGGCACCGGTGGTTACCTCAAGGCTATACCAAAATGGGAGAAGCGGGAAGAAGAATTAATGGCGAAGGATGTCACACCGGCTACCGCTTTGTGGGAAGAGCGCCTGCGCAATTGGTTCATGGGTCATGGGGGGAGCCTTTCAGATGACGGCAGTTTGGTGATGGCACCAGGAGTACAAGAGGTTGGCCAAAGGATTGTACAAGCTGTTGAGCAGTCTCAGGCAGGTACATTGGTGGCAGACAGGGAGAATGACGAGCTAACACATGCCCTTGAAAACCCTAAGCACCCAGGACGGACACGAGGTATGGGCAAGCTAACACCGTGGAAGTATGGTTTCGCCAAGGATGCACATACGTACAGGAGCCGACATAGAAGCAAAACAAGAGAATCACATAAAGTGTACCAATTGGAACAAGAGCTCAGAGCAACCTAGGCTAGCATCGGCGACATAGTTGCGCAACAAGTACAAATTGCCCTCAGCAAGCTTCAAGGACTAGGTCCGAGCAATCAGCCGGACGCCGTGATCAGCCCCTCCGTGCGGCGGAGTAGCTGCGCGTCCACCGGGGCCCCTGAAGCAGACAACTTGCTAGCCCGTTATCCCGTGGATGACATAAGGGTTCACCGCCAGTGTGAGCTACACGTTGATGCGCATAACCTCTCCATCAAGGTGGCTTACGACATGGCATATCCGGTGGAGCCGGGCAAGATGTTCCACTGCAACGAGATACCCCCGGGTTACTCAAAGGTCGCAATGGAGGAGGTGCTGAGCGGATTTGAAGAACTTCACCTCGATATTGCTGGAGGCGACGACGTGACCAAGCTTGGACAGGCCCTCCACAATATCATCCTTTGGCATAAGCGGTACATCATATTTCCGGATGGTGTGGGCGCGTCATCTCCACCACAAAAACCCACGCCTCCAACGCGTCACCTCCACGCAATGCCTCACCGGTAAAACGAGCACGCCTCCTCCACCACCCGCTCCACGCAAGCCCTACTCCACCACCAAAGATCTCAAACAAAAAGAACCCCCAGAAAACCACGCCTCCACCATCTCCTCAGGAAGAAGCTCGATAGCGAAATTAAGGCTCCTCCACCGCTCCCAAGAAGGTGAAGTCCAACCGATCGACAAAGATAAAGGAACCTCCAAAAGGGCATATGATATGAATAAGGTGGAGAGTGATGCGGTCACTAAAGCGAACTGGTGCACACACTCGCAAAAAGAAGGTAGAGCCAAAGGTACCAACTGATCCAAAAGCGGCGGAACACTTCGCGACATGCCGTGCAAAGCCGTTGCCTGTGCCGTCCAACTATGAATGGACAATAATAAAGGCTACTCAGAAGAATAAACGTGGTCAGGCGGCGGCGACAAAGAAGAAGAAGAGAGACCAAGATCAGGAGAACCTCGAGAGGTTTATGAGGGAGGCAGGACTCAGTTCCACAGCTGCAGCTCTTGGATTAATAGATGATATCCCAATGGCAACAAAGGTCAGATGGTAATTTTAGTTGGGCCGGGAGCTGATTGACCCAAATGAGATAAAGGATCTGCCAACCAAGATGCGGTAATTTCACGAATGGTACATGACAGAGTCCGCTCAAGGAAGAACGATGTTCCCCCTCCGTATCAAAGAAGATGATTTTTATCGCGGGGACAACACCATATGGCTCGAATTTGACGACTTATACAATATTTACCATGCCGACGCCATCAAAGTGTCTCTCATGAGCTGCTGGTGCCTGTAAGTGTCAAGCTCATACCTTTACCGTGTGCTTCCTCGTACAATAAAATTGCAACTCTTAAACTTATACCTTTCTATGTAGAATGGAGATACAACGATGTAGAAAAAAGAATATCTTCAACGTGGGCTTCATCGACCCAGAGATTGTTAACGAGTTCGTCTTTGGATACAACCGAAAGGATATTGAAGATTACATTCTCGATGCATTCTTGGGACAGCACTACAAACCGTACATACTTCTGCCCTTCAACTTCGAGTACGTATATATTTTCAGCCTCTCATTCTTATATTTTCCAAAGCATTTATAATACTACTAGCTAGTTACATATATGTTGCAATACATGAATAGGTTTCACTGGATCCTTCTTGTCATCAAGCTTGATAGCAGCCAAATCGTTGTTCAAGACTCAAAAAGGACTCCGATGGAAAAAATATCAATTTATCATTGACACCCTAAACAGGTATATAGCACATATATATACGATAGTTTTCCTTATTATATATATTGAAATACCTTGCTAATTCCAACTCTGATAATTACTATTCATACTAACGCATCACACAGGGCATTCGCAAGGTTTCGAAAGAAGCAACAAGGAGATATCGAGAACGAATTTGATGTACAAATAAGCACTCGAGTACGTATTAAAGAATATTAATATGCCGTAACAGTTTTTCATCCCAATAATCGTTTTCTTTTCAAATTTCATCGCAGGTTCTACAACAGATGGGTGGAAACAACTTATGTGGCTATTATGTGTGCCACTATATGCAAAGTATTACCCACGGTGATGTGCCGACAACCAACACCGAGGTAGTGTGCACATGTCAATTTCTTAGTACTTACACCTTAATTACATGTCTAGAGATTTATTTACTTCCCGCTTTGTCAGCTCAACATCGATGTGCAAGGCGTGATCCCGCCGCACCGGGTTGCAGCAATCCAAGAACAACTCATCGGCTTTATTGTCGACGAGATTGTATCCACCAAAGGCGAGTTCCACGCAAATGGTTGGAGAGATTGTCTGAAATAAGGGCAGTGAATCGACATCAACGTCGACCAAGGGCACAAAGAGCGACGCACGCAAGAAATGAGCTTAAGATTCGCCCTTTTATTCTTTTAAACTTGTAAAAGTGGCTTATTATTTCATGTGTTCATCAACTTGTTCATTTTTTAGTCTATTAAGTTCGTATTTTTCTGTAAATGAACCTGTAATTATCTGAATGAGTACGCATGAATAATATATATTTAATTGTGTCAAAAAAACTCATGTAGTTCTATTTATTTTAATTGTCAAAATATATATCAAAAACCCCTCTGAAAACATATTCTATATTGAATATAATCAAAACGCTATGCTGTCAGACTCTTACCAACCGCTTGTGGAGAGAGCATCTCCACAAGCGGTTCGTAAGACCAATAGCTTTTGGAGAGAACCTCTCCACAAGCGGTTGGTAACACCAACCGCTTGTGGAAGTGTCGAACCACCCGACGGGGTATCACTCGCGGTTGCTTACAAGCGGTTCTAAAACCGCTTCTGAAAGCGGTTTTGAACCGCTTGTGCATACCCGATCCGCAGTAGTGTCCCATCAGTCACCACAAGAGCAATCTGTTTATACGTGATTAATTTGGACAAAGAATCTAACCGCAATCCACTCATAGGGAGAGGGTTCACCTGCAGTTTAAATGCTGATCCAGTGAATCAACAGTTCAGATCGTCGCGCAGCACGCTTCACACATTTAAAAGCAGCAGTACTTGTACGAAGTGTTTCCCCATCCGTCACCACAAGAGCAATCTATCTATACCCTTTATAATGCACCTAAGTATTCTTTTCTACGTCCACCCCAAATAATGCACCCCACTAGAGATAGCCCAACCTTCATGCACCCAGCGAAACGTCCCTAGAAACTTGCCTCCATCAAAATTAACCTCTCAGATCTTTCCTCAGCTTTACTCACCCACATCCGATGGCCATTGTTTAAAGTGTCTAACTCATCCCTGTGGCCCACAACAGATCTCCCCCCACCTCCAACATCATCTCAAGGAAAAGGAAATAAATATCTTGGAATTAAAGAAAAGGAAACAAACGTTCTAGAAAAGGAAAAGACCATATATTACGTGCTGGGAAAAGAAAATCGAAAGACAGTGCACTATACTAGTTTATACGTGATTAATTTGGACAAAGAATCTAACCGCAATCCGCTCCAAATGGACAGGGTTCACCTGCAGTTTGAATGCCGATCCAACGAATCAACAGTGTAGATCGTCGCGCAGCAGGCTTCACACATTTAAAAGCAGTAGTACTTGTACGAAGTGTTTACCCATCGGTCACCACAAGAGCAATCTATTTATACGTGATTAATTTGAACAAGGAATCTAACTGCAATCCGCTCAGGAGGGACAGGGTTCACCTGCAATTTGAATGCCAATCCAGCAATCAACGGTGCAAATCGTACTTGCTGCAGTAAAAGTTTTTGCTGCGGTACTGCCAAGAAGATCCTACCTGTCGCTTTTTTATTGGGCTATTAAATAAGAACTACTTAACTTGTAGTCTTGATTCAAAATGCAAGTGATTCCTGTCCGCTCAGATGGGACCAATAATGTCCCAACTGTATCCATGTTCCTACGGTGATGAAGTAGAACCACTCGATTCTATTCCTGCCCCCACTCCATTCAATATTGATGGACCATGGACAGTTCCAAAATCGCACAGCCACGGTCCGGCTTGCTGGTGCGCTATTTAACACACGTGGTGCCGTGTGCGTCCATCCGCAAGCTAAGCTAATTAGCTAACCCAGCTGCAATTAATCAACTGCCGCGCGCGCGCACTTTGTGAGTTGGATCCTCTGTCTCCGCGGGAACCATGGAAGAGAAGCCCCTTGGCTCCGGCAGCTTGGTGAGAAGCCTGAGAGAGGTGTACGAGAGCGGAAGGACCAAGGACTTGGCGTGGAGGCAGTCGCAGCTCGAGGGGCTCGTAAATCTCATGACGGAGAAGGAGGAGGAGATCTTCGACGCGATCCGCGAGGACCTCGGCAAGCACCGCGTTGAATCCTTCAGAGACGAGGTGTGGCCTTGTGAATCTGTAGTGACATATGCTTAACTAGATGCATTTGCGCGGGTGTGTGACGCTCCGCAAAAACGATTTTGTTGTCGAAGAAAAGTGTTGCGAAAAAATTCAAGAAGTTTGGAGGGTTTTTCGTAAAAAAACATACCTAGATGTATTTTTTGAGGGATCTCGCGAAAAAAAAACGATTTGGATTTAGAATTCTCAAGGGCTTTTGCGGGGAAAAAATAATTTGTGCAAAATGGAAACAAATTTTGGAAGTTTTGAGGGCCTTCTCGCTTAAAAATATATCTAGATGTAATTTTTGAGAGTTAACGATAAAAAAATCAAATTACAGAAGTTTGAAGGGTTTTCATGAAAAAAATACGTACCCAGATATAATTTTCAAGGACCTATATGTAATTTTTGAGGATCTATATGTATTTTCCGGAAATTTCGGGGCTTTCCGCAAAAAGATGCACACACGAGGCGGGATTCTAAGGCGTGACTGGAGGCATGAACGCGAGGAGTCTAATCGCTGCATCGTGCGTGCGTTGTTTCGAAGAGACGGCATTAAAATACTTAACGTGTATCACGTCGGACACTAACAAGCTACGCGGAGCGAACACGTCAGCGAAAAACAACGTGGCACGCACGGAGGACGGGAAACCTTGCGGACTTAGGCCCTGTTTGGTAGAGCAGATTCTAGCTCACACGGATCGAATCTTGTAGGCTAAAATAAATAAAGTTTATATTTTTAGCTAAAATTAAATAAAATGACATAACTAAACACTTAATATACCACGCACGGAGGACGGGAAACCTTGCGGACTTAATATAGAGAGTATTCAGTTAGCTGGTCTGTGTTGTATCCATATGGTAAAGTTGTTTGTTTTCCTCGTCTTCAGGTTGGGGTTCTTGTCAAGTCCGTCAAGCACACGCTGCAAAACCTCAAGAAATGGGCAGCTCCCGAAAAGGCAAGCTCTCGCAACAGCCGCATGCAATCCGTTTCTGTGAACGCTTTGATCGGTGATTTTGCTATGACTTCCTGTTTTGGTGACGGTAGGCTCATGCGCCGTTGGTTGCTTTTCCGGCGACCGCACTAGTGGTGCCGGAGCCGCTCGGCGTTGTGCTCGTATTCTCCTGCTGGAACTTCCCATTAGGTGACACTGACTTCTTAATTGCTCTAGTGCTCTCTTCAGAAAACGTGTTTTTGCGGGCTCTTCAAGAATTTAGTTCTGTTGTTTTATCTTCGCGCTGAATGAATAATGAATGTTAAACACAAAGCAATCCTCCAACACAGCAGCTAATCATTTTGAATTTTGAATAGAGATCTCATCATGGTGTAAATTCTGTTGTGTCAATTGACAGTGAGTCCTCGCAGTCACCCGCTGGAAATAGGTATAAAGCCACCGACAAATTGACGGAAGCATAGGTGGTTGAATTCTTGAAAATCGCCTAATATGACCTATTAGTGCAGTACAATAGTCCGTCATTTAAGGTTGTCTTTAAGGATTCTAACTTACCTAAAGACAACATTAGAGACAACATCTTCAATAGTTTGTCTCTAAAATTATTCATCTTCATCATATTTCCCTCTCACACTTCATCATTTTTTGTGTTGTTTGCGTGATCAGATTGTCTCTTACATAAGACACAGCACATTCTCTTTTCTTACCTTCTCTCTCCTTTACGTAGGATTTTGTTGATATGGTATAGCTAAGAGACAGCTAAAGTGAGAATTTGTTTACTGTAGTAGCCCTTTGAATGTTATTTTTTCCATAAACTGTCGTTGTTGCGACAAATTCACAGAAATGACCTCTACACAGTTAAATTCAGCTGACCACGTTCGCTGAAAAAAAAATTATTCATTTCCAGTGGTTCCAGTCCGCTGGAAACATTCTTTTTTATTTTTCGGCACGGTGAAATATTATTTTTTATTTTCCAGCGGTCGCTTCCACGACATTTTTTTAATTTCTTTTCGCTTAAATTTTTTATATATTTTCCGCACAGTTTTTTTTTCCAGCGGAACCTAACTGCTTGGAAATTTGTTTGTGTGATTTCCAGCGGTGGAATTTTTTACTTTTTGTTATTTTCCCAGGTTTTTTTATTTTCCTTTTTGTTATTTTCCAGTGGTTTTTTATTTTGCAACGGCAACGGTCCTCTCAATTCGGTTTTTGGATATGGATCGAGGATTTTTCATTGGCTGTATTTTTTTCCGAATATCGCTCTCGTGCCGACGAATTTGTGAGTCTAGCCCAGTATAGTGGAAATTTAGCGGACTGAGCGTGCAGTATTATTTCTTGCGGTTTGGGCTGACGAGATTCTTCTTTTCTGCGGTCGCGACACGCTGGAATTTTTTTTGTGCGGTGGAAATCTTGCAGCAGTTGCTGAGCGTTGAAATTTTTTTGTTATTTTTTCCACCGAAACCCGAGCGATGGGAGCGACAACGGCCTTTTTGAAAAAAAAAACATTCATTGTATGTTTATAGTTCGAAAACAACGGAATGAATAAAATATAGTATTTCATAATAAAGAGGGATTACATGGTGCATACAATTTGGACAGGTAGGAATGACGCATACGGTTGTGAGGAACTATACTTTACTATAATTGACAATACAAGATGTAAACAATACTACTAATTGATGTCCATAAGATGAGTAGTACACGAATTGATGAGGCAAGACATAAATAACGGTGCGTGATTACTTTAACATTACCACATAAAAATAATGTTTACTCATTTGCTATATTACTACTGATTATGGATGTGGAGAATTGTACGTTAATATTTAATGCGCGTGCTTGCATCATATAATCCCTTTATTATGAAATGCTATATTTCATTCATTTCGTTGTTTTCGAACTATAAACATACAATGAATGTTTTTTTCAAAAAGGCCGTTGTCGCGTTCAGAGCTCAGGTTCCGGTGGAAAAAACAACAAAATATTTTCAGCGCTCGGCAACTGCTGCAAGATTTCCACGGAAAAAATTCCAGCGTGTCGCGGAAAAGAAGAATCCCGCCGACCCGAGCTGCGCAAAATAATAATGCACGTTCAGCCCGCTAAATTCCCAAAGTACTGGGCTAGACTCGCAAATTTATCGACACGAAAGCGATCTTTGAAAAAAAATACAGCCAGTGAAAAATCCTTGGCCCGAATCCAAATACCAAATCAAGAGGACCGCTACCACTGCAAAATTAAAAACCACCAAAAAATAAATAAATAACCCTAGGAAAATAACAAAAAGAAAAAATCACGTAAACAAATTTTCAAGCACTTTGGTTCCGCTGGAAAAAAACTGTGCGAAAAATATAAAAAAATAAAGCGGAAAGAAATAAAAAAATGCCGCGGAAGCCGACTGCTGGAAAATAAAAAATAATATTTCGCTTTGCCGAAAAATGAAAAAGAATGTTTCCAGCGGACTGGAACCAAGGAAAATATATAAAAAAAAATCAGCAAACAGGGTCAGCTGAATTTGACTGTAGAGGCCATTTTCGTGATTTCATCGCAACAACGGCTGTGTACGAAAAAAAACATTCAAAGGGCTACTACAGTATAAAAGTTCATGTAGTAGCACTATTAGAGATGCATTTATGTTGCCACAATTAATAACACTAGATAGATCGAATCTATATATATATAAAAACAATCGGTGGTATTCAAGGTATCTCTTTCGTTTTAAGAGTAAGAAAATCCCATAATAATCCTAAATTCTGGAAATTCTCACATTCATCGGAAGAAAAATAGAATGATCTCCAACACTTATTTCGGTGGGGCCAGATTATAACTGTGCAGATTAATCATATATAACAAATATAATTGTATTTCAATCATTGTAAGTAGAGTTGTTTATCAAAGAAAAGATCTTCACCACTTATTTTGGTAAGATCAGATTATAACAGTGCAGATTAATCATATATAAATAGAGTTATATAACAAATACAATTATATTTCAATTATTGGAAGTAAAGTTATATATCAAGACAATTGTATCATAAAATCTAGACGTGCAGTTGTGCAGGTAAGTTTGCTAGTTGAATCCTAACGCTGGATGGCCCTTAACCGTAATTAAGCGTGTGCACGGTACAGTATTTGATATCCGACCAAATTCATAAACAGCTACGGATCGATGTGCACCCCAAAAAACCTTGGATGTGGACACTAAAAATGCTGGATATCAAACTACGGATGCCTCTATTAAGGGCTTATTCCAAACACAAGGATCACAAATGAATTTCACAGCAAACAAAACAATTCATATATTTAGAGTGTGGGAATTTTATAGGAATTTCGTAGTAAAGGAACATCCATTCTCATTTGATGTGGGGTTTCTTATGAAATTCATGTCAGAATCGTATGTTCCTCAATTCTGATGTTTCAAGCTGAATTTTTTAGGAAACTATTCGATTTCATAGAAATGTGAGTAAATCCCAGCGGTCCAATCGGAGCCCAATTGTCCTTGCTCTTTAATAGGAATATAAAATGTATGCGGATTATTCGTATTATTCAGCAACCATATTCGATAGTTTACAAATAACGCTTAGATTTTCTCATTTTTCAAATTCGCAAGACAAAATATGTATATGAATATGGTCTCGAATTTTTCGCAAAAATGTTATTTTATCCGAATTATTGGAATTCAATAAAGTAATAAACACACTTTATTGTAGAAAGTCTAATTAGTTGGAATTTTTTAAATTTTAACGTGAATTAATATTTCTTTAGGTTAAATAAAAATATTATAATAGTTAGCTCTTCTATGTATGAGGATAATTGGGATCTGGTCGAATTGAGTAGTTGTTCGAATTGTATTTGTATTCGAGCATATTTGGATTCGCATTCATATTCACTTTTTAAAAATCTGAAACTCACTACTGTTGTCAATTAATTAAATTTAGTTGTTGGTTTCCTGAAAAATTACATCATTTAGTGCAAGAGTTATGAGTTGTGATAGACGTAGCTCAACTGGCCAGGAACCTCCAAACGTGGATACCCAATTAGCAATACCAAATCCCAACAAATATTGTGCTGCATTTGGTTGCTGCAGGAATCTATCACTGCTTAAAACGAAGAAGTTTTGGCCGTCGTTTGAGTGGTAATGAAGTCGCGCCTCCTAACTTTCCCTTCCACCTCCCTAAAACCCTCTTAACAAAAAAAAAACAATGTGCAAGCAAACAAATAAATTCCCAATCCCTAAAATTCTCTAACAAAAAAAAACGTAGCTCTACCAGGCGCACGGTGGAGCCAATGGTGCAGAGGCAAAACCGAGGGTGTGGACTGGATTGGCCAGTCCCGATGTTGTTAGCTCGACATGTTAGAGTAATATGATTTTTTTATACATAGCAAAGAATGGACATTCAACTAACATACTAAAATTTCATGTCAAAATGTTCAAAGGAAAGCAAATGCCATCTACAATCTAAAAAGATAAACAAGAATACCCAAGAGGATTTGTATATCTTTCAGTAAGGGGAGTAGGGATTTGAACTCTGACCTCAATAACCATAACCTTTTACTAAAATACTCCTGACCTCAATAACCTTAATCTCTGTCCAACAATATGTCTTTATTATTGAGAAGCATCGTCCCACAATATAAGTCCATTGCGAAGATCAAATGCATAGTTATTTCAATATTTCCACCATATACCCCTCATTTAATGATAAAAAATGGATGAGTAGTTACAATATGTCATTTAACAGGGGCATGTATGGTCCAATAGTTTTTCTTAAAATTTGATGACTTCATGGTCTATGCGAATGGTGTGCTACAAACTTATATTGTGGGACGGATAGAGTACTAGGCCACATGGGTGTTCTCTCATCAGCAATCTAATTGTGTTGACACCATGTTTATATGATTATAATAAAAACTTATTTACTTTCGCACTCTTGTGTACGTTTTTTGCACGATCAATTCTTCCTTGTCTCAGTATGGCGGTATGTTGTATGCAGCCTTGGCTTTAGAGCCAGTCTCCGGTGCCTTAGCGGCTGGCAACGCTGTGGTTCTGAAGCCCTCCGAGCTCGCACCATCCACCAGCGCATTCCTCGCTGCCAACATACCGAAATACCTGGATGCTAGCGGTGTGAAGGTCGTCCTAGGTGGCCCAGAAGTAGGAGAGGAACTCATGGAGCACAGATGGGACAAAGTTCTTTTCACTGGTAACTGCAGGACTGGAAAATCACCTCAATTCTGAACAAATTAGTCGCTAACAAGTGACAAGCCACATGTACTTGCATGCATATATCTGATGGTTGTTTCCTTGTGTTGTTCAGGAAGTACTCGTGTAGGGCGCATTATCATGACGAAAGCAGCGAAGCACTTGACCCCAGTCGTGCTTGAACTGGGCTCGAAATGCCCGTGCATCGTTGATTGGCTGGATGGTAATAGGGACAGGCAGGTAAACCTCAGTTTCTTCCCGTGTTTTCGGGTTGCGACAGTAGTCAGACTGTACGACCGACTGTATCTCATGTATCAATTACACAGATTGCAGTGAATCGCATAGTAGGAGGGAAGTGGTTAACCTGTGCCGGTCAAGCTTGCATCGCTATCGATCACATACTGGTCGAGGAGAAATTTGTGCCGATTCTGGTCTTGTTCTTTCTGAGATCTACACTGTAAAATCACACCACATATCCACATCTTATAACTCTGCTTTTTGCGCTTGTTTTTTGTTCTCTGAAGATTGAGCTACTGAAATCAACACTCAAGAGCTTTATCTCTACACCGGAGTACATGGCCCGGATCCTGAACGCAAAACATTTCCATAGGTTAAGCAAGTATCTGGAGGATGATAAGGTTGCGGCTTCTGTGGTGCACGGTGGTTACATGGACCCCGACACCTTGTAAGTTCTGAAAATGTTCGCTTCAATATCTGCTTCTTGTGTCTATACCTGTGCACTGAATTGGTGCCACATGCCATGATGCCAATGGTGCAGGAGCATTGAACCCACCATACTCCTAAATCCTCCTATCGATTCTGACATCATGACCGAGGAGGTATTTGGCCCGCTACTCCCGATCATCACGGTACGCACAGACAACAGCTGCACCACTTCTTGATGGATCCAACCACTTCTACATCTGAATTGATATTGTGTCTGTTTGCAGGTCAAAAAGATCGAAGATAGCATTACATTCATAAGATCGAAGCCAAAACCGATAGTGATCTATGCCTTCACCAAGAACGAGAAGCTGAAAAGCCTGATTATAGAGGAAACGTCGTCTGGGAGTGTCACATTCAACGACGCAGTTGTGCAGGTATGCACGTGCACGCCCTATGGCTATCAGAGCAGATGACCTGCCCGTTTTTCTGCGGCAAAAATGTACTGCAATGCAATTTGCTCATCTCTTTTACTACTGACGTGTCGCAGTACGCGGTCGAGAGCCTCCCGTTCGGCGGCGTCGGGGAATGCGGATTCGGAAAGTACCACGGCAAGTACTCGTTCGAGCTGTTCAGCAACAAGAAGGCGGTGTTCAAGAGAAGCTTTCTGATCGAGTTCATGTTCAGATACCCGCCGTGGGACGACAGCAAGATCGGGATGCTGAGACATGTCTACAGCTACAACTACATCTCGTTGTTCCTCGGCCTGCTGGGCCTGAGGAGATGAATAAGGCAAGAAGCCAGCCGGGGAAAGAGACCAGCGGCGAATAAGCCGTACACACCGTAGCATCTGGGCTGCGTACGTACGTGCTTGTCCGTGTAATTTACATAAACACATCCCATCATCTCTCGTATCTATATGCTCCTATTAATTCGTTTGCATAATGTCTTGTGTCATACTATCCAATACATCTTATTTATTTATAAAATCATTTCTCAAAACTCGTTCGTATTCCCCTCCCGTGATTTTTGGTCTCTTCTTCCGTTTCCTCGCGTCAGCTCAGCGCTAATAAATAGGATTTGGTAACTAAAGATGGTGTTGCGATTGAAGCAGATGGCCTTCTGTAGGTAGGCAGACGGCGAGGGCGTCGTCACGGCGAACTCCGACACGGCGAGGAGGGAGAAGACAGAGACCGCTACTCTCGACAAAACCATACTCTGTCGTTGGTTCGCTTGCTTCCGATTCTGGCCGTAAATTTGGTGTCCGCCCATTGGGCTTCCAAGTTTCAGTTGCGTCTTTCGTAACTAGGGAAAGAAACTTACCTATTTTTTGCTTCTGTTTTCTTTTTCATGTTTCAGTTAGGTGATTTTTTAGGATTTAATCCTGTCATGTTTCAGTTGCTAAGCCTTAAAAAGGATAGATGTGTTAACCAATTGCATCCTTTGATAACCCTGCTTATAATAAGTAAACAACTTGCTAAACCATGCTTACATACGGAATTTCCATTTTCCATGGGTTTAAATAAACAAAATCAGACAGGCTTCGAGCATGGCCATTTCAGCATTCCACATCATTTTCGTAATTCTGTTTCAAGAATAAAGAATGAGCAATAATGCAACACGCTATCCGTTAATCAATAAACTAACCAATGCGATACTTAGAACACCACCGAGATCTATGATCAATTCCCCATGTGGCATGAACAGAGGCCAAGCGTAAACAAATGAGGATTTCAGACTGCACCAGCCTGGTATAAGCAAACAAGAACAGCCTAAGCTCTACTGCCAAGCATAATGCCTATTCCTAAATCACGTTGCAAGCATTAGTATTCGGGCTAGTTCCCACTGACGAACAGCGAAAAGGAAGACTTGAGCGCGAAGAGATCTGGCTCGCATGTGATTGTAAGCGAGGAAGAGCTAAAATTCACCAGCTTTGCCGCTCTGAAACCCCGCTGTCGTTGAGTATTATATGGAAGTGCCTGTCCAGCCAGCCTCGCGGAAGGCAGTGGAGGCAGTACTATACGGTATATGTCCCGTGTCGCATTATACCCCCAACTGCTGCGCTGTAATGTTCCACACGACAAGGGACCTTCAGTTTAGTTTAGACAGGACGAAAAAAATTTTGTACTCTCTCCTATCATAAATATATATCATTATTGACATCGATATTGTCCTCAAAACACAACTTTAACCACTAATTGCTCTTTATAATATATTATTAAAATACAATAAAATCGTAATATTACAAAAGTACTTTATGAGACAATCTACACATATGACGTTCATTTATATCCAATCTAAATATTTAAAAAGAAATTCATAACTAAAGTTTTAAAATTTTAACCACGTATACCGAAACGACCGTTTTCATGAACGGAGGGAGTAACTAGATTTCGCCTTGAGAAGCGTCTTTGTAGTTGCAAGAGATTTTATCCGATGCTTAGAAGTATTTATGCTGCTATAAGTTTATCCTGCCTACTTTAAAGACATCTATCCATCTATATATATTTATATATAACCCGTGATATTTAGATACCTCCTTCGCTTTGAATGCATATAAAATCCCACGATAATCTTTAAATAATAAAAAAAATCTAGAAATTCTCTCATTGATAGAGAGAAAAGAGAAAATGTATGTCACTTATTTTGGTAGGGCCAGACTATAATGGTGAAGATTAATCATGCACTGGTTGACGACACATGCATTCGCACATACTAGCTTCTTACATAAAGTATTTAATCCAAATCTCAAAATATAAAAAATTAAATACAAACTTAGACTATGAAAATAGTACTTGAATAAGATTTATTGAGAGTAGAATAAAGTACAATTTAATTTCGATTTTAACTTTAATAATCAATGACTGAGAACACGTCCAAGTTCTACAAAGGGCAGAAATTGCTCCCTAATGGACAAATTGATATGCACCAAGTTAATAACACATATTGATACAATACGAAGAAACCATTGCATCATTGAGATAGAAGGTACAAAGGTAGATACTTTATTGCATGATTAATTAAGAAAGAAAAAGTTTATCACTTTACGTGGTACGTAAATAGTTGACATGGTAATTTGGAAACCTAATTTAATTCCTTCAAATATTTCTAAGGAAAATTTAGACATATGCCACTCTAAAAATGACCGTTTTGGATAAATGACACTACAAAGTGACTGCTTAGAAAAATGCCATTGTGGAGTCATGTTATTCACAAAAATAACACTCATGTACATATTTTCCAAAATAAGACCGAATTACCCTTGTTCACACTACGCCAAATCCTGCAATAGGTGACGGTCTATTTGTGACGGATTTTTTCGAACCGCCACAAATATAATTATCAGTGGCGGTTCTATACTGAAAATGGCGGAAAGAATATCAGTAGCGGTTCTATCCTCGAACCGCCACTGATAATGCATTATCAGTGGCGGTTCGAGGATAGAACCGCCACTGATAACAAATACATCATTAGTGACGGTTGGAGGATAGAACCGTCACTGATAACTAGGTTATCAGTGGTGGTGCTATTCTCCAACCGCCATTGATACTATTGGATTATCCGTGGCGGTTCAATCAAGATAGAACCGCCACAGATAATGTTATCAGTGACGGTTCTAGTTAACAATCGCCAGTGATAATATTGCCTATAAATAGGTGATCAGTAGCAACACTGGTCTTCTTCCTCCCGAGAGCAAACCAAAACTTCTAATTTTCAGATTTCGTTTTATCCAATTCTTGTGCTTGTACTTCCTCTAGTTGTTCCTTGGTGAGTTATTTTTTCTCCTCTCTTGATTTGTGTTAATCTTGTTGCAATTTAATTTTTAAACCTAGTTTAATTAAGGTTTATATGTAGATGAGATGAAAAGTTTAGATTTTGTTTATTTTTATTTACCTACCATTTTGTAGTTGATGAATTTATTTCCTAGCTAGGTTCATTAGATGATGTTGTGTTCCTTTTCTAGATGATGAATTATGATCAAGCATATATTTAATATAAATTGCATTTTAAGTTAATTTCGTAGATGATGAATTTATTATCTAGCTTCTTTAGATGATAAGTAATTAGATTAATTTTTTAATTACTATTAATTTGGTTCCATTAGCGTGGACATATACATCTTGCATATATTAAATTTATTTATTTAAGATTATTGGATATTAATATACATGAAATTTTAGTTAATTTGGTAGGTGGGTCCTCATCATTTTTAGATGATGAATTTATTATCTATCTCCTTTAGATGATAAGTAATTAGATTAGTTTTTTAATTACTATTAATTTGGTTCCATTAGTGTGGACATATAATATACATCTTGCATATATTAAATTTATTTAATTAAGATTATTGGATATTAATATACATGAAATTTTAGTTAATTTGGTAGGTGCTCATCATTTTTAGATGATGAACTTATTATCTAGCTCCTTTAGATGATAAGTGATTATATTAGTTTTTTAATTACTATTAATTTGGCTCCATTAGTGTGGACATATAATATACATCTTGCATATATTAAATTTATTTAATTAAGATTATTGGATATTAATATAGATGAAATTTTAGTTAATTTGGTAGGTGCTCATCATTTTTGGATGATGAATTTATTATCTAGCTCCTTTAGATGATAAGTAATTAGATTAGTTTTTTAATCAATTTTTATATGTTAATTAATTTTAGATGGACCGGAAATGGATGTACAATGCGAACCGTTACAGCCGAGATTACATCGACGGGGAATCTGCTTTTCTAAGAGCCTCTGAGTAGAACAAGTTGCACAAGAAGACGGAGTGCATACATTGTCCATGCATTGATGGCAAGAATGAGAAAATGTTTTCAGACAGAGAGCACATCCACTTGCACTTGATTCGAAGGGGTTTTGTACTTGGCTATACACGTTGGACAAGTCACGGTGAAGAGGAAAACATACATGAAGGTGATAACGTATTGGATGATGGAGAAGGCATTATGGCAGCTGACATCGGTTATAGATCTGATGAGGATAGGTTGGACATTGATGACGATAATAATCTTGCTCAGATGTTGCGCGATGCAGAAGGGAACTACACTAGTCAGAGAGAGTTTAATCAATTCAAGGGTTTGTTGGATGACTCGGACACACCTTTGTTCCCGGGTTGCAAGGAGGAATACACAAAGTTGCACACCGTGCTTTCACTTCTAAAATTGAAGGCAAGCAATGGTTGGTCCGATAAGAGTTTCTCGACGTTATTACATCTCTTAGCGGATATGCTTCCAGATGGAAACGTATTGCCGATAACCACTTATTTAGCAAAGAAGGTTGTATGTCAATTGGGATTGGAAGTACAAAGAATAAATGCATGTCCAAACGATTGTATACTCTATCGCAAAGAGTATACATACATGCATGTATGTCCGGTGTGCAAATCATCGCGATACAAGCGTAAAGGCCATGACAGCGAGGGCACCGTGGTGAAGAAAGGAGCTCCCGCTAAAGTGGTGTGGTATTTACCAGTAATACCTTAGTTGAAGCGTTTATTTGAAAACAAAAAACATGCCCAATTGATGCGATGGCACTTTAAGAGCGTAAAGGGATGGAAAGTCGAGACACCTGCGATTACGCGATGGAGAACCATCGACAGGCTCTTTAGGAAGGACTTCGGGAATGAACCAAGGAATATAAGGTTTGGGTTGAGTACGGATGGAATGAATCCTTTCGGTAACATGAGTAGTATTCATAGCACTTGGCCCGTGACTCTCTGTATCTACAACCTTCCTCCTTGGTTGTGTATGAAACGAAAGTACATTATGATGTCGCTGCTTATCCAAGGGCCGAGACAACCTGGCAATAATATTGATGTATACCTACAACCATTGGTGGAAGATCTTGTGATACTGTGGAACGAAGGTGTACAGGTATGGGATGAGTACAAGCGAGTACTTCATCCTACGCGCATTGTTATTTTGCACCATCAATGATTTTCCTGCCCTTGGTAACCTATCCGGTCGTACTGTAAAAGGGGCCAAAGCATGCCCCCAGTGCATGGATGAAACTGCTAGTGTGTGGCTCAATAACTCGAGAAAAACTGTGTACATGCATCACCGTAGGTTCCTTCGCAGGAATCACCCCTACCGCAATATGAAGAAACAATTCGACGGGACAAAAGAGGATGGTATAGCTCCAAGGCCTCGTCGTGGGGAAGAGGTATATGATATGGTTAAGGATATTAATGTTGCACTTGGAAAGGGAGATAGTAATAATAAATCGAGGTCTCGTACTGAGAAGACCATGTGGAAGAAGAGATCGATATTTTGGAACTTGTCCTATTTGAAGGACTTAGAAGTTCAACACTGCATAGACGTCATGCACGTAGAGAAAAATGTATGTGATAGCTTGATTGGTCTTTTGCTGAATATTCCTAGCAAAACTAAGGACGGACTGAAGGCACGAAGGGGCCTGGAAGATATGAAAATCAGAGATGAGCTACATCCTCAAGACACTGGGAAAAACCGACTTTACCTTCCCCCAGCTTGCTACACTCTATCCAAGAAAGAGAGAACAGACATCTGCAAATGCTTGCATGGTGTGAAAGTTCTGCCCGGTTACTCCGCAAGCATCAAGAAACTGGTCTCGATGAAAGATTTGAAGTTAACTGGCATGAAGTCTCATGATTGTCATGTGATGATGACACAAATGCTTCCTATTGTAATTAGAGGTATTTTGCCTTAAAAGGTCCGAGAGGAAATCATGAGGTTGTGTTTCTTCTTCAACACGATTTCACAGAAGGTCATCGATCCCATCGGACTTTCTGAACTGCAGAATGATGTGGTCAAGACACTATGCCAGCTGGAGATGTATTTCCCTCCATCATTTTTCGATATAATGGTTCATCTCATTGTTCACCTTGTGAATGAGATAAATATATGTGGCCCCGTATTCCTGCATCAGATGTACCCGTTCGAAAGGTACATGGGTATTCTGAAGTATGTACGCAATCGATCTCGGCCGAAGGGCTGCATTGTGGAAGGTTATGCAACTGAGGAGGTTATCGAGTTTTGCGTGGATTACATGGGGGGTGGAACCGGTAGGAGTGCCTGTATCTCGCCATGAGGGTAGGCTAGCTGGGAAAGGGACGATTGAAAGGAAATCAACAAATTCTTACGATCATGGATTGTTCGAAAAAGCTCATTTCACGATCTTGCAATCGGTTGAGGTGTCCTCGTATATGGACATGCACAAGGATAAGCTACGAGAGGAAAATTGTGGACGATCAGAGGTTTGGGTAACAAAAGAGCATAACCGTTTGTTCAATCATTGGTTCAAAGAGCATATGACTGGGAAAGAAACAAGTGTTATGTTGAGGTGGTTGGCAAAAGGGTCATCAGGTACAATCTTGACATGGCAAGGATACGACATAAATGGATGTACCTTTTACACGAGATCTCAGGATAGCAAAAGCACTTACCAAAATAGTGGTGTCCGCATAGATGCCTATGACAACATAGGCAGTAAAAAGAGTAGCTTCTATGGGTTCATAGAAGAGATTTGGGAGCTCGACTATTGTATTTTTAAGATCTCGATGTTTCGGTGTCGTTGGGTACAACTCCCAAAGGGTGTCAAGGTGGACAAGTACGGCTTCAATACTTTGGACATCGAACATGTTGGATACAAAGACGAACCATTCGTACTTGCGAAGCAAGTAGCACAATTCTTCTATGTAATCGACCCGGCAGATAAGAAGCACCATGTAGTTTTTCAGGGAAAAAGAAGGATCGTCGGAGTTGAGAATGTCGTGGATGAGGATGAGTAGAACCAGTTTGATGAGTTGCCTCCTTTTGTAGATGGCAACATCAGACTCGAGGAAGAAACCACTCAGGAAGCTACCTATCATCGCGACGATCATGAAGAAGGGCAAATTGTGAAAGAAAATAATTAGCTATATACGAGTAATGGCAATGTGATGTAAACAATATGTATCTGTATAGAATAATGGAAATGTGGTGTTATGCATTTGTGTGGAGTAATGGAAATGTGGGTCATTAATATATTAGGATTATATAGGGTATATTACTATATTAGAATTATATATGGTCATTACTATATTAGGATTATATAGGGTATATAATATTTAGTAGGATTATATAGGGTATATAATATTTAGTAGGACTATATAAGGTCATTAATATATTAGGATTATATAGGGTTATTAATATATTAGTATTATATAGGGTATATTACTATATTAGGATTATATATGGTCATTAATATATTAGGATAATTGTATCAGTGGCGGTTCTTCACAAGAACCGCCACTAATACACTTATCTGTGGCGGTTCGTAGGCGGTTCTTCACAAGAACCACCACAAATAATATATGTATTAGTGGCGGTTTTTTATACGAACCGCCACAGATAAGTGTATCAGTGGCGGTTCTTGTGAAGAACCGCCACTGATAATATGCCCCATATATAAAAGTCGATACAGTCACTCTTCTCACCGAGTGCCCTAAACCCTAAACTCCCGTCGCGCCCGACGCCGCCACGCCGCCGCCGCCCCCCGTCGCCCACCCGCGCCCGACGCCGCCGCCCTCCCCAGCTGGTGTCTCCCTTCGCGCTACCTCAACCCCGGCCCCCTCTTCTCCTGCTCGCCAAGGTAAGCACCATCGATTCTAGGGTTTCAGGATTAGGGCTCTTGTGTTGTCCTTCATACCTGTAGGGGAAGCGTACGAAGCATAAAGATTAGAACATTAAATTGCCAAAAAAAACAAAATGCTAGAGATGTGATGTCCTAGTAACATTCTTACACAAGAAATGCAGGGATTTGCTTTCGTTTATGTTTTACAAGCCTGTAGCTGTAGAGTGTTGCTTATACCTGGATTTGCCTGTGTTTATCATGGATTGATAAGGTGGTGTTAGCTATATTGTAACATGAAAAGTTAGGCTTGATGTTCATTTCTGCAGGAAGTAAGGGTAGCTCCTGAGAGATGCTACTTTTAAAATTCATTGCTTAATTATGCTGTAGTTAGTACAGTTTTTTCATGAGAGAATTGGTACTTTCTTAACCAGTGAACGATGTGTTGCATTTGAGTAGGCAGATCATAGCTATTGTCCAAGCTTACATGTTTTCAAACAACCTTCACCTGGAAGCTGTAATTCTTCTATGTGTGTAGGTGGATGGTGGCAACACTGACTGATTTTTATGTGAATGTGGTTGCGATCTCGGTAATTCATTTAACTTTTATACTGTACTTCTACTTCTTCATTGCTAAGCAGTCAATTTGTTAAGATGGTTTGTATATAAAACTTGTGACATTTGGAAGGAAAGTGTTTTCTGGAGTGTGAAGTGAAAGCAACAACTAATCTGTTTGTTCTGTGAAATGCTGCCCACAACATGCTTGCATGCACTGTACAAGAGCGGACTATATAGATATATTTGTTTTTACTTTCCATTTTTTTGAATAAATTGAACTATTGACAAAAAAATTACGTACTTGATAAGACTCTTGGTGTCAAACTTGTATGGAGGAGCATTTTAATTTCCTTCTATCAATTTTATTGTCTTTCCCTTTGTACCTGTATGAAAGAATTCATTGAATTTTTCATATTTGATGCCATATGTTTAACTGCATTAGCTCTTTTTTGGTTGAAGCAGTAATGATTGTACAAAAGTTACATCTCAGAGATGAGAACAAAATAACTATCTACAGGATATAAATAATATAAGATATAAAAAAAACCCTGGTTCATTTATGGAGATCCAATTTAAAACATTATTTGCAGCTTGACTTCTGTTTGAATTGAGGTGTTCTATTCCATGGATGGGATCCACCTTTTCTCTTTTATCTTTTCTGTGCTGCTACATGTGCTTATATTGTTAAGAGGCTTTTTGAAATTACACCTTCAGGGCCTTCCCAAGATTCACTTGATCTTTTATTGCTCAGGTATGGAATCAAATTCTTCCCATTGTATGCAAGATATTAATTGATTTGAGTTGACTCGTCATTCATATTTATTCAATGTTTTTCCCGTTGAGCTTTCATGATTAGCCTTAATGGTGTTTTTTCATCTCATTCATTTTTTATACTTGTTCTATTTATTATGCTTGCATCAATTAATTCTGTTGCTGCTCCTTGTACTGAGCAATGAAGCCAAATCAACACATGATCATCCATGGACTTTCATACGTTCAGATAGGGGCATAGCGGGCGGAGGGCTCCATTAGGCTGGAGCTCCTTCAGCCGCTAGAGCTTAAGTACTCTTTTAACATGGTGACTAATTTTTAGCATAGGAATAGCAATAACAGAAATACCACCAAAAGTTCAGTAAAAATTTACTGCGGTTAAATGCTAAAGGATAATCAGCTTTCATAACTAATGCTATTCTAGATGATGACCTCACAACATTGATACTCCCTTGCCTTGGGTCACAAATACATGTCATTTGGGGCAAAGCGCAGTCCCCAAAATGCAACTTTGATTGTTAATTTCAATTGTAATATTTATAAAACTTAATAAAATTATAATATTTTAAAATTACTTCTCGAGAAATCTAGGCATATGATTTTCATATATCTAATATAAATATTTTAAAATTTATCGATAGGCAAATTTTTGATTGCTTACTCTCCCTACACATTTTAGTTTTGATGTGCACTAATTAAACTTCCATACTTAATCCAAATAACCGCCAAATCCTTATGGTTCCATACTTTACCTCTTTTAGTTTGCACATCCAAGCCTGATATGGAGGAGCATTCCATCCCGAGCCCGAGCCCTAGTGGTCACCACCGCTGAAGACATCACCGCTGTTGTTGAAGACTCCACCGCTGTTGTCGCCGATGCTGACGTACCCATGGCAAGACCTCGTGGCCAAGAAAGAAATAAGAAGCCCGAAGGCCGGTATACCATCTCGGAAGTCTCAGATGCTGGGGCCCCTATTGCACCGCCAAAGTTCGTAGCAAAGTACAGAACAACCTGCGGGTACATCGTAAGGGAGAAAGTGCTAATCACCTTTTTGGATTGGCACAAAGTGCCCGATACCATCAAAATGGATCTATGGACGGAGCTCAAACAAACCTGCGAATTCTCCAAAGAAGATGAACACCGCGTGCGTCGGGATGCGTTGATGACTATGGATGCGGCATGGAGGAACTTCAAGGCCAGGCTGAATACTACTTATGTGAAGAAAAATCGATCGGCCATCGGGGACTAACCAAACTTAGAACCATATTGGGATGAATTTGTGTCGATGAAGCAAAATGAAGCAGCAAAGAAGTCCAGCGAGGACCACATAAACATCGGAAGGAGGAACATCCATCCACACAAACTTGGTACGGGTGGGTACGCTGGTAAAATCCCTCAATGGGAGAGGCAGGAAGCAGAATCACTACAATCGACTGGTACAAGTCAATTGACCAGACTACCAGATCGAGTCAAGCACTATGTGCTAGCGAGGGCAAGTGTCATGTTTGGTGGGGGCTTATCCTTCAGAAATAGCGATGATGAAGCAATCTCACAAAGGGTCCAGGAGTTGTACGTCGAGTCTTCCCAAGGAACATTCCACCCAGATAGGGAGAACGATGAACTAACATGTGCCCTGGGAAACAAGGAGCATCCTGCACGGACACGAGGTGTCGGGGTTAAGGTTCCCTAGAAGAAGGGATTCCCAGAGCACCTCCACACTTACAAGAGTCGAAAGAGAGCTAGAGAAGCGTTTGCCGAAATAGAAATGATGAAGGAAAAGATGCTTCGAGAATTACAAGGCACAATAGAACAACAAGTACAACAAGCCATGAGCCAGTCGCAAGTCGAGAACATTGTTACGATTAGCCCTCCGAATCGTCACAGCAGTTGCGTATTCGCCCCACTTGTAGAACAGGACATAGGCCATTATCCTGTGGACGACATACATGACCCCACACCATGCCAGCTCACTTTGCTCGTCATGAATATATTCATTCAGGCTGGTACAGGCATAGCGTACCCATGCCAAGAAGGAGGTGTATTGCACAACTCTGCGATAGCGTCGGGTTATAGAAAGGTCCAGATGGACACGGTTAATCCCCAGTTTGCCAACCTCGGGCTAGAAATACCCCCAAACGACGAGGTTACAACTCTAGGAAGTGCCGTCCACTCATTCATTCAGTGGCACAAACGTGACATCGTCTTGGACCATCATGAAGTGCCTGCCCCTCCTGAGGTGAACCTGCCAGCCTCTCCTGAGGTGACCTCCGCCACCTCTCTGCGGTGATCACGCTTACTGTCCTCTGAGAAACCTCGCATACGATCGTCACCAACACATCAACGTACAAAAGTTAGTGCGACAACTTCAGTTGGCCGACTTAAAAATCCTTCTTTGAAGGCATGGCAGAATAGACAAGTCATATCAGCGAGGTCAGGCAAAGCCAGAACAGAGTATGATGTTGTGCGCGAGAAAAGTAAGGGTAAAGCGGTCTCCAAAGGACAAGTTGATAAAGAAAGACTGAAATACGAATTGGGGAAGCCGTTTGTCACCCCTTCGAAGCTTGATAGCCTAACAGTGTAGCTAAGGCGATTACATGCGTGGTATATGGAGCGATCTAACCAAGATGTACTCTCGAAGGGGATCACTGCCATTTACAGAGAGGAACATTTCCACCATGAGGGGACTGGCTGCTTCATGATAGAATTCAGCGAGTTGCACAACATGTACTATCAAGATGCCCTTGACGTGTCTCTTATGAGATGCTGGTCACTGTAAGTGTCCAATATAAAAATCATTATCTACATTCATGTAATACCGATAAATGTGATGTCTAAATCATTTCTTATGTAGATACGAGTTGATCGAACTAAGAAGAACCAATGGGCCAGTGGCATTCCTCGATCCGGGAACGGTTTGCCAGTCGAAAATCAAAAGAGTACCAAAGGAGGTCGAGGACTACATATATAACGCTTTCATCAAACTCCAAGACAAGGAGTTCATACTTTTATCATACAATTTCAAGTAAGTGGCTCACTAGCTAGTTCAACTACTTGTTGATCTCGTTCTTTGATCAGCTTAGGACTAATTACTACAGTATCATACATGTGTATGTAGTTTCTACTGGATTCTCGTAGTAATTACTCCAGATAAAAGCAAGATGCTGATCTTGGATCCGTGGGACAAAGATCCAAAAAACTACAAAGATATGACAAGTCTAGTGAATAGGGCATTCGAAGCATATTGTAAAAGGTGCTCGAGACACCGTCCTTTCCATAAATCACTGACAATCCGTACTAAATTTTCGGTACGCACAAAAACAATTTTCCTATATCGCACCTCGTAGTCAATAACTCCTTCAATGTCGTATAAGTTTATTCAATTTTTTGCAGTGCCACAAGCAGCCGCGAGACACAAATTTATGTAGGTACTTCGTGTGCCAATACATGTGCGAAATCTTAGGCTCTACAATAGTAAACAATGAAGTAGAGGTTTGCCACGCTAACATCACACATTGATTCGTACATCTCATTCTCTATATAAACTCTTAAGATAAACTTCTTCTATTTATAGTGTCTGAACTTGCCTACACTGGTTCCAAATGAAATCCAAGGCATTCAGGGACAGCTCGCCTACTTCATCATGAAGGAAGTACTCAACAAGAACGGCGAGTTTCGTGACCCAGATAATAACGATGAAGTCTTCCATACTCATCTGCCACCTCCCGAGGCCCCTACCAACACTGAAGACTCGTAGGCTTATAGTTTACAAAACTAGTTAATTTTTTTCTTAGGGTGGTGTAAACTGATGGTTCATTAAATATCAAGTTTAGTATTGGATGGCATGGCTTGCACATGTTCTAATTTCTGTCATTTGATTTAAGAAGTTGTGATTGATCTGCGCATGTGTTGTTGCCCTTCTCCCTGCGTGCGTGTGTGTGTGTGTTGATGGGTGGTGTGTGTGTGCGCGCGCTCTAGACGAGGAGCGCTCCCTCTATTGCTTTTCTCCGTGCCCTTTCATGATGGCTAGTAGAGCTTTTTATAGACGTGGGTGAAGGATGAATACGGCAAGAGCTCAGCTCCAAAACTGCACCATTACAGCAGGTTTATTTGATTGCTTGATTTAGTTGCCGAAGTTTCCTTTTGCATCTTTACCTTCCATTCATAAGAGATTTGATTACATGATCCTTGCTTTTTTAGCTCTGCATTCCATCCGAGTGGATATGACAAGATAACATTTCCTTCGAATGAGATCGGCTGAATAAATCTGTCTTTCTATTTTCCTTCAGTCGATCCAACGATCTAGGTCATTCGTGTTGTTTTATATCATATTTTGCTAAAACCATTTTTGCTGCCTACATGAGGGGGAAATGATAAGTTGTATAATGTGGAGTCTAGGTTACGAACTTACCATACAAACTTAAAAATTCTTGGAATGAGATATTTGTTGATTTTATAGGAACAATTAATTATTCTCTCAGATATTGGACAAAGGGGAGCTCGGGTTTACGGCAAGGAGAGGAGGCGCAATTGTCTAACGATTCAGGGATATCGCCATCATTGTGATGGAGAAGACTATCAACCCTGAAACCCGGCGGCCCTACACCATCACCATGATCGAGCGCCTCATGCATGACACACACTTTGCCGTGGATTAGTCATTGTTGTCATGTAGGGTACTTGCCAGCTTGCAAAAGGATTGCCAAAGTGATGATGTTTTCCTGTAAGCAACAAATTCATCATTTCTTCTGCACTGGTATGTTGTTGTTGTTTGATCAAATCGGTATATTGTTGTACATTGTAATTGTGTATATGCAAAATCTGTGATCGATTGATGTATATGTTTCAGAGGGCATAGCTAGCAGCACTTAAGGCTAGTTTAAAATGCGGTTTTTTATTTTTTCGGTCAGATACTATCTGTGGTGGTTAGTGGATAGAACCGCCACAGATAATATTGTTATCTGTGGCGGTTGGTGGACAGAACCGCCACAGATAATATTGTTATCTGTGACGGTTGGTGTATAAAACCGCCACTGATAATCCTCGATTATCAATGGTACTATATCTGTGACGGTTCAATAACCGTCACTGATGGCAGTTATGAACCGTCACAGATGACTTTTTCCAGTGTAGTGTCATGTACCTCTTACATGCTTACGAATGCTATGGACCTATGGTGGAGGCGATCGAGCGCCGCGCCACGGGGCCTCCTCCGCCGGCGAGCACCTCAGTTCTAGTGGCCCGATCTATCTTCTGTAGCAATTGTCTTTTGCACGGGCTGTAGGAAAGAATAATTGGCTGCATTGGGCATTGCTCCGTTAGAATCATGCATGGAAGATGGGATGGTGGGGTGTAGATGGAGAGGAAAGAACACTGAAGCACTCGGGCATGGCTATATACGAGGACGGTCATCTTTGGATCCAGTCTACCGTAGCGTCGAAATTTTGGCATCCTTCCCAACTCGTTTTCCTCCGTCCTAGCTGCCAATCATGGCGGCAATGGTCCTGTCTCCTGTGATGCACGGTCGAGGTGGTCAACATCCATTACTGCCTGCACGTTTGCATGGTTGGGCCATTGCCACCATCCTCTTTCTCTTCTGGCCGATGAGCCACCGCCCTTTTCCAGTTGCCGCATGGCAGCAGCGGGCGTCTTCAGATTTGCATCGGCTGGCAACGTGGAAGACAGATCGGCTCGGAATCAGGCAATGGATGCAGACGGCGCTGATGGATCTAGCCGAATAAGACCGCGGCGACGCAGATCCATTCGCCCGTCAAGCTCCTATGTCGACACCGGAGCCTTACACTACTGAATCCGTCGTGGAACTAAGGTTTTAAATTTCGGTTTCGCAATGAATTTCGTCCTTAGTCGGATAGCGAAATTTTATCGAAATTTAGAAATTTCGAAAATATTTCGGACGAAATTTGAATTTGAAAATTCAAATCCGGTCCATTCCGGAAATTAAAAATCCGAAATTCGTCAAAAAAAAAACCAGAAATTTCGAGCGAAATTTCTGAAATTTCGGGTTTTTTTGCACTGGCTGAAAAGTGGTCTAAACTTTATCGAACAATTTTGAAATTTGTTTTGGAGGTTCCCGATACATTGCTAATGTTCTCACAAAAATTTCAGCTGATTATCACATCTGAGGAATTTTTTAAAATTCGGAGAGTGGTACTGTCCTGATAAAACACTGACCGACAAGTTTGATTCGAATGGAAAATGGTACAAATCAAGTTATAAACTGTTGATTTTTTTTTTCATGGTTATGATCCATAAAAAATGTTCTCACAAAAATTTTAGCTGATTATCACATGTGAGGAATTTTTAAAAATTCGGAGAGTGGCACTGTCCTGATAGAACACTAACCGACAAGTTTGATCCGAATGGAAAATGGTACAAATGAAGTTAGAAACTGTTGAAATTTTTTGTGAATGGTTATGATGTATCTATAATGCTCTAATAAAATTTTCATATGATGATCAAACTGTATGAATTTTTAAAAATTTAAACAGTACTACTGCCCTGTTAAAAGGCTTACCGGCAAACTTGAACAAAATGAAAAATTATGTAAACCATAAATTTTTTTGAAACTTTTACAAAATGGTGATAAGGAAGTTCTTAATATCCCATAAAAATTTTGATTCATTATCACACTCCAGTGAATTTATAAAATTCTTACAAGGCACAGTACCATTTATGTTCTTTTCTTTTTGATTTTTGAAATATAATATAACAAACGAAGTTTAATGCTTACATAGATTTGATTGACCAAACAAACAAAGTTTAGTTTTTTTGAAAAAATTACATAATGGTACTGAGTCAATTATTAATCTCTCAAAAAAAATTAGATCATAGTCACACTCAAGGAAATTTATAAAATTCTGACAATATAACTATCCCAATTATGTTCATTCTGTTTTTGATTTTTTAAAGATAACAAATGAATTTAAATTATTTTTAAATTTTTTATATATGATCCAAATCTACTAAGGATAGTACCATAAAAGTTTCAGATTATTGTCAAGCTTGTACAATTTTATAAAAATCTGAAAGTGTTTCTGCCAAAATTTTAAAATATTTAAAAAATTCGGTTTTTCAGCAAATTTCCATAGGAGATGACTTTCCTAAGGGTTATTGGACCAAATCCGGCCAAAAAAAACACGAAATTTCGCCCAAAAAATCCGAAATTTTAGGTTACGGTAGCAAATTCAAATTTTTTTTAAAAAAATTTCAGACCGTTACTTTAGAATTCGGGGTGGTCCGAAATCCGAACTTCGCCGAATTTTGGAACCCTGCGTGGAACACGCTGCTTTGGGAAACCTCGACTAGATTGGAATTGTTGCATTGCCTTTAATGGATTCTGCTTCTTTTTCTCCATATATAGTTAGAAGCTGCCAAGCGACGGGAGTTGAAATGGCTGGGGCCTCTACCTCATCCGGCTCTATGGCCACTGGAGAACCATCAGGCATGGAGACATAGGAGGAAGACACAAAGGGGCATTATAGTCCAATACGAAAATACTTATGGAGAATACGTACACGAGTGGCATTTCTCTAAATACATTGAATTTGCAGTGGCATTTTTCTGAGCCGCCGCTTTGCATTGGCATTTTTCTGAACTGGCAGAGTGTCATATATCATAATTTTTAGAATTTAGGCTTGGAATTGCATACAATTCAAAGCTCTAACTATCCTTTAAATGTTATTTTGAATTTGTATGTTTATGGACCGCACTTGGCATGTTTTTTTAGTTTCAGGCTGCAATTCATATAAAAATACAATTTATATTTTTTATTTAATTATTTATCGGAATTTTAGTTTTTTAGGATTTTAGTTTGGGATTAGTATAGAAATCAAATTTCTAATTTTATTTTATTTTTATTCTGAATTTTAATTAATTTGGACTGTACTTAATATGAACTATTTCTTTTAATCTAAGTTGTAACAACTCGGATCCGTAAAATAGATGACTAAATCTTGTTTGTTAACATGGGATCTTTCTTAGAGTGTATAACTAACATAGGTATAGATAAATATATATTAAACTGTGTAATAATATAACTATATATTTTTGAAAGAGAATAGAGTTTTATGACAAATACAATATGTTACATTATCTTTGCCAGTGGATACGCTGGAAATTCTGCTAATTGAGTAACCATTCTGAGAGAGAGACCATTTGCATCTTTCAGAGCAAACTGCATGCATGAGTAATACATACTCCCTTGCATTAGAGCATGTACAATGGTACATATCAGCTATCTGTAAGTCAATGCTATATAAGATTTTAGGTAATATAGAAGAAAGAGAAAGATGAGAGAGAAAAGTGTTGTCTGTTATTTAACAGACGATCTTATAAACGGTTTTAAACTGTTTGTACCATTGTATAGACAGTCTATTAATTGTATAAAAGGTCATTACATTCGACTATGGAGGTGTTTAGCACAACTTCAGCTCCACCAAAATTCATGGAGTTGGTGGAGTAGGGTATTCCTAACTCCAGAAATTTATGAAGCTGGAGTTATAGGTACATTAAGAGTGTTTAAGTGGATTATCTTGTTTATATTTTAGACTAAAAATATAAACTTAATTCACTTTATTTTAACCTACAAGCTCCAGATCTAAAGTGGAGTTGGCATCTGGAGCTCTACCAAACAGGACCCATATCGATAATTTATTATAGAAGTTGTGTTTAAACATGTCTATAGATGAGATGCATAGAGATGTAATTAATATAAACAAGTATTGTCTATATACATGCCTTTAGTTGCATGGACCTCCACACTCTACCAGCAAATTAAGTACGCATGACACGACCTAACTAACGTCTCAAGTGGGCGACTGAATATCGGAGATGATTTGTTAACAGTTACGCATGGCACATTTGTTTCGCTTTTGCCGTAGTGTTCTCGAAGGCTTCGTCCAGGTCGTCTCCAGCTGTTAGTTAGGGTGTCAACAGCGGCAACTGACACCGCGTCATTATCGGGCGTTTTTCTTTCCACGACTTGGTCATTTTCGTGCCTCGCTGATCACACGTCTCACTTTTTAAACCGGGAAAAATGACCATCGATCGATCGCACGAGAGCCGCGTACTCGCGCTCCACATGTGGCCTCGAGCGCACGCCCTGCAGCATGATTTCCCTTCTCTTGTTAGAAAACACGAGGTGCACAAAAAATACAGTTCGTCGAAGAAAACAATAGAAAGTTTATTTTACAATTTTGAACTCTGGACTTAGTTTGATTTTTGAACTCTCGAAACCGTCTAAAACACAATGCTCACTCTAAGTCATAGTTGTTTTTGATAATATGGTACCTAAGTGTGCATATATTGATTGACGTGAAATCACATCACTCAACACGTCATCTAACAAATCAGCAAACAAAAAAAAGATAGAAAGACCTACATACCACTATACCAGTCCCTTCCCTAGCTATCTTCTTGTTCCTCACTCCCTCCCCCCATCTTCCTCTCCCCTTTGTCTCTCCCTCCTACACCTAGCTGCACTCCACCATCAAGCCATGGCATCCTTCTCCTCGCACCGTAGAGCGTGAGCCAACACGGCTACAAGTCATGGAGAGGGGGCTAGGGGTGACGCCATGGCTGCCAATGAGCTCGAGTCTAGTCGAAGAGGAGGCGACGGAGATGGTGTTGAGCCTAGTCCCCATGTGACGCCTATGGACGGCATTGTAGCTGTGGGAGCTGAGCCTCCCCCACCCCTCCATCTTCCCCAACTCCCCTCTCCATTTCTTCCTTCCTCGAGCTTGAGGAATCACCACTACACGTCGGCCGCAAACGTCGCCTGTGCACAACCGCCTCTCCGGTGAACTTCTCCTCCATTCTTTCGCGTCAAAACACATGTTCTTGAACCTCTACATTTCCCCTAGCCCAATTTGGGAATACATCCATAGGAGCTCCTCGACGCCATCCTCTTTCTCCAGTCCTGCCAAAACTACCACCGCCGATGTGATCGCCTCTCTTGTGAGACTTATTCCAGTTCCTCCCTCAGAGAGCACTATTATACCTTCCTCTTTCATCCCATATTTTTTATTCGGGTTTCCCCTCGCCCAAGATCGCCGTCACTGATGAGCCATATTGCCATAGCCACCGGTCACCATAGCTAGAGCTGCTCGGTGCACTTCCCTTGACACCGCTCGCACGTTTGGAACCACCTTGTGCGCACGGATGCTCAAGCCCTCTCCAATGTTTGGCTTCCCTCGTCACCAAGTTGTCGCCGCCATGCCCAAGCACAGGGCCGCTGTCGTGTTCGCCATCCATATGCCCCCGCCCACCTCCGAGCGAGCCGCTGCTATCTATGGCTTCGCCACGATCTTCTCCATCTGTTTTTTCCGTCTCTCAGCATCCTCCCGCCTTCCTCTGCCCTTGCCTAAGCTCCACCATGGCCCTTTGCATGGATGCCTCTGCTTCTCTCTCCTTTGTTTGAAACAAAGGGAAGGCCCTTACCTCCCTAACGTCCTGACCCACTAAATAAAAACCATGCCCTCGCCTAAGCTCCACCATGGCCCTTGCATGGCTGCCTCTGCTTCTCTCTCCTTTGTTTGAAACAATGGGAAGGCCCTTACCTCCCAATGTCCTGACCCACTCTAAATAAAAACCAAGTCCAACTGGGATCTACATGGATGACATGTAGGCATAAAACCATCCCTGTGTAGGTCGAGGGGTAGAGCGGACAGTTTCATTAGTTCGAGGTCCCGATTTGAACGGTTTCAAAGTTCAGGGCTGAAAATCGAACCGAAGCCAAAGTTTAGGATTGTAAATTAGACTTTTTCTAAAAAAAAGGAAAATATAAAACTATGGGAAAGCAGATGAATTGGTGGTGCAGCAACGACAAATGGAAGACTATACCAAAAACATACGGCTCGCAGCTAGACAGATGAAACAAATATATCTAGAAGTGCACTTAGGCCCTGTTTGGGGGGCTTTAAGCTCGCTTCAGTTTCCAAAAAGTCAATAAGCCACTCTAAAAAAACAGCTCGACTTTTAAGCGGCTTTTGGCATAAGCTAAAAGCTACATATAACTAGCAAAATTCAAGAGCTGAAAGCTGGATAGGATCTGCTTTTGCAGCTTATTGCTGAGGGAAATTAGCTATTTGTCAATGGTCTTTTATAAAAAAAAAAAAAAAAGCTACAACTGCTTTTCAGCCTAGAAAACTAAAAAAATAGCTTTTCAGAAAACAAAAAACAAAAAACTATAGCTCCCAAACAAGCTTTATATTCTGTTACTAAAGGTTAAACTCTTTAGCGTCCCTGCTCTTTCAAAAATAAACAGTATACACTGTAATTATAACTTATAAAATATTGTAATGATATTTGGTCAGGGGAGCCAAATATGATATCCAATGGACACTGCATTTGCTCTAGCTGAACATTCTTCTGAAACTTTTTTTTGAAAATAGCATTATGGAGTATTTCATTACTCAAAGCAGCGTTACAATCCACACAAATTCAAGAAACTTCAAAAGCTCATCTTTTGCATATAGTTGGTCCTTTGAAACCCACTTGTTCACGTGTAAGTAAGATAATATAAACGTTGCGATTTTTGTTCAATCCCTCATTCTTGAAGATCAATTTGACTCTCTGATCGATAAACCCGTCTCGAAGTACTCAAAAGATCACATGTTTAGATTAACTAAAACACGTATATCCTCAATGAAATGTACAAGATCTACAAGCCGATTTGATTAATGAGCAACTACATGCCTACAATCCCATCCATGACGTCACAAAAATTTTCAGCAAAACATGGCCCATAAGTTTAACTAATACCTACAATGAGGAAAAAAAAGTGATCTTTTCCCTCCCTAAACATGCTATTTACAGCCCACGATGTACAACTCAGGAAACCATCTTGCCGCCCAGTTTAGATCCAACGGCTGACATTAACGCCGCCGTCTTCTCCTGGAGCACGCGTACCACCTCCGGCATGGACGGCCGTAGACCGGGGCCGTCACTGACACACCGCAGTGCAAGCGCCGCCACGGTCGCGGCCTCCTCGCTGTCATACTCATCTCCCAACCTCCGGTCCACCACGTCGGCCACCTTGCCATGACTAATCGTAGGCCCCACAGCGGCCGTGAGCCGGCACCCCGTGTCGGCGCAGATGGCCTCCCGCCCGGTGACGAGCTCGAGCAGCAGCACGCCGAAGCTGTACACGTCGCTCTTCTTGGTGGCCACGCCGGAGCGGAGGAAGTGCGGGTCAACGTAGCCCGGGGAGCCCATGACTTGGCGCGCTGACGCCCTGGTCGCGGCTGTGCGGACCGCGGCCGAGAAACCGACGTGGGCAAAGCCGAAGTCGCAGAGCTTGGCGTCGAGGTTGGTGTCGAGCAGCACGTTGGATGCCTTGATGTCACCGTGGATGACTGCCAGGTCGCGGCTCTCGTGGAGGTACTCTAGCGCCATCGCCACTTGGAACGCGATGGCCATGCGCCGCGCCCACGGGAGCACCGTCCGGTTCTCGCCGTTTCCACGGAGCCTCTCGTGCAGGTCGCCGTTCGGGGCGTACTCGAACACCAAGACTCCTTCCTCTGCGCGCAGAAAGAAACAAGATCAGCTACCGACACTCCAGAACTTTGATAGAAGAATCCGCTGATAATTCAGTGGAGTTGACCGGCGATCGATATTGTGATCGGTATTTACCTCGTTCGTCGCAGTAACCGACCAGGCGGACGACGTGTGGATGGCGGAGCGAGAGGAGCACGTCGAGCTCCTGGCGGAACGCGCGGTGGAGGCGCTCGCTGCTGCGCTGTACCTTCACGGCGCCGAGGCGGGAGGAGCTGAGGGACGCGAGGTACACCGTGCTGAACCCGCCCTGACCGATCACGCGGGACGAGAAGCCGCCCGTGGCCGAATCGATCTCGGCCCACTCGAACCGCCTCGCCAGGCCGCTCTTGCCGACCGACGCGCCGCCCGGCTCGTCCGAGACGCGGGAGTCGGCACGGCCCGCCTCACTCTTGTCGCGGCCGCCGCGGCGGACGCACGCGAAGAGACCGCACCCGTGGAACATTTCGCACGCGCGCGCGCACACACACAGCCCGTGTTCGTTGCTCGGTCCCAAGATTACAAGCGCGCCGGGGAGTAGCAGGAGTTGAGGGAGAGATCGAATAAGCTCCCCTCGCGCTGCTGCTCTTGCAACGTTTTTTTTTTGGGGGGCTTGTCTTACGAGATGTTCGCGCAATAGGGACGGATCAAAGAATGGCTAGTGGCGCCTGTCGTTATATACGCAGGGAGTAGGTTGCATCTTTGAGAGGACCTCAACTGATCATTGCGCACAAAGAAAGGCTCAGCTCAGACCACCTTAGCTTTGAGATGTGTGATGCTTCTGGGCGCTATCGTCATACTCCTCCTCTCCTACATTTATCGACATGTTTTTTTTACAACAATAAACAATTAGCAATCATTCTAAAACTGTACTGCATATTGGAATGTTAAGAGATGCAGCAACGGTGCTTAATTTCGAGAAGTTTTTTGTGATGTATCAACAGTGGGGACGCACTAGATCGGATGCATGGATTGTGACGTCCTACCGGATCCAAGTTGCGAGACCTTTCTCGTTTTTGTCAGAGCGCTTTTTTCTAAAGTCATGGCCTGGTTCATCACCAAAACATTTCCAGTCGATGGAATCCGAGGGCAAGTGCTAACATCCCAAATGGAAAGGGGTTGTCTATTGATAAGTTACTTATTTTTTAATCTCAGTCATTTTTTTAGCCATAAGGTTTACACCCGATGCTACTATGCTTTATCCGCCCCTCACCTATACAAAATACAAAATATAAATAAAAAATTCTAAAAAAATAAAGTAAACCTAAGTGAACCACTACAAAATACAAAAATAAATAGATCTAAAAATTGTAGTACTAAAATTGCAGTAATTTTAGGCTTAGTTTTGTGTAATTTTATGTAAATTTCAGACAACATAGAATTAGCAAACCAGAATGGAAATGCCCGAGTTGTAGAGCTGCCAAGTGCAACAGTCCTTCGGCTATCAACAGGCGTGCTTACTCTTTTTTTCTCTCTCTTTTTTGAGGGGAGGCGTGCTTACTTACCAACCGTAAGTTACCGCGCAGCAAAAGTACGTACCGTTGTGCCGTCACATGCTACTGAGATCCCACTTGCCAGGTCCTACAGATTGCCCATTGTATTTACAGATGCCTACTTACTAACCGTTGTAGCACTTCATATGGGTTACTCGTGGTTAATTTACTGCACATCATCCCCTCGTGTAATTCAGATTCTGCTAATGTTCAGTTCTCCATTCGCTGTAGGATTTGCGCATGTTTTCACAATGGAGCACAAAAGCAGATATCGCAACTTACAATACATAACAAGTGTGATAAAAAAAAATTACTAGCTCAGAAACAATAGGCATACGAGAATTGAGCCATAGATCAGTAGTTGAGAGTTGAGACTGCCATCGAGGGGTACATCCATCTGTGTTCAATTTTTGGGACAAAATTTAGTGCATCTCATTAGAATATCCAGTACATACACGCGTACGTATTAAGTAGGATAGTATATTTCTACCATTTAAAGAGTAGTCGTGTGTAAGTAACAAGCATGTTTATGTAAATTTAGGAGGTGAGGTGATGTACGTGATCACGTGCGATCACCTTGTACCGTAAAAAAAAAGGCATACGCGTGGATGAACATGGCACGCCAAGCCCTTGCGGGCCCGCAGTCGCACACGCGAGATGTTGACTAGCCAGGGCCCAGGGCAGGCAGCTCGTCAAAACCGTAGGGACTGCGCTGAACACGCAGCTGCTCTCGTACACCCACCAAACCATGTACTTGCCACTTGCGTTCTGAATCAGATCTATGACCATAGGAGAGCACCCAATTGAACCATGGTAGACTTGACTGTACTTCCGAAAGGTTTGAAAATTTGGTTTTGAATAAATTTTCCCTGGCCGGATCGTGAAATTACAAAAATATTTCGAATGAAATTTGAATTTGAAAATTCAAATCCGGTCCATTCCGGAAAATAAAAATCCGAAATTCGGCGAAAAAACCCGAAATTTCGAGCGAAATACCCGAATTTTTGGGTTTTTTGCACCGGCTAAAAAGTGGTCTAAACGTTAACGAAAAATTTTGAAATTTTTTTTGGAGGTTCCTGACACATTGCTGATGTTTTCACAAAAATTTCAACTGATTATCACATCTGAGTATTTTTTAAAATTCAGAGAGTGGTACTGTCCTGATAAAACACTCACCGACAAGTTTGATCCAAATGAAAAATGGTACAAATCAAGTTATAAATTGTTGAATTTTTTTTGCATGGTTATGATCCATAACTAATGTTCTCACAAAAATTTCAGCTGATTATCAAATGTGAGGAATTTTTAAAAATTCAGAGAGTGGTACTGTCCTGATAGAACACTGACCGACAAGTTTGATCCGAATGGAAAATGGTACAAATCAAGTTAGAAACTATTGAATTTTTTTTTCATGGTTATGATGTATCTATAATGCTATCATAAAATTTTCAAATGATGATCAAACAGTATTAATTTTCAAAAATTCGAACAGTATTACTACCCTGTTAAAAGGCTTACCGGCAAACTTGAACAAAATGAAAAATTATATAAACCACGTTAAAAACTTTTGAAATTTTTTGTGGATGGTCCTGATGTAACATTAATGTGTATTTAAAATTTTTAGATGATGATCATTACAAATAATGTTTAAAAAGTCAGACAGTGCTACGTCTTGATAAAAGTCTGATGATCAATACATAGATTTGCTTTAGCAATAAAAAAAGTTTAAAATTTTTCAAAATTTTACAGTATGGTGATAAGGAAGTTATTAATTTCCCATAAAAAGTTTGATTCATTATCACACTCCAGTGAATTTATAAAATTCTTACAAGGCACAGTACCATTTATATTCTTTTCTTTTTGATTTTTGAAATATAATATAACAAACGAAGTTCAATGCTTACATAGATTAGATTGACCAAACAAACAAAGTTTAAATTTTTTTAAATTTATATAATGGTACTGAGTCAATTATTAATCTCTCACAAAAATTTTAGATCATAATCACACACAGGAAAATTTATAAAATTCTGACAATATAACTGTCTCAATTATGTTCATTCTGTTTTTGATTTTTTAAAGATAAAAATTAAGTTAAATTATTTAAAAAAAAATTATGTATGATCCTAAACTACTAAGGATAGTACCATAAAATTTTCAGCTTATTATCAAGCTTCTACAATTTTATAAAAATCTGATAATGTTTCTGCCAAAATTTTATTTTTTTTAAAAAAATCTTTTTTCAACAAATTTTCATAAGAGATGACTTTCCTAAGGGTTATTGGACCAAATTCGGCCCTAAAAGTTTTAAATCTGGCAAAAAAACACGAAATTTCGCCAAAAAACCGAAATTTTAGGTTACTGTAGCAATTCAATTTTTTTAAAAAAATTCCGACCGGTACTTTAGATTTCAAGGTGATCCGAAATCCAAAATTTCACCAAAATTTGGAACCTTGTCCGAAACGCGTGCAGCCATTGTAGCCTTGTAGGCTATCGAGTAGACTAGCATTGCTTTTCGAATGACAAGGGCAATGTTGTTGGTGTGTTACAGGAAGCCTCAACTTGGAAGCTTCTTGCCGGGAGCTGAAAGAAAGCGGGGAGAAAGCTCAAGATGGAGCTACACATCGCAATTACTTTTAGAGGTGGACGTCGTGACATGCCAAACCGGTTCAGCACGGATTCATCGTGTTTCGTGTCTGAACTGTACCGTACTAGTCCGGTCATTTTAGGCGAGCCTAGGTACAACCTATTTGCACTTTATGCCTGCTTCATGTTGTGCCGATCCATTGGTACTATTGCAATGAGAGGAAAGGAACCGAAGACGCATAGGGGCTAAGACAGTAGTCTCCCAGGTAAGCCACGTAGTTCATAATACTTAGTGTTTTCGGTTGTAATTCAACGTGAGTACTCTTTAGCATCCTTCTTAGTTGTGTAGTTTTATCTAATAGTCTTCGAGGTGTCACACCGGTCACTCATTATGAACGCAAAGAAACGTAATAGCAGTAGCATCCTCTCTATTTTTATGTTGCCACACCATTGGGAATACCCCAATGCTCTCTTCTCGGGCTAGTTTGTCTTCCAACTTGTTGGTTGGAGAGAGAGAGAGTGAGCGCCACCTCCGGCATGCATGTTGTAGGCTATAGCTCATGAACGTCGGCGCCATCTCCAACATAATCACCGGGCACCTCTACTCATGATTGAGTGGCTTAACCGCACATAATCACCGGTGGTTGTTCGGAAAGCTATACGGTCCTATCTTTAACGTGGGCGAGCTGAGAGCGGCTCGATCATCCGAAGCTAGACGATCTTAGCTTCAATGTGGGTGAGTTGAGAGCAGCTCAGCCATCCAAAAGCTAGACGATCTTGGCTTGGCCTCGATTTCTCTTCTTCTCCTTCCCGTTTCTCATCTCCTACTAGGTTGTGACTTGTGAAATGATTGAACCAATGAGCGATGAATGTCTCGTTCAAACATTACAGGCACTACAAGTCTGCAATCATATGAATACTTAGGTGATGACATGATGCTTGTATGCATAGTATTAATTAAACGTCGGTCGAGGAGAGAACGAAAGAGAGAGAGATGAGCGAGAGGAGCTAGGCGCAGTATCGATCGAGGAGCCGGAGAGAGAGTGTGAGCTAGAGAGGGATGAGCAACGGTCAGGACGGATTTTCATATGAGTGAGACAACTTTTTCAGAAATCTCCTTCCCCCTTTTCTCTCTTTTTTCCCTTCCCTCCCCCCTTTCCCCCCACCGGTGCCCTTTTTTTCCTTCCGAGCCCCCCTTTCCCCCGAGGCCCGAGCCGACCGACACCACGGTCCACCTCCCTCGGTCCCTCCGCCCACCTCCCCTCCCCACTGCCTCATCTTCCCCGCGCCTTCCTCCATGGCCGGCCGGCCTCCTCTCCGCTCCTTCACGGCGTGGGCGCCTCCCTCCTCTCTGGGCACCTCCACGGCGGAGGATCCGAGGCGTCGGGAGGCGGGAGGGGAGGCGAGACAGCGGGATGGTGGAGGAGCCGAGGCGGCGACCATGGCGACGCAATGGGAGGTGGGAGGCGAGGCGACGTGCTCGGTGGCGGGAGGTGGGAGGAGCCGAGGCGACAGGAGGGGGGCGATGGGACCATGGTGGCCACACGCGCGAGTGCGACCACGCCAACAAGGGCGACCGAGGTCACCACGATGTGACACGGATACGACCACAGCGGCCACAACGTGGGCGCGACCACAACAACACGGCCAGGTACGCAGGTAGGCGAGGGACAGGTGGGGCGGGAAGGGACGGGCGGGGAGGCAAGGCAAGGCGTCGGGACGGACAGGGTGGGCGCGAGCACGACGAGGCGGCGGCTAGATACAAGGCGAGGAGCTCAGGGTGGGGGAGTCGAGACCATGCTGGCGTGCCTCCGCCGTGCCAGACCGGCACGGGCACGGCCCAAACGAACGTGCCGAGCCGGGCTACCCACAGTGCCTAGTTTTCGGGCCCAGCACGGACAGAGGAACAGTAACGGGCTGGCCTAGCACGACCCACTTCGTGCCGAGCCATGCCGTCGTGCTTGGGCCGACCCACAAAAGCACGGCCCGGATGCCCACCTCTAACTACTTTGATTGGGACATGAATTTGCACATATGTTCCTGTAGATTGGATCGTAGTCGATTCGTGTCTTTGGTTAGGATGGATTGCGTTTTGTGACTAGCCAATCCAAGCTTCCTACCAGACTAGTGCTTGTGTACAGTGGCGAGCCAGGATCTAGATAAGCCTTGGACCAAAAATAAGCAAATATTACTAAAGTCAAAGACTATAGATATTGAGATATAACAAAAGTATAGTACAAATACACAATTAAAAATAAATTTGAATTCCATGCTTAAATTCCTCGAAGGGGGATTGAAAAGGTGCTCAACACCTCAAAAAAAAGGTTTGACCACAAATACTCAAAGTAAAGTCTTAAAAGTGATTGAAATCATGCTCTAATTTGGCAACCCTGTTGTGACAAGAAAATGGCAGTGATGTTGTTTCAATAACCATATTGGCAAAGCATAATTAGTGTAATTGGAGGAAAGCACCCGAGACATTTCTCCATAGCCTAGCTGATTATAAACACTTTCACACATAATTACAACCAACCAGACATCGATCACTATGTTTTAAACATCACAATGGAGAACTAAGCAGCTTCCAATTTTGTAAATTTACAACTGCAAATAGCTCAACTCACTAAATGAAAAATTAGTAGTCCCAAGGATGCCTACTACTTCACTGCCGAATCCAAAACAAGCAATTAGCACAGTAATTCCGCTCCCCCGAAGTGGTCCTCGCATCCTCTCCCGACCTCAAACATTCCCTAACAAGCTTAAGCATCAAGATTCAGATCTAGATTCAGACCAGGTTGCACAGCGCCCCAGCCCATCTGGCCTAACAATGCTCCTGCTATCCAGAAACACCCTATTCAATTACCATCTAGGCATATACGAGCAAGAACAATGAAAAAAAGGTATGTTCTTTTTCGTAAATTCCCCACTAGATCTATTTCTACTAGCCATGCTTCACAAACACTATTGTCCTTTTCAACGTCCAAAACCAACTTAGGTCTACACGATCTTAACAAATAAATTGATTCAAGCCAACAGCAGTAAATGCATAGACACGCCACCATTGAAGGATAAGTCATAGCAATACCACAAAATTACCGAAGAAAGATCAATGCTTTGAAAGCTTCCTTGCGTGCGGGGACATGTGGGTTGCTGCGACCGGCGGCCTCGGCCCCGCAGGAGCAGCACGCGGGAGGACCGGGGCGACAAGCGGTGATGGCGCGTTGGCGTCTCAGCGACGGTGCGAATCGTGACTCCACTCGTGAGGATTAGGTGGTCGCCCGGGCATTCGTGTGACGGTGTGAGTGGAGGCTGGCTGGTGGCTAGGGCGTCGCTCCTACTTCCTGGAACTTCCATTGCTGGGTTGGACTGAGGAAACTTAGGCCAGGCCTCGGGCCCGGGCCCTGGTGGTCCGAGGCCCAGCTCCCCGCTTGTGTATATGGATGGTGTAAATTTGTTTGGTGCTTTAGAAAAGTTTCACCACGAAGCTCTTAACACTTTTGTAGACTCTTGTTCATGGACCATCACCTGAACATGGGGTGAAGGATGGAGGCCGGAGGTGATGGTTCGTTGGGTACAACCGTACAAGGAGTGAAGAAATGGTTTTGGAAGTGGTCTCTACGCCTAAGGGACCAATGTTGAGGAAGGTTCCGTATGAGACAGTGGATACCTCCCCCGACAGCTTGGCTGAAGATGAATTTTGACGGCGTGCTCTCCGAGATGACAAGAACTGGTAGGGGCGGCCAGCTGATTCGTGACCGCAGAGGAGCGTTCATAGCAGCGTCGTCAACATAACATGATCTGCTCCCTAATGCGTTGTTAGCTGAAGCTCGGAAGCTGTCAGTTATATTCAGCTAACTGAAGTACTGAACTGGATCGTAACTTCGTAAGCACCTCCAATTAGGGCTTAAACCTTAAGCTCTTAGAGGGCAAGTACATGGGCCAAGCTTCAATTGAGCACACGGTCTTGAATTCCCTTAAAAATGACGGCGCGTCAGGCCGAATAAGCGTTGCGAGTTACACCGCTGCCACCTGGCCCAACCAAAAGCACAAACGTAGGTCTGGGAATGGGCAAGACCCCATCGTACGGTCCGCCGCAACAATTCGGAAGATCTCGTGCTACAAATTTATTCAACTTTTAGAACACATACTCGATAAAAACATCGCTACTTGAAGCAGGGACAAGGAGATGGACTTGGTTGTGAAACATCAACTGAATTTTTCATAGATTTCGATGCCAACAAGAAAGTTCTGTCATAAGCTGGTTGACGTCAACTCACCCTTACTGAACCCCAGGATGATAGTCCTAGGAGAGAGTGACAGCAATGATGTAGTGGGATGCTGATTTTCTGCTGCATCCTTCAATGAGCCCCTCGAAATCATACTTTGTATCTGCTAACCATAAAAAGGTAGATGGGGGAAAATTAACAAGGAGAGATGAAAAGGCAGAGTTCTAGGTTAACTCTACCATGACAAATTTCTAGAATGAAAATACTCCTAGGATATCTCAACTTAGCAGAAAGATATAAAAATCCCTATAGAACGTACAATATTTTGACATAATAAATGCATGAAAGAAGACAGAAATGGGAATTGCATTGAAGGGGGGGAAAAACTTATAGTGCATGCACTTATGTATCGATCTTTGCAAACAAAGAAGCAACTTTGATCTAATTCACAGCTAAAAATGGCATTGAATGAATTCAACAAAAGTATACCTCGCCAGCGCAATGTGCCAAGATGTTGGCAACGCCAGTCGCCGCCGTGAAGCCAGTGGAGTCATATCGCTTGGCGTCGCCGACGTTGTCGACGGACGGAACGAACTCCCAGTAGGCCGCGAACGGCCCAGCGAAGCAGGCGACATCGACCACCCACGCGTTGGCCTGATCTCCGGCGAGCGTCCCAGCGAGGAGCCCGGCGAGGTAGGCGGCGTCCGACAGCCGCTCGATCGCCGGCTCGCCAGTGCCTCGGACGCGGTCGCCCGTGAAGAGGTTCGCATTGGCGCGTGGAACCTGGCCGGCCGGCATCAGTGAATCAGGCGTTGGTGGCGAGAGGGGCTAGCACTCGTAGAGGAAACAACGGTCGGGGGCTCGGCCTTACGGCGAGGGTTTTGGAGGCCAAGAGGACGAGCAACGCGGCGAAGCGGAAGGGGGGACCGCCTCGAGAGAGCGGAGCATAGAGTAAGCCGGTCCATGGAGGCGGCGCCGGCGGTGGCGAGGTCGCCGGAGTAGGAGCGAGGGGACGGGCAGCGGGACTTTGCTGCCCATGCACTTCTACTGTTTTCTTTTCCTCCTTGTCTCTTTTGCTTGGACCTTGGTGGTCAGTGTGAAGAAGGTATATCACTAGTCTTGAGCCCAGGGCTAGTTCTAGGCTTTGTAATTCAAGCCCATGATGTCGTAAGGCTCTGGGATGCGTCCGCATCCAAAAGCTATAGGTAATTGGGTCACACGTGGCGCATTGACTTGGGCCCGATTTGTAACTGGGCTGTATATGGTAAAACCCATATTGACAGCTTGCCCATCGGGTATGTAAATCATTTCAGCTTACTAAACACTAGTTTTTGTATCTTCGACCCTTAGACCCAATTCTTTTTGCAAAATTGCAAATCTAGCAACTTCTTCACCGCGGAAGGATCGAGAGGTGACATGTGTCACCTAGGATTGGCTATCAAGCTTGACGGCTATTATTGAGTTCCTTTCGAAATTAACATAGTTCGACATAAAATTATTTTTTTATCATTTAAGTGGCTATTTCAAATTTGAGCTAGTGCGCCACTATCGAGTCAAGCCTCATTAACCTTTTTTTGTTTGAAATAGGCTCATTTCAATCTTGAACCTATTAACTACTATAATCGAAGCAATTTTGATTTGATCCCTGATAAGCTTTTTTATCAGCCCTACCCACTATGATATGGGATCGTAGCAAGTCACATACTATGGTATGGGAGCACGATAGGTGGCTACCGTAGTATGAGAGCGGGGCAAGTGGCTGTTAACAAGGAAGTTTAGATTATGAAGATTGTATTCTATCATGTACATGGTGTGTATCTTGGTTGTTGCCATAACTCGTATATACTATGTATAGAATAGGAATCTTGTGATCCGATGTTTTTGGCAACAACCATGCACACCTTCCTGTAATCTTCCAGCAGTTTAGCCTGGCACTATTAATAAACATACGCGGCCTCAATACGAGGTAATAACGCTTCCACAAAATACATCTGATGTTCTTTCATGGTATCAGAGCCAACCTCTGAAAAACACATCTATGGCGAACAACACGTCCTTCTCCGCTACGCCAGGATTGAGCTCGTCTCTTGGTCATCCGGTAACGGAGAAGTTGACAAAGAGCAATCACATGCTCTGGAAGGCCCAGGTGCTTCCGGCTCTACGTGGCGCACAGCTGACTGGGTTCCTGGATGGAACCATTGATGCTCCTCCTGAGACGGTGGTCACCAAATCCGGCGACAAGGATGTACAAGAAGCCAATCCTGAGTACATCAAGTGGGTAGCCTTGGATCAACAAGTTCTTGGCTATCTCTTCTCCTCTCTGTCGCGAGAGGTACTTGCTCACGTTGCCTCGATGACGAAGGCATCTCAAGTCTGGAAGGCAATTGAAGATATGTTTGCCTCACGATCCGTGCACGGGGTCAATACTCGATGGCTCTCGCTACTAGTCGGAAGGGTACAATGACTATTCCCGAGTATTTCGACAAGATGAAAGGCTATGCCGATGAGATGGCTACATTAGGAAAGCCACTCGACGATGAAGAACTCGTCTCCTACATTCTCAACGGTCTCGACATCGACTACAATCTACTCGTGTCAACCATCTTGGGACGAGTGGAACCCATCTCGGTTAGTGAACTATATGCTCAGTTGCTAACGTTTGAGAACCGGATGGATCTTCTTCAAGGGGGCATGCACTCCCAAAGCTCGGTCAATTCAGCTGCACGAGGCCGAGGAGGTTTCCAACGCGGTCGTGGTGGTCGTAACCGCGACAATGGCCGTGGTGGTCACGCGCCGTGGTGGTCGTGGCGGCGGCATCAATTCAAGGAAGGGCGACAATCGCCCACGCTGTCAGTTGTGTGACAAACCGGGCCATACAATTGTTGACTGTTGGCATCGTTTTGATGAAGATTATGTTCCAGAGAAGAGGACTGCTGCCACTGCCATCACGTCCTATGGAGTGGACACAAATTGGTATACCGATATGGGCGCTACTGATCATATTACCAGCGATCTTGAGAAGCTAGCCGTCCGTGACAAGTACAACGGTGGCGATCAGATCTACACTGCTAGTGGTACAGGTATGGGCATTAAACACATTGGTCACACTATTGTTCATACTCCACATGGTGATCTTTGTCTTAACAATATCTTACACGTTCCAAAAGCCCAAAAGAATCTCGTTTCAGTTCATCGCCTTGCCACCGATAATCAAGCCTTTCTTGAATTTCATCCAAATTATTTTTTGATTAAGGATCAGGTAACGAAGAGGGTTCTTCATCGAGGAAGATGTGAGGGTGGCCTGTACCCGCTCTCATCCTCTCCTGTCGGCTCAAATAAATAGGCATGGAGTGTCACCAAGCCGTCCCTCACAAAGTGGCATAGCCGCTAGGTCATCCAGCTCTTCCTATCGCTCAACAAATCATCAATATAAATAATCTCCGTGTTCCTTCGAGCCCAATAAAGAAATAGTTTGTGATGCCTCGCCAACAGCAAAGAGTCATCGCTACCTTATTCCAAATCAACTAGTGTGTCGATTTTCCTTTGGAACTAGTTTTCTCGATGTATGGGGTCCCGCACTCGAGTCCATAGGGAGAAATAAATATTATGTTAGTTTCATTGACGACTATAGTAAGTTCACTTAGATCTATTTGCTCAGGCACAAATCTGAGGTTTTCCAAAAATTCCATGAGTTCCAAAGTCTCGTTGAACGACTCTTTAGCAGAAAATTGTTTCCATGCAAACCGATTGGGAGGCGAGTATGAGAAGTTGAATTCTTTCTTTAGAAAAGTCAGATATCACACCAAGTTTCTTGTCCTCATACTCATCAACAAAACGGATCACCGAAAAAAACACCGACATATAGTCGGTTGGTTTAGCCCTTCTTGCACACGCATCCATGCCTTTGAAATTTTGGGATGAGGCATTCCTTGCTCGCTACATATTTAATTAATCGAACACCTAGCAAGGTGATCCACCAAAGACTCCTTGGAACGCTTATTTCGTGTTAAGCCAAATTATTCATCTCTTCGTACCTTTGGATGTGCATGTTGGCCTAATCCCGTCCTTATAATACTCGCAAACTCCAATTTCGCTCCAAACAATGCACCTTCCTCGGTTATAGTAATATGCACAAAGGGTTCAAGTGCCTAGACGTCCCGATCGGAGAATTTATATCTCTCGAGATGTTGTCTTCGATGAGGAATATTTCCTTCTCAAAACTCCATTCTAATGCCGGGCACGCCTTTGACCGAGATTTTTCTTCTCCGCCTACCTGTTAAACACTATTGATAATGGGGGTGAACGCATAGGTGATCAATTATTTAATGCCCCTACTAATCCTGCTAATCAGCTGGAAAAATTTGCAGAAGAAATTTCAATGCAGGGAGCTAGAGCTAGCATTGAAAATGTGGCGGTGCATGGTGCTGTTGATGTCGTGCATGGCGCTGTTCCGGATAACAGCTCTGCCGCGCAGGAGTTTGAGGCGGATTCTCCTGCCCAGGCTCCGTCCGGAAGTGCTCCTACTGAGGAGACCTCGCCTGTGCCAGTCTCTTCACCGAATGCGCTCAGTCATATGTCCCCAGGTGCCGAAGTGCATCCCATGGTACACCCAGCGACGCCTGACTCCATCAGATTGTCTGCGGCTGGTGATTCTCCAACATCTGCTGCGCAGCATCGGCCGGTGACCAGGCTGCAACAAGGAATTGTCAAGCCCAAGGTATTCACTGATGGAAGAATTAGGTATGGATTCATTACCTCTACTGGTGAACCTCAGAATTTACAAGCAGCCTTGGACAATAGAAATTGGAAGAATGCAATGGATGTTGAATATTTAGCGCTCATGAAAAACAACACCTGGCACTTAGTACCTTCCAAACCAGGTATGAATTTAATTGATTGTAAGTGGGTTTATAAAATTAAAAAAAGAGCTGATGGAACAATAGACAGATATAAAGCTAGATTGGTTGCAAAGGGCTTTAAACAAAGATATGGCATTGATTATGAAGATACCTTTAGTCCTGTAGTGAAAGCAGCCACTATCAGACTTGTTTTATCTATTGCTCTCTCCAGAGGATGGAACCTTCGCCAGTTAGATGTGCAGAACGCGTTTTTACATGGTGTTCTAGAGGAAGATGTGTTCATGAGGCAGCCTCCAGGATATGAAAACAAAACAATGTTGGATTATGTGTGCAAGCTGGATAAATCTCTATATGGGTTGAAGCAAGCACCAAGAGCTTGGTATTCTAGACTCAGTGAAAAATTACAAGATCTTGGCTTTCGTCCTTCCAAGGCAGATACTTCTTTGTTTTATTATAGTAAAGGAAACATCACTATATTTATACTTATCTATGTTGATGATATAATTGTTGCAAGCTCCTCTATAGATGCAACTGCGGCTCTTCTTCAGGATCTCAAAATGGAATTTGCACTCAAGGACCTAGGCGATCTTCACTATTTTTTGGGTATTGAGGTCCAAAGGACACAAGGAGGTATTCTTCTAACACAGGAAAAATATGCTACTGATATACTTAAAAGAGCAAATATGTTGAATTGCAAACCGGTGAATACACCTATGTCGACATCGGAAAAACTTCCCGCGCAAGGAGAGATGCTTGGTCCTGAAGATTCTATAAGGTATAGAAGTATTGTTGGTGCTTTACAATATTTAACTTTGACAAGGTCTGATATTTCGTTCCCAGTTAACAAGGTCTGTCAATATTTGCATTCTCCAACCACATTACACTGGACAACTGTTAAGAGAATTTTGAGATATTTAAAACATACCTTGGGTATCGGTTTACACATCTGTAAATCGTCGTCTATGCTTGTCAATGCATTTTCTGATGCAGACTGGGCTGGCTGTTCTGATGACAGAAGGTCAACCGGAGGTTTTGCTGTGTTCTTAGGGACAAATCTAGTATCTTGGAGCGCACGAAAACAAGCTACAGTGTCAAGGTCCAGCACTGAAGCAGAGTATAAAGCAGTAGCCAATGCCACAGCTGAAGTGATGTGGGTACAAACCTTGCTCAATGAGCTAGGCATCAAAAGTCCTCCTGCTGCCAGGTTATGGTGTGATAATATTGGTGCTACCTATCTCTCGGCAAATCCGGTCTTTCATGCGCGGACTAAACATATTGAAGTAGATTATCATTTTGTCAGAGAAAGAGTAAGTCAAAAATTATTGGACATCAGATATGTACCTACAGGCGATCAGGTTGCAGATGGATTCACCAAACCTCTCTCGGTAAGACAATTTGAAGAATTCAGACACAATATCAACTTGAGAAAGTTGTGATTGAGGGGGGCTGTTAACAAGGAAGTTTAGATTATGAAGATTGTATTCTATCATGTACATGGTGTGTATCTTGGTTGTTGCCATAACTCGTATATACTATGTATAGAATAGGAATCTTGTGATCCGATGTTTTTGGCAACAACCATGCACACCTTCCTGTAATCTTCCAGTAGTTTAGCCTGGCACTATTAATAAACATACGCGGCCTCAATACGAGGTAATAACGTTTCCACAAAATACATCTGATATTCTTTCAGCTGCCGCAGTATAGGAACACAATAGATGCTTGTCGCGGTTAAGAAGGAGCTAGACTTATAATTTCTTTCGTATTGAACTAAATTTAAATTAGACCAAAAGGCCAAAAATACCAAAGCTTCAATAAGCATGTTGTTATTTTTTTTTGAAAGAAATGGCAGGAGCTCTACCGATGCACTAAGAAAGGATAGAAAAAGTTATAGCAGTAGCAGCAATAGTTACAGTAGCAGATTCACAGACATATGCAAGGCATCAAACTGTTAAGTAAGAATCCCTAGAGGCCAGAGACCAGGGAGACTACAGAACAAAGTACAATCCTCGAAAGAGAATAATGCAAGGGAGCCACAAACGCTAAACATCCTTTGCACGCATGGCTGCCCGAGCTTTTGGATCAAGTTCTGTATCGGATTAGCGCAGTCAAACGCCGATCTTCGTTAGGCAGGATTCCTGCAGCCCCATGCAATTGCAAAAGCATTTGCTCGGTTCCAGACATCTTGAGCAATGTTATTAGCCACCAGTTCGGCTGTTCGATTAGAGTTTCTAAAGATCCTGCTATTTCATTCTTTCCAAAGATTCCACACGGCATAAATAACAATGTCATCCACCTCCCTGCGACGTTGCTTAGTGGTAGAAGAGCGGACTAATTGCCACCAGGTAGTGACTCCTAACTCAACCAATGAGGCTCCGGGGCGCTGTGGTTTATTTGCATAGAGTGAAAGACCTTCCTCCAAACCTGCTTTGCGAAAGGACAAGGCAAGAGAAGATAGCTTGCCGATTCGGGCTCCGATCCGCATAATGCACAGAATGCACTATGAGGCCATCCCCTAAATGCAAGTTTGTCAGCTGTGAGGATCCTGTCCTGTATAAATAGCCATGCGAAGAACCTGCATCTTCCTTCCGCCCTTGCGTGCCATATAATGGAGTAGTTGTGGTCTGGTATAGAACCAAGGAATTGGATCTTGTACGCTGTTTTGGCCGTGTACTCCTCACTGGATGTCCATTTCTAAACAATGTCGTCCTGCACATCTGTCTGTAATTGGACCTACTGAATGGATGGCCACAATCGAACAAACTCATCAAGCTGTGTTTTGGTACTGATCCTAGGTATTGGTCGAATCCCATTCCTGTTGGTCAGCTCCTCCTTGACCGAACCTCCTCTCTTCCAGGCTAACTGGTTGGGGGCTAAATCGCACGGGGAGGCTCCATCAAACCAATTGGACGTCCAGAAGTTGTTACTTCTTGAACTTACTATGGAAAGATGTCACTTTTGTGCTAAAAAGTCCGAATAAACTCAGGCCGTGTTTAAGGGAAGAACCAGCGGGTTCGCTTCATCAGGAAGCTAGCTTACCTGTAATTAGAAGCTCTAACTTGTCAGTACAAAATGAGCTTAAGCTTTTCTAACAAACCTGAGTCCGTACCTCATTTGCCTTTTGGAACGAAGTCATTAGGTAGCTAGAGACATCGGAGCCTGTTCAGAGAGAGCGCGCGAGCGGAGCCTTATTAACGGAAGCTAAGGTATTGCCCTAGGTACGAGCCTTGGTGGCTTCATGGCCTTGGATCGCCTCAAGAACGTAACTAACCTTTCGGCCGAAGGCTCCATGCCTCCTCCTCCAACGGCGGAGGCCACTTGAAGCCTCTGTTTTGTTTGCCAGTTACGACGACACACCAACTGCTCTACCGATAGCTTATCAATGGGGATCGTCGTCGCTATCCATCCATCACGCGCGCGCCTTTTGTATCGAAGACTGGAATAAGCATAGAATAAACCCGATGGCGACCGTCCGGGGCAATTTTTCCTCCCTCGTCAGGTAGTGATCAGTGGTTTCTGTCGCGAGGAGGAAGCAACCCAGAAGGCGGGAAATACAGTCACTCGCGCCTGCATGAGCTCAACTCGGCCCCATCCCGACGAGGACGACCACGACCCTAGGTTAATCAGTTTTCTCCTCCGAATGGTCGACAGAGCACATGAAGATTCATTTGCGAAAAGTCCAGCCGGACCCCTTTTTTCCCCCTTTTCTTTTGCTCGGATCGTGGAAAATGATACCACTTTTAATCTTCTTCTTTTGGTCATCTCTTCGCAATTTGATGGTGCTTAATTGGATGTATTTGGTGGCAGGTTCAGTGCACCCGTAAAAGGTTGGGTTCATGCGCGCAGACAGCATCTCATATCCGATTGAAACCTACTGAGCTGCAAGCATCTATCGATTCACCCAAAAACTTAAGACGATGAGAAAAGACTGTCAATTACTTATACTTAAACACTCCTTATGTGTGGGCTCTCTCTAGTGACGGATCAAATTTGTGGACAAAGGTGTACATATATACATCCAAAAACTTTAATAAAAAACCTAGCATATAATAAGTATATTATGTGTATATACTGGTAAATAGGCTAAAAAATACGTATTTTAACATCTAAGTCTATTTTAGTCCATCTCATCACTCCCTCTCTCAATCTTTCCTGCACGGTCCAATCGCCTAAGGTTCAGTCTTTCTCCATTCATCAAGCCCAACACTCAACTCCCTCTCCATTTCACACGCCCCACACTCTCTCGCTCTCTATGTGGCGGCGGCAAAGTCGGCAAGCGACAGCCCACCAACGACAAACGAGGGCTACGGGGCATATGCAAGTTGACAGGGAGCAAGGCAGTGGATGAGTGCCGAGCAGCCACTGGCACCCGCGAACAAGCAGAGGTTACAAAACAGGCGGCGGCACAAGGAGCAGTGCGTGGCAGGGTGGCTTTGGCCCCTATGGCCACAACGAGCATCGACTTGGGAATTAAGGATGTGACACCAGTGATGGCCGGTAGGTCAGGGCGGCAATATCCGACGGGACAAGGAGAAGCACACGGCGTGTTGCAGGGTAGTCCTGTGGGCGTGGTGAGTATGAGCCAAGGACGGAAGTTGTGACGACAATAGTGACCGGCGGGTCAGGGCAGTGACACCCGACGAGGCAAGAAGCAGTGCAAAAACAATAGGCAATAACTAAGCATTTGGCATCGACAACAACACAACTGCATTTCATTATTGTTCACTAATCTGAAATCCCCAATTCACAAATCTATTAACATTATGTTGATTTATAACGGTGGATCGTGATTTTTGAAACGTAGCATGTAGAGCATTCAGAAAATAAAGAGGAAGCATATATCACAAATCTCTAAATTATTTCAGGTGTTATCTCTATTAAGAACAATCTGTACTTTGTATTTTTTGCTATTATGAATCTTTTTGTTTTACATCGAATAATATTTTTGTAATTCCGAACAACCATTCTAAAAATCCTGGATCCGCCACTGGCTCTCTCAGATCTAAGACGTGGAATAGAAATAGACTGCAATTATTTTTAAAATCACGTCAGTTGAGTCTTGAACCTAAGACTTCTTGGCTCTGATGCCATATTCACCCAGTTAAATTGATGAGGAAAGATAAGCAATTTAGTTATATGTCAACACTCCACCTCAAGCCTAGGACATGGAATAGAGGTGGGTTATATTTTTTTAATTACGTCAACCGAACCTTGAACTCAAGACCTCATAACTTCGATATCATATTGAATTGCATGCGCTAGACGGGGCAATTTAATTATACTCAACAAATCTTTTAAAATTGTGTCCACGGCACAACAAAGCTACGGCAGCAATGTATTACTCTCTCTATTGTAAACCCTTGCGATATCCCGCAGCGCATGGATTTGGATCATGGAGTGTATGAAACGGCCTCGCGCGCGCGCGGAACGGTTGCGCCAGAGATGTCCACTGCTGCAGAATGGTTCTTGTCGCCCCTATCCTATGTACTAGTTAGACTAGATGTTGGTGTTGGTTAACGAGGTATACATATTCACGTGGTGCAAGTAGATTTTCCATGTAATGAGGTGATTTTCCCACGTGGAGCAGCAGAGAAACCTGGCTTGGGGGAAAGAGGAAACCACCCTGAAGTTTCACTTGGATCCCTGAGGAGCCATCGACACCGGATGAACCGCCAAATCCTCCCATCCTTTTCTTGACCTGTTTGCCTGCGGCAGGTGCACCAGAATACCAGATGCCCTGATTTCTCGGTCTCTCGATCTCGCGTCTTAACCAACCGGCTTACATTTCTCTCCTTTTCCCTTGCTTGGTTTGCCTTGCCATAGTGGACGTCCATGCGAACTTTGAAAAAAATGATTGCGTATTTGCTACTTGCACTGTACGTATTCTGTCAAGAATCAAGGCACGTTAGAATAATTTGGTTGGAAATTCCGCTACGAGCACGAGTTAAACAGTACAGAGCTAAGCGAACAATTACTACAACACATGTTGGATGGGGAGGGTATGTGTGTGCAGCAGCAGTTAAGGTGCGGCAATCACTTGATTCTCTTGGCGTACGTACGAGATAATATGGTAGAACGACGTAACTCCATTATAGTATCACACAGTGGCGTCGTGGTGTTTGCCCATTTGGAGCACTACTACCGAACGCTATACTGTTGGAATTGATTTCAACGGTATAGTATGTTTCATAGCTTAATTTCACTCAAAGGTTTCATGCTGTTTCGTCTAGATATGTTTCATATTATTTCACAGTTAAGTTTTATCAGGTTTCGTAGTGTACTTATAAGTTTCGTAACGTTTCAGTTTCGTAGGTTTCATTAGATTTTGTAGGTTTCATTATGTTTTAAAAGAGTTTCAAATAGATTTTATAAATATTTCAGCATATCTCAATAAATTTCAATGAATTTCTAATATGAAATTACAAGTTTCGTCAAGTTTCAAATCTGAAACTTGATTTAAAATGAAATTCAAAATAATTTTAACTGAGTTTCAAGAGGCTAACTTCAAAGTTTCACAAGTTCCATGAAAAACAAATGAAAACCAGTTTCATATGAGTTTCATGAGATTTGTCAAAAAATCAAGCGTATTTCACAGGGTTCGTATATTTAGATGAAATACTATGAAACCTCAAGAAACCTATATGTGAAACTTAGCCCTAAAACATGAAATTTACTGAAACATAGTCGTACAAACTATCAATACCTGATGAAACCTACTGAAACTTATATGTGAAACTTAGTCCTATGAATTTACCAACGAAAATCTTGCATTAGGTACATTCCCTACTCTTTCTGCAATGCTTCTATGAACTTGAACCTATGAGCAGCCTATATATGAACTAACAAAATGTTCCAGAGCATCATATTCATAGGTGGCGCAGCACTGAATCGAGGTCACCTAGCTAAATTGAGTTGCATGTAACAAGAAAATTAAAAAAAATCAATTTTATATGAGTTTCATGAGATTTTTCAAATACTCAAAAAATCAAGTGTGTTTCACAGGGTTCGTATATCTGAATAAAACACTATGAAACCTCATGAAACTTATATGTGAAACTTAGCACTGAAACATGAAATCTACTAAAATATAGTCGTACACATTATCAATACTCGATGAAACTGTAAACGTAAACTTGAATTTATGTGATAAAACCTCATGAAACGTATTAATGAAACGTTCATGGAACGTCATGAAACTTATTTCGTAAAATCTTATGAAACTTATCTGTAAAACGTTGTGAAACTTAGCCGTGAACTCATGAAACCACGGAAAACTTAAATAGTAGTACCGCTCATCTCCACCCCGAGCTAGAACTCGACCTGGACCACAACGGCACCACCCAAGGAACCGTCTTTGCCGTCATTAAGCGCCTCAACAAGTCGCTAGAGTCCACCTCCGTCCTCTACAATCGTAGCCCCAGCCCGCCCACCTCCTCCTCCCTTGGCGGCGCCGCCTCCTCCAACTCCTCGGCTCCTGAGCCGCCCCCCATCAGCGTCGAGGACTGGGAGACTGTCACTCTCCGGCGACATGGCTGCGCCCGCCGCACAGCCCCAAGATGAGCTCCTCGAGGCGGCGCGCCGTGCCGACGCCGGGTACTCCACTGGCGTGTGCGGGATATTGGCGCAGCTCAATCATCGGCTCCCCTCGCCGTCGCTGCCGCCGGTGCACCGTCCTCTCCTCTGCGCCGCCGCTCACCTCCGGGATGCGCTCCTGCGCCTGCTCCCGCTCACAGCCCTCCCGCCCGGCTCCGGCTCCTGACCGCTCGACGTCGCGCTAAAGCTCGCCGCACACAAGGCCCTGGCGGACGCGTCCTTGACCATCCAGTTCGCCAACTTCACATTCAAGTAGGCGTTAAAGAACGGTAGATGTCTATCCCGTTATTTTAACTATTGACGCTATACCGTTGAATAATTTTTCTGATTAACTTTTGTTCGATGCCGGGAATCATTTGAGGCACCTTTGCCTACACCATTGCTCAATTGCATAAACCACTAGATATCTCTAGCTTTTCTTTTTTTAAAAAAAGAACTCCATGTTATCTATGATGTTACTCTGTTTACAAAATCTCCTTGCTGTTACTTGCTTTGTTGATTTGTCCAAAAACCATTCACAACTTAATAATAATTAATGAGTAATATACGGGCATGTTAGTAACTCTAATTTTCAATAAAATTTTTGCTTTCCATTCCCTAATATGTGAGCATGAAATAGCGAGAACATTTCACATAATACCATGCATGTTAATTGCTGGTTATCTAGTGTTATTTTAATGTTTTCCATTATAAATGGAAAAATAACGACGGGGGCAGTTTGTAAACTGAGAGAAGTTATGGAGAAAGCCACTATACTCGGTAAACAAAGCTCCTGTTTTTCTCACCGGCTACAACGTTCCATTTTATATCACCACAGTGAAAGCCACTATACTCGGTACTCGTTAATTCCATTGGGGATGGCATTCCGGTTTCCATGTTGGGATGACACATTTCAATGCCGGACCATTTCGGTATACCGTTTCGGGTTGTAATAAATTAAAATAGAACATTTATATTGGGCAATGTCATATACTATATATATATATATATATGGTGTTTTGGTTTAAATGACTGGACGGTGAACGGATCATCCGATCCTAACTCTGAACCTAACCCACTTGTTTGATTTTAAGATTGAAATGGGTTTGCCTATTAGCACCTCATCCCTCATAAGCATATGTTTGCCTATAAAATAAGGGATGATGTCGTCCCACCAAATTTTTTGGATGATCTTATAATGGACCAATCCATCTTAAAAGCATGTATAATAATAAAGCTTACTACTTACTCCATCTCTCATTTATATCATCTAGAGTAAATAATAAATCCAGCTTGTATAATAATTGTCTCTAAACGATGTCTCTAGAGAAACACTAAAGCATTTAATTCAGGAATTCAACACCGACTTCATCTTTGTGGCTATTGGCAACACATTAACTTCAATACTAACATTCGCTCGCGCTGGCTCCAACACGAACTTTTGACTGGCTATATCACGTTGTTTCCCGTGCAATGCTGGTTTCTAAATAAAAGCCAACTATCTTTTCTTTTCTTACTCTTTCACATAGGACAAAGCTAATATGTACATACTAATAGTAAGCTGAGGTGGTCTTATTGTATCCGTCCTAAGATGAGGTGATCCTTTAAACAAAACACTACTATAAAGGATATCCTTTTAAATTGTAATGTGTGTATTAAAACTTTGAACCAACCTTGCTTCGTGTGCTTTCATTTCAACATTCCATAAGGGGCCAGTAAATGAGATTGCTTCGTGTGAAAACGAGTGGAATCTGAAGGTTTGAACTCATTGATTGCTTCCCCGCGTGAATTCTGATATTGGATTGAAAGCATCACTTTTCTAGCCAGGTGGTCTTTTTTTTTAAAAAAAAAAGAAAAAAATCTAGCTGCATTTCAAACTCAACTATAAAAATAGATCTTTCTCTGACCGTAGAAACGTGTCACCTTCCACACTCTCACACCGTGGAAACATATTGCAGTTTGGGAGCTCGATAGCTTCGGTGGCTTGTCGAAGTCCCAGAACGCTGTAGGCGTTGCCGTGGTGCGGGAGAGCGGAAGGTGATATGTGTCACCTTTCGACGCTTCCGCGGTCGAGGACAAATTTGTAAAACAAAAAAAAAATTATATACTCAGCTAGAAAAGTGATGAACTCAAAAGATCCCTAGTATCGGCATGAGTGGAATGCGCATTGTGGCCGCTATGGATTGGAATGGCCAGAATTTGGATCAGGATGAAGAATATCGGTTTTCGCGAGTTTCATAGTGTTCTTATAAAATCATTGGCGAGGACATTCTTTGTTATTACATATGGTAGCAACTTATTCTTTTCCCTACTTCTATTTCCCCTCAAACGCTTGGTGGCACTTGGCGGCATCCGCTTTATCCCACTTTCTTCTCTATTTCCTTCCCATCAAACTTAAAAAGGTTTTATTTTAAAAAAATTCTTCAAGTTTTTTAATAGAAAGTATTTTTTAATCATTTTGAAAAAGTTTTGAATCGCATTTTTAATCGAAAGGTTTTGAACGAAAAGTTTTTGGTGAATTTATCTGAAACTTTCGAATCTAGGAATAGGTGGGAAAGGAGAAAAGAAAGAGGAGTGAAGAAAGAGCTGTCACGCGGCAATAGCTAGATGTGTTCTAAGGTAAAATCAAATTAATAATATCTAAGTATATTGCACACCGTTTTACCTATCGAAATAGAACATTCCGGTCATTTCGGTCGGTATCGAGATGGAATTGATGAGCTTGCACATACCACCATCAGTATATTCCAAAAAACAAATTTTAAAAAAAAGATTGAACCACGTGGTGCTAATGCCGGAAAGTTCAACGAAACTAGAAGCACGGCGAAAAATGACGACGCCCTCCGCGGCTCCGCCTCCGCTAAATATAAACCGGACCGAACCCAACTCCTCCACAATTGCGCCGGTCCGGCTCAAACGCATTGCGAATCTAAAGATCAAATCATATCGCGGGATAATACGCGATCAAACAAGACGAGATGCTGTTTAATCCGGCGTCCGAGGCGGCCGTGCTGGACAGCATCCAGCACCACCTCCTAGAGGAGCCCGCGGCAAGCGTGGCGCCGCGGCCGGTGTACTGCCGGAGCTCGAGCTTCGGGAGCCTCGTGGCTGACCAGTGGAGCGAGTCGCTCCCGTTCCGCCCCAACGACGCCGACGACATGGTCGTGTACAGCACCCTCCGCGACGCCTTCTCCCGCGGCTGGCTCCCCGACGGCTCGTTCGCCGCCGTCAAGCCCGAGCCCTTGCCCTCCCCTGACTCCTACAACAGTTCTTGCATCGGCGGCTTTCTTGGGTCTTTCGAGCCAGAGACGCCGGCCGAGGTGACGTCGACGACGCCGGGGAGAGAGGAGACCGAGGCCGCAGCGGCGGCCTCGAGGGGGAAGCATTACAGGGGGGTGAGGCAGCGGCCGTGGGGCAAGTTCGCGGCGGAGATCCGGGACCCGGCCAAGAACGGCGCGCGCGTGTGGCTGGGCACGTTCGACACCGCCGAGGACGCCGCCGTGGCGTACGACCGCGCCGCCTACCGCATGCGCGGCTCCCGCGCGCTCCTCAACTTCCCGCTCCGCATCGGCTCAGAGATCGCCGCCGCCACAGCCGTGGGCGACAAGCGGCCGTGTCCCGAGCCAGCGAGCTCTGACGCTTCCTCTCCCTCATCCTCCTCCTCCGGGTCGCCGAAGCGGAGGAAGAGAGGCGAGGCCGCGGCCGCGTCCATGGCCATGGCCCTGGTACCGCCCCCGCCGGCGCAGGCTCCGGTCCAGCTGACCCTCCCGGCTCAGTCGTGGTTCGCCGCCGGTCCGGTCCAGCAGCTAGTGAGCTAAGCGGCGAAGTAACTAGCGATCGTGTTCGATCGTGACTCGTGAGCATTTTGTTGATTGATGATGGCTTGAACAAGCTCAGGAACCGAGCATCAAGAAGGGGCAACGCATTGTACCAAGAAATATGACGAGTTGGAGGCAGTTACGCCATTGTCATCAGGACGTTCCTGGGTTGGGTCGCGTCGAATTGTTCGTCGATGGTTGCTGCCTTCCTGTAGTAGTGAATTGGAAAAATCACCAAAAAAAACAGAGAGAGAGAGAAAGGAAGAGGATTTTTTTTGTTTGTCTTGTGAGAAATTAATCAAATTATTAGTGTTGAGTTCTGAGTTAAGTATTGGCGTCGTCACATTAGAATTTAGAAACGAGTCCAGTGGAAATTGGTATCTTAGACCCTGTTTGGTATAGCTCCAGATTTCAGCTCTACCTCAAAGCTGGAGCTTGTAGGCTAAAATAAAGTGAATTAAGTTTATATTTTTAGTCTAAAATGTAAACAAGATGACCCATCTAAACACTCTTAATGTACCCACAGCTCCAGCTCCATAAATTTCTAAAGCTAGGAATACCCTGCTCCACCAACTCCACGGATTTTGGTGGAGCTGGAGCTATCCCAAACACCCCTTATTTACGAGGGAAGGTGGCAAGGGGGGCAAACCTTTCTACTTTCTAGAAGGGATAATATTCTTTATTCTTTGGTGTAATAGTTACAATATCATCGATTCCTTCCTAAATTGGCATCTTTGCAGTTCATATTACTAGTTTTGTAAAAACAGGTGACGGTGCATTACCGTTGTTTGTGCAAATCAAACTGGAAAAGAAATGATTGTGCTATCGTTAGGATAGGATTGCACTTTTTTTTTACAAGATAGACGGACAGACACATAGTACTAGCACATGACACGTATGGACAGTGCGCCCCGTTGACTCAAAATATATGGCTAACCTTAGCCTTACAGTCGCAACTCGCAACTCACATGAGAGAAGAAATACCGAAATACCCTAAAGTAAACTAAACTGAAGATTTGGTCAACAGACAGACAGAGACCGGAACTCAAAACCAAAGCTGAACATTTGGTCAACAGACTCAACACTCAACACAGACAGAGACCGGAATTCGAAACCAAGATCACATAAACTAGTAGTCTAGTACTACCTCCATTCAAGTTTGTTTTGTATATTTTTTTTCTGACACATAAATCAAGAAAATATTTAAAATAACTTATTTACACATAATTATTATCACTAAGCATTATATTTAATGTATGTATATAGAGAATATGAAGTAAAGATAGATATTTGTTAGGGTATATAGAGGATATCACACTAATTTTATATTGAAATATAAAATATGTCATATATTTATTATTATCACTAAGCATTATATTTAATATATGCATGTAGAGAATATGAAGTATAGATAGATATTTGTTAGGGTATATAGAGAATATCACACTAATTTTGTATTGAAATATAAAATATACTCTATATTTATAGACATAATTATTTTAAAATACGTCTAATAAATTTGGACGGGAGGAGTAGCTTAGTATTTCACCGCCCTGGATTAAACAAGCAAAAAAGTTGGTCGTGCAAGATTAGCACGCACTCGCGATTAATTAATCCGCCTTTGCTTACTAAAGGCCACCGTGATGTGCAATCTCTGTGGGTCGGTGTAGCCAGAGGGCAACTTTGAGGCACAAAAGACTCGAGATATCGTTTTATAATTACGCCAGAATAAAATATAAACAACCATGGGCGGAACGCACCCCCAAAAATTTGAGAACCAGGGATCAATGTTCTTTGTTGAGGAAGAAAGAACTGTGTTCTCTGTTGAGGAAGAAAGAACTGTCTCCTTATTGTTTAGGTTACCATGTTCTATCTTCAGCTGATGATCGGACATTTGGACTTTTTTTTTTTTTTGAAACTGAAGCCGTGATTATATTAGAGGAGAAACACAGAGTTTAAGGTACAAAGGTGTGGAGATTGCACCCGAGAGAGAAGAGATGGGGGTTTGGGGGGAAGAAAGGGAGATCGCAGGCTGTTAAGGTTGTCGATGCAGATTTTTCCCTAAATGAGTTGCTCCTGCAGACCCAGTTGGCAGCCTCATCTTTGATGGATTGTAAGATTTGGTCGTGAGATGTCCAATTCCTCTGGAAGATTCTGTTGTTGCGCTCTTTCCACCATTGCCAGCATATGAGGATTATGAGGGATTTAACGCTTTTGTGGGTGGTGGATCTGCTAGCTATTTGGTGAATGTTCCACTACTCGAGGCCTGCAGATGGCTTCTACTGGTCCGGGTGAAGAGATGGTATGTTAGCCCACCGCGCAATGGAGGACCACATACTGCGAACTTGGGTACATTCTACGAAGAGGTGGAAAACCGATTCTAAGTTCCGACAGTACATTTGACAGAAATATTGGTTGGGCTATCTCCTGAGCTGTAGACGCTGTGCTGTCCATAGCCGGTTTTGATGTGCAGGCCAGAAGAAGATCTTACATCGCAGCGGGCCCCATGCAGACCAAATGGTATTGATGAAAGTTTTTTGTATGCATCCATGGAACTACAAGCGGTACACGGAAGCTGCTGAGTAGATGCCACCTGGGGTTTGTGTCTAAATGATGACATCATCCACTTCTGGGCGAAGATGCACGGACTGTACCTTGGACCATAGGTTGACGTATTCCTATAATAGTTGCAGGCCGAGGTGATGGCGGATGCCACGAATTCAGTTATTATTTTGCAACGCATCCATTTGGACGTTTGTAGTGATGATCTCTATTCCTGCTTGTTTTCATAATAGAAGCAAAATATGCATTAGATTTTGTGTTCTTCGCTATAAGTTAGCTATCTCATTAGAAAGTCTAAAGAAATAATGTGGAATAATCACTACTGAAATCTGTCATAATAAAAGCAAAATCTGCATTAGTTACTGTGTTCTTCCCTGTGGGTTAGCTATCTCATCAGAAAGTCCAAAGATATAATGTGCAAGGGCCGTTCGGCGGGCGGCACGGCAGGCGACGCAGCGGCAAACGGCTCGGGCCGTCGGGTGAGCGGCGTGGTAGGCCGCGTGCAGACAGTGTAGGCGACGCACAGCGCGGCAAGTGGCTCGGGCCTTCAGGCGGGTGAGCATCGCACGGTGCAAGGCAAGGGGGGCGACATAGCAAACGGTGCTGAGGCACGGAGGCCAACACGACGAATGGCGCAGGCGCTCAGTATACAACAAGCAAGATGTTTAAATAATGGACCTCATGCTTATCCATGATAAAGAGAGTCATTAGTAGTATGGAGAAGGATTACTTCGATTTGGTTCCAGTCAAAATCAGATGTCAGGCATTCTGCTCAACAGCAAGCCTTCAGTCACCTTGGAAGTCATAGAATTGAAATGTTTTTATAACCAGGGTACGAGAGGGAACTTCAGAGAACTGAAGGCACCGATTCACATCCCACTTGCCAAATAGTGCACTGCTCTGTTTACATTTGGAAGTATAAATTCTATGGAATTCCACAGGATTTTACGGAAATCAATGTAAATCGTCCAAAATTCCCATATAGTTCCAGCGTTCCAAGCAAAAGCCATTGCGTTACTGCAGCAAAACGACGGCGTACATGTCCTCGGATAAACTGATAAACAAACGAAATTCCTCGATCCCTTGCCCCTCTTCCGAATCAAGGTGACGTATACCCGCATATCCCAATTTTTTTCAGCTCTCCAACAAATTAATCGCATCAACCCAGCCAGTCCAGTCTTAATGCTGACTCAACGTGACGGTGAAATATGAGGGCATAGCATTAACCTGTAAAGACGAAAAGATGATGCGCACGAGCGGAGCGTAGACCGTCTAGAACACAAAGCGATCGACCGGTGTTGATCTAATGATCTTAGCTCACGAGAAACAAAACAGAATAAGCAATCTTGTGAGAACATCCGTGGCGTGGAGGGTTGAACGTCTTCTGACCGTCGCTGATCCTTCGTCGTCTTTGCCTTCGGATACCAAATCCCCGTTCTGATTTATACCACAACAAACGAGCAAAGCTTTTCCAGTCTCCAGCCGTAGCTTCCCAAAGCACAGCAGAGCTGAGCAGCATCCGAATCAGCCCGTGCAAAGCTGTCTAGGACTCTAGGCCACCGAGTGGCTGTCTCAGCTCGTTGACACCGTGCCAATGGTAAAAAACAGCAGCTCCGACGAGCGACCCATCGAGAGTAGGGATGGCAAGGAGAAAATCCCCGCGAGGAGCGTCCTCCCATCCCCGATCCCCGATAAGCAAAATTTCTTCGTCCCCGTCCCCGTCCTCGTACACGGGGCTTAATTCTCCCCCGTCCCCGATCTTCGACGGGTTTGTGGGGCCCCGACGGGGAATAATCCCCGAAAATGCTATATAAAAGATCACATGCTACATGAATGAATCACTAGAGTAATAGTGCATGTGTGGTTGAAGTGTGAGTGGATCACTAGAGTAATTCATATTTAGCATATTTATTAATAATAACCTCACATATATATTTTTTCTTTTGAGAATGATCATTTACTTCCACCTATTAGTGATAACACGGGGACGGGGACGGGGATCGGGGACGAGGAACGGTGGAACGTCCCCGTCCCCGCGATCCCCGACGGGGACAATATTTTTCCCAATAAGCCCCCGCGGGGAGAGATTTCCCCCGTCCCCGTCCCCTAATAGGGGAATTTCTCGCGGGGAAACGGGGATCGGGTCCCCATTGCCATCCCTAATCGAGAGAGAGAAACCACGTTAAAACCAGGCCGGGGTCTGTCAAGGCACGAGCGTGGCGCAGTTGTAGCATCACATTAGCAAAGAGAAATTTTATAAAATATTATACTAGTAAATATATGATGGACAATAGAAATCAAATCTAACTGTTAATTCATAAGGGTATTCCTCGTACTACTCTACCACCAAAGGAATTATAAATAAATACTAATTAATAAAGAACTCAAATGGTTCCGGCAACCGACCAGATTCTACAGCGCTTCACATTACCGGCAGGTTCGCCATCAGTCTTAGATCGCGCACAGCTCGACTTCGTCTGTTCGTCATCCCATTTCCTTGGACCAACCCCTTCGCACTTCGAACTGTAAGGCTCTGTACCCAGTGTGGATTTTGCTTCGTATCTCAGTAAACACCAACCACCGCGCCAGGATTGTCATCCCATCAGAGCCTCCAACTTTTTTCCTCGCTCCTCACGAAAGGAGCTGCCTCTATCTTCTTCCAATCTTCCATCGTCATCCCAACCAAAAGCCAGCGAAGAGAGATCATAAACTACAGCAAAATGCGCTTCCAATTTAGAGCTTATAATTCGTATGGATTCAAACGCCTTTGGGAAAAAGGGAGCTCGCGAAAGCAGACGCACTACTGATCCGCGAAAGTTGAGGACGAAAGGGGAAACAGTGGAAGGTGACACCGCGACACGATGCATCCAGAGGCCTAGAGATGAGCATGCATACGCCGGTCTGGACTCCTTTTTCCTTAGCCGTGTATACTTCGATCCTTCGCGTGAGATACCCCTTCCTTTCGAGCCGACAACCCACGATTGTTTTTTTTAGTACAAGTGAATGGAATTAAGAAATGCCGAGGTCCTGCTCGATGGCAGCCAGGCTACCATTCTACCTGGTTCCATCCCCACCGAGGAATTAGCATGGAATAGGGCCTAATAAGAACTTGGATTCGGATGGTATTGAGATTAAAATCATAAATTTATTATATGATTACATAAAAGTAAGCAAATTTATTACTAATGCACAAGACGGTGGAATCTGGACTCTATTGCCATCCTGTATGCATGTGGGCAACGCCAACGAGAATTTGGACTCGTCACCTCCCAAGTGCTAGTACTGAGTTAGCCACGTACTCACGTACATTGAATACTTAAAGACGAGGACACGTATACGTTTTAACCTGCACCGTCAGTAGCATCCAACACGGTTTCATATTCGTATGTGCGCACAGTTTGTCTCGTGTACTGAATGAATATATACTCGTACCGACACTAGCTGCATACACTCCGCTCGAACAGTGGAGGGAACAAAATAAGCCACAGGGATGTACGTACGTGGCTGTGGGCTTCCGGTGGACCAACAAAACCCTAAAATGCCTCGCGTTTCGTACACACGATCGACAAGGGCAACATCTGAATAGGCGAAATGCTCCTTCTCTTCCTACCACTTTCCTATCATTCTTCGGAGCTTTAATTTGCTTTTCTTTTGTTCCAATCTCCGTTATGTGCTGTGTTCATAACCAACGACGCGCCATTCAATCCGCCAATACCGATAAGTACGCCCCCTCTAGCACTACGACGACGCCTCCTAAACCTACTTACTCCAGCTTAGCTTCTGCAGTGTTCATAACCAACGACGCGCCATTCAATCCGCCAATACCGATAAGTACGCCCCCTCTAGCACTACGACGACGCCTCCTAAACCTACTTACTCCAGCTTAGCTTCTGCAGTGTTCGCCTCTGGTAATTAGTCCCACATCGCTCACTCGCGCCACCTCCCTCGCGATAAAGAAGTACGTACCTTGCTCTCGAAACGGATTAATGGGAGCCGCCTCGTCGCGCCAAGAAGACGCCGGCCGGGCGGCCGCGCGCGAGCACACGAAGCGGTGCAGGGAGCGGCGCCGGCTCATGAAGGAGGCCGCGCGGCTGCGGCTACAGTTCGCGGCCTCGCACGCGGCGTACCTCCGGTCGCTCAGCCTCGTCGCGTCCACCCTCACCCGCTTCGCAGTCGGCGAGCCGCTCCCATTGTCCGACCACACGCCGCCAGCCGTGCTCGTCCACCGACCGGTCGTCGTCCCATCCTCGCCGCCGCCGCTCCTCTGCTCCATCGAGCAGCAGCAGCGCGAGCAGGAGGACGGCGGTGGTGTTGCCGAGGTTGGTGGCGGGGCGTCGTCGTGGGCCACGCGAACGGAAGGCGTCGGCGGCGGGGAGGAGATTAGGATTGTGGTGAGGCATCGCAGCCTCGCGGAGGTGGCGGCGGGATTGGAGGAGTACTTCGTCAAGATCAGCGTCGCCGGCGACGCGGTGTCGAACCTCCTCGAGGCCAGCAACGCCGAATTCAAGAGTACGTAAGCCACTTCTTCACACACTCGGCACACTTTCTAGCAGCATTGATATGGTCAGTGCCTCAGTGGCCAATAGAACAATGTGTGTGTGTGTGTGACATTTCGGGCGTGCAGCGGTGCGTGTGGCATCTTAACACTCAAAACAGACATTTAACAGAGCACGCACGAGTTGCAAACAGAAGCTTTTATAATACATGGTTGTGAGTCACTGGTTTGCCTGAATTTTACTGCAGGTGGATCGAACAGCTTCTTGGGGGCGCTCTGCTGCCTGTCGGCGCCATCGGTAGCACACGACCGCATTGACAGCATGAACGGTGGGCAGAGGCATAGCTCCACCTTGCAGCAGCTCCTGGCCTGGGAGAAGAAGCTGTACAGAGAGGTCAAGGTGAGTTGATAACATATCAACAAACTTGGTTCCTGCATCGCATGCACATATATTGCGAATGATGTGATCTTGCAATGCAGGCGAGGGAGCGGCTGCAAGTCCGGCACGACAAGAAGCGCGCGGAGCTGCAGGACCAGGAGAACAGCAGGAAGGTCGACGTCGACATCGAGAAGCTCAAGGCCACGTGGGACAGGGTGCACGCGCAGCTCACGACCACCTCCCAGGCCGTGGACGCGACCTCCTCTGCCATCGCCGAGCTCCGCGACACCCACCTGGCGCGCCAGCTCCTGGGCCTCTGCCACGCCACGCTCGACATGTGGAGGGCAATGCGCCAGCACCACGAGGCGCAGTGCCTGATCGCGCAGCAGCTGCGCGGGCTGAGCAGCCGGACGTCCATGGAGCCCACGACGGAGATCCACCACGAGGCCACGCGGGCGCTCGAGGCCGCCATGGCCGTCTGGTGCGCGGCACTGGGCCACATGGCCAAGCACCAGCGCGACTACGTCCACACCTTGCATGGCTGGCTCAAGCTGACGCCGGCCAACGGCGTCGCGGCCTCCCCCGTCGCCGCCGAGCTCACCGCCTTCGTCGACCGGTGGGTACAGGTGCTCGAGCGCGTGCACTGCGCCGGCGTGCTCAAATCGATCAAGAACTTCACCAGTGCCACCCGCGCGCTCTACGCGCTGCAGAGCGACGAGCTGCGGGTGGCGCAGCGCGTCCGGCAGTACTCCCGCGAGGTCGACCGCAAGTCCCGGATGCTGCGGCAAGTCGAGAAGAGCTACTACGACTCGTACGTGCCGGCGGGCATCTCGCTGTGGCACCGGGGGAGGCAGTGGAGGGACGACGACAGGCAGGTGCACGACGCGCGCAACGAGGTGGTGCAGCGGAGGGAGGAGATCGCGGTGTGCCGGAGGATGGTGGAGGACGAGATGAGGAGACACGCCAAGGCCATCGACGCCACGAGGTCGGCGGCGGTCACCGGCGTGCAGGGGACGCTGCCTGCCGTGTTCCAGGCTATGGCCGCGTTCTCGGCGTCGCTTGCGCATTCGCTGGAAGCTGTGTGCAGGCAGGGTACCCATATGCAGTAGCTACATACACGTTGATTCATTTGCGTTGGCGATTTTCCCTTTTACCAATCTATACATGTCAAAGATTCAGATGAAGTGCTGGTAGGATTTAGAAACACGAAACAAATGAGAGAACAAAATCGAGGCCTCAAGAGTTCTGCCGTTTGTGACCATGCATATTTTTATCAAAACCCCTGTACAAAAATACTTTTTGGTTTTATCACAAACCCATGTATATTTTTGCCAATAAATCTTGCGTCGGAAGCTGCTGTTGGTTTGGAACTGGAAGGAATAATAACAACGACAAAAAACTGTCCTGGAAATACCATTGTTTTCACTCCAGCAACTAATACTCTATTTCGATACAGAAAACAGGAAAATTCATAAGTCTACGATTGCAGCTCTATCAGGATTAAAAAGACGAGAGTATATCAACCAAACATATCAAGGTCATATGATCGGAAATTTGTGCAGAGGGCACAGTTTTACTTTTATGCAACTGTAGTCTTTCCCCTTTTTTTTTCCTTCAGAGTATGCCGACCATCAACCCATGGGAAAACCTATCATTTGCAGCTTACATCACTTCTTTGAAAGAGCCATAACGTTGAAGTTCATTGAGTCAGGGTTTGCCGCAATTCTGGCTTTGATGACTTTTGCAGCATCCTGAAAACAAAATTAAAGTATATTCCATATTTATCATAGCAACACAAGAAGAGAGAGAGAGAGAAGAAAACAGATAGAAAATACACCCAACGCCATAAATCGTAAGCATTGTGAATGTAAAACACCGGGAAAGATGAGAAAATGCTAAACGCTATGCTTAATGCAGAGTATCTTTTAGCATGCACCCTCAAATAGATAAGACTCATAACTTCCATTCACAAAAGAGAGAATAGCAGCAAACTAACTGCTAGCACAACAGGCAAAACAAGCTGCTAGCACAACAATAAATAAGGGTAGAAATATCTGAGCATCTTATTGTATGCCATAAATTCGAAAATAAAAGATGGGAAACAAGTAATACGCAAGGAAATATTTGACCTGCAGCAATGTATCAGGTGATGATGGGCCATGAGATATCGGTTGCGATTTTCTTCCATCAAGCTCGTAAAGTTTACCTGTTGCATGCCATAAAAAGATTATTTTTGTTAAGTTGGCCAACAAAAAGATGACTACTCTTAACAATAAGCTTTGGCATTTAAGTAGAGACTATTATGGTACCTACCATCAACACAAGAGAAACATACAAAATGTTCATTCACCTCAACATTGGCCTGCACAAGAAAGACAATTAAAATGAAAGTCAAAAGAGGGGGATGCGAGACAAACTTTTGAGGATATTACTGCTATGGGCACATTTCTTATCTTCCCCCTCGAACCCCATTTAAATTTATTCCACGATTACACCGAGAAGGTACTATGGTATTGTAATTGGTTATTCCTTGAAAGGATAGAGTTTATAGACTGTCCTTTGTTACAGGAACAGCCCTCCCAAGCCCCACACTCCAAGCTGAACTTGTGCACGAGTGCATAGAAGCTATCTAATTCAGCTCATGTATAATGGCATTCTAGCGGCAGCATGTACCATCAAGAACACGAAGTGATCCGAACTGACGAATGTCAAGATGACATGATGGCGATATATCAGGTTAACTAGTTAAACTCAACAGAACAATGTTTGATGCTATCTTGCAATAATGGACATATCAAACAGAGTGGAATGGGAGTGGTTACGTCAGTGTCACCAGCAGAAGCAGCAATGGAATGAGCAGCCTCCATCTCACCATCCTCCTCAAGAAAGGCAGCACGCTGAATATAGCAAACAGTTTGTACATTAGGACAATACAAAAGTTGACTGAAGACTGCAATGAATTGTAGTATGTCAAATACTAACCTGGACTGGATCCATATCAGCTGTTTGTTTAAAAAACCTATCAAAATATGACCCATCAACTGCAAAGAAGAAAATGGTAATTAAATCTTGCTATAAGCCAAAGTAGTCAGAATTCAAAGCTGGAGCAACTAGGTGACATATCCATGTAAGCCAATGCTTAGGTTCATAGCATATAAGCAAAAAGGTGAAGGATAAATAGAATAGACTATTGGAACAAGTCTGAAGCAATAAAAAGCATGTCTTAGCATAAGCGTATAATGTGCCATAACCATAAAGCCAGATCACGGTATGGACTATAGAGTCGCCTGATTTATGATGAATATCAAGAAAAGGGCAGGCGAAATAGCAATGAAACTGACGTATTGCTACAATTTTCTCCTACATATGCTGATTGTCTGATATCAATACCCTCAAGTCATCAATCCATTTCACCAAAGCTTTGTTCATTTTCAGTAAAAGCAGGAAAATGGGATATACTTTGAAGCTTGACAAACCAAACAACTTATTTATATTATCATATAATAAAATTGTCACTGCGAGAACAAAATAGACAAGGATGCTTGCCATTTACTGTCTGGGTAAACTAATATAATTGGATCATCGAAAAAGCATCACTTGAGTACCCTTGTCCTGTCTATTGGATTATTTCTATCTGACAGCTTTCCTTGTGTAACATATAAGAGAACACTTTGTGACATAATGACTCAATTGTAGACCATAGGATGTAGCCAATTAGCCATTAGTTAAATGAGAACCCAAAGTTATAATAATTACCCAGATTGATTTTGGATGCAGCATTCCCTATTGCATGAATAACACCAACTGTGCCACATGCGTTGCCAACAGTCTGCTTTGTAAAGTATACCTTCTTGCTTGAATCCTGCACATCCAGTTCTTGGATTAAGAAAATAAAGTGTATCTATATTCAGTATTCACCACTCGGCAATATTTTTGCAATAAAAAGATCCACATATTTTAACACGTGCCCAAGGTGAAAACCAGTGAACTACAAATTGATGTGCAGTTTGGCATTATGCATCAATGGAGTAAAAGAGCACTTGATATATCTAAATTATCATATATTTTGACACTTTCAACATGCAGGATGAATGGATTAGGAATCAAGGGAGGCCGCTCAAAAAAAGGGAGAAATTTAGTAGTTTCATTGGAATGTGAAACATGTTTACAGAACCAAGCACTGCAAAATGCAACATAGACTGGGTTCCATAAAAGGCTTCCAGTAACATGAAATATGATTGGTAGAATACAACATATTTTGTTTGATTATGCACTCTCTTAAAGAAAGTCGCGCTGTAAGAAATGGGGTACACTACACTCAGGCGACTAATATAATTTAGTTTAAAAACAAATCGCCACGCTTTGTGCCTATGAAAAGTTGGCTAGTTACCTAAGATATTGTACGCACACCACAGCTTTGACCTCAAACAAAACAACATCCTAACTTCCTAACCAGTTGTGGCGCCATGGCTATTAAGGTGCTAAGGCAAGACGAGGCGCCAAGGCACCACCTGGACGCCCAGGCGATGCCTCGGGCGCCTGAGGTGACGCTGCAATGCCACAGCAACATGAAGAAAGAGATAAAAACGTTACATGCAGAAGAAAAGGAAGGAAAATAAAAGAAAAAAGATGAGAATAAAGGGAAAAGAGAAAGTGGCCTGGCCAAGCCATTTTAAGCCAGGATATAAATAGTCTTAACTCTTAACTATAAATGCTGTAAATAAGAAAAGATATATAAAAAAGAAGCAACATGTCCATTGATCATTTACATGCATCCTCATTTTAAGCCAGGATGTAATAGTCTTAACTCTAAGTGATGCAAGAGAATCACTATTAGCACTATTTGACACGAAACAATAAAGGAAGATCATGTTTGCACCTAAAATCGCCATGCGCCCAGATACAATGTTTTATTTAGAAATGCACATGGATGTGCCTTCTGGCGTAAAAAAAACTCGTTGACAACCATGATCAAGTGAAATGATCTCTCCTCACTAGGAGCGAAAACGGAATGGAAAGTTTTTGACCGTTCTGGTGAAAAACGGAACGGAGCCTTTTTTTGGAAACGGAAATGGAAATTTTTTGTAGAAATGGAACGGAAATTCCGTATAAATGAAACCGGAATTTCCGAAATCTGGCCCATCAGGCGGCAGCCATCACCCCCCGACTCCCCTCGTCCTCCCCGACACCCGCGTGGCCCCCCACCGGCGGCCCCCCATCGCGCCTCCCCCTACCGTGTCTCCCCCCACCGGCGGCCTCCCCCTACCGCATCTCCCCCACCGGCGGCCTCCCCCACCGCGCCTCTCCCTTGTCCTCCACTCCCCCTACCATGCTGGCCGTCACGGAGGTGAGCTCCAGATCTGGTGAGCCCACGAGGGCTGCCAGCGCCGTCGGATCTTCGACATGGTCATCCCAATCCGTGAAACATCGGATTTCAGACAAGAAGAAGATAGACTTCTTGTCCTCCAATTTGGGGATCTGGCTTCCCCGAATTGGCTCCGATAAGTTCTTGACTTCAATCAGGTATACCATCTTTCTTCAGATAATTTCTTGACTTCAATGCAGGGTTGCTATCGATGATGGCAACTCTCAGATGTTTGGTCAATGGCATATTGGCTGCATGTAGGATAAATAAGCATGTGAGAAACTTAAATTTATGTGTAGAAACTGGTGGTTATAATCTGAAACAACTCTCGTTGCATAACCCTATGGGTCTGAATTGAGACAAATACTCCGGTTCTTTGGGATTGTCGCATTCATACATGAGGTGCGGCTCTGATACAGCCATCAAAAACTACCACGCTGCCTGACAAATAACATTGGTAATACTCCACATTGAACTAGCATAGAGAATCCTTAGATAATTAATTCGTCTAGTGTCAAAATTTTCTTTTATAATTAACGCAATGAAAATGACAACCACAAAGATATCATGTACAGGTCAACGGCCTTCAGAGTTGAGGGATTGAACACAGAGCTGAAAGATGAATGTGGACAGTATGTTAGTGTGTTGAATTTTCTTAATGCCATAAGGTTGATTGGGTGAACTTAACTGAGGGATCATGACTGCATGACTGATACGCTATTGGTTTTGCTGGCCAAAATGGTCCTGTTAATTTGACAATATTTTTTGTTTCAGAATCTTATTTTAGTAGTTGTTTTACTGAACTTCCTCATTTTTTACTGAGGATACGCTTGGATTTGACTTGGTGGAAGTACCTTGTGCGGTTGTGCCCCTATGTCCACTAAAGATAACCCAATGAAGTTGTATCGCATTGCATCTGCACATCATGTATTTTCTCTTCTGCTCAAAATTCAATTTGTGTCAATCCATCTGGGAGCTTAGGGCCTGTATTGTTGGTATGACTGAATTTGAGCCAAGGATCAGAATTCAGAACCACTCTGACACCACTAGTTTAGTTGTCCAGCTGTGTAGAATTAGTAGGAAGGCTAAACTGATTTTGCCAGGGTTTGGCACCTCCCTTATATTTCAATTTGATTGCCCAGCTGTGTAGAATTAGTAGAAGGCTCAATAGCTAGATGAATAGCCTAGAAGGTTAGTGTAGCTAGAGATGTAGTTGGGTGGATTTTCCTCTGTTTTGGTGCTGAACTTGGTTGGCGGTGTTGTATATCCTGCTATTTCGGTGAAGATTTTCTTAAGAGTGTATCAATGCTTTGATGTTTGTAATAGGTTGTCTTAAGATTTAGGTTAAGGATTAACTGGTTTTAGTCTTGCAGGACTAAATCTACTATATCGTTGCTCTATGCTTTCCTTTGTCTTTATACAACCAATATGTTGTTTGTGTCTAGTGTTAGTTGATTTCAATGGGCCTACTGTATCAATTTTCTGATGGGTTAGATCTAGGGGTACATCTGTACATGTGTGCAGTGTGCTTGTTCAGTGCCTAGAAAGGGCAGGTGTGGCTATAAATGGGAGGTAATTTTAATTGGATGTTATTGAACAACTAGAAATTGTTATGAGTATACCTTCTTGTCACTGGCAAACTTAAATTACTGCAATTCATTGTGGTTGAACCTTTTCCGCTTGCTGGGGTCTGGAAATATCATCTTAATGAACTTCAGCCAGTGGTCCATTACTTGATTATCTTGTAATGATCTTTTTTCAGCAAGCAGCCCTTTAGTTCCCGGTCTTTGATTCTATATAATGTTTTCTTCTCTAGGCCTTTCATTCAAGTAAGTTTACTGCCTGTTCTCCCCCTTTTCTGTTTGCTGCCTGCTCTCCACCCTTTACATTTTCATTCAAAGTTGGTACATTTGGATAAGTCGTCTACTATGTTCTTGTGGAATTTTCCGCTTTCATTTCCGTATCCGCTCCGCATCCGTTTATGGGATTTTCGATTCCGTTTCTGTTACCGGTAAAAAATGTGGAAACGGAAACGGAATAGCCATTTACCGACCCTTTCCGTTCCGTTTTCATCCCTACTCCTCACTGACCATATCAAACATGTCTTGGTGTTTAAATAAAACTTAGCAATTCTAGATAACCACTGCATGCTATTCCAGCCATCTCTGGAGTTCACTTTATGGAGCTGAAAGCAGAAGGCATTACTGCAATACATCGCATGGTATTTCGTGTTCAGTAAAAGACATCAATCATTACCAACTTCAACAATTACTGCACCCCTAAAACTTACAAACAGAAGCCATTGCCCCTGAGTTGCTGACGCCAATATAATTGCAATGCAGCATTGTACAAAATAACATACACGTCACAAAAACCCAGACTCCATTCCAAACAATCGAGGACCTGTCCTGACCCTATAGAGAGTTGATACAACAGCTTCCTAGTTTCCAACTAGACCTCTTTTTTGCATATAGTTCAGAGCAGCGATCTATACCAGAAAGCATCACACCGTGGGGGAGGCATTCTGTCCAACACATTAGATGCACTACGAAGAAAAAACAGGACAGAACGATACAACCGTACCTTGCTCCCGGCCGTGGAAGTGGCAGAAGAGCCGGATTCCTCCTCCTCATCAACGTCCTGCTAGCCCCATAAAGCAACAAAGTCATCATCCTCTTCGCATCACATAATCCAAAGCGAAGTGAACCCCTCGAGCGGGACACGAGAAGTTTTACCAGGGAGGTGAGCGGGTAGAGGAAGAGGACGGCGAGCACGGGCTGGGGCACCATGACGAGCAGCTCGTCGTCGAGGCCGTAGACGTCGGAGAACTGCGCCTCCCCCTCGGAGACTCCCAGCCCCCACATGAACTGCACGCACCAGCACCGCCCACGAGGCGAGGCGGCGGAAGCGCCATCTGTGAGTCAGCGCGCGGCCCGAACGGGAAGGGAACGAAACCCTAGCGCCGGGGGAGGAGAGGTGCGCTCACCTGGTTCACGACGTCGGGGTTGGCCTCGAGGGGGATCCACCGCTTCCCCATCTCCTCCGGCGAGCGGCGCGGCGGAGGAAGAAAGGAAGAGCCTGGCGACTGGCGACTGGCGAGATAGTAGGCGAGGCGTTTTCTTATGCAGCGCGGTGAAGCGGAAGCGCAAGTGGCGTACGCTGTACGCCTACGCCGATACGCGGCGCACGAACCGGAGTCCAGGGCCCAGGCCTCCCGGAGTCGGTGTCAAGTTGCTCAGCCAGTCTTCCAAAAATCTGGTTCGGGTCTTCTTTACCTGTTCAAAGGGAATTTAAACGAATTAGTTAAATATCCGTACATTACTATAGATAAAAAAAATAAGCTACTCCATTTGATCACAAATAGTTGTCATTTTAAACATTTGATACGGTCCTTAAAACTTAACTTTAATCACTAATTTTTATTGTAATATATTAAAAATCCAATAGAATTATAATATTATGAAAGTATGTTTTGAGATAAATCTACACATATGATTTTCATGCATACAATCTAAATATTTAAAAAGATATAGATAGCTAATGTTTCAAAAGTTTGACTGTACATATCCAAACCCGACAAGTTTTTGTGAACCGAAGTGAGTATATCAGTACATCAAGTAGTTATTATCGGGCTCAGCCTACTTCATACCATCGACTATGCCACTACGCTTGGTCAAGCTCCGCTCAAGCGTTACACTTTCTGTGGTTATGCTCGGCCTACACCGCACCTCAGCTTTGCAACCATGTCCGATCGAGTTTCTTCGTGACTTACATCATGCTCCTTTTCCGTTAATTTGTTAGGGGACATTATTGTTGTGTTTAAATTAGTTAGTTTGTTGTTTTTTATTAGAGATGTTTTATAATATAGGCTTATTTGTCGGCACCGAACTTTCTATAAAAGTAGGGTGGACGAATCGACGCACCAACGATAGATTCTCTTATGTAGTGGCGATTTCGTAGGAAAAAAAGACTTGCTAATTTTCTATTTTTGTTATTTTTTACTCCGTAACTTACAGTATAATACTAAATATCATCGTATTTGTGCAGCTATATGTGTTCAAACTTTTATTTAGTCTGGCACGTCGTTGACTTGTTTATTGTTTAAAAAAAAATAAAGCTGGTGTTTTAAAAAAAACTTCCATAGAAAATACGGAGAATCGCACCATTTCCCTAAAAAAACAATGCATTCTAATGGCACCGTACCATTTGAACTTCATGGTAGAGGATGCATGTCCCAGCCAGTAGGCCTAGGAATATCTGCGACCAGCCTCTTCCTTTCAATCGCTACTTCATCGCTAGATTATAGGTAATCTCTCTCTCCCCTGTTGTGATTTGCTTGGTTTCAAGAGATTATAGTTGGAATTTGGGCTCTATTCTAAACACAATATAATAGCTATTACTCAAGAAGGTAAGTTAATACAATAGGATCCGACGGGATTTTCTTGCGTACACGCAGATTTCCATTCCAAATGGAAAAAATTACGAAGTTCCCGAGCAGCCCCAACCCCAAACTGACTCAGATTCTACCCATGGCCCAACTATTTCCTCCATAATCAATAGGCCGTACAGCGAGCGCCTCTCACGGCCTGCAGATAGATCAACATCTCCCACCCACTTGGCACTCGTCTGACTCTCTTCCTCTGGCCTGCTCCAGGCACAAGCTCATGGCCCAAATCTCTCCCCCAACCTAGCCCTGGGCACCGCACCGCATCGATCTCCACGCCGTCGGTCGTGGGGGGTCGCCTCGGTCTCCGGAGGCCAGTCTAGGATGCCCTGGTTCAATCCACGTTGTTTCTACGGCATTTTGGACTTGTTTAGGAGAGTTGTAGCTTTTTAAAAAGCTATTTTTTTGTTATTTGGATTGAAAAGTAGCCATAGTTTTTTATAAGAGTCCATTTAACAAATAGTTAATTTTTCTCAGTAATAAATTACAAAAAGCAGATCCAACCCAGCTAAAAGCCAAAAGCTTTTATATATGACTTTTAGACCTATACAAAAATCATTTAAAAATTGAGCTGTCTAGGAAGTCTCGCTAGGTTTTAGAAGCTGAAGCTTACTTAAATCCCAAAACAGAGCCTTTATCCTCGTCTTCGCTGGTTGGGAAGTTCTCCCCGTCGCTGCCTCGTCTAGCTCCCGAGTCCCAACCGCCTCCATCCCGACCGCCGCCTCCACCTTCCTCCTCCCACTCCAGCGATGGTAACTTGCTGGCGAAGTCCTCTTCTCCCGCACCACTCGCCGCAAAACCCCAAGATTTTACTCGTCTTCGTTGATCAGGAAGTTCTCCCTGTCGCTGCCTCGTCTCACTCCCGAGTCCCAACCGCCTCACTCCTGACCGCCGCCTTCACCGCGCCCTTCCTCCTCCCACTCCGACGATAGGAACTCTCTGGCGAAGTCCTTTTCTCCACCACTTGCTGTAAAACCCCTGAGCAATTCCCCACTCTTTCTCTTCTCGTCATTCTCGAGGCCTCCTTGATCCATCCATCGCATCAGCTCTGCACCGAATCCCCATCACAAGGTGAGAAATCCTCTCGACGCCTCTGCCCTCCGGTCGCGATTTTGATTTGGGTTCAGCTCGATCGGTTCGGATTTGCATGTTTCACCGCCTCGGATCAGTGCGCCTCGATCTAATCGAGTTGTTGTGAGGTAGCTGCATTGTGAGTGATTGGTCATATATGATTGGTTGTTTGGTTACTGTCACCTTATGGTTTGATGCGTGCTGGTGCTAAAACATGTGGTAGTTTGTTGCTACGTGTGCCTTCTAGTTTGTACTGGTTGGGTTAGTGATGGTTTGATCTATCTAGTATTTTTGTTGGTGAGTGATGGTTGTTTAATAGCTTGAAGCCTTGGCGATAGGGCTTTTGCTTTGTTACGTTGTAGATTGCTCGTTTTTAGGTGTTCGAAGGTGATTGCCAAATCACGTTGGAGCCATCAAAGATAGCTATTGTTGTTACTAATATGTTGTTTTTAGTCCAACAAAAGCTTTAGGATTGGGCTTCGGGCCTCTATTTTTGTTTTTTGTGGATTATTCTTTTTACTGATATTGTTACCTGGCACTATTTTGATAAAATATGGTGTAACTTGTTGAAATAAAAAAAACTATTTTCTCTAGTTTGCTTTGCCTTCACTTGTAGGTCATGTTCAGGTTTACGGTTTAGAAAGCGTTTATCGTATGTATGGTTGTATAAAAGTATTTTTGATAATGTAGCAATTGGTCTATGCTAATTGCACTCTTTAGTCCAGTATGTGCTAAGGTCAGATAATGGGCAATGTGGTAAGTTTGCTCTAATCCCTTTACAAGGCCTTAGGAAGAAATTTTCAGAGGACAGGAAGGAGGGGGATCTTTTAGGGCAGCTGTAGAGGAATAAGTGGCTGCCTTAAGTGGACTTCCTTTTCATGTTGACACGGAGGCCACAACTGTTAACATCTAGATAATTCTATCTATATTAATGGTCAAACCTAAAAATGTTTGACCAACACAGATATTAAAACGACTTATATTTGACATGAAGGATGTAAAGATAGAAGACCATCTAAAAAAAATGGTTCCTCGATGATCTGAAACTAACCTTCCAAGTACTTCAACAGACTCCTTAATGGATGAAAATTAAAAGATTCAAACTTGGATTTGAATTGGCACTTTCTACATCATGGTTCTTGGGATGTGACATCAGCTATTTAATAATTTATCATGGACAATTTTGTTTGCGGAAATGTATTTATATTTAAATCGTAAATTTCCTTAAAAATATGGTCAAAATTTCATTGTTAATATTGATTCCTTTGTTACAAGAGCAACCAAGGCTTTATTTTTGCACCACATGAAAAATTGTTCATCGTTATTAACCGGAGATAATTATGTTTTGTAGATGTGTGTATGCTTTGTTCCAAACAATTAACCATTACTTTGTTGGGCGTAGTATGTTGTGTTATCACTGTTCTGCAGACTTCTAGCTTTCTTTTAGGATTTTATTTTGAAACCAACTTTCTCTTATGATCTGAAGCTTTTATTTATTTTTCTTCTCATATCAACTTAAGAATTTCTTGTTAGCATATATATTGTTTTATTTGACTGTGTGTTGTTCACTTAATGTACATTGGTTGTTGTGGAATTTGGAACATCAATTGGACAATTTCTCTCAGAACTACCTTTGTCGCAGGACATACTAATATGGTATTAGCTATTTTTCCTGATTTATCTACTTTGGCAGTTAGTAATGTCATGTCTAATCTGCACCGTACAACATTCCCACATAGAGTAGTGTATAAGCTGGCATCAATGCCTTCTTAATCTTCATCTATTTTTGTTTCTTTACAAATGATATGCCACCAATTACTTCAATACCATTTTATTGTATTGTATGGTGGGATGGTTTCTGAAACTAGGGATTACTAGCTTGAATTTGACTTTTGCATAAGTTGGACTCACGTAATACTTGAATCATGTGATGTGTGGATGTATGGATGCTACAAATGATTAATGTGGTTGAATGTAATAGATGTTTCATGCTATAGACGCAAGTAGGACTAGCTAAACTTGTTTGTATTTTACTCATGTGTGAATGCTTGTATGAATCTGAACTGAATATGTGGATGTATGGATTTGATCAAATGTTCGTGCAGATTTTTAACACCTCTTTCTCAATTTTCTTTCATGATTTATTTATTATTTTTTAATGATTCATATTTTTTCGAATCATTTCTAGTTTTTCTGATTTTCCTGAATTTTTCTATCTTTTATATTTTTGAAAAAAATTCAATGCCTGGGATTTTTATCCCTAGAGCTTCCAAACGATGGCAAGGAACATTTTTCGGCTAGGAATATTTCCCCGAGGGGTTGACGAGGATCCTATGTGCCCTTCAAATCCCTCTTGGGGATTTTCTTCCATGGGTTCCCTTCCCTAGCTTCCAAATAAAGCCTAAGAGTGAGCTTTGTCCTGGGGTTCTTTTCTTTGCTGTGAGCAATCTCATCCAAATCTTTCTTTCTGGGATGGATAGTCCAGTCCATGAAGTTTGTTGCGGATTTGTTTGCTATGTGGTGGAGTACTAGTAGCAGTTTATTTTCCTAAATTTATGGGGGTTCAACCGAACCCCTATGCCCCATGTTAGGTCTGCCCCTGCATGCAGCGGATTGGCAACTATGTCCATACGACTGGTGAAAGGTGCGCAGATTGCTAAGAGGAGTCAAGTGTTAGAAAGGAACTCTTTTAGTCCTATAATTATTATATGTTCAAGAGAGCTGCAATAGAAAATCTTGGATGAATGATAGATTGCTAAGAGTTGTTATGTACTCATATTTTTAATTTTATATACTGAATAATACACAAAGGAAGTCCATGGAAAAACCTGAACTTGTGATGGTGCTAGTGCTGTTTTTGCAAAGTTGGAGGTGGCCCAACAAGCAAAGCATGTTAAAACTTTAAAACATAAAGGACTTATACACGGTTTGAAGAATTATTCGGAGCATGTGACTTCACCCCCATTTTACAATTGTGCATTATGCAATCCACATTGGTCATTAGTCCAGGCAAGTTTCAGTAGCACAGATTGGGTGGAAAGAATAACTTTTTTTGCACATCTTGTGCCTATACACTTAATGGACCATCTAAAATATTCATGAAAATCCTGACAGACAATTCATGGTACCTACGCTTAATGTCATTTGTTCGGTACAGGTGAAATGGTTCTTTCCTAGTTTTGGCAATTTCTCCTCTCCTGTGAAATTGCTTTGTCAATAATGGCATGGTGCCAAATTGTTGTATTTCTAATGTCTTACACTTTCTACCTTTTGAATTTATCATGGAATTAACTAAAGCAATAAAAGATGCTATATTTTAAACACATGAAAACTATTGGACATGTCCTGCCACTCTGTTGCGGCCCAAGGGAGGAATCAAATTGCTGTGACCCAATGACCACAACACTTACGAGTGGGAGACCGGCAGGCGTGGTCCAGCGATGTCCAACCAGAACAGGATGAGAGAGTAGAAAAGGGGATAGGATAAGAGACTTCTTTATTATCTTCTTGATCTCAAAGCAAATGCACCTCTCCAATTAATAAAGGTGTCACACTAGGATGAGGAAGGCGATCACAAGGATCGCTAATAAACAATCTTGCGATCTTAAGGATCGCTTACTAACATATATAAAACTAAGGGAATTGCTAAACATCTGTCGCCTGTTTTTTTCCCTTTGATTTTAGTCACTTTTTTGTCCATCCGATCTGCATTTAGAAAGGTGATTTGAATCATTTATTTTCTATTAGGGTTCACCAATCCCATTTTTCTTTGTCTAGGTTAGAAAAATTATTTTTTATTTTTCTCTGTGATTCATTTATTTTCTATTAGGATTCATCAATCCCATTTTTCTTTGTCTAGCTTAGAAAAATTATTTTTTATTTTTCTCTGCATAAAAAGCGGCATGTATTGAGAGAGAAAAAATTGACTAATTTAACAAAAAAAATCAGTCGAATGTTAAGTAGACATTCCCCTCTAATAGAAGATTTGTTCCTAAGTGAAGTCTCTGGAAACATTATCTTATGTGCCTAGGGCAGGGTTTGCTGTCGATTCAGTTGCCTTGCACCGACGCCGGTACTTCAAGCCCCACATGACATCTCTCCCCTCCTTGCGAAGCAGCTCGTCCTCAAGCTGAAACTCGAGAAAAGTAGTGCGGAAATCGTCCAGTGGCTTCCATGAAGCATCAGCAGTAGGGCAGCCCTCCCACTGGACAAGCACATGACGGGCACAACGACGTAAGCTGGCCTTCAACACCTTTGCTGGCACCGGAAGAACACGACCATTTTGGATAGTTGGCAATGGTGGTGGTGTGGCCGGTGCGTGCCCTGGAATTTCTTGAGAAGGCCGATATGAAATACGTCATGAAGACACGCACCAGCAGGAAGCTCCAAATAGTATGCCACTGACCTGATCTTCTCAGTGATGCAGTATGGTCCATAAAAACGATGTGATAGCTTGCCGTGGTACTAGGTGCCGATGGAAGAGGTAGGTCAGTGCAAGAGGCGCATCGGACCTAATCGCCTACTTCAAAGGACAGCTCACAGTGGTGCTGATCATAGTGTTGCTTGGCAAATTGTTGGGCCTGCAGGAGATGTTCATGGATATCGCCATTCCAACCATTGTGTTGACGGTCGCCGGTTAAACACCGAAGGTACATCGTGATCACCTTATTGACATCCTCCCACAAAAGCCATTCCAACCATTGCGTGGACAGTCGTCGGTTAAACACCGAAGGTACATAGCGATCACCTTATTGACATCCTCCGTCTGGCCATCGGATTGCGGGTGGTAGGCTGAACTGAAGTGAAGACGGATGCCTGTAAGTTGAAATAATTCCTACCATAAGTTGTTGGTGAAGATCGGGTCCCGATTGCTCACAATGGATGTAGGAATGACATGCAGGAAGACCACCTCGTTGAAGAAGATAAGAACCACGAAACATGTGGAGTAGGGGTGCGCCAGGGGAATGAAACACACATACTTGGCAAAGCGGTCAATCATAGAAAGGACGACTGATTTCCCATGGACCCGAGTCAGGCTTACAATGAAATCCATTGCAATGTCGGACTACAGCCGGAAGGGGATGCCTAAAGGCTGCATAAGTTCGGTTTGGTGGAGATGTTTGGTTTTGTTTCGCTGGCAAACCATCCATGCTCGGATGAACTCTTGGATAATGTCGTGCACCGGGTATATGAAAATCGTGGTGGAGTTGGTGTAGTGTCTTCTGGACACCCTCATGTGTGCCATGGGCAGCCGCAAGAATGGTCGATAGTGACGATGAAGATGGCTGGAGGTACACTCTGCCGTCATAAGAGATGAGGTTGTCCATGATGCATACGGACCTCTAGGCTCTTTAGGCGCAAATCTGTGTGCGTGTGGACCTGATGGTAGCCAAAATGGAGGTCAAGTTTGGTGAAGAAACATGCATCCCTCAGTTCGTCTAGCAGCTTGTTGAGCGCGTCGACCACTGGAGTTGGAAATTTGTCCTTGAAGATGAGCTCGTTCAAGGCCCAGTAGTCGACGCAAAAGAATTGGAAGGCATGATTGGGAGGTATCCGAAAAGGTGGAGTTATGAACAGACAAGGGAATCAATCAGGCAATATAAAATGGAGCAAGGGGAACTGTGGAAAGCTAGACAACTACGTGAATACCGGCGTACAAATGGGCTATGCTATCAATGTGGTGAGAAATATGAATCTAACCATCACTTGCAGTGCAAAAAGAAGATGCAAGCACAGTGTCAGGCAATTGTAATGGAGAATCAAGAGGAAGTATTATCTGATGAAGTACTAGATTTGTTACAAGTAACTAAGGTTAGTCAGGAGGAGAATTACAATTTGTCTCTTAATGCTATTTCGGGAATTGAAGAAGTGGAGACTATACGCTTTTTAGCACTGGTTAGAAACCAAGTTATGCTGGTATTGTTGGACTTTGGAAGTTTGCACAGCTTTGTGAATGTGGGGTTCATACAGAGAATGGGCAGTAACTGTCAGAGGACTCAACCAATTGAGATCTGGGTAGCAAATGGAGAAAAGCTTTGTTCTGATTGCTGGGTACCAAATATGGAGTGGTGGGCTCAAGGTCATACATACAGGACTGATTTAAGGGTTCTTGAATTAGGAGCATATGACGTCATACTTGGCATGGACCGGTTGCAGCACCATAGCCCGATGGTTTGCAACTGGAAAGGCAAAATGGTAGAGTTTCAGCACCAAGGGAAATAGGTTAAGTTGCAAGGAATGAAAGGGAGACAAGGTGCAGGAGTTAGTGCAGTGACTGTTGAACAATTGGGAAAGTGGGAAAAGGGAAACAATATTTGGGCTATGGCTGTACTGAAACAGGAAGAAAAGGAGGTTGATCAAAATATCAAACCGGAAATCATGGCTGTTCTAGAACGATATGAAGACGTTTTTGATGAACCAAAAGGTTTACCTCCTAGAAGGGAATATGACCACATCATACACTTGATACCTGGAGCTGTACCGGTGAATTCAAGGCCATACAGATATTCTCCATTACATAAGGATGAGATTGAAAGACAGGTAATGGAAATGCTTAAGGCAGGAATTATCACCCAGAGCATGAGTCCATTTGCTTCTCCAGTGTTACTAGTTCAAAAGAAAGACGGCTCTTGGAGGTTTTGTGTGGACTATCGGCATTTGAATGACCTTACAATTAAAAACAAATTTCCTATGCCGATGATGATGAGCTGTTGGACGAATTGGCAGGAACCAAATACTTTTGAAAGCTGGATTTGAGGTCTGGGGATATCACCAAATACGCATGAAGGAGGAAGATGAACCTAAGACAGTGTTCAAAACTCACCAAGGGCATTACCAGTTTAGGGTGATGCCATTTGGCTTGACCAACGCCCCTGCTACCTTCCAATATGTGATGAATGCAATACTTGCACCATATCTCAGGAGATTGGTGTTGGTTTTTATAGATGATATACTAATTTACAGTTCAGATCTCACAGCCCATGCCGAACATTTGACAGTAGTGCTTCAAACTTTGAGAGATCATCAGTTCTTTGTCAAAAGAAGTGTGTTTTTGCTCAAAGGCAGCTAGAGTATCTTAGGTATATAATCTCTGACAAAGGGGTAGCCATTGATCCCCAGAAGACTAGAGTGATGTTGGAGTGGCCCAAACCAATGACAGTGACAGAGCTAAGAGGTTTTTTGGGACTTACTGGATATTATAGAAAGTTTGTTAAAAACTATGGGGTAATAGCAAAGCCTTTGACTAACATGTTGAAAAAAAGTCTTTTGAGTGGACTGAGTAGGCTGAGAAAGCTTTCTATCAGCTGAAACAAGCTATGGCGATAGCTCCTGTATTGAAGTTACCAGATTTCGACAAGGGCTTTGAAATCGAAACCGATGAATGTGATGGGGGTGTTGGAGCAGTACTACTGCAACAAGAGCATCCATTGGCTTATTTTAGCAAGGCGTTGAGTGTTAAACATCAGAGTCTGTCAATTTATGAAAAATAATTTTTGGCACTAATGTTGGCGGTGGAGAAGTGGAGATCATATTTGCAACGTCATGAATTTATCATCAAGACTGATCACAAGAGCCTGTGTTATCTGGAAGAGCAACAGTTGCAGTCGGAAATGCAACGAAAAGCGATGACCCGACTTTGGGGTTGCAGTTTCGGATTGTAGACAAGAAAGGGAAGGAAAATATAGTCACTGACGCATAATCCCGATCTGGACAACTCATGATGGTACAAACAACGACAGAAGTGCAACCTTTATGGATACAGGAAGTCCTAAATTCTTATGTCACAGACTGTGAAGCGCAGCAAAGGCTAGTGCAGTTGGCAATTCACAGCCCAGATCAAGATGGATTTGAACTACAACAGGGCGTAATTCATCATAAAGGCAAGATTTGGATTGGAGGGAATTCAGCTTTACAAACCAAACTTATTTCATCCTTTCACTCTAGTGCAATAAGAGGTCACTCAGGAATTCAAGCAACTTGTCAAAGAATTAAGAAACTGTTTAGTTGGACAGGAATGAAGCAGGCAATAGAAAATTTTGTTAAACAATGTGGGGTTTGTCAGCAAGGAAAAGGAGAGAGATCTAGGCTAGCAGGCTTATTAGAACCACTTCCTATTCCTGAGGGAGCTTGGCTGGACATCACAATGGATTTTATCAAAGGATTGCCTTTGTCAGAAGGATATAACGTGATAATGGTGGTAGTTGACAGATTTTCGAAGTATGCACATTTTCTTGCTTTGCGTCACCCTTTTACAGCTCAAGGGGTAGCCAGAGTGTTCCTTGAACAAGTGGTCAGATTGCATGGAATGCCTAGGTCGATTACCTCAGACCGAGACATAATTTTTACAAGCACCTTTTGGAGAGAATTGTTCAGAATGCTGAATACTAAGCTGTAATATAGTACGACATACCATCCACAGACTGACGGACAAAGCAAGCGAGTTAACCAATGTGTGGAGATGTATCTACGTTGTGCAGTACATGACTCGCCCAAGAAATGGAAAGTTTGGTTGGATTTAACGGAATTTTGGTATAATACCATTTTCCATACTTCACTTGGATGCTCACCTTTCAAGGTATTGTATGGATGCGAGCCTAATTACGGTGTAATGCCCCAAGGAAGTATCAGTGAATCTAAAGAAGTTGCTGACATGTTGAGGGATCGGGAAATATACAATGTGCTGGTCAAGCAGCATCTGGCAAGGGCTCAAAATAGAATGAAATTACAGGCTGATAAGAAAAGGCAAGAGCGGCATTTTCAAGTAGGTAAGAAAGTATTGCTCAAACTACAACCATATGCACAGTCATCACTAGTGAATCGACCGTATCCAAAACTGTCTAATAAATTCTATGGGCCATATTATGTCATTGAAAAAATTGGACAAGTAGCTTACAAGTTAGATTTACCCAGTGACAGCCGAATACATCCTATATTCCAAGTCTCTTAGCTAAAGGCATTCGGTCCGGATTATACTCCTGTATTTTCTGAGTTGCCAGGCAGGGTAAAGCTGGATGCTACTGAAACACAACCTAAGCAAATTCTAGAAAGAAGGCTGGTGAAAAAAGGAAATTCAGCAATAGCACAGGGTTTAATCAAATGGACTGGTATACCAAAAGAGGTAGCAACATGGGAGGATTTGACGGTATTACGTCAGAGGTTTCCTAATGCGCTTGCTTGGGGACAAGCAAGTTCTGATGGGGTGGGAAGTGCACTGCTATGGCGGGGAAGCTGGGAATCCAAGGGATGATTGATCGTCAGAAGGGGGAAAGAAGGAAGTCGGCGGGAAAGCATATCGCGATACTGAATTTAGTTAAGGAGTAAGCGGTCGAGATTAGAAGAAGCTGGGGCTGGGAAGGATCTCGCGGTGGAGATTAGGAATGAAACTGCCGAAATTACTGTGGCGGTAATTTGTTGTTGTTTTGCTTGACGTAATAGCATATTACCGAGTAGTTTAGCTTTGGGTGAGTATGGTGAATCTCTGTGGGGTAATTGGTGGGGTTTAAAAGGCTGTGTAATGGAAGATGGAAAACATTTGAAAAATTGAATACAATTCTGGATCCTTCTTCCAGTTCTTTACCGCATCCTCATGTTCTCTCTCCCATTGCTCTGTGATTGTGCGTCACACGTCCCGACTGGAGATCAGAGGCTAGGGGATATGACAGAAGGCACCCTCCTCAGGCCTCTTCTCCATGGTGGTGAGGTGGGTGATGTGCACTAGGGTTGTCTCGACCTTCTGATGAGAACGATACGATGAACCACAAGATCAGCAACCAAACAATCGCAACATCACCACACGAGGCGATCAACCGAATCAAAGACCCGATCGATCCTTAAACCTGCTACAACCAAGAATATGCAAGAACAAGGTGATATCAAATTCAATCCAATAATCTCAAAGAAAAACAAGGTGAGGTTCTGTTTCTCAACTCGGGTGGTCTAGTCGACACACGCAAGATTGAGGAGAGACGCACACGGGGTCTATCAAAACACAACAAAACCTAAACCCCAAAATATGACGGTAGGGGCATTATATAGGGTAGAGACCAGACTTGGGGCACCCAAAATAGGGTCGGCCACCATGCAACCCTTACGCATATGCCATGGGCCCAATAAAAGAATTTAGAGGAGAATACGAGTTTGGCAAGCGCAAGCGAAAGTCCGCTGGCTCTGCAGCTTATATGTATACAGCAGTGCTGTCAGTACAATTTACAAATGATCCGATTCTAAAGGAGATCATGCCTAACGGAGAGCTAACGTGTGACCGCAACAACAGGATCAAGGAGATCGTGAAGTAAGCGCGCCTCAAGACTGCCTCCTGAGACTTGCTCTATCAAGACTTGGCTTCAACTTCAGTTTTGACAGCCCCCCTCAATCTGAACTGAGTGCTCTCAGGTTGAGATTGTGACAAATAAAACTGAATGGCACTCTTGACAGTGGCTTCGTAAATATGTCTGCAAGTTGATCCTTTGAAGAGATAAACCTTACCTCCAAACCTTGCGGGCAACTTGTTCTCTGACAAAATGGAAATCTACCTCGATGTGCTTGGTCCGAGCATGAAAATAGGATTAGCAGTGAGGTAGGTTGCCCCCAAGTTATCACACCAAAGCAAAGGAGGCTTATGTTGAAAAACTCTTAGCTCTTTCAGCAATGATTGTACCCACATCAGTTCTGCAGTAACATTGGCAATTGCCTTGTATTCTGCCTCCGTGCTTGATCTTGAGACAGTGGCTTGTTTACGAGAGCTCCAGGATATAAGATTTGACCCCAAGAACACAGCAAACCCACTTGTTGATCTTCTGTCATCAGTGAACTGCCCACCGCATCGAGAACGATCGAGAGTAGAACTGGTTGATCGCAAATTTCACCATAATCCAAAGTACCTTTAATATACCGAGCACACGCTTTCTCGCTGTCCAATGTACTATTGTTGAGATCAATGTATTGGCAAACCCGATTAATCATGAATGACAAATCAGTCGTGTTATAGTCAAATCGCAACCTCCAACAATACTCCTAATCAAATCGCTTCTTCATTCAAAGAATGTTCCTTGATCTCTGGACAACTTTTCACTTGACATTGGTGTAGATATAGGTCTGCATTTTTCCATTCTGGCTCTCTTCAACAGATCTAGTGCATAACGCCTCTGAGACAATACAGCGCCTCCCTTTTCTGGTTTAATTTGAATTCCTAAGAAGTAATCCAATTTACCCAGATCCTTGACAGCAAATTCATTCATAAGTTGTTGGATCAACTTCTTTGTGGCTGCAGATGAGGAGCTGGCAATAATAATATCGTCAACATATATCAACATATAAATTGTAACTACACCTTGATTAAATATGAACAAGGATGCATCAGCCTTTGATGAGACAAAGCCAAGTTCTTGCAACTTGCTTGTCAATCGTGAGTGCCAGGCACGTGGTGCTTGCTTTAAACCATACAACGCCTTCTTGAGACAACAAACATAGTCTACATGCTGATTTTGATCTTCATAACCTGGTGGCTGCTTCATATATACTTCTTCTTGTAGAAACCCATGAAAGAAAGCATTTTGAATGTCAATCTGATGCAATGTCCAGTCTTTTGAGACTGCAATCGACAATACAGTCCGCACTATTGTAGGCTTAACAACTGGACAAAAGGTATCTAGGTAATCTATACCATACTGTTGTTTAAAGCCCTTAGCTACAAGTCGAGATTTAAACCTCTCAACTGTGCCATCTGATTTCCTCTTAAGCTTGTATACCCATCGGCTATCAATCAAGTTCATTCCTCTCTTTGGTGGCACGAGATCCCAGGTGTCATTCTTCATCAAGGCATAATACTCATTGTCCATAGCTTCTTTCCATTCAGGTTGTTCCAAAGCTTGTTGCAGACTAGCAGGTTTAGAGACTGAAGATTCAGACACTGTACTGGAGGCTGAAACTTCTATTGCCGAATTTCTATTAGTGACAACACCTGCAAAGCCCTGTCCTTTTTCTGAATATCTGAAGGTTCCATCTGTGAATTCCTTGGGCTTCAGTACATTATCACGAAGTCTTGTGCGCATGGGATGGCAAATAATGACTTCAGCTTGGTTGTTGCTCAACTTGCACTTGAGATTGATTTTCCATCACCAAGCTTGAATCGCTTCATAGAATTGGAGCCATTCTGCCGTAACTCGCAGGAGACACTCTAGTGATGGTTGCACGCTCAGGTGAGTCAGTACTCATATGATAATCACTTATCATTGGTTCAGTAGTTAGAGGCTCAAGAGGATCAATACGTATAAGAGCATTTTCACGAGATATATAGACCCGTCCAGTTGATCTATCAAAGCATTTGTAGCCCTTGTGAGACGGACTGTAGCCCAAGAACACACACTGCCTGGTTCTGAAATTCAACTTTCTAGAATTATAGGCACGGAGATTTGGCCAACAAGCGTAGCCAAAGACCCTTAAAAAGGTATAGTCTGGCTCAGTGCCTAGAAGCTTATGAATTGGAGTGTCATGGTCAATTGTGCGGCTAGGCATTCTATTAATCAAGTAGCAGGCAGTGTGAAAAGCCTCACCCCAAAACCTAAGCGGCATTTGGGACTGAGCTAAAAGAGTAAGGCCGGTGTCAACTATATGGCGATGTTTCCTTTCAACCATGCCGTTTTGCTGATGTGTATGTGGACAAGCAATACGATGTGTTATGCCTGAACGGATGAAATAGGTGTGAAGACGATGATATTCTCCTCCCCAATCAGATTGAACCGAGCGAATTTTTGTGTTGAACTGGTTTTCTACAAGCTTCTGAAATTGAAGAAACGTGGACTCAACTTCAGACTTGCACTTGAGAAAGTATATCCAAACAAACTTGCTATAATCATCAACAAAGGAAACATAATGTTTGGCATTGTTAAATGATGGAATGGCAGGACCCCAGACATCAGTATGAATTATTTCTAAAGGAGCAGATGATACATTCTTTGAAGGATCAAAAGGAAGCTGATGAGCCTTCCCCTGTTGACATGCATCACAAACCACAGGATAAGGCTTATCACTGGCTACACCTAAATTATTGTGCCGAAGAATCTGAAAAACGATTGGAGAAGCAGGATGACCCAACCGCCGATGCCACTGTTCTGGAGAACTCTTGGTCGAGGCAAGAGCTTGAATGGACTGTTTATTAGGAAGCATGTAGAGGCCATTCCTACATTTTCCTTGGAGCAGAATTGTCTTCGTTGTTTGATCCTTAACAAAGAATGAGTTAGGGTGAAATTCAACAAAAGCGCCATTGTCGATGAACAGAGAGGAGATGTCTACTGATTTTGGGTGTAAGAAGAATGTGATTTAGGTAAATAGGTCGAACTAAACCAGGAATAACTGAATTTCCAACATGGGTAACAGACAAACCTGTGCCATTGGCAACATGCACTTGATCTCTGCCGTGGTAATGCTCCCTTGTCGTCAGACGCTCAAGGTCATGCGTGATGTGGTCCGTCGCACCGGTGTCGACGTACCAGTTGGGGTCGACATTGTATCCACTGGTGGCAGTGGCAGCGATTTTGGTGGCGTCGTCGGCTTGATAGCTGTGGTCGAACTCGTACCAACAATGAGTCGCCATGCCCAATTTTGTGGCATACTTGGCACTCGGTGTCTCTTTGATTGCTGGAGCTTGATCGGCCAGATGGTGCCTGGACACCTTGATTTGGACGGCCGCCGCGACCGCCTATTGATCTATTGTTGTTTCGGCCACGGCCGCGGGCGTTGCGGCCACCACCGCGTCCGGCGGTTTTGCTTGCAATGTTTGCCGAGATCTGGACATCAGTGTTGTTGTGCTTGATGCGCATCTCATAGCTCAGCATATGAGCATAGATGTCGCTGATGGTATACGAATCCGAGCGAGTCGTTATGCTCGTCACCAGGGAGTCGTATTCGCCACCGAGACCGCGCAACATGTACGCGATCAATTCTTCATCCTCCAAGGGCTTGCCGATGGCTGCGAGGGTGTCGGCGAGGCGCTTCATCCTTTGATAGTACTCGGTGATGCTCAAATCCTTCTTCTGGAATGTGGCCAACTGCATGCGAATTTGCATTATACGCGCACGCGAACTGGCCGCGTACATCTTCTCCAGGATCAACCAGGCATCACGGGATGTAGTGACCCCCACAACATTGCCGAGCACTTCTTCTGTAAGAGAGGATAAAATAGCACTCAAGACCAATTGATCTCGATAGTACCAGTTAGTGAACTTAGGGTTGACTGCGATCCGACGAGAGCCACCGCTTTCTTCAGGGTTGACGGCGATGGTTTGGTTTGGACACGGGGTGGAGCCGTCGAGATATCCGAGGAGACCTTGGCTCCTTAGATAAGGCATCAACTGTGTCTTCCATAGCAGGTAATTATCCCGCGTGAGCTTTACTTGGATCATATGATTGAAGGAAGGTGTAGGCAATAGGCCAGATTGGATGAAGGTAGAAGATGGGTTGGTGGAGGAGGAATTGCCGGTGTTTACTGAATGAGGACTCACCGACATGATGGCTAATCAGAGTTAGATCGATGGCTCTGATACCATAAAAGAATTTAGAGGAGAATACGAGTTTGGCAAGCGCAAGCGAAAGTCCGCTGGCTCTGCAGCTTATATGTATACAGCAGTGCAGTCAGTACAATTTACAAATGATCCGATTCTAAAGGAGATCATGCCTAACGAAGAGATAACGTGTGACCGCAACAACAGGATCAAGGAGATCGTGAAGTAAGCGCGCTCCTGAAGACTTGGCCTCCCTGGAGACTTGCTCTATCAAGACTTGGCTTCAACTTCAGTTTTGACACCCAAAAATACGGTGACGCAGCACCTGACAGATTTGGCCCGTGATATTGTTCTGCGTGTTCCTATCTATCTGGAGCGAATTGGAAGGTGAGGCTGGATCTATTGAAAAGCTTATCTCCTAAGCTTTCAAACGGGTGGTCACACGCCAAAAACGGAGTCCGGGAGCCCGAGTTACGCCCATTTGAAGTTGGCGTGCTGCTGGATGGTCGAACCGGTTTTTTTTGGCATCTTGGGTTTCCAAACGAGTCTTCCTTGATGCGTGGGCTGTCCTTGGCGTGTGTGCTTGAGGCACTGGATCTTTGTTTGGGCTTGAAAGGCTGAGCTTTTGGGTTAAGACCCTTTTGCGATGAAGATGTCGCAGCCGGAGGAGAAATAGTGGCAGCGGTCGTATCCTTCGGGTTGATGTCCTCATCAGTGGGTCTTGGTGATCATGTTCTGCCTTGAAAGCTCTGTCACCTGAGACTGTAGTTCGGCGTTCTGCTGCACGATGGTGGTGAGCTGGTTCTTCATGGCACTTATGGCCTGCAGGACGGTGTTGATGGAGTTGGCATCTTCCTAGAGTCGGAACATGGCATCTCCGATACCAAGTTGTTGTGGCCTAAGGGAGGAACCAACCGCCATGCGACCAAAGGACCGCACTGCATTTGAGTGGGAGACCGGCAAAGCAGGTCGGGGCCTCGCCGACATCCAACCAGAAGGTGATGAGAAAGTGAGAAGGGGATGGGGTAAGAGATTGTTAGATTTTTATGGGGTTGGCCCATAATTAATTTAATAGAAATTCCAAAAGGCCCATTAGAATACTAGGAGTCATGAAATTGGTTTAGTACCATATGGATAATTGAGAGAAGGTTTGACCAACTTAAATAGTTGAGTTGTGTGTCTCTTAATTAGCAAGGTGGAAAAGGGTAAAGTCGTGCACACGCTGCTGCTGCCGAGCCGAGCCGAGCCGAGGCGAGGCGTGGCGTGGCGTGGCGTGGCGTGCGAAGTGCGAAAAGTCGAGTCGAGTCGAGACGAGACGTGACGTGGCGACGCACGTCGCGCAGCAGCAGCCGATCCGGACGTGATGTGCCGGGCGGGGCGGTTTGTTTTGCCGCTTCGAGAGTCAATATGACCAAGAACGCAGTGATCAATGTGACCAAGAATCGCCGCCGCCACCGTAACGGACGTGGTTGATGGTCGACATAATGACCGCTTTCCATCGTAACGGCTACATGAGTTGATGGTCGTAACTCCCGCTCCCGCCTGCTGCATGTCGCAAGGCTATATAAGGAGAGCCACGGCCGTGCTTTTCATCACCGCTTGACTCTTCCGCATACTCCATTGTTCGCACTGCCCTTTGCATTCCCGCCTCTGTTTTTGCGTGCACAAGTAGCGAGAGGAGCAGCCTCCTAACCTCGCCTTCTTGAGATCTTGCTCGAGATAGAAGGCCGATAAGGTTTTTGGGAGCGACCACGCGATCGCCGAAGGTGTTCTCGAAGCGATCGCGACCGCAACGCTGCTCGCGACCGCATCAACCTCTTCATCGCACCAACGCTTCATCGCGACAACCCGTGATCGCTTACTTCGACCGTCATGGCGAACTAGAATGTTACGCTCGCTACCGTGCCAACGGTGGCACTGGCTCAAGGGTATATTAACTTATACCGTGTTTTCTTCATGTTGATTTCTTGTTCATTAGTCTTTGCGTATGAGATAGATAATTTGTTATCTAGTACCTTTGGCTTTGAACAAAATATGCATCTTTGTTTAATCATGATTTACGTAATTCTGTGGATTAAAATATTGAGAAAATTCCTAATATTTCCAACAATCCAAAAACCTTATCCTAGGAATTTTACAACTACTGGTTTTGCTGCCGCACTTAAGCCAACTATATTTGACGGCGCAAATTACAAGCGTTGGCGCGCCAAGATGATTTTGTGGTTGACTGCCATGAACGTGTATCACGCTTGCGCAAGGCAAACCATACCGAGGGTGGGCTCTCTCCGAGCAGAGAGTGCCTTCACTACCGCGATAACTTGTTCAGAGGCGCCGTGATTAGTGTTCTTGGAGAAAATCTTGTTGATGTGTACATGATTTTGCCAAGTGGTAAAGAAATGTGGATGCACTTGAGGCAAAATTCGAGTCTCCGACGCGGCAAGGAACTCTATGTCATGGAGCAGCTTTCATGACTACAAGATGGTTGATGACCACTCAGTAGTAGAACAGCTCATGAGGTTCAAGCTTTTGCGAAAGAACTTGAGAATTTTACATATGCATTACCCGACAAGTTTGTATGGATGCATCATTCTAAGTCGCCACCTTCTTGGAGGGATTTTGCCACTACTCTAAAACACAAGAGACAAGAGTTCGCCGTTCTTGGTCTCATTGGGTCTCTAAATGTTGAGGAGAAAGCGAGGGCAAAAGATATACATGGGAAAGAAAGTTCTAGTGCCAATGTGGTACAAAAGAAAATCTTTCAATTCAACAAGAAGAATAAAATAAGTCCGAAAAGCCCGAGAACAAGAACAAGGCCGCTCAAACTACTAGCTTCAAGAAGAAGAAGAATAAAGGAAAGGGAAACGCTTTGTTCAGAATGGTATCGATCATTGGGCAAAGGATTGCCCCGATCGCAAAGACAATAAGCGAAAAAGTCCGCCAACGTTGTTATTGGTAATACCGAGGAGGAACATCCGGTATGTTTCAATGCCTATCGCTCTATCGATTATGTCGCTCACCGATTGGTGGATTGACACGGGGCCAATATACATGTTTGTCCGACAGATCCTTATTCTCTTCTTACCAAAGTTGCGTGGGCTACCTCGTGTTGATGGGGAATGGGTCGCAGCATTTGTACGTGAGTCGGCACGCTTGACTTGAAGTTTACTTCGTGAAAAGTCGCGATCGAGGAGGTGCATCACGTGTCCGTGATAAATAAAAACCTTGTCGGTCTCTATTGTGTAGAGATGGTTTTAAGCTAGTTTTTGAATCCAATAAATGTATTGTTTCTAAAATTGGAACTTTTATTGGAAAAGGCTATGAGAGCGGAGGCTTGTTCCGCTTGTCTTTGACGGACATGAATAAAATTGTGAATCATGTTTGTAATCATGAGACTGATGTTTGGCATTCATGACTTTGTCATATTAATCTTGGTTGCATGATGCGTTAGCCAAGATGAATTTAATCCCAAAATTTACCCAAGTCAAAGGTTCTAAGTGTCAAGTGTGTGCAATCTAAGCAACCTCGCAAGCCTCACAAGGCAGCTGAGGCGAGAAATTTGGCTCCGTTAGAACTAGTTCATACCGATTTATGCGAGATGAACGGGGAGTTGACAAAGGGTAGTAAGAGGTATTTCATGACTTTGATTGATGATTCTACTAGATATTGCTATGTGTATTTATTAAAGTCAAAAGATGAGGCTTTTCACTATTTTAAGATCTATAAAGTCAAGTCGAGAACCAACTTGAGAGAAAAATCAAACGGGTTAGGTCGATCGTGGTGGAGAATACTTTTCTAATGAGTTTAATTTATTCTGTGAGGAACATGGAATAATCCATGAGAGGACGCCTCCCTATTCGCCCCAATCAAATGGGGTTGCCGAAAGAAAGAACCGTACTCTAACTGAGATGGTTAACGCCATGTTAGAAACAGCGGAACTTTCCAAGGAATGGTGGGGTGAGGCTATATTGATCGCTTGTCATGTCCTAAACAGGTTCCTACAAAGAATAAAGAAATCACACCATTCGAGGAATGGGAGAGGAAAAGATTAAATTTCTCTTATTTACGTACTTGGGGCTGTTTGGCTAAAGTGAATGTGCCTATCCCAAAGAAGCATAAACTTGGACCAAAAACCGTTGATTGTGTCTTCATTGGTTATGCTTTTCACAGCGTTGGATATAGATTCTTAATAGTGAAACTGAGTACCGATATGAATGAAGGTACAATTTTTGAGTCCAATGATGCCACATTCTTTGAGGACTTATTTCCTATGAAAGAGACATTTAGCTCATCCGCCAAGAATCTATCTTCTCTCCTAAACCTTCCACTCCTATACAAATTGAGCCCATTTTTGAGGAAAATCCAATAGATGAGGGCAATGAAGTAACTCGTAAGAGTAAGAGACTAAGGACTACAAAGTCTTTTGGTGATGACTTCATTGTATATCTAGTTGATGATACTCCAAGAACCATTGAGGAGGCTTATTCATCGCAGACGACTATTGGAAGGAAGCGGTCCAGAGTGAGATGAATTTCATCTTGAGCAATGGAACTTGGGAAGTTGTTGAACGTCCATATGGGTGTAAACCAGAGGATGTAAGTGGGTGTTCAAGAAAAGTCGAGGCTGATGGTACGATTGAAAAGTACAAGGCAAGGCTTGTGGCCAAGGGTTATACCTGTAAAGAAGGCGAGGACTTCTTTGATACTTACTCACCGTTGCCGATTGACCACTATTAGAGTACTACCGTTTTAGCTGCCTCCTACGGTCCGATCATCCATCGATGGATGTAAAGACGGCTTTCCTTAATGGAGAGTTGAAGTGGAAATCTATATGGATCACCTGATGGATTTGTAGTAAAGGGTCATGAAGGAAAAGTGTGTAGGTTGTTGAAGTCTTTGTATGGCCTTAAGCAAGCACCTAAGCGTTGGCACGAGAAGTTCGACAGAACTTTAACATCCGCCGCTTGGTTGTGAATGAAGTCGACAAATGTGTATTACCGCTATGGTGGGGGTGAAGGAGTGATTATGTGTCCGTATGTTGATGACATATCGATCTTTGGGACGAACCTTAATGTGATTAAGGAAGTTAAGGACTTCTTGTCCAAAACTTTGAAATGAAAGATTTGGGAGTAAGCGGATGTCATCTTAAACATTAAATTGTTAAGAGAAGGTGACGGTGGGATTACTCTTGAGCAGTCCCATTATGTGGAAAAGGTGTTGAGTCGCTATGGCTATAGCGATTGCAAACCCGCTCCAACGCCAGATGATCCAAGTATGCTATTACGAAAGAATCAACGAATAGCAAAGGATCAATTGAGATATTCCCAAATCATTGGTTCTTTGATGTATTTAGCTAGTGCAACAAGGCTCGATATCTCGCTTGTCGTGAGCAAACTAAGCCGGTTTGTTTCAAACCCGAGATAATCATTGGCATGCTCTTGAGAGAGTAATGCGCTATCTAAAAGGGACATCAAGTTACGGAATTCACTACATCAAAAATTCTAGGTACTTGAGGGTTATAGTGATTCAAACCGGATATCCGATGTCGATGAAATAAAAGCCACAAGTGGATATGTGTTCACATTGGGTGGTGGAGCTGTTTCTGAAGTCTTGCAAGCGCACCATCTTAACGAGGTCTACAATGGAAGCGTAACTCACAAGATTAGATACCGCCTCTGTGGAAGCCGATCGTCAGCGTGAACTTGTGAAGGACTTACCGGTGGTTGAGAAGCCGTGCTCGCTATTCTTTTGAACTGTGACAATCGACGGTGATTGTCAAGGTAAATGATTCTAAGGATAACATGAAGTCATCAAGGCACGTTAAGAGGCGGTTGAAGTCTGTCAGGAAAATGAGAAACTCCGGAGTTATAGCGTTGGACTATGTCCAGACGGCTAAAAACTTGGCAGATCCTTTTACAAAGGGACTATCACGGAATGTGATAGATGAAGCATTGAGGGAGATGGGCTTGAGACCCACATAAAGTCATGTCTTAGTGGTACCTCATCCTATTTGATCGGAGATCCCGTGAATTAGGATGTTGAGACAAGCTAGTGACTGGCTGAGAGGAGAGTACTTCTGTACTTGGCCCACTCCGTTTGAGATGCAATAACTCTCCTATTCTCAGTATGGCAAAGTTGGTTATACCTTAATGTATTCCGAGTGGCTTTAATAAGCGTAGATGTTGTCCTACGTAACATCTTATGAGGAATACACCTATATGAGTTCGACTACTAGTCACGCCTATGAGATTGGGGGTGATCTCTAGAGGCTCATGAAAGGCTAAGGAGTATGACTTATAAGCTCCAAACCGAGGGGATGCATTTAGCACCTAGTATCGATAAGGACTTTGGTGAAACTTGTTCGCACAAAACTGCCAATTCAAGGCATAGTCCATTGTTCATTGTGGATGAGTGTAACCTTTGTTCTAGGTGGAAGTTCAACTTAATAGCCTCTATCAAAAACTGTATATCAAACTACATTGAATCGAGAGTATTTCAAATGTGCCTTTGAAATTTGGTGGGGATTGTTAGATTATTATGGGGTTGGCCCATAATTAATTTAATAGAAATTCCAAAAGGCCCATTAGAATACTAGGAGTCATGAAATTGATTTAGTACCATATGGATAATTGAGAGAAGGTTTGACCAACTTAAATAGTTGAGTTGTGTGTCTCTTAATTAGCAAGGTGGAAAAGGATAAAGGTCATGCCACACGCTGCAGCACAGGCCGAGCCGAGCCGAGCCGAGGCGTGGCGTGGCGTGGCGTGGCGCGAGCGAGTGCGAGTCGAGTCGAGTCGAGTCGAGTCGAGACGAGACGAGACGAGACGAGACGAGACGTGACGCAGCGCGCAGCGCGCGCCCGGGCCGAGTCCACCCATCCGGACGTGATGTGTTTGGCGGGCGGTTTGTTTTGCCGCTTCGAGAGTCAATATGACCAAGAATCGCAGTGATCAATGTGACCGATGCTTCCGCCGCCACCGTAACGGACGTGGTTGATGGTCGCATAATGACCGCTTGCCATCGTAACGGCTACATGAGTTGATGGTCGTAACTCCCGCTCCCGCTCGCTGCATGTCGCAAGGCTATATAAGGAGAGCCACGGTGTACTTTTCATCACCGCTTGACTCTTCCGCATACTCCATTGTTCTCGCACTGCCCTTTGCATTCCCGCCTCTGCTTTTGCGCGCACAAGTAGCGAGGGAGCAGTTCCTCCTAACCTCGCCTTCTTGAGATCTTGCTCGAGATAGAAGGCCGATAAGGTTTTTGGGAGTGACCACGCGATCGCCGAAGGTGTTCTCGAAGCGCATCCGCATCGCAACGCGCTCGCACCGCATCAACCTCTTCACTGCACCAACGCTTCACTGCGACAACCTGTGATCGTCTACTTCGACCGTCATGGCGAACGAGAATGTTCTGCATGCGCCTGTGCCAACGGTGGCACCGACTCAAGGGTATATTAACTTATACCGTGTTTTATTCATGCTGATTTCTTGTTCATTAGTCTTTGCGTATGAGATAGATAATTTGTTATCTAGTACCTTTGGCTTTGAACAAAAAATACATCTTTGTTTAATCATGATTTACGTAATTCTGTGGATTAAAATATTGAGAAAATTCCTAATATTTCCAACAGAGATTTCTTTATTTTCTTCATAATCTCAAAGCAGATGCACCTCTCCAATTAATAGAGGTGTTACACTAGGATAAGGAAGGCGATTGGAAGGATCGCTAACTAACAATCCTGCGATCTTAAGGATCGCTTACTAACGAAGATAAAACCAATCGAAGATTTGATCCTAAGTGAAGTCTCTGTAAAGCTTATCTCATGAGCTTGGGGCCGAATTTGCTGCTGATTTGGTTGCCTTGCACCGTCGCGAGTACATCAGGCCCCACTTGACCCAATCTACTTCTTAGTGTGCGTGCGCGTGCATGTCTTGAGATGATTTCTTTAGTTTACTTCATCTTTTAAACCATATGTTTGTTTTACTAGCAGCTTGCTATTCCTAAAGATTTTGCATATCGTAACCTCTCTTTCAATAATGTGATGGTCACCACCTTTTGTTGTTGAGAGTTTCTGAACAATCTTCATTTTCGTACTCCAGGTACTTTGCCCCTGGCCAGATGCAAGGAGCAGAGCAGGAAGGAAATGCCCAGGCAAGCCAGCAAGCAGTGAAACAGCATATGAATGTACCAGATCTGTTGTCTCAACGAAAATTGGTAACTGAAGATTCAAAAAACGAAAAGCCTATCCAACTAGAGCAACACAGTCACCGGCCAGAACAAGAACAGCCACATTCTGAAAATCAACTGCAACATGCAGAAACAGATAGCTTCCAGAGTTCCAGTTGGCTGAAAAAGATACAGGCTATGTTGATCAACAGAGTTTTGCAAGCTCCAAGGTTGATGTGGCTCAGCCTTCAGGAGATCAGCAGCATGCAAAGCAAATAATTGGTCAGCAAGCACCACCTGGTGCCCAGGATACAAGGAAGAGGGGATATCAGCCATCTATACCATTTAATATGTTAATTCCGATCCTACAGGCACATCTTGACAGAGACAAAGATATGCAGCTTCAAACTGTATGGGCAAAACTTAGGGTGCGTTTTTGTTTATTCCTCTGTTGTTAGTTGCTGTGTTTCATCACCAAATTGATTGCTACAGAAATTACAGCCTTGTTGAGGCCAAGAATGGCGGGGGTAAATAAAAACTACATATTACATCTATTAGTTTGTGCAAACTTACATATGTCTTCAATATTACTAGTATCATGGTATAGACTTCTAAAGTATTTTGTTCCCCTAAAGCTGGTAGAGAAAAGGGTCAAATTAACAATAATTCTTCGCATTTTTATCGATTTTTTTTGGAAACAATAGCTAGTGGAAATGGACTATCTGCATTACTAAGTAAAATGCATGAGTTACTCTCCTCGAAGCTATTTGATTGATAACAGTGGCTCGGGATCATGTTTGGGCGAGAGTTTGGTGGTTACGAGAGATTATCCCACCAATATCTTATGCTCTCAATATTAATAATAATGATCCCCAAGCATATGTTTATAAGATGAATCTTAAGGGGAGTAATGGAAACTCTGCATTTTCTTCAGTACATGTTACCTTATCTGCAAAAAAGGGAAAGCATGGTGAATGAAAAAGAACTGACTATTATTCTTGGTACAAATTATTCAATTGTTGCCCATGTGGAGGTAGCAGATAAAAGAATAGTAACAAAGGCATCTCAGAATAGAAAATACAGTTTCACCAGTGTCGCTAAATGAAGAGCGGTGCTTCAACGCTTTCCTTTCTAATACAAGTTGTACAAATCTTGAAGCAAGTGAAGGGGTAAGTAATCTCCATCTACCTTTCATTCATGCTTTAATATTTGTGCAACTGTAAAAAAGAAAAGTATTGAAGCACCTCTCCTAAATGAAACTAACTCAGTGGTACTATTCTGTTTTTGTAGCATAATGAAGTCCATAAGGATGATTTCTTAAGAGTCATCAGGAATATTGTTGGGGATCAAATGCTCGAGCAGGCAGCCCAAAAAGTTTTTGCACAGGTGAATGAATTGTGTTATCTTCATTGCTGCTCTTTGTTTCCTTGATTACTAACTATTCATCAACCTTAATGAAAGTAGACTAGTAGAGCCACTCTGAATCATCATGTTAGTGAGTGATTCAATTCTATGAGGAATATCTCATGCCCATATTTGCTTTATTTGATCTTGTTTGCAGATGCAATCTCAAGCACAACGAAATAACCAGGCAAATGCAAATCAGCATTCTTTATCATCTCAAGCATCTACACAGCAGAATCCTTCCAGTGGTTTGGCACAATTACATGATCAGCAAGTTTACACACCTACCCCACCCAACCTGGGTCAGAAAAGCCGGGCATCATCCTCACTTCAAGCCTTTGTGCCACTTTCAGGCACTCAAGTGCAAAACAGTATGCACTATTTTGCTCATGATAATTCCATCCAAAAGCCAGATGCAAAGGGGATGCATGCTATTCCAAATCGACCACCTAGTATGAGCCCAGCAATTTCACTGCAAACAATGAACAAACAGCAGCAACCCACACAAGTCCAGCAAGCCACTCAGCAAACATATGGAATGACTAACCCTCCTGCCCAGTTGTACCCTCAGCCAATCAGTGGTTCAACACCTCTTAGATCACTGAGTTCAGATTCAGAAACACGGCCTTCCCTGCATCCTCATGGAATGGTTCCTGCAAAAATTGGGACAGTTCCTGCTCATCCAACAGTCCAACACAATGCAGCTCCACGGCATATGCAATACAACAAGGATTTGAAAACCAATGCTTTTAATCCAGGTGTCAATACTAAACAAGATTCTGAATCTACAGGCAAGGCCCACCCGGTCGGCACAGGAGGTTCGTCGGTGAAATTGCATGGAAAGCAGGTAATTTGACATCATTATCTGACCTCTCTGTTATACAGCACCTTCCCATCAAATTCCAAATCTCACATGAAATACAACTCCTTTAAGTATAATCCCTCTGAATAATCTAAACTGTCAGATAATTTTCATTTACGCAATTCAACATATTACAAAGGTATAATTACCAAAAAATATAAAAACTCCTACAAGTATATTTACTTTCCCTCGCAAGCATTTTTTTATGAATGCCACAATAAATAGAAAAGGAAATATCAGAATCAATGTTCGTGTGGTCACCCTCAGTTGTTCAGATAGAAGATTGCCTTATCTACCCAATTATTCTAACGAGAATGAAGTTTTGAAGCATTTAGTATCAGAACATAGAACCACCCTTGCACTAGAGTTGATGTTTTGTTGTTACATTAAATCGCATACAAATTTACTCATTAACCACCCTTTCATCTATAACCCAAACCACCATTTCTTTCATCGTTTGTAATCATGGTTGACACCAAACTGTTTGACAATGTGGATTGATTGGGTATCTATAGTACAAGGTTCAGTTTTTTTTTTTTTTTTTGAAATAGAGGTAGGAGCTCCGTCAATGTATTAAGGTTCAGTTGTTGCATGGATAGTTTCAAGACCATTGTTATCAAGGTGTTGCCTAAATGACTCCTTGGTATCCAGTCGGTTGGGACTAGATGACATGGAGTTCACCACGCCTGGAAATGATTAGGCAGGCACTTGACCGGCCCAGTTGTTATCCAATGTCCCCGGGGATGGACGTGGTGGCCACCTGCGTCAATTAGACCCTTAAGGCCCAGCATGGCAAGATCTTACACTGAGAGAGAGAGAGAGAGAGAGAGAGAGAGAGAATGGGGATTGAATCACGAGAGAGCTAACATAGCTGCCGCCATTGTAAGCCCCATTGAAAAGTCCTCCCTCCCTCTGATCTCTGTGTCAGTAGCTCCCAGGGCAGCAGCGGCATCAAGATGTGGTTGGCGGAATGGCGGTGGTCGCCCTCTTTGTCGTCTTTTCCATTCTTCTCTTTTACCGCTCTACCTCTTCTCAAATTTTCTCCTTTAATAGTCTAATTGGTGCTGCATCCTGGTCAACTGGGTGGCACCTAGGCTACTCCCTTCACCTGGGTGCCTTGATAACCATGTTCAAGACTGTAAAGGTTCTGAGGGCAGCTTTTTGGTGCTTAATGGAGTCTGCGAAGTACATAAGGGTGCAGGGAGGAGGGGGTGGGGTGTTAGATGGTCGGGGGTGGGGAAGGGGAGTGCATGCAAGGTCGGAGGAGGCTAGTGAATTTGAAGTTGATATTTACAAGATAGTTTTAATGAATTTAGGAAGAAGCTCCTGGGCGGTAAAATATGCATCTTCACAAAATTCTAATAACCATATGGTATTTCAGCAGTTCTAGGGATATTTGCTTCCACAATAGCATGTGGAAAATTAGATGCTTTATAATAGCATATGCAGAAATGCTCAGTTTTTATAGCGCATATATATGAAAGTCCAAATATCCTTTGCATTTTTTCCATACTCATAGCAACTATGCAATTTTTAAATGCCTTCCACATGTAAATTGTGCATTTACTCATCTGACTACACTCAGGCCCCCCCTAACACATCTACACCGCCTGCCACAAGGACTAAGAAATCTGGTGGACAGAAGAAATCATTGGAAATGGCAGGCTCTACACCGCCACCATCTAGGTTTTTATAATTTACATCATTCCATCTGTTCTGTTTTATTATCTGATTTCTAAATGTACTATGGAGCATTTGCATTTTATGGATAACCCCAAGCTAATTTCCTTCGTCTCACTAGCAAAAAGCAGAAGACATCTGGAGCCTTACAGGAACAAGCATCGATCAACTTAATGATGTCACAGCTGTTAGTGGTGTTAATCTTAGGGTATGCATCTTTCTGGGTGATGTTTGCTTTCTTTCTATACCTTGGTTATATTCCATCGGTACTCTTTAACAGGAAGAAGAAGAATAGCTACTCTCTATCCCCAAGGAAGAGAGCCGTGCCTCAGAAGCAGCACGAAGAATTGTACAGGAAGAAGAAGAAAAACTCTTTCTGCAGAAGGTCCCACTTCTGAGGAAACTAGCAGGAATCAGTTAATTCCTTTGAACTTGATATTGACATTGCAAAGCCATATTACATAATACAATATAAGCTTTGAAAGCAACACTAACTGAAGACATGTTTTTGGCAGTTCCTAAATGCAACTTGAAGAGCATTATCAATGATGTTGAGCGTTGTTTATCAATGGTGAGTTACTCATAGGACTGTCCTTAAGAATATTGTGAATTTGTGGTAATATGTCTAACTTTAACTCTTGCTCAGTGTGCGGAGGAGCGATTGCGAAGATTAATAAGTACTCTCATAAGAATATCAAAGCAGGTTTGTTTTTATTACACAGCATTCAATTATGAATTTATGGTATAGTATGTTATTCTGAGATACTAACCATGCTTTTCTTATTGCTAGAGAATCGACACGGAAAAGACTGGGCATCGACTAGTTATTACTTCAGATGTTGGCCGTCAAATTTTGCAGACGAACCAGAAAGATAAAGAAGAATGGGATAAAAAACAATCAGAGGAAACTGACAAGAACAAGAAACAAACTGAGGTATTTAATAATTTCCATTTTATTTGTATATGTACAACTTGCATGATATGTTGTACATTTCAGTTGCTCCATTGAACTATCATGCTATTATTTGATTAATGGCACATTATTTTATACTGGTTAGCTATAAATCCATCAGAGTTCATCAATTTCATTTGTATTTTTGCAATTCCATTTGTCTTGCTGATGCTCTAAACTGGACAAGATCGTTGGGAAATACATTCGTCCCTGATTTAATACCAGAAGATCTATTTGGTCACTTTTAGTTGCCAAGAATTTTAGTAAGTGTTGTTAGTCATTTTAATTAATTATATCCTTGTGTGCAGGTTGACGGCAGTGGTGGTGCAGACTTGGACAAAGAAAAAGAGGAAACTCGTCCAAAGAATGTGAAGGTAACTTTTTCTGATCTGATCTCTCAGTTTGGCAGCCCTTCTTTTCCTGATATACTTAAACCTCGTACAGCCCAACAAAGAAGAAGATGATAAAATGAGAACAACAGCTGCAAACGTTGCTGCCCGACAGGCAGTTGGAGGAAGTGATATGCTGTCAAAGTGGCAGCTGATGGCTGAACAAGCCAGACAGAAGCGAGAAGGCTTTGAGGGATCTGCTTCACAGCGAGCACCGGTACCAAGGCCATCACATATGCTTGGAAAAGGTCTCACGGAAAACCAGGAAGCTTCGAAGAGGACCCATTCTTCAGCCTTCGGAACTGGTAAATTAAGCAGTAGCCTCGCATCAATCCTTTTTTTTCGCATTTTCATATTGCAGTAGTAGAGAGCGTTCCGAACTCAGGAGTCAGGGTACACATCATACTGTTTATTTCAGGTGGCATGAACAGGCAAGGCAGGGGTCCATTTGCAGTGCCTCACTCAAAAGGGCCACAACGAACTATTTCGGTGAAGGATGTGATCTGTGCCCTTGAGAGGGAGACTCGGATGACAAAATCGCGGCTGATTTATCGTCTCTATGAGCGATTGCCCGGAGATTCTAACACAGATTAGTCTGGAAGAGTCATATATTTAATGTAACGTGTACCCATCATCTGTAACGATGCTTTTATTTGCGAGTCATGTGTAACGATGTTAACGCGTAACTTAGCTCCTTCCATTCGGTGTGGTTTCGAGTGGGAAGATAAATTGACGACAGTGTCAGCTAGTTGACATGACAGATCTGTTAACACATAAAGTGGTGAATTGTCATCAGAATGGTTCTGTAAAAATTGCTATGTAAAGTGTATCTTGTGATGGCAAGAAGATCGCTCCCTGCTTGTGCCTGAATAAGCCTGTTCATTTGTTCTTGTGTTCTCATGCAATGCTCAGTGCAGTCGTGCACACGATAATTTGGAAAGTCATTGTTCTAGTTGATATTTTCCTGTCCTGATTCCCAAAGTGTTAGATACGTGCGAACTAAAATAGCGCTAAATCCAACACTGGTCAAATCAGATCCAGGAAGGAACACCACATGCAGTTACAAACTGGAAACAACAATGGCCGCAGCCACTGGGCACAACAGCTAAAAGAACTCGAAGTCAAGGTATTTCCCGCCGGACTTCACCTCGGCACCTACCACCCTCTTGCTGCCGCTCCCCACCGGCTCTGCCATGCCGTACATTGCCGGCAGCTCGGTCTTGAAGGGCCTCGGCACCTCGGGAGGCATGTTGCACCGGATGAGCGCCCAGTTGACGCCCTCGAAGAAGGGGTGTTGCTTGATCTCGGCCGCACCCCGCTTCACGCCGAGGCGATGCTGCGGCTCCTTTACCAGGAGCCCCCTGATGAGGTCCCTGCTCGCGTAGCTCGTCGACGGCGACTCCGGAAACCGTAGCTGCTGCCCGACAACGTTGAACAGCGTGGCGCGGTTGCCCGACCCCTTGAACGGCGTCTTGCCGTAGAGAAGCTCGTGCAGGAAGATGCCGAACGTCCACCAGTCGACGGCGCTGCCGTGGCCTTCGCCCTTGATGATCTCCGGGGCCAGGTACTCATGAGTCCCAACGAAGGACATCGACCGAGCCGTCGTCGGCTCGGCGACGAGCTCTGGCAGGGTGGTGGCGCTCTGTCCCAGCTCAGACCTCGGCTTCCTGACCTGCTTCTTGCTCTTCTGGCTGAACAGCTTGGGCATGAAGCACGCAGGCTGGATGCAGACTGAAGAAGGCTCCATGCAAGCGGGCTGCACGCAGAACGAGCCGCCAGCTCTTCTGGGATCGGAATCAGACGCCGATGCTCTGATGAGCGTAGGCGACACCGCGCACCTCAGAGAGAGGTCGAAGTCGGAGAGCATTATGTGGCCGTCGTCACGCACCAGGACGTTCTCCGGCTTCAGATCCCGGTAGACAACTCCCAACATATGCAGGTACTCTAGAGCTAGGAGTACTTCTGCAGCATAAAACCTGCTCAGGGTACACGCACCAATCACGTCAATACTTCACGCAGAAGACAATCCTTATATGCTCAGTACACTAGTACAGTAGTTATTGCACAGAAGAACTACCATGTCCATGTACTCCAACTGTAAAACATTGCAGGAAAACATATTTGAGCATGCTTAATTGTTTGTCATGCTATGATGCTATCCACTGCACGCATCATCACAGCCTCACAGGGCATAACTGTACTGCATGTACTAATATATGTCCCAATCCGTGGAAATTAAAATGTAAGCATCATGGACCCTCTGTTCATAAATACTGTACTGTACTCCATGGCTGTTGGTCTAGTGACGACTTTTCGTCATACACCAGTTTCCCAAATTTCCATCACTAAACAGCCAAGTAATTTCAAATTTCAAAAAACAGCGTAAAAATGAACTATGATAGTTAATGAAAATTGGATTCCAAAATTAAATGAGTACAAAATAAGATGTCAACATAAGTATGACAGTAAGGCTTTTTTCTGAATAAGAAGGAACATGGCTTGCTGAAAAATAAACGCTGCTCAATATGCAATTTTGTCTAAGAAACTACCATATGCTCGAACATGAATTACCTTGCTGCATACTCAGAGAAGTGCTTTCGAGGCTGCCGCTGTCGCAGTTTGTGCAGATCACCACCCGGACAGAATTCCATGACCAAACACGAAAATCTGTCGGTCTCAAAGTGTGTGTACAGAGTAGGAAGGAATGGGTGATCCAGAAGCTGCAGAATCTCCCTTTCAGTTTGGGCCCTGTTCAACTTCTTCCTGCTTGCCAATGATGCCTTGTCCATTACTTTCATTGCAAAGTAGCACCTTGTCCCACTCAATTCTGAGAGGTACACACTGCCAATGTCACCACACCCAAGACGCTTGAGCAGTCTAAAATGGCTCATCCCAAGCACATTGTCCCGAGCTCGGACAGCAAGGATGGCTCTCCATCGAGGATCATCGCCCTTGTGAGGTTTGCTAGTACCTCCTATGATGCTACTCCAGTTGCTATCATCGCTAACGCCACTGCTATCACTCGCTCGACTCATGCTAGTCTTTGTGCTTTCCATCGAGTTGCCTCTGAAGCTACCCTTTGTGCTATGGCGTGTCTTCTCCACGGTAACCATGGGTTCACTGGTTAGGACTACACTTCTACAAGTGCTTGTGCAGCTGTACCTGATGTTTGTGGTAGCGACCACACCAGTGCTGTCACTGCTGCTGTGGGGGCTGACGTTGCCACTGGGAGGGAGGGAGGCATCCCAGATGAAATCCTTCTCCTCCGAGGCCTGAGTTGAGGGCACAGCCTCAACAGGCTCTGGAACGCGCGCCACTGGGAATGGTGATGCCACCACAGCACCAGACACCTTCCTCGCTTCAACCAAACCATTGACATTGCCTATGCTGACAACCACATCCGGCTTCACATCCGTGCCATGGATCAAAAGGTCTTCCATAGATGGTCCTTTAGCCGATAGGCCTCGCATCAAGCACCTTGGTGGCTCTGACTTCTCGTCAATTGCGACATACACCGTACTCATGAGATCCACATCAATTGGCTCTGGGGGGTGGCTCACCCCGGAGAACGAACTCCGGCCACCCTCATCTGATGATTCCTCGCTCCGGAAGCTCTCCTCGCCTTCAGCCGACAAATCCTTCTCATCCGGCTGCTGTGAGCTCACCCCATCCATTGATGCATTTATCACTACTGATATTGGCAACTCTGAATTATTTGGCTGCTGAGCAGTGGCCACCGAAGGGCCTTTTGGCTCGGCAGTCTTATCAACTACCTCCATCAAACCTTAGCATCACAAGCGCTCAACCACCAAATGAGGAAAATCTTGAAACAATTGAGAGGATTAAAACTCAGGGGAAGTTTTTCACCTTCTGATTCATGGCACTAAGCAAGGTGCAGGAGTAGGGAGCGACGCAACTAAGCAAATCACCTTTTCCCAAGAACCTGAAGCAACCTGCAACTTCTCTGCAATCGAAACAATTCCACCCACCAAGAATCCAGCCTTCTCCTAGTCCAATTATTGGCACCAAGAGGGCAAATGTAGGTGCCGGAAGCGGTCGACTCTGCAGAGAAACACACAAGAAGCAGCTTAACGCGCCAAATTGGTCTTGAATTTTTTTGAGTAAACTCCAATTCACCAAAGTAGGCCTAAATTTGTTGAATCCTAAGCATCCGGATGTCCGGAACCAAAGGAAAATTTCTAAAATCCATCAGGCAATCTACAGCAAAACTAGGCACATTGAGATCTTTTCCCACATAAACGAAAGAAAAGAAAAGAAACAAGAGTAAAAAATCGGGAAAATTGATCATTTGCCCCGTTTTAATCACTAATACTTCCCCAAGAGACAAGAACGAAACAAAACTAAACCAAACAAAGCAAGAAGAAAGGGGGCCAAGAAAATCACCTTGGACAACTAAAGATGGAGATCCCGGAGCGGCTTGAGCTCGGTTTTGTTTGGCTCTCCCAGCCACTTCTTCCAGCCTCCACTGCTGCTGCTAGTTCCCGTCTTCCCGAGTAACTTCCCACTCACACCACGCACGCACGCACTCCCGTCCTGGGTGACGCGAGGAGACCGAAGTGCTGAAGGGAAAACAAACGCGAGGCGAGGCGTGGAACGGTGGAACCGTTGAAGTGGCAACTGGGGGCAAAACAAATTTAAAAGAAATAAAATAGCTAGCAGCAAAATGGGAAAGGCTACATGAGAGAGGAACATAACCGAGTAAGTCGAGGGATCTTATCATCTTAAGCCATTAATCAAACTATTATTTTTTCACTTTCACTGCCTTCGTATTATTTAAGTTTTGGACCAATCACAGCTTAGATTATACTCACCGATAGATATTTACGTGTGGCCAAACATTGTGTCAAAGTATCGAGTGAACTAGATACTTATACGCGGACGCCGCGGGCGTCGCTCCACACACGAGTAAATTGAGAAAACGTGCGATTGCCGCTCCCTACACGAGTAAATCGAGAAAACACACGAGAAGGACCTAATTTTTTTTGTGTTTTCCACAAAAAGGCTTAAACGTAATGCTAGAAAAATAAAAAAAAGGACCTAAATGCATGTATATTGTTTTCCCAAAAAAAGACATGAACGTATTTTTTTCCCGAAAAGAACCTAATCGTAATTCTAATTTTCCGTAAAAGGATCCGAGCGTAATGCTTAAAAACGCATAAAGGACCTAGACGTGATATATATTCTTTTTTCGAAAAAAAGAATGTAATCGTAACTTTTTTTTTCCGAAAAAGACCTAATCATAATTTTTTTCAAAAAATAAACGTATTCTTTTTCGTGGCTCGGCTCGAGCCGCGAACAAGCCGACTCAAAGCCTCCTAAAGGCGTGAACTCTTCCATCTATAATAGATGGATGATTTAATATCTTAGATTTAATATAAAATATATTTTTCTCTCGCATATGTCTTCTCGTATTTTGTGGTAGAACTAGAAAATTTGGTGACGCACACATCACACGTACAACTCTATAGTTTTGTACGATGACTTCGTAAGATTATAAATCCAACATATATATATTTAAAATTTATTAAAAGTATAATACAAATAGTTCTAAGGTCTTATAAATCTTAAACCATTAAAATTGAAACCAATTCATTCAATAAATTTTGTCTATTAAAAAGGTAATCTTACATCACTTTTAAAATTTTTTAGTCTGCCCGGATCAGCACCCTAGTATCGCCCTGCTCGTATATGATATGATATGATATGATATTATAATTATATAATAATAAAAAATAGCGATTAAAAATTTAATGTCTAAAACACATATATTTAACGACTGAGCGAGTATGCTTTCAGCAGATCATCAATTATATTGTTTTGAACTTACTAGGGCTGTACTTGAGTGAACTCAAAATCAAGTCACTCCACTTACTATTAGGGTGAAAACAGTTGGATACGGTGAATATTGATTTTTCGTATTTTAATCCATGTTTTTCTCGCATTTAGAACCAGATACGGATACATTTCGAGTTATTTGGGATACGAACACAGGACGGATACGTGAATTCGGATAGAGAATGGATACGTGACGAATTCGGATCGAAGGCGGATAAAGATATATGGATAATACACGTATATATAGAGTAACATATGTTGAACTAAACCATACAAGTATATGAGTACCATAATAACAAATCATATATCAATCAAACCCAATAGATATTATAGAAAGAATATGTACTTGGATCAATAGAACCAATTAATTATCAAGATAATGGACTGTCATGAAAGATATGTAATAAATGGGCTGGGCCTTGCCGGATATCCGAATTGAAAAAAAAAACCTGATGTTCGGATCCCGTCCTGTATTTGCCTGATATTGATTGCTCCGAATCCGAATTCAAGTATCTGGATCTCATCCCGGATTCGACCAGATAATCAAATTACATCCCGAATCCGATACCAACCGAATCCAACTTTGAATCGTACAAAAAATATCTGCCCGTTTTCAGCCCTACCTAGTATCTATTTAGCTCGGGCTTTAGCTTAGAATCTGTAAACTGAAGAGACGGTGCAGCAAACTGACGCAAAAAGGAAAAAGTCCAAGGTGCAAACTGAAACTAGGAGACATGCTCCACCGAGAACAGATTAGTTGCAATTAAAGCGAGCTAATTGCCATGCTTCCTAATACGGGCCGGGGCTTGAAGCACGCTGGGCCCACGTGTCGGGCTCTTTAGGGCCACGTGACCCCACCTGTCACCATCCCTCCTCGGCAGTGGCGCAGCCCGAGCTAATGCGCGGAGGCAACTCATTAAACGGTGACGCTTGTTGGGAAACCTGATGATTCCTTAAGCCTAAACCCTAGGAGGGCGCTATAAAAGGAGGAGGGGGTCCCCCCTATATACCAGAAATCATTAGTAATAAAGAATTTTCGCTGTTGTTCTCCCTAAACACGTGTCTCTCTCTCTTTCTGTTCTTCAATTCAGATCTGTTCGAGAACCCCGAACTATTCGATAGCAAGGTTCCTTAACACGTTATCAGCACGAAGCTCTACGAAGATCAGAATTGAAAAGCTGAGAAGAGGTGAGAATCGGTGATTGTTTCTAATCGCTGTTGTTCTTATGCATGCATCTACCCTACGCCTCTGTTTTCTGTTTTCGCCTTATGGCTCGAGGCTACAAGATAAGACGATTTTACGCACGGTTCATCGCTCACGCAAGAAAAAAAGTCGGCACCGCGATCGGTCTTCGCAAGACGCAGCGCGCCACCGACGACCAAAGATCGCCGCCTCGGCCGCACCGCACAGACGCAGCCGCTGCCGACGCCGCCACCGCCGTCGCGCTTGAAGCACTGTGAGCCGCGCCGCATGGACAATGCCTCGAAGGCACGCTCGATCGCGACGACGGCCCGCTCGCCGCACGCAGACGCCGCCACAAGACGTAGAATCGGCTCGTCGCGGCGCCCCACCGCCCGCTGCCGCCTCGCTATCAAGGCCAGCCATGCGCCGCCACGGCCGCGCCATCGCCAGCAGTGCCGCCCGGCCGGCGCCGCCGCAAGACGGCACCGGTCCGCAGACGCCGCTGCGTTCGGCGAAGCGCCCCGCCGCTCGACATCCGCCATGGCCGACCGCTCGCTCCGCGCCCGCGCGCCATGATGCCGGCCCGCGTGTCGCGCGCGCCGCCGCCGTCGGACCGGCGCCGAGTCACCTCGGCTTCCCGCCGCCGCGCTCGAGGAAGAAGGCGGCGCCCGGCTCGGCCACAACGCCGCCGGCGCCTCGCCGCGCCAGCCTCGCCGTCGTCCGGCCGGCTCGCTGGCTCGCGGCCAGCCGACGACGCCGCCGATCCAGACGCCGCTTGCCGCTCGCGCGCCCCATACTGCTCGCCCGCCACCACCACCGCTCCAGCCCGACCACCTTGGTCGCGCCACCGTCGGATCTGCGCCCACGCGCGCGTGAAAAGAAGATGGCGACGGCATTCATGCGGCAGGCGCAAGTGAAGAAATGAACCACGGGGAAGAAAAAGAACCGCAGAAGAAAAGAAAAAAAACGGCGGCTGCGGCGGCTAGGGGAAACCCTAGCCGCGCGCGTGTGTGTGGGCCAAAAGGAACGGGCAAGGCCCAGCTAGCCGTCGGCCGGAAAAGAAAAAAAAGGAAAAGAAAGGAGAAGAAAAAAGAAAAGAAAAATAGAGAAAAAAATTGCAATTTTTTTTGAAAAATTGCGAGAAAATCAAGAAGATTTATTTGGCTCTGTTTTTAATTTTCTTGCTCTATTTCTCTGTTTTATGAATTTTCTTTATGAATTTTGAATCCTTTGCTTTATTTTATATAATGCAATGCATATGAATTTATTTCTTCTGCACCTTTATGTTTTTTGCAACCATTTTCTATCAGATTACACGCAGTAATCTAAACCAGAATTTTGAAATCATGCAGATGTCTGGCATTGTGAATCGTGAGTTTGAAGAACTGGCCCCGCACGGTCAGAACTACCTCACTTGGGCATCGGACGTAAAGATCGTCCTCGGGGGCAAGAAGCTCCGCTCCGGATTGGTCTAGGGTCCTCGCAGGGCGAAAACCTACCGCCGAGTAGAACGATCAAGCCTCGCATTTTCTCGTGCACCACCTCTCACCACTCAAGAATGAATATATGGTCGAGGAGAGTGCACTTGAGCTTTGACCGCACTTGAAGCGGTTCGAAAAGCTCAAGTACACCATCTTGCCCCAAGCACGCAAGATTGGGTACGCTGAGGTTTGCGACTTCGAATAGTGGCCGAGTACAATTACGCTTTGCACGTAATTTGTACCAATCTCTCTATATGGCAAGAAGATCACCGATGAAGAGAAGATTGAGAAAACTCTCTACCTTCCACCCTAATGCTATCCAGAGTGCACGCAGCTATCGCCGGACGCATACAAGGAGTATAGCGAATCGATTGATGTAATGCAAGTTGCGGAATCGCAAGACGATGTTCTACGCAAGAACTATGTCTCGCGACCACCGGACGAGGCACCGCACGTAAGTCAATGCCAACAACTACAAGGTGAGAAAGCCCACTCATAGAAAGAAGGGCAAGCGGTGGAAAAGAGAGGCCCTGTGCCAAAGGAAAGTCCAAAGCCCCGTGAAGAGGGATGACAAAGAAAAGACGCACGCCAAGTCAGTATGGACAGAGAACCAAACGTGCTTCAAATGTGGCACTTGGGGACATTGGTCAAGATATGTCGAGAATCCAAGGAAGCGATCAACGATATCGGGCTAAGAAGAAGGCAAAGGAAAACGCCCGCAGAGGCGACTCGCCAACATCGGTGATGATGATGTCATGGATGTAGACACACCACTTGCCTCATCCTCACAGAATAGCCTAGACATCGATGCTGCAGCCATTATTATGGTAAATGAAGAGAAAACTTCTGCCGATGATATAGAAGCAGAAATTAATGCATATTTCACAGATTCTGTTTAATGCATTTCTTTTAGATTATGGTTGTTAGCTTTTTCTTTGAATAATGAATTGTAAGCTCTAGAAGAGCATACTTCTTTCATGAATAAATACGCAATTTATTCTTTATTCCAAAGATTCTTCATTTTGCAAGTAATATTTGGATTGTTTTTGCCTCTATCCGATTAGAATTATATTTCTTTTATCTAGAAATCGTAGCGCCTAAATGGAAGAGATATGCATTGTTGATAGTGGCACAACAAATACCATCTTAAGAGAGTCTAAGTATCTCCAGTCGATCACGAAGAACGCTGGAAAGATTACTACGATCGCAGGAAGCGACTCATATGTAATCGGCTCAGGAAGAGCCACTATTATATTGCTTATGGGTACAACTTTGGTAATTGAAGAAGCCCTTTTGTATCCTGAATGAACGCGCACTCTCTTAAGCTTTAAAGACATCCGCGCCAATGGTTTTCACGTAGAAACCAATGAAGAAAATGGCAAAGAATACTTGTGCATTGTGAAGCACGCGGTATGTGGAAAAATGGTATTAGAAAAATGTCCCTCATATGAATCTGGGTTGTACTACATGAATATTCATGCACCCGAAGTGTATACTTCCTTGAAGACTGTTTTTAGAAGCTCTGAGTTATTTTCTTTATGGCATGGTAGATTAGGTCATCCTGGTCTTAGAATTATGACGAATATAGTGAACAACTCACAGGGTCATGGCATTAATGTTAAAAATTTCTCGAATCATGAAGATTTTGTGTGCCCTGCATGTGCCACCGGGAAATTAATAACTAGACCCTCTGTCATGAAAGTACAAAGTGAAATCCTGCATTCCCGAACGCATCCGTGGGGATATTTGCGGTCCGATTCAGCCCTGTCGTGGCCGCTTCGATACTTTATGGTGCTCATTGATGCTTCCTCGAAATGGTCGCATGTATGCTTATTGTCAACAAGAAACTATGCTTTTGCAAAGTCGATCTCGCAGATCATAAGAATTAAGAATGCTTTCCCGATCATCGCGTGAAGTCCATCGAATGGACAATGCCGAGAATTTACTTCAAAAGCATTTGATGATTATTGCACCGCAATGGATAGCGCTTGAGCACTCCGCATCGCACGCCTATACGCAGAATGGGCTAGCCAAGCACTAATAAAGAGGATTAAGTTCATTGCCGCACCGCTTTTGCAGAGTTGTAACTTGCCCAACACTTGTTGGGGACACGCAGATCCGCACGCAATGCTCTTATCAATTTCTGCACCGTCGGCCTACAACATCCATTCTCCTATGCAACTTGTGCACGGATCATCCCAAGGTCTCCCATCTTAGAAAATTTGGGTGTATGGTATATGTACCTATACCACCCTCAATGATCGCAATGGGCCCTCTCCGCAAGTCCGGATATACGTTGGTTATGAGAGTGCATCCATAATCGTATTTGGAACCCATGATCGAGACTTGCATACACCCGATTCGATTGCATCTTTGACGAGGATCGCTTCCGTCATTAGGGAGGAAATCAACCTTTGGATGATAAATGCCGGAAATCATATGGCATTCCACCGATCCCCGCACATGACCCCGCACTAATGAAGCAAATCAAGAAGTCCGAAGATAATTGATTTGCGAAATTTAGCAAATGAACCGCCTGATCATTTTGTGATCCAAGGGCGTGGTTAAGTCGCATGTACCCGCAAGGAATGCACCAGAGAGGTGGAAATACCAAAGAAAATAGAAGGCATCCTCAACCTGCTCAGAGGCCTCAAAGAAAAGAGCAGAAACTGCCTCAAACCCAAAGTACCCGAGACGCCCTGGAGAAAATCAAGCGAGAGGACTTACCACAACCAATCACGAAAATGCCCCAAGGAAAGAAGGGAGCCAGTTGAGACTGCACTGGAAAGAAGCCAACAGAAAGGCAATTCCGCACTTGAATCTTCCATCAAGGAAGCCGTCGGAAATAATGTGTGCGCACACATAGGCGATGAAAGCTAAAGGAACTTGCTCTCGCGATAGGGAATAGCAAAGAAGAGCAAGTAGAAGTGCATGAAGCACCCCATGAAGAAATGGCCATAAACTTTGTAATAACAGAGAATCTCGAATAGAGCAACAACCAACGTTGATGCATACTTTGCAAAGAAGATTGCCTCGATCATTGATCATGATCCCGAGCCTACATCTCTAGCAGAGTGCAAGAAAAGGCTAGATTGGGAAGAATGGAAAAAGGCAATCATCGCAGGTTAGTCTCTCTCAACAAGAGAGAGGTGTTTGGGCTCAGATGCCGCACACCTCCCCATATAAACCCCGTGAGGTCACAAATGGGTCTTTGTTCGGAAGAGGAATGAAAACAACGGTTGTAAGGTACAAAGCAAGGCTTGTAGCTCAAGGTTTCACTCAACGTCCGGAGTTGATTATGAAGAAACCTGTTCTCCGGTCATGGGAGGAATTACCTTTAGATATTTGATCTCAATGGCGCCAACTTGAAGTTGGGAATGAAGCTAATGGATGTTGTCACAAAGATATTTGTATGGAAACTTGGATTCGAGATATACATGAAAGTACCTAAGGAATCCCTATCCCAACCAAGACGGAGCAAATAGAAACTCAGACAAAGGTGAAATTGGAGAAATCACCGATGGGCTAAGCAATCAGAAGGATGTGGTACAATCGCTGAGTGACTTTCTCTGCAAGAAAGGCTACACAAACAAATAAGATTGTCCATGTGTGTTTATACAACATCCCGAATGGATTCTCAGATAATCTCGCCTATGTAGATGACTTGAACATCATTGGGACGGATGAAGAAATTGAAGAGGCATGCTCATACTTGAAGTTTGAGTTTGAAATGAAAGATTTGGGTAAAACCAAGTTTTGTTTAGGCTTGCAGCTTGAACATGTCCAAGGAGGAATCTTGGTACATCAATCAACCTACACGCAGAAAGTGTTGGAAAGGTTTGGATTTGAAAAAGCATATCCTGCGAAGACTCCAATGGTCGGAAGGTCACTCAAGCAGACCTAGACCCATACAGACCTAGAGAAGAGGGGGAGGAAGTCCTGGGAGCATAATTCCCATATCTGAGTGCAATTGGAGCGCTGATGTACCTTGCGAATAGCACTAGGCCGGACATTGCGTTATTGTGAATTTGCTAGCCCAGATGCAGGCGTAACCCACCAAAAGGCATTGGAAAGGGATCAAGGACATCTTCCGTTACCTCCAAGGAAGCAAAGACCTTGGTCTGCTTTGAAGAAACAATGAATTGAATTTGGTTGGCTATGCCGATGTTGGTGGTATTTATCGACCCGCATACCGGCAAGTCCCAAACGGCTATGTTTTCCTATGTGGAGGAACAACAATTTCTTGGAAGTCGCCTAAATGACTCTTGTCTCGACGCCGATAAACCACTCGAAATCATTGCTTTGTATGAAGCATCTCGTGAATGTGCATGGCTCGAAGAATGGTTCACCACATCCGTAAGTCATGTGGCTTGAACATTGAGCAAACTCCCACGATAATTTATGAAGATAATGCAGCTTGTGTTGCCCAAGCACAGATGGGTTATGTGAAGAGCAATCTCACGAAGCATATCAACCCCAAGTTCTTCTATGCTTACGAATTGCATAAGATGAACGAGATCAAGATATTGCATACTAAGTCATGTGAAAACCTTGCAGATTTGTTCACTAAATCACTCCCAGCATCTATCTTTGAAAGGTGCGTGAAAGGAATTGGGATGATGAGACTTAGAGAAGTGTAGATTTCAGGGGGAGATATTTCACATACTCCCACATGAATCTCGAGCATGAATTATGAATACCCAACATGAATCTCGAAGATTAGCAATTGAAGTTGGGAGAATTGTACTCTTTTACTTAGCAAGTTTTTCATGAAGTTTTCTTGCATAAGGTTTTTAACGAGGCAATTCGTGTAACATAGTAAGCGTATGCTATGTACTCTTTCTCCAAGTATTTTTTCCACTGGATTTTTCTGGAGTTTTAATGAGGCATATGCATCTCGCGGCAAAGGGCCCAAGGGGGAGTGTTGGGAAACCCTAATGGCCCATGAAAGTCCATGCTGGTCCCTTAAGCCTAAACCCTAGGAAAGCGCTATAAAAGGAGGAGGGGGGTCCCCCTATGTACCAGAAATCATTAGCAATAAAGAATTTCCGCTGTTGCTCTCCCTAAACATGTGTCTCTCTCTTTCTGTTCTCCAATTCAGAACTATTCGGGAACCCCGGACTATTCGATAGCGAGGTTCCTTAACAACGCTTACGGCTCCAAATTGCCTTCTCACCAAGTCACCAAGTAGTTAATCATGCCACTGCGCACTCGTGTGGATAATTAGCGAAACAAGTCCAATTACCGGCGTGTAACGCATTGGTGGTTAGTGGAAATGGATTAGATGCGACGAGACGTGCGCTGTGTCCGTGCGCGCGCGCGCCCGCGCGTTCCTCGTGTCAGTCGTGTGGCATTTGCTGAGCCTGTCAGGTCGGCGAGAAGACGTGTCAGTTCACGCCTTAGTTTGGAACCCGAAAATTCCGTGCTAATCCTGTAGGATTATACAGTGTAATTACGTGACTAGATTTGAAAATATAACTATATTGCTATGCAACTCTAGTGTTAATATGGAAACTAATTTAGGGATTTATAGGATGTGCTACTTATAGCTTAGCCCTAAATTATAATGTAAGCATGCATTCCTATCTTGTTGTACATCAAGAAACTACTGCTTTTTCTATGACCTATCATTGTACTCCTACTAGAGAATAAGTGGAAACCATCGACAATATGAAAACTCTAATTAAAAAAATATATATGAGAGATTACGAGAGATTTGCCGCACACCATTAGGTCATAAGTCAAAGACAATCATGATCAACGGGAACTCCCTCAGGCTAATTCCAAGGTCGTCAGTGTTAGAAAATTAACATGACCTAATGTTTATTTAATTCTATATTTACGTAATAAAAATATGATGTTAAATATTGCGTCTATGATAATATTACTAGTAGCCAGCAAAGATTCGATAAATACATAATATGTTAGTAAGAAATGTACGTTTACATATGCTAGATGGCTCAACTGATACATAGATATAAACAATACTATCATAGCAATATGCACTCTCATAAGATCTAATCACAATAGAAAGATTGTTTGGACCAACAACTAGTCGGTTCGAGATACTTATAGTGGACTTGATGAAGTAAAAGGAAGCAGCGTAGAAGCGACACGACGATCGAAGACGAAGATGAGCAGTCGCGCGGTGCGGCACTTCCCAGAAACCTGATCGCTGGTCTCACGTGCATGTCGTCAAAGGCTAGCGTCGTATCAGAGACACTACTCTCCTTTACGCCTGTTGCACGACGGACGAAGGAACGGAATAGCTCGGGTAATAGTAAGCACCGGAGGAAGCAGAGAATGCTAGAGGACGAGATTGGTTTTTCCGTCGAGTCCTTTCACGGATAGGGACATCTCCCTTATGAAAGCATGTCCAACTAAAATTGTGTTGTGGGTAGGGTGCAATCGGCTCGGATTCAATTGGATAACACTCTTTCCATATCCTAAACTATATTTTTTGTCGGATTCAGAGTCGGATACGGATAGTATCGGATACGAATACGGCGCGGATAATATCGGTCATGGATTCGAAGCGAATACGAAGCGAAATCGATACGGTATCGGATACTTTTTGTCGGATGATAGATACCACATAAAAGCACACATATAGTAATAATTAATCAACTGTATAAGTTCGAATGCAAAAGAACTATCACTATTTAACTAGTTATTTTATCACGTAGTCATAGGAATGGCTTCCTCAGTCCTTAGCCACCCATTGTCTTTCTTCGTAATGTTAGGCGTATAGACATACACACAAGGACACAAATAGACAATAACATGAGCTCCTTGGCCACCGATTCTCTTTCTACACAAGTATACGTTGATATCTTAAAAACAGGAGGCAGTCGGCGGCACGACGATGTGAGAGATGAGTATAGATGAACTTAAGCCCTAGGAATAATAGCAAATCTAGCAGCACTATCCATTCATGCATTGCAATTTCACAACAGTTTCAACATATTTCATATGGGTCTAATACGGCTCTAGAATCACCCTAAAAATGGAAAATGAATGCACAACACACCCAACTAATTTCAGGGAAACGTTGATGATGTCTTTTTTTCAACTAAAATTGTTTTTATAATCTAACTATCGTATGAGCACAATCCAGAATAAAATTCAGTCTCTTTCACGGGATTCTAACATGATTTAAACTGGTTTTGAGATTTGTTTGAAGTCTACTTGAGCTCACGTGCGCTCGAATCAGGCAAGCGAGCGGGCTGGCGATCGGGCGAAGGGAGGCCGGTGACCTGCGACAGCTGGAGCTCTCAAGGTGGCGGGCGACCACTGAGCGTCAGCCGGTAGCCAAGGCATTGACGGCGGAGGGTGCTCCGAAGGCGGGGCGACCAACTGGGCAAGGCAGATGGCGTGTCAGCCCGGCAAAAGAAGACGAATCAGCGGCCTGGTGTGGAAGACAAAGCGGCGACCCGTCCAGAAGACGAATGCCAGAGCGACGACCCCAGAGGCTTGGAGTCCACGAAGGCGGCGGGCCGACGGTGTTGGCGGTCTATGCGAAAACAGTGGAGGCCGGCGATGGGCTCCCAGGCGGGCGTCGGCAGTAGGTCAGAGAACGGGCGCGAGCGTCACGCCACGAGGCTGCCATTGATCCAGAAGAAGGCGGCGCTGGAGGAGGCCGGCTTTGGAGGGCATTGAAGCCTGAAGGTGATCGCCGAGATAGAGGCCGGCACGACGCGGGCAAGGCCAGTTGAGGCGACGGGCTGGCCAAGGAAGACGGTGTGCGGAGGGACCAACACGATTACATCCGAGGGCACGGGAGGGCGGCGACACCTTGCCGGCGTGTAGGGGTTGAACGAGGGACGGGGGGAGGACCGAACGGGGGACGGGAGTCGGGACTTCGGGAGGACCAAGCCGTCGCTAAATCGGATATCCGAAAAATTTAGTCCGGATATATCCGAGAATATTCTCAAAAATGCCAATCCGACGGATAGTATTCTCTCGAATCCGAAAAAATATCTGAAACCGAATCCGAATCCGACAATTATCCAAACTGACTATCCGAATCCGATCCAAATACATCCGGTCGGTCGGTCGGACGAAAATTATCCGAACCGATTGCACCCTTACTCGTGGGATCTCAGATCAAACTGCGACGATAGTCAAGGTGTAAAGTGTTGTGGCATAGTCGGTACACATGGCAAAAGGTTAAGTACACTTAGCATCGTCTCGGTCACGCGTGATCGCAATACGCGCACGTGCATGTGTACATAGTGTAACATAGCTAGCCATGTGTACATTAGTCTTGCCACCAACTCATCCTAAAGTCCACTAGTATAGTGCCAATGCTAACGCTACGACGGTAGTAAATCCGCTTATCAATTAAATGAGAAGATAAGTATGAATATAACACTTAATAGTAAATAATCTTGTGATCACATTGTACGTACTACATATTTGGAAGCAGAGCGAATCAAACAAGGAAATAAATAGGGAAGATCCGCATGCAAGGAAACCAGAATTGAATTTTTTACTGTCCTGACCAAAACTGTATGTACTACATATTTGGAAGGAGAGCGAATCAAACAAGGAAATAAACAGGGAGGATCCGCATGCAAGGAAACCAGAATTGAATTTTTTACCGTTCTTGCCTCGTGATCGTATTTTTTTCTCCGAATATAACCTTTTCGAGATTTTTTACTGATCTAGCCCCATATAGCCTAATTTCAAAGATACAGAGAGCGATTTTTTTCATTTTATCCACTAACCAATGGTTTGTGAGTGTCATTTAAATTTTTCTCATGAACTAAATGTCATGTAGCTATTTAATTTTATCTTTTTCCCTTCTGATCCAATGTCCGCGAGCACGCTTTATTTTTCCATATTTTTCCAAAATTATTCAATGACGGCACCGCTTGAATTTTTTTCATTTTTCTCCCACGCTTGAATTTTTCAATGCCACCAAGCATTTATTTTTTTTGCCAAAATTATTAAGCGGACGAACACCGCTTGATTGTTTTTTTATTTTTCGGGAATTTTTTACTGTGTTGGCATTATCGTTATAATTTTTTTCTGAATCACTCTCGCGACGATGAATTTACGATTGTAGCCTCGAGCCTAAAAATTCAATGAGCTGATGGCGCAGATATTTACCAACGCCAGTTCGAACTTTTACTATATTAGTATCGTCGTTATAATTTTTCCAATCGGGCTCTCAGGCATGAATTTGCGATTGTAGCCTTGAGACGTAAAAAATCACAGAGAGGTGCTAGAATTTTTTCCGCGTTTCCTTTTCCCAAAGACGTAATATATGGTCCTTTCCTTTTCGGGACGTTTATTTCTTTTCCTTGATTCCAAGACGCTTGTTTCCTTTTCCTTGTTGATGCCGGAGGTGAGAGAAGGTCATTGTAGGCCACAGGATGATTTTAAAATAAATCGCTGCGCCGACATTTGGATCCGCAAGAAAAAAAGATAAAAATTAAACAAGTTCGCCACCGTTCCGCGAGAAAAATTGAAAAAATTAAGCAAGACTCACGCATACGCTTGGTTCCTTAGATAAAAATAAAACAAAAATTCAACGCCTCGTATTGTGAAATTAGGCTCTATAGGGCTAGATCTGTAAAAAAGTCTCGAGAAGGGTCATATCCTAAAAAAATACGATCACAATGCCGGACAATAAAAGATTCAAGTCTTGTTTCCTTGCATGTGGATCCTCGTGTTTATTTCTTTGTTTGATTTACCTCCTTCCAAATATGTAGTATGTGCAATTTTGGTCGATAAAATTCAAATCGTTTCTTGCATGATCCTCCTTATTTATTTCCTTGTTTGATTCGCTCTCCTTCCAAATATGTAGGTGAGGAAGGTCTGTTGTGGGCCACAGGGATGATTAGACACACTAAATAATGGCCATCGGATGTGGGTGAGTAAAACTGAGGAAAGATCTGAGACGCTCATTTTGATGAATGCAAGTTTACGGGACGCTTTCTTGGGTGCACGAACATTGGACCATCTCTAATGAGGTGCATTATTTAGGGTGGACGTAGGAAAAATTGCTTAGGTACATTATAAGGGGTATAGATACAAAAGCTCCCCTTGTAAGTTAGTTTCCCACCACTTAGCTATGCAATATGGGATTAAAATCCTACACCTCCAACTCAACACTCCTTTAACTTCTTACGTCTAAAATTAATTCTAACAGTCAGCAAGTGGAAGATAACAATTAATCGGTCACCCATATGAACATAAGTCAAGATTTAAGTTTCCATCTTTCTTCTCCTTCTTTCCTTCCTTTCGCTTTTTTTCTTGTCCTTGACCTAGGCCTGTTTAGGGGTTTTAAGACAACTTTAGCTTCCAAAAAGCTAGTGAACCCCCAAACAGCTCAACTTTTGAGTAGCTTTTTGCATAAGTTAGAAGCCACGTATAATTAGCAAAAACCAAAAGCTGGGTGGGACCTACTTTTGCAGCTTATTGTTGAGAAAAATTAGCTGTTTATCAAATGGTCTCTTATAAAAAGCTACATCTGATTTTCAGCCAAAAAAACCAGAAAGCAGCTTTTCAGAAAAGCTGCAGCTCCCCCAAACAGGCCCCTACTCTTTTCTTTTCTTAGACGGCGGCTCCTTCTGCCTTTTGCATGGAGCAAGGAGAGGCACACATACACACTACAAGTAAAACGTGGTGCATGAATTTCATTTTGAGAGGTGTTTCTATGCCATTTTTTAAAAAGTTACATAAATATTAAAGTATGAATGAAGGGTAGATGGTGATTACTTATCATTTCGCTTGTTTTAAGATTTATACAACTTATATGAAGAGGGAAAGCATAGAAGCATTACTCATTTCCCCTTTTATTTCTTTCTTTTTAAGTATATGGTGCTTATTTGTATGTTGCAATATTCTTTCTTATCTTTTGAATTTAAATAGGCTCCCTTACAAGCACCCAACAGTTATAGCTTATCATAGTAAGGCCAGATATTTTTTCTTTTTCTTTTTTAAATAGAACGTTGGGTGCTTTTCTTTTTTTAGAATTTCTTGTCTATTTTTTTCATATATATATATATATATATATATAGTATAATTACCTGAGACAAGATGGTGCCTGAGCAATATGATCCAAAACAGGTATTTCCCTTATGTATTTGCATGCGATTTTTTTTGAAATTTTTAGGACGTTGAGTTTAACCAGTTTGCTAACTAGTTCAAGCAATTTTGAACTGAAATTCAAACTAGAGTTTCCTTTTTTGATGATAGTTTGATTATAGGTATGTGTTGATTATATATATAAATCAGCCAAGCATGTAATCTAAATTCGTTCAAATCTTTGAATTTGAGTATATTTTTTTCAAAGGTATGTATTTCATTTGAATTGTTGTATATACCTTAAAACTGAAAGTTTCAATAAATATACCCGAAGTTAGCTTGAATTCGCGTATTTGAAATCACGGTGCCCCCATTTCGCCGTCCTCTCTCTCTATAGATTCTGCCGTTCCAAACATACGTGTTTTCATTGTTTGCAATTTCTCTTTGTCTAAAAAATCTAATGATAGACATGAGTAGTACTGCAGGAGTGGAGGACCGTGCGCCATTGCACTCATGTTGCCATGGGAGACTTCCTTTGCTCTGTTGAGTGAAACGGCTCGATCTATTCCAAGGCTCCTTTGGATTGGTCGCGATGTATCCCCTGTGCCATTTTAGCATACATCGCATGCATGCAGTAAAGTTTCTCAGATATCAAAAGGTACAGGCGTACAGTTCAAGTTCAGATAGGTACTGTTTTTGTAGTTGCAGGCCAATGGAAACCTCATGAGAATGAGATCGAACAGTATCAATCGAACTATAAAGTGTACTATCTCCAGTTCTCCATGCCGAGTTTAAGAATGGTTGGTTTGTCAAAAAAGAGTTTAAAAATGCTTAAACTGCGTATACAAGATGTCCATGTACCACACCTTAACTGAACTGGCTGGGATGTAACATTCCAAAAAGGGAGGCTTGGAACAAAAACATATATGAAACCGGCTTAAAATTGAACTGCATAGCATACTGTGCCATGCCATGCGTGCAGATTACCGCATCCTCCACCCTGCCCACTGGTCGGTGCTGCAGCACGGTTTCCCATTTGCAGCTTTCATATCTTTCGGTAAGAATGTAAAATTTCTGCATGCTTCTGATCTTTCGATATGCTCATGGCTCTAGGAAGTAGTATCATGCATTCTGTCAAGAACAGAGAAGGAAATGTTGAGAAAACTGAGGACGTATCATGATCAAGGGAGGAGGAATGCATGGAAAAATGATTAACCCTGCAGATCCCAACATCAACTGGCCCCATTAGCCAAAACTGCTAACTATTCGGATTACCCAACAGAAGCAATAAGTAATGGCCGACCCCATGCCATTGGCGGCAGCAGCAGGGCCACTCTTCCTGACAAGTTCTTGACATTAAGAACAGTCACATGGGGAGGCTTCTTTTCTTGCTGCTCCCTGGCCATCTAGGCATTGGAATCGGGGAAAGTTGCAGAGTCCAAGCTCTGGTCTTCGGGAGGCATCCATCCATCCATCCATCCATCCATGGCCTCTCGTCAGTGCCATGAATGAAATGATGCTAGTTGCTTCGGCCTGATAAAAGCCTGTGAGAATCTGAAGGATGTGGGGCTTATCTTTTGCTTGCCCCCACAACCACCATGAGAAGTCAAGGGAAGCCTCGGCATGCTTGTGTTTTGCCTCTCAAAGTTCATTATGGCTGCCTTGCATGGCAGACAGGGTTGGCAGTCTCTGGGACTGCACCTTCACATTCTCGTAATCTCATTCCTCTTGTTATTTGGCCTGAAGTTAAAACTCTCTATATGCTAGATTGCTAGGCTCTGGTGGATGCAGAATGTAGAGGAAAGTGGCTTATGTTATGATCTTTAAGACTTGAAGAGGTATGTTATGACTTCTACTCCTCTTTAGAGGAGAGCTATTGGAACTATATAAACCCATGAAGAGTGAACATAGTGAACCCAACCCAAGCAAAGAAAAAAGGCAAGCAAAAGTAGCTCATCTAAAGTAGAGGTTTATGAAAGGATTATAGACTAGGTTATTCTTTAGCACCAGACTCTTATATAAGTCAAGGATTCAATGGTCCTAAAAGTTTGATGAGGGTTGTGGAAGAGCAACAATCACTTGTACTCTTTTGAGGTTGTGTTAAAAGAATTTGCTGTCAACTTTGCCAAATCTTTTCTCTCGTCATGGTTACTTCGATGTCATTATTTTGGTTCTCTCTACGAGATTCATTTAGTTTGTTCTTGATATTGTGTACGCTCGTGCCGTAGATCACAAACTCTGATCAGATTAAGAGGCTGCTGTCGAAGATTGGAAAATCGACAATAAATTTATACCTTCGGGTTAGCAGAGTCAAGCACAAAATTGAAGGGACACAATTTAGACAGGTTCGGACCCCCTGGCGGAGTAATACCCTACTCCTGTATGGATGATATATGGAGTCGATGAACAAAGTACAGAGCAATGTGTTTAACCCTAGTTACAATGTGGATTGCACCTAAGCTAAGGCTATGCTATGGCTAGAGGATGACGAAACAGGCTTCGTCGGCTCCTGAGCTCTATGCGCAAAAAGGACTACTTGCTTAAAAGCTCTAAATGGCTAATCTTTTGAGAATTGCTCTCCCTTCTCCCTAAGGGTCCCTACCTCAAACTTTATAGTCATGATGATCCTGCCTTGGTCGAGTCGTAGTTGGTTTGGGGTACCAGATCGTAGCCGATGAGGAGTCTATCGCCACGTAATCTGCATGGCATATCCAAACTACCATCTATACCAAACGTACTTGAGTTGGTTTCCTCGCAAGGGGAAAGCGATCGAGTCCTTCCTGATATGGAGTTATCTTTCCCGCGTATATCATATCCCTCAAAATCGGGCCCGTGATATCCGAAATCTCTGCATGTCGTTAGGATATATCCTCTACGTATCCTCTGTGGACACATACCCCATGTTTATATATTCGACAGCTGTTGCGTATAAGAAGGAATATCAAAGTGTAACAAATGGCATCAGAGTTAAGGTCGGGTTAACCTAATTTGTGAGAAGTTCATCAAACTATCAGGTGGCACAAAATCAAGATCGATATCAACAATATGGAATCAAGTAGAGAAATATGATGGTGGAGGAAATTTCAGCATGTGGCAATGCATGATGAAGGATGTCTTTGTCCAATAGGGGCTAATCGGTGCTCTTGAAGTGGACAAACTGAAAAATACATATGAAGAAGACTAGAAGGTGATGGATCGGAAGACTATCAGTACAATCCGTCTATGCCTCCAATATGAGGTAAAGTACTCAATGATCAATAAGAATTCATAGAAGAAATTATGGAAAGACTTAGAAGAATTGTATATGACAAAGTCGTTGACAAACTAGTGGGTGTTGAAGCAGAAATTGTACCAGTTGTGCGTAGAGGAAGGCACATGGTTTATCAATCATCTCAATGTCTTCAACAAGCTTATCACACAGTTGACTAATGTGGATGAGAAAATTAAGAACAATAAGGCCATCATACTGGCATAATCTCTACCACCATCATACGAGCAATTGGTGATAAATATTCTCATCAGTAACAAGCACTCTCAACTTCAATAAGACAATTGCATATCTACTAGAGGCGGAGTCCTTGAAGAAACCATTGAAATCTCGGGTGATCAAGCATTGCTGCTATATGTTGTGCAAGAAAAGGCGACAATCACATGAAGAAGAAGGGAAAGAACAAGGGCACTCGTGTATGCTATCTATGTGATGAGGAAGGTAACATGGTAAAAGAATATCTGATTTTGAAGAAAATAAGGAGTGCATGTTTAGTAGCAGTAGCTAGGGAAAAAACGGATCAGATAATTTCTGACCGACCCAGATAATTTTTGGATACGGATTCTGTCGGATCAGATATTTGTTGGATAGTATCGAATAGGAAACAAATATGGATTTTTTCTGTCGGATACGGATACAGATTCGGTAACTCACTATCCCGTCAGATACGGATATGAATATGGATAATCCGGATATTTATAGGCTGGATATCCTGATATGCACATGGGCTGGGCCAAGACTACTCTTTTGAGAAAAGGGAGTTTGAGAAAATCAGGCGTTGTGTTAGTTACCATTTATTGAAAGACAGTTTACTTTTTCTTGGAAATCGAAACAGTGTCCTAAATTGTTAATCATTAGGCTATATATAAGAGGGGGTAAATCAGATCTGATCTTTCACGCCCTTACTGCTTTTTCAAGCGCAAAATTCTCTTAAACTATTGCATTTCTTAGCCTTCATCCTCTTCTTCCTAAACCCAATGGCTATGGTAATTCCATCTTGATTGAGGGAAGGATTAAGGAGTTGGAAGACCAGGGATTGATTCCTCCCCGCGCAATGCTGCGGTGGGATCCTAGCGGAGATGACACGAAGCTGGTGCCCCAAGAAGGGCGCCTCGTATAGTTCGCCGCTCTGGTGAGGTTAGGGTTTCGCCTCCTAGAGAGTGAATTGCTTGCCGATGTTCTCGATCACTATGAAATCGAGTTACATCATCTTCCTCCCAATTCTATCCTCATTATGAGTGTTTTCTCGCATCTTTGTGAGGCATTTTTGGGGATTCCTCCTCTGATCCGTATTTTCTGCTTCTTCTATCAATATACAAAAATCAGCAAAAGTCAAAACCTATTCGGGAGCACTTATTTTAAGCTCCAAGACAAGATGGCCTCCTAATATCCTCCTTTCCCGACCAAAGATACTTGGCGCAATTACTGGAAAGAGTGGTTTTACTTGGAGATTCCCGGGGGAAGTCGTCTCGTTTTACCGGGAAAGCGGTCCCGAGCTAGACTGAGACTGAGATGAAGAAGGAGAAGGACTCACTGGTCCTTACCGATGAGGAGAATGACATTGTAAAAATAATTGGAAAAATGGTAAATGGAGGTCTGACGGGGCAGAAGATTGTTTATGACTTTTTGCTCCATAAAATTAGTCCTCTGAAGAGGCGGTGCCGATTCGCCTGGAGGCTAGAAGGCGACCAAGATTCGACTAAGGACGAATATGGAGGTAATTGAACTCTCCATGAACAACTTATTTAATTTTGAATGAAGGACTATTATATATATATTTTTATTTCTCCGATCAGTATTGATCGCCGAGGAGGCCTGGTCGAGAGTTGCATCTATGCTGCGCATCTCTATTGACGGATCCACCTGGATGCTTTGGATAAGCAACCATCCAGTCTAATCGAGCAGACGGATGAGTTCGTAAATGAACGTATTATGGTAAGCACCAAGTTTTTTTAAATCTAATTGCCTTTTGTGATTTTGGCAACTGAAAGAGTTTTTTTTTGTTTTTAGATGCATGGTCGGAAGGGACCTGCTGAGCAGTCTTCGCAATTGGGATCGTCAATTTTGGCATCTTCTGACTTTCCCATTTGTTCAGGACGAAAGTGAAGATTTGGAGGATAACTTTCCTCTAATCATAAGAAGAAAAAGGAAGATCTCCACTTTGGAAGCTTCTACCCCTCTTTTATCCTGGGAGATAGACTCAGGAATTCAATGCAGGTATGCATATATTTTAATCCGAGTATTTTTCTTCAGAATTTTTAAATTTTTTTGGATTATGTACATTCAGCCCCAAGGCAACTGCTCCTGATCCCACTGAGGGTCAGGATGTGGCTACACAGGTCGGTGCTGAGGCTGACCCACTAGTTGTCCCCGTGACGACCAGTGAGGAGAATGTTTTGGCCTCGACCATAGAGGCTGCTCCAACCAGTGGGCAAGCAACCCCACATAATACTGAAGGTGAAGATCATTCGGTCGTTGGAGGTGAGCCACTGGTCGGTCAAGATCCATCAACTACGAAGGAGGTCGACATTCCTCCAGTGGCAATAACCGAGGTGGTCGTGACGACCAACTGTTGAAGAGGAGGCTTCTGCTAGTAGGGAGATCGAAGAACTCCCACCTACAGAGAAGACATTGGTCGTTCCGACTAGCGAGGATGTACCACCTGAAAGGGCGATCATCCGATCAGTGGACCTACCACTGGCCTCTTCCTCCGGCCAGCCTGACCAGAGAGGTTTCAAGCAAGTTTTTAACAATTGGCAAGCAAAGGTATTTATCTTTGTTTCTATTTTTCAAGAAAGAAAACTCTTATCTCATTTGCTTTTTTATAGCATTCGTAAGAAATGTTCGACCTGTTAAATCAGCAGGTGAAGACTTTGGAAAAAGCCGAAGTAGAAAAAATAAGAAAGTAAGCATTAGCCTTTACTTTTATTTTTCTTTCTTCTAACTTATCTATTTTATTCTAATACATCTGCTTTAATACATACAAGAAGAACAAATAAATAAATTAGAGAATGAACTCCTCTTTGCTCAAAATATTATCAAGGGGTATAAGTTTGAGCTTATTACTGCAAAGAGGTATTATGAGGAAAAAAACTACTAGACTTCATGAGGCCTTTAAGAGGAATGAAGAAAAACTTCAAAGCCTCTCCGAGGAATATAAGAATATTCTTCAGGCAAAGGAGTTTGAGATAGCAGGTAAAACAGAATCATTGACTTGTTGTTTAAACTGAATTTATGAAGTCAATGTTTGCAGACTTGAAAAAGGCCAACAAGTCTCAACTTTCCATCTGGGAAGAAGAAAGAAAAAAGGCTGAAGAACAGAGGTCGGTAATGAAAGATGAAATGGAAAGACTCACCGACCAGCTGAAAATCTTCACTAAAGACTTGGCCATAGTTCAGAGAGATAGGATCTCTATCCTGAACTTTATTCTTGAATAGCTTCAGAAGATCGCGACAGATTTAAAGGGAAAAGAAATACAACTTATAAATCCGCCGTTTGAAGAATTGGTTGAGGGAGTAAACGATCAGGTGAAGATCATCCATAATCAAATCTCCCTCATGGCGTAGACCATGAAAAAGGCACTTTAAGTTTCGATTGCCTCCCAAGTAGGTACCCTCTTCGTCAAGTTGAGGCATCTCTACAAGGATGTGGTCGAACTGGAGAAACTAGCGCCCAACCTGAAGATTAGCACTCAAGAAGAGATTAATAGGAAACGTGCAGAAGTAGCTTCTGCCGTTAAGACATACATGAGCAATGTAAAGATCACATATAAACAGAATGTATGAATTTATTGAAATGAATGAAAAAATCTCTTTTTGTGTCAAATTCTGCTTTGTGTGTATTTCTGTACATATTTTTCTGAGTATAGCACTCACTAGCCCCCAATTGTTTATGTACTGAACAACAATGTGTTCGGAATACAAACAGTTTTATGAATGTTGACCAACTCCTTCACGTAGTACTTGGTATGAACTGGAAGCAGATCGTAGATAATGTCATGCTAATGAGTTTCAATGCAGAAAGAACTGGCTTACAAGAAAAGTCTCTATTAGATGTTATCTCACAATCTGACCAGCAACCTTATACGTTTTGCTTAGAGTGGTTGGTCAAAAAAATGGCTTTTGTGACTTCCTAGAGGATTATCAAAACAGACACAAAAATGGAGAAAAATGACAACTAAAGAAATAATATATGTAAATGGAAAAGGGTGTTTATTTACACATAGAACCTGCGAAGATGCTGGATATCCCAAGCGTTGGATAGAACTCTTTCATCTTCCATAGCAAGCCGAATAGAACCTAGTCGTGAAATTGATACTACGGTAAAAGGTCCTTCCCATTTGGGAGATAACTTATTCGAGTTAGAATGATTCTGGATACGCCTTATAACCAAGTCTCCCACGTTTAATGTACGTTGTTGTACTCTTTTATTGTAATATCTTTTTAGGCCTTGTAGATAGGCCGCTGACCTGATCAATATTTGGTCTCGCTTTTCTTCTAAAAGATTGATGTCATCTTCGCGTTGTTCTTGTTGATTAACCTATTCATAGAGAGAGGTATGTGTAGATCCTAAATGAATTTCACTTGGCAACACAGCTTCTGCTCCGTAGACCAGTTGAAAAGGAGTTTCTCCTGTTGCTCTGCTGGTCGTTGTTCTAATGGCCTAGAGCATAGAGTAGAGGTCATCCACCCAAGCCCCCAAGTGTTTGGTAAGACAATCAAACACTCTTTTCTTTATGCCTTGCATAATCTGGCCATTAGCTCTTTCAACTGCTCCATTACTTTGAGGAATAGCAACTAAAGCGAAACAAATTTTTGTACCTATTTCATCACAATAATATTGAAACAGACCACTAATGAATTGTGATCCATTATCAGTAATTAGTCTACTAGGTACTCCAAATCTAGTAACTATTTTTTTCACAAAGAATTTTTTCGTAGCTTGAGCTATAGTAGATACTACAGGCTCAACTTTGATCTACTTTGTAAATGTGTCAATTGTAACGAATAAAAATTTGAATCCATTAGTTTTTCTTGGTAAAGGTCCTACTATATCAATTCACCATGTCAAAAATATCCATGACAAAGGTATTACTTGCAGTTGATTAGCAGGTAAATGTACTTGACGAGCATGGAATTGACATTGCTCACAAGTTTTTACAAGATGCACGGCATCTTGCAAAGCTGTTGGCCAATAAAATCCTTGTCGGAAAGTTTTACTGACCAATGTTCTGTACGAAGCATGTGCTGCACACAAGCCCCATGTATCTCATTCAGCAATGTGTTTCCCTGTTCTTGGGTTATACATTGCATGAGAACACCATGTGTGCCCTTCCTATAGGGTATTGTTGAGAATTTTATACATTCACGCCTTTCAAATTAATCTGTCTTTTTCGTGAATATCCTTTGGCAGTGTCCCATTTTCTACATAGACTTTAAATGGTTTAGCCCAATCCGAATCCTACTCAAGGACTCCGACCTCATTACTGGTCGGGGATTATTCTACGGATGTTGCTATAGAAGGTTTAGACAGATATTCAAGAAATACACCTCTTGGAACAGGTGATCGTGAGGAAACTAGTTTTGATAACTGGTCCGCTAAATCTTTTCGCGGAATATATTAGACTTCGAAATGACTAAAGTGTTTTTCCAATTTCCTCACTTCATCTAGGTAGTGAGCCATTACCTCATCGGACGTCCTGTATTCCTTGCTAACCTGGTTTACGACTAGTTGCGAATCACCCACTGCAAGTAGCCGACGGACTCCAAGGGATTTTGCTACTCGGAGCCCGGCTAGAAGACTTTCATACTCTACTACATTATTGGTAGCAGGAAAATGAATCTGGATTACATATTGTAGTTGATCACCTTGAGGTGTAACCAGTATGATGCCAGCCTCCGAGCCTTTTATTTCTCGAGAATGATCAAAGTATAATTTCCAATGATCGGTATCAGTCTTTCCTCTTGTATAGAAGGTTGACTGTTTGTCCATTCAGCGATGAAGTCTGCCAAAATTTTGGATTTTATTGCTGTTCGGGCTACGAAATCGATGTCAAATGACCCAAGTTCAACTGCCCATTTAGCAATCCGACTAGTTGCTTCTTGGTTATGTAATATTTTCCAAGGCAATAGATGATGGTATTGTAATCCGATGTGATTGAAAATAATATCTCAATTTTTGAGAAGCCATTAATAGAGCATAAAGTAATTTCTGAACCTGAGGGTATCGCTCCTTAGGTCCATGTAAGACTTCGCTTACGTAATAAACAGGTTTTTGAATTTGATCTTGTTCAACAATTAATACAACACTTTTCACACTGTGGGAAGCCGCTAGGTATACCATTAAAGGCTCTCTAGGGTTGGGTCAGACCAGAGTGGGCAGGCTTAGCAAATAAGTTTTTATGTCGTTAAAGGCTTTATCTGCTTCATCCGACCAGTGAAATTTGTCGTATTTTCAAATCACCTTAAAGAAAGGCAATCCACATTTCCCTGATCTTGAAATAAAGAGACTGAGAGCAGCCATTCGACCAGTTAAGTCTTGAACTTCCTTTAATGTAGAAGGTGGTCTTAAGGATTCAATAGCCTTGATATTTTTAGGCCTTAATGTTTTCAGGGTTTACTTCGATACCCTGTGAACAGACAAGGAAACCAAGCAACTTTCTAGAAGAAACACCAAAGATACACTTTTCTGGATTGAGGTTAATTTTGTGTTTATTCAAATGATTGAAGGTTTTAGCCAAGTATGACAAATGATTAGAGCTAAATTTGCTCTTTATAACGAGATCATCAACATAATCCTCAATATTATGCCCTATTTGATTATGAAAAGTTTTCTGCATAAGTCGCTGATACGTAGCTCCAGCATTTTTTAGCCCGAATGGCATCTTTCTGTAATAGTAGACACTGAACGGGGTTATGAAGGAAGTCTTCTCTTCATCTTCACTTGCCATGCTTATTTGATGATAACCCGAGTATGCATCCATGAAACTCATCAATTCACAGCCTGTTGTAGAATATACCAATTGATCGATCCTAGGCAAAGGAAAATCATCTTTTGGACAAGTTTTGTTCAAACTGGTAAAATCAACGTACATGCGCCACTTACCGTTTGCTTTCTTGACCATGACCGGTTCGCAAGCCAATCAGGATGATCGACCTTACGAATGAAACCAGCCTCCAAGAGTTTATCCAACTCTTGTCGGATGGCTTCTTGCTGATCAGGAGTGAATCATCGTAGCTTCTGCTTCACTGGTCGTATGTCAAGTTGAATGGCTAACATGTGCTATATCACTTCCCATGGAACCCTAAGCATGTTGGATGGTTCCCACGCAAACACATCTGCATTAGCCTGCAGGAAAGCGACGAGTGCGTCTTCCTATTTGGCATCCATCGATGATTCTATCTGAACAGTTTTGACTGGTTGTTAGGATCAATGGGAATTTGCTTTATTTGTTCATTTGGCTGAGGAACTCCTTTCAGCCTCTCTGTCTTGCTAGATTTGCTTGTATCTTCTGCATCATTAGCATTACCTAATGGTAATTGATCAACAATTTCGAGCAATTTGCAATCACAATTAAGTGCAGTAAGTTGGTTACCTTGCACAGTAATCACGCCTTTCGGACCAGGAATTTTTAAGCTCTAGTAGGCATGATGAGTTACTGCCATAAATTTGGTTAGTGATGGCATTATATGCTGACTCGAAATCAACAATCTCAAATGAAATTAAATTCGTTCTAAAATTGTGAGCATTTCCAAAAGTGACAGGTAATACAATCTGTCCTACTGGAGTTATAGAAGGACCAGGTACAATCCCAAAAAACGGGTTCGTAACAAGCCTTATTTTTGAACGAGGAATTTGCATCTCATCCAAAGTATGAATAAAAAGTAGGTCCAGAGAACTTCCCCCATCAATTAAAACCCTTCCAACTTTGCAATTGCTAATAGTCGGGGAAACTACTAATGGGAGCTTCTGGGAACTGACGTACCTTTTGGGCAATCCTGCTTGTTGAAGGTGAGGTCGATTTCCGACCACTTGGGGTATTTTGGCTTTCCAACCCTGCTATCGATATTGTTCACCTCCCTACATGTAGTTTTAAATTGCCTTTTTGAGGTGCATGCAGTAAGCCGCCAAATATAACATTGACATGATTGTTAGGCTTTTGATAGCCCATTTCCTCGTCACCATCTACATCCTTGTTGCTTGAATCTTCTGGTAAGGTTGGCATAGGACCCTTACCAGAGTAAAAATCTTCCATGCACTTCCGCCATATACGGCAGTTCCGCAGGTCATGTCCTGAAACCTTATGTAACAGACACCAACGACCATTGTCACTAGTCACACCAGGATTCTTAGATCCAGACTGACCATCCTGACGACCAGCTGTCTTCTTCCAAGGTGCCTTTCCCTTAGAGTATGTTGGTCTTTCTGCAAGTCCTGCAACTTCACGGTGGGTGTTTTGTTTATTTTTCTTATTCACCCTTTTATGATCATCAGACTTAGAGGCTTTCTTCATCTTCTGATCCTCTAATGCCAGGAGACCAGGTTTCGGTGGAGCATGGCCTTTATCAACCATTTTGTTCCATTCAATAGTGACGAATACTAATAAAAAGGATACCCCAACAGCCCGAAGCGACGAGCCAGCGGCCTCAAGCATATCTCCAGCCCAACAGGCGCGCGGCCGCCCGCGCCACGATCGAATCGCTGCGAGATCACAGAAGGCATCCGCTCCCGACCGCCGGGGAAGCGAATCCGACCAGACAGCGCTCCGACCCCTCTTGGCGGGCGGGATCTCCGACTCAACCAAACCAAGGTGACGAACGCCGAGTGCCGCGTGTCGTCCTCATCGGCCTACCGCCACGTACTTCCGAATAAGGTCAATCGGAGCGACTATACAAGGGCAAGTGGCTCCTTCCCAAGAAGATCCGTGATTGCAGAAGACAAAGCTTCCAAATTTCATCAACCACCACGTGACAAGACGAGCGCACGCTCCCTCCCGAGGCAGCACCAACGTCACGCACCTCGACGTCAGCATTCGCAAGGGTCACAGAGGGCAAGTACGCTATTTCCCGGGGAATACCTAACCTCCCTGACCACCAAGGCTACCAACCCAGCATGGGCAAGACGGGTGGCGACCACCCACGTGACGAAGGCGGAGCTCCTAGCATAGGTCACCTCGCTCTTCCTCCCAACTCTCGATGTAACCTGCCCCTTCCTTCTGTATAAAAGGAGGCAGGGCTAAACGATTCAAAGGGGAGAGAGCGCTATCAAACCCATCTCGCTAAGCCATTGGCATTCTCGCTTGTAAAACTTTGTGCAGTCATCTGTACCAAGAGTAATACAACACCATCACACGAACTGGAGTAGGGACCTTCACCAACCAACGATACATCTTGGACTCACGAGTCTAACCATTCAGAGGAGTGGAACGCGACCCCTAGACTTACAAATTTACTTGCCGGCGCCGAAAGCGCCGGGTTGGCGCGCTGTAGGGACTTCGCGCGTCTTCATCACCATCTCGGTTCCGTTTATCTCCCGATGGCATCCACCCACCGCGACGGCATGATCGCACCGGGAACCGGATCCGCCCGGCTCCCTCGACTTCGCCGTCACCCCGACGGAGGGCTCACGCTTCCCGCGCCTCCCGGAGGACAGCGCCCACGAGAGCTTGGGCGCCCTCTCCGCGATTTCGCTAAGCTCGGCTTAGCGCGCCTGCAGCCCCGGGCCGAACTCGAGGAGTGCTCCGCCACGGTCGGGCGAAACTCCGTAGGCCCGGCAGTGACCATGTCATCCCGTAGGCTCGCGATCCCAGTGGCGATGGTGGCTACTGCCGGCCTCCATCCACGAGCTCTTTGGAAGACTCTTCCGACGCGACTCGGCTCGACACGGAGTACCGCGCGCATGAGCGGCACTCGCGAGTGCAACATGGCGGCACCGTCGATTGCCGTGGCCCTCGCGGCCGCGGACCTCCCGTCCGACGACTCAGCGCAGGAGGAGGAGTGCTGTGAAGGTCTTGAACGCCTTTCAGACCACGCGCGAGCTCCAACAACGCAAAGAGTTGGAGGAACGAAGGATCGAAGCTCGACCGCTCGAGCCAACTGGAGCAGGGAGGGGCTCGAGGCCCCGCATGTGCTGGCGACAGCGCGCGCGGCGTCAGCACACCCCAGAGGCGGAAGGGTCCGATAGCCCTCACTTCTTCCCCACGCCCGGTCAAAACGTGGCGCGCCGCAATGCCGCCGAGGCCTCCGAGCCGATCGACCCGAGGCCAAGGCCACCTACCAAACCTCCGGGCGGTAGAGCACGCGACCGTAAAGACATGCACGCCTCGCTCCCTATCGCTCCGAGCCACCTCGCCACCGGCCCGCATCACATTGTCGGCCGGATGGGTCCGGCGACAGCGTCGCCGCACCGCGAGCCACACCAGCCTCGCGCGCCGGTGCGCTAACGCCTGATGATGCCTCGACATTCGCGCTACCCTTGAGGCGCGGAGAAAGATGGCGGAGGAGGCCGCCACTCACGGGTTGCGGACGGCACCACCACCACGTACCCGAGCCCCGACGGTCTGGATCGCGGCGTTGCTCGCCAGGATCCGCCAGCGGACTTCCCGCCAGATTCGAAGCGCCTACCAACATTGCCAAATACACCGGGCCACAAACCCGTGTGTCGGCTCAAGATTACCGGCTCGCATGCGGCGGGAGGAGCAACGGATGACCTCTTCATCATCCAATACCTTCCCATCTACCTCGCAGACTCGGCCCGCCCGCTCGAGTACTAGCCAAAACCATCGTGGACCGGACCGACTTGAAGGCCCTCTTCGTCGGCAACTTCCGTGGCACTTACAAGCGCCAGAAATTCTGAGACAAGGGTGCAAACAGCAGCCAGTGGAAACCCTCCGGGACTACATCCGCGGTTTTCCGCCATGCAACGAGCTCCCGACATCTCCAACGCCGATGTCGTGGGAGCATTCATCTACGGCACCTCTGCAAGGCCTTGGTACACAAACTAGGCCGTCTCAAGCCCGTAACTACCAAGGAGCTCCTCGATATCGCCACCAACCACGCCCCGCGAGGAGGTCGTGGGGGCCATCTTCGAGGAGGAAAGGCCCAGCCGAACCCGCGTCCGCATCAAGTCCCTTCGACCGCTCCGACAAGCGAGGCGGCGGAAGCAGATCCGCGAGCCCCAAGTGGTCGCCACCGTCGACCGCCCGCCAAGCAGCCAAGTGCGACCGACCGTCGCGCCCGACCACTTCGAGAAATTGATGGACGGCCCGTGCCCAAACCACGGGTTCTCCGTCAAACACAAGTACCGGGACTGCGAGGTCCTGAGGCGTTACCTCTCGAGCGTCCCCGCAACGCCGCGTGGCAAGGGGAAGAAGCCTGCTGCGGCCCGCGGTCGCGAGAAAAGCGCACGACGAGTTCCACGAACCCGACGGCCGCCTCATGATCTTTGGAGGACCGGCTGCTATGCCGATAAGCGCCGCTCAAGCTCGCTTATCGCGAGGTCCATACCGTCGCGCCATCGTCCCCAATACCTCCGTGGTCGGAGTTCCCGATCACCTTTGATCGGACCGACCACCGACCACGTTCACACCGGGAGATACCCCGTGGTCACCCGTCGTGGGAAGAAGCGCCTTTCAAAGGTGCTCATGGACGGAGGCAGCGGCCTCAACATCCTCTACGTCGAGACGCTCGACGCCATGGGGATCCCGCGCTCAACCCTCCGACCTAGCAAGGCGCCCTTCCATGGCGTCATTCACGGCGCGAGCCCATCCACTCAGGCGATCGACCTGCCCGTTTCCTTCGGGAACCGAAACTTCCGCACCAAACCCTCGCTTTGAAGTCGTGGATTTCCCGGTTCTTACCATGCCATCTGGGGCGGCCATGTTACGCCAAGTTCATGGCGGTCCCGAGCTACGCCTACCTCAAGCTGAAGATGCCGGGGCCACGGGGAGTCATCACCGTGGCATCGTCTTTCCAGCTTGCCTACAATCGCGAAGCGCAGTAGCTGTGAGCTTGCCTCGGCGATCGCCAGCGTCGCCGAGCTCGACAACCTCGGGAGGAAGCCTCGAATCCGCCCTGAGTCCAAAGAAGTCGGGCGGGATCCTTCAAGTCCGCCGAGGACACGGGAGGTCGCGGTTGATCCTCGTGATCCAACCAAGACCGTGCGGATCGAACCACGCTCCGCCAAATAGGAAGCGCGCTTGTCGACTCCTCCGCACCAACAAAGACGTCTTCGCATGGAGGTCCTCCGACATGCCAGAATCCCAAGGAAGTCGCCAAGCACTCCTTGAGCATCCGACCGGGCTCAAAGCCGGCCGCCCAACGCCGCGCCGCTCGACGAGGAGAAGCGCAGGATCATAGGAGGAGATCGCCAAACTTACGGGCCGGGGTTCAGTAAAGAGGTGCGCCACCCCGAGTGGCTAGCCAACCCTGTACTTGTAAAAAAGAAAAATGGGCAATGGAGGATGTGCGTTGACTATACGAGTCTCAACAAAGCATGTCCCAAAGATCCGTTCCCTTTGCCCCGCATCGACCAAGTCATCGACTCCACCGCAGGGTGCGAGTCCCTCTCTTTTCTGGATGCCTACTCGGGCTACCACCAGATTGCGCTAAGGGAGTCCGACCAGCTCGCGACTTCCTTCATCACCCCGTTCGGCTCATTCTGCTACGTTACGATGCCGTTCGGCCTAAAGAACGCGGGCGCTACATACCAGCGATGTATGCAAACGTGCTTCAATAACGGATCGGCCGTAACGTTGAGGTGTCGTCGGCGATATTGTCATAAAAACCAAGAAGGCCGACGACCTTGTCCCCGACACGAAGAGACCTTTGCGAACCTTCGACGATTCCGCATAAAGCTCAATCCTGAGAAATGCGTTTTCGGGGTCCCCAAAGGGAAGCTCCTTGGCTTCATTGTCTCCGAGCGAGGCATCGAGGCCAACCAGGAGAAGATATTAGCAATCGCAAGGATGGGCCCAATCAGCAACCTCAAGGGGTCGGAGGCCGACCGGATGCCTAGCGCCTTTGAGCCGTTTCGTGTCTCGCCTCGGCGGCGCGAATGCCACTCTGAGCTACTCAAGAGATCCGACCGCTTTAGTTGGACCCGTGGCTCGGGAGGCCCTCACCCGCTGAAGGCCTTCTGTCCTCGCCTCGATCCTGGTCGCCCGGCACTGTGGGAGCTGCTTTCTCGTCGCGCCACTACCCAAGTCGTCGTGCGGCCCTCGTGGTGGAAGCGGCGGAAGAAGGCCGCGAACTTAAGGTACAACGGCGGTTTACTTCATTAGCGAGGTCCTTTCCGAGTCAAGACTCGATACCCACAGTCTGAAGCTACTCTCGCGGTGCTCATTGCGAAGAAAGCTCGTCCACTACTTGATCGGCACAACATCACCGTGGTGACCACGTCCCGTTAGGCGAGATCGTCCGCAACCGCGACGCCTCGGGAAGGATAGCCAAGTGGGCACTCGAGCTCGTGACCACGACATCACATCGTCCCTGACGGCGATCAAGTCGCGAGCCCTAGCCAACCGTCGTTGAGTGGACCAAAACCGGTGCACCGGTGATCGAAGACCCCGTCTTGGACAATGTACTTCGATGGGTCTTACAACAAGAATGGCGCGGTATGGGTTATCATCATCTCCCCACTTGGGAACAAGCTCGATGACGCCATCGGTGCGCCGACGCCACCAACAACGTTGCCGAGCACGAGGCCCTCGTCAGCGGTCTCGGATCGCTGCCGACCTCGGTGCTCGCCGACTCTACGTCCACGGGGACTCCAAGCTTGTCGTCGACCAAGTCATGAAGGCCGCGGAGCCCCGAGACGCCCGTATGGCCGCGTACTGTCGAGAAGTGCGCGAGCTCGAAGTGCGGTTCAAGGGCTTCGAGCTTCACCATAGCTACCGACGCTACAATAGCGACGCCGACTACCTGGCCAATCTGGCCTCCAGCAGAGAGCCGGTCCCGCCCGGGATCTTCGTCTGCGACCTCCTGCGACCTTCCATCCACTGGGCGGTGGCGAATCGGTCTCCGACCTACCTAAGACGGCCCGCCCGGCCGCGCGGCCGGGCGTAGACTTGGCCGGTCGAGCCACGGCGTGCTAACAACCGAATCCGACCGAGAAAGCCATTCATAGATCGTTTGTGGACGGTCGCTTCCTCCCGACCGACCGAGGCCCGACGCCTCGCCCGTCGAGCAAAGTCTTTAAATCTGTCGGTCGGACCTTTACAAAGGAGCCCCTCAGGTCCTCCAAAAGTGCGATTCGCCGACCAAGGAAAACAACCATTGGGCGACATACAGTGCGAATTTGCGGTCACCACGCTGCGCCGATCTACGGTGGGAAAGGCCTTTCGGCAAGGTTTCTATTGGCCGACCGCCGTGTCCGACGCAGAGCGCGCTCGCACGCACTGCGAAGGATGCCAATTCTTTGCGGCGAACACATCTGCCGGCTCGGGCCTTGCGGACAATCCCCATCACGCGGCCTTTGCGGTTTGGGGCTCGATCTGGTCGGGCCTTTCAAGAAAGCGCCCGGGCTTTACCCATTTGCTCGTCGCGGTGGACAAGTTCACCAAGTGGATAGAGGCCAAGCCCGTAAAGCGCGTCACGTCGGCTGGCGGCCATCTTCTTCGCGACATAGTCTTTCGATTCGAGTCCCAAACTCCATCATCACCGACAACGGGCGCAGTTCACGGGAAGGAATTCCTCGAGTTCTGCGATGACTTCAACATCGCGTCGATTGGGCGGCCGTGGCCCATCGCGGACCAACGGCCGGTCGAAGCGCATAAGCGGCATGATCCTTCAAGGGCTCAAGCGCGGATCTTGATCGGCTCAAGCACTTCGGGCGCCGGCGGCCGAGCTACCCTCGATCCTCTGGAGTCTACGGACCACGCCGACCGGCGACCGGGTTCACACCGTTCTTTATGGTATACGGTCTTTGAGGCCGCCTTGCCGAGCGACACAGAGTATGGCGCCCCAAGACCGCAAGCCTTCGAGGAGGCTCGGGGCTCGCCGCACAACAAGACTCCGTCGACCCGGATCGGCGAGCGCGCCAGCGTGGCGTCTGCGATCGGCGGATATCAACAAGCTCTGCGACGTTACCACGGCCGCCCGAGTTGAGGGCGGTCTTTGATCTTGGCGACTGGTCTGCGTCGGGTCGGCACCGGCAAGGATAAGCACTGGCCGTCGCCCCACAGGAAGGCCCTTCACGTCGTCACAGATCCTCGGCTGGCACCTTTCACTCAAAGCGCGGCCATTGCACTCCTCAGCGGCCGCTTGTTGTCCGAGCGCTGCAGAGCTCAACTTTGACGCCGCAAGCGAGCCCAAGTCTTTGCAAAAATGTGAACACTCCGTTAGTCGCACGGAAGAACTATCAAAAATGTGCAGCAGTCGAACTTTTGGTGACCTACCGGGCGTGGTGGACTCCCGACCATCATATCCAGTATACGGTGGAAGACTTCAGAGCAAGGGCCAGACCTTCACGGATCTGCCCTATCTCGGCTTCAGCGTCCAGCGCGCCTTGCCGAAGGGCGGCCCACTCGCTCTCCTCCGCCTGACCCATGATGCCCGACCCGGGAATTACACCCGGCGGCGCGCCTTCACTCGCCCGTTCGGGCGGGACGTCGCCCGTCCAAAGCACCATGGGCAAGGGTGACGAGGTCAACCCTTCAGAAACCCCCTCGGCGACCTGCGCCTGAGGAGCATCGGTCGGCACCTCCCCCTGGGACGAGGGGTCGGGCACCTCCGTCGCCGGCTCCGCCACGACTGGCGCGATCACCGGCGGCGCCATTGTCTCATCCTCCGAAACGACGATCACGTCGTCCGGTGGGGTCCCCGCCGGAGGCGGCGGAAGTTCTTCTTCGGGCACGACCTCCGGATGGGGCCCGTCCTCAGCGAAGCGCCCTCGGGCGCCGACGCCGCGACCTTCACCGACCCAACGAAGTCACCGTCACCGGCGCCGTTACTTTGCGAGCCGATGTGGCACGCCCACGGTCACCCAATATAGGCGCTGCGTTGCAAAGATTCAAGAGTCGCTCGGGCGGCTTTGCCAAAAAGAAAATACTCCAATAAAAGAATACACTTACAAGGCCGGCGGGTGCGTGGCACGCGCGCCCTCTTCTGCCGCCCCCGCCAAAGTCAAGTCGGCCGATCGCTTCCCGAAGCCACCTCCACCGAGAGGCATTGCGGCGACGCAGCGCAAGATCACCCCGCTTTGAGATCCGTAGCCACGGGGCCCGTGATGCCGCCTCGGCGAGTCCACGCTCGGGCCGCCGCCGGTCGGCGGTCGGGAAAAAACCCACCATAGGGGTGGCGGAGGCACTCCGCCCATTGTCGATGGAGGTTGTCCCCACGGCGGTGGTCTCAGACACATCCTCGCGGCCTTGCCGCCGCCGTTCCTTACTTTTCTTCCTCCTCCTTTCCTCCTTCCGCTTCTTGCGGGAGGAGTCGACCTCTAGATCCTCGCCCGGGCGGCCGCCCGCGCTTCCTTATCCCCCGGGAGCGGCGCCTGGGAAGACATCCCCATGAGCCCCTGAGAGGATGCGGGAATGTCGGTCAAGTGCTAAGGACAAAGAAAAGAAAGCGAAAGGAATTTCAAGGCTTACGGTTGGCGGAAAAGCGCGAGAATGGCTCGGGTGGCCATCCGCGCCACCAGTGGCGCTTCCGCCCGCATGCGGCCGCCACCGGGCCTCCACCTCGAGCAGCGGCCAGCTCGGGTTACGCCATCCTCGCCCGGTCGGATGGCCCGCATCACGGAGCAGTGCGGCACGTGCACAAGTGGTTGCACGCGCATCCCCATAAAGCGCGCACAACCACGTCCCGGTGAGCCACGCGAATACTAATAAAAGGATACCCCAACAGCCAAGGCGGCAGGCGGCCCTCAAGCATATCTCGACCCAGCGAGCGCGCGCGCGCCGCCGACCGAATTGCTGCGAGACGCGCAAGGCATCCTCTCCCGGCCAGCGAGGCGAATCCGACCACATAGCGCTCCCGACCCCCTCTTGGCGGGCGGGATCTCCGACTCAACCAAACCAAGGTGACGAGCGCCGAGTGCGCGTGTCGAGTCCTCATCGGCCTACCGCCACGTACCCCGAATAAGGTCAATCGGGCGACTATACAAGGGCAAGTGGCTCCTTCCCAAGAAGATCGGTGATTGCAGAAGACAAAGCTTCGGCCCATCAACCCGACCACGTCTGACGCGGCGCGCGCTCCCTCCGGCGGCACCAGCGTCACGCACCTCGGCGTCGGCGTTCGCAAAAGGTCACGAGAGGGCAAATGCGCTATTTCAGAGAATACCTAACCTCACGACCACCAAGGCTACCAACCCGGCATGGGCAAGGCGGGTGGCGACCGATCCACGGGGCGAAGGCGGAGCTCTAGCATAGGTCACCTCGCTCTTCCTCCCAACCCTCGATGTAACCCGCCCCTTCCTTCGTATAAAAGGAGGCGGGGCTAAGCGATTCAAAGGGGAGAGAGCGCTATCAAACCATCTCGCTAAGCCATTGGCATTCTCGCTTGTAAAACTTTGTGCGATCATCATGCCAAGAGTAATACAACACCATCACCTGGCTGGAGTAGGGACCTTGGCCCAGAACGGTATACATCTTGGACTCACGAGTCTAACCATTCGGGAGTGGAGCAGCGACCCTAGACTTACAAATTTACTTGCCGGCGCTCGAAAACGCCGACAAATAGCCTCATGCGCATCTGAGTATCGATTAACCATATCGAAAAGCTCCAGTATGATAGACGGTGGATGAATGTTGAGATCCTTAGTGAATCTCTTATAGCAGACAGCGTGCTCAAAAGCACGAATCACAAAGCTGTCAGAATATTAGGGATGGTGTTGCATACTTCTACAGACCTTTTAATAAATTGTCATAAATTTTCGCCAGAAGTTTGACGAAGATGATGGAAATCATCCTCTTTGCCAGGTTTGGCGTAGCAACTTTTAAAATTATTTGAGATTTCATGGCACAAATTTTCCTAACTGTAAATGGAACCCTTTGGCTGATTGAATAGCCAAGTTCGTGTTGATCCCTTTAAAACAATAGGAAGATAGTTGGCCATTACCTTTTCATCACCTCTAGCGGCCTGGATGGCGGTAGTATATACCGTAAGAATTCTGATGGATTCTTGGTTGCATCAAAACTCTCCAGTGATCCCAACTTGAATTTTTCAGGCCAGGTTACATTTCTGAGCCCAGAGAAGAAGATTTGCATCCTGTATACAGACCAAAACGTGATCGTACATTAGGAGCTTGGTCTATATTCTCAGGAGAACGTGGTGATCTCCGACCACGGTTAGAAGTTTCACCTGGGGTTAAACGTTCGAAGACACTTCTCCGTTGTGGCCCCCCTCTTTGCTGATGACTAGTGCCTTGATGGCGTCGACCAGACGAGGATCCCTCCACACGGGATTCGGTCTGAGATCTTGTTGAGACAGACCTTATTTGTACTTCGTTTGCGGCTTCTTGCAGATCAGTAGTGATAGACCATATAACGGTTGCATTTAGTGCATCGTCCCCCTCCATTGGATGATTAAAAATTACATTCAAATAAATATGAATTTTTTCAATGGGGGTTGTTTACTGCGAACTAGTTTGAGCAAAGTCGCGATCCCTTGCCACTGTCTATGAAGGTGGTGGCATAACGAATGCACCTTGATGAGGCTGTCCTCCAGAAACTAGAAGTCTCCGTGAGTAGGTTGGTTGATTTTGAAAATATGAATGTCGAGCCTCGTCAATAGATTTTTGCTTCTCTACCATACGCCGCTCGTATTCACTTTAAGAGATTTTTTGGGCATTTTCCTGGGCTTCACGTTTTGCCTGCTGCCCATCTACTACACTGGTAACCACACAGGCGTGAAAACTAGAGTAAACAGAGGGCGTTAATCCTCCATCTTCATTCGATGAAGGCGTGTAATCCAAACCATGGAGATGATCTTCCGAGACTGAATTGTTCAGAAGGTTATTACTTCCTTTTGACACATTTTCATTGTCAATTTCCATGGAACATCCCTCATGGATATCTTTCCCTGAATTTTCTAGAGGAGTAATGAGATCCTCACCTTTTGGCGAACAAGATGATTGTTCTTCGGCCTCAACCTCTGCCTCAGTTTTTGCCAATTCTTCTATAGTAACATACTCAGAATAGAAGTCGCACTTACATTGCTCCTCCGTTGGCTCATCATCAGCAGTGAGATGGGCGTAATCGGCGAGGTCAAACCAATTTTCCTCATAATCCATTGAGGAGAATTACTTGATTTCAGTATCCGAAGGCCCTCCTTCTAGCGCCAACTGTCGATGTTCAAAACCTGGGGTCTCTTAATCGAACTTACGTAAAATTTTATGATATGTGGGCCCCTGGATATCGAAATGGAAACAATAAAAAATATGAGAATGCTTCTTTATTAGTCAAGCGGCTGTGACAGAAATGTTCTAGTACAGAATGATCTACGTGATTGCAAAAAGGCTAATAACATATTACAGGTAATGCTATTGATTGCAGATGAATCGATTATATCTTTACAATGTGGATTGGCCCCCTATTTATACTTGATGAAGAGGCGTCAGTTGAATTCCAGGAGATGTCTTCCCGTCAAACGATGTCTTCTCGTCAAAGGGCGCCTTTTCTGGTGATAACTCCCAGGTGGTTACGTATTTCTGTCAGATAACTATCTGCACGAAGGGCTGTGCGGGAAAAACCATGTGCCCCGACCGGTTCTTTGGTCGGGTGTAATATGTCACTGGTCGGAGACGACTAGTGTGAAGCTAAGTTTGACCATCCTTGACTGAACTGGTCAGAGATCTAACCATTCAGATAGGGATGTGCTTTTTTTGACTTGGTGTATTATGAGCTTAAATTTGACAGGCCCATTTACTAGCGCATAGTCACGAATTATATAAAAAGAGAGGACCCAAAAAGAAAAGTAGGATTCTAATCCTCGTCACATGATACAAGCTAAAAGACTTGCATATATAACTAGCCATCCAGGGATCGGTTGTATCTCAATTTAGACAGGTCCACCAATCAAACTAGGAATTAGCAACCGACCAAGGCATCTGATTATGGTAGGATGTCTCCAGCCATTGGTCAGCTCCTAGTCTCTTTATATATATATATATATATATATATATATATATATATATATATATATATATATATGCAAAATTGCTTGTTCCTTCTATTCACAGTTCATGCGAGGACTAGTGAGAGGGATTAGGTGATAGAGTGTTAGATTTATGAAATTCAAGCCTTTCCGCTGGAAATTGAGGGCTTGATGATCACCACTTCGTAATGAGCGGTGATCTTTCCAGTGCGTGTTGGGTAAATTATCGTAGAGCCGCAAGTCTGTGCATTGGCGTGTGGTGTAAGACTGAGTATTCTTCGTCAAGCAAGCATCTTTTTTCTCTGGTTCTCCCGAGAAGATCAGGCATCCTGTATAGCTCCTCTCTAAATAGTTGAGAAATCAATATGTCAATTGTTGTTGCTTGATTGGTTGGTCCGTGAGTTGTTCCTCTCTTTGGTTTGATTACGTACTGCGCATATTTGTGGTTCTGTTGTTCAAATCTAGGATTTAATCGAGAAAGCTTACTGCTGTTCTTTGCTATCGAGTAAAAAAAATGTCGTTCTCTTCTTGTTCTTCCTTGGACATCTTTTCTGTTCCTCGCTATCCAGTTATCTTCGATGGTCTTAATTATCAAGACTAGGTTCATGTATGTGCCTTCACATGTGTGGTCATCGTCTTTAGGAGTTACTCATCGATAAGCTACCTTGTCTGCCTCGTTCTGTTCCCACTTAGCTCAATATAGTCATCTTCGTCGTGTTCTACAATATCTTTATGGAACTATCTCTCGCCATCTTTTCTTTTCACGCTCCAGCTCCTTACAGCTTCAAACATACTCTGATGCTACCTGGGCTAATGATCACTCTGATCATCGGCCTCTTTCTGCTTACTGTGTTTTTCTTGGTGGTTCTCTCATTGCTTGGAAGACTAAGAAGCAAACAATAGTTTCTCGTTCAAGTGCTGAGACTGAGTTGCGGGTTGTGGCACTTTTAACACTAGAGGTTACTTTGCTACAGTGATTACTTGAGGATTTTTGTGTTTCTATTTCTATAACGACTCCTCTTTTATCTGACAGTACATGTGCTATTAACATTGCTCGAGACTTAGTGAAGCATGAGCTCACCAAGCATATCAGTGTTGATGCTTCCTACATACGGTCATAGGTACAAGATCAGGTCGTGGCTCTTTAGTATGTGCCTTCAGAGCTTCAGTTGGCAGATTTCTTCACAAAGACACAGACTATAGCTTAGAACAGCTTTTATCTCTCTAAACTCAGTGTTGTTGATGCACCATCAGTTTGATATGGGATGTTATATAGTATCCTATATTACCTTGTATAGAGATTGCTAGTATCCTAAATTGCCTTGTATAGAGATTGCTAGTATCTTGTATTGCCTTATATAAGTTTTTCTTTTTGTACCCTCATATACATGTATATATTCTGGCCTATTTACCTCATGATGAGTACGAGTGCTATTCATAACAATACAAAATTGTGGCATGGAGAACTATAGAAACAGAAGGTGTGATTAACCAAACTACACAAGAAAAGGCTCTCATGTGGAGGATCTAGGCGAGCAAGCCTGGACACTAATAAGCATATCCCGATGATATGCATGAACCCCTGTGGTGGGCACTCCCAAAGGTAGGAGGAAAATAATAAAAAAAAGGGAGGAAGAAAAAAAACGGAATCAACTTGGAGCGAATTATTGGAGGAGCACTATAACTTCAACAGATGAGAGTTAAGGTGAAGATTGTTGAGGAAAGTGACTCATGTTTTCATCTTTTAAGATTTGGAGAGGTGTGCTATATGAATTTCCGGATGAATTCTAATAGGATTATGACTCCTCCTTTTTAGAGTAAGATTTCTCTTCTTTTTTGAGGAGAATTAATGTGACTATATTAACCCATGAGAGGTGGCCATAGAGAACACAACCCAAGCAAAGAAGCAAGCCAAGCAAAAGAAACTCATCCAAAGTAGAGGTACACAAGAGGACTAGAGGCTAGGTTATTTTTAGCCTAGATTATTAAATAAGGCAAGGATCTTGTCGGTGTTTTGAGCACCGGCGAGTGAATTTTTTAGTCAAGGGGCCACGCGTTCCCTCTCCTTGAATGGTTAGACTCAGGGAGCCCAAGATGTATACTGGTTCGGGCCGAATGTCCCTACTCCAGTTCGTGTGGTGGTGCTATATTGCTTCGGGTGCAGATGACTGCGCGGTGTTGTAAGTTCAAGCTCTATTAGTTTTGGTGATTGGTTTAATATTAATGTTTAATCATTGTTTAATGACAAATCTAATCATTATGAGACTAACATGTTTAATTGAGCCTTATTCTTATTAGTCTCATATTTGGATGGAAAATGGAAAACCTAAGGTATGCACTTGTATTCACTCTATTGACTTAATGCATAATTAGGATTCAAGTTAAAGTATGAACTCTTCCATTGCTTTAGTCCAAAAATGTGCATTATGTTCCTAATTCATATACTACATGAATGCACACATCTAGGGGAGTTTATAATTTAACTTGTTGGTTCAATAGTATTGATCCATGTCTTATTGCTAAATAACATATAAAGGATCAAGACTTTGAAACAATCATTTGAGTATATGAAACTTGTGTAGTTATATATATACTCATATCAATTTAAATGAGTTTAAATTGAGTTCGATTGTCTTTCAATCAATCAAAGAATATTTCATCATGTGTTGATGGTGTCTCTTTGTTGATTAAAGACAAGCGGAAAGTTCTTGAGCATAATGAAGCATTAGTTGCATCAAAGTACTCAAGACACAATTAATCATTCAAATTGATTTGGGTTGTGCTCAATCGATCTTGGAGGCATCCATTATGTGTTAATGGAGTGCGGTGATGATTGAGACAACCGTGTTTGTTGAACTAACATCTTTCATGAGTTGTGAAGTAGGTTGAGTCCAAGATAATGAAGATTCGGGAAGAAGAAGTCATCATGTGTTGATGAGCTTCAAGAGGTGATCCCGAAGTAAAGAGAAGAGCTAGAAGGTTCATCATGTGTTGATGACCAAGAAGAAGAAGAGGTGATCCTGGAGAGAAGATGATTGAAAATCATAAAAGCTCCAAGTGGATCGCGTGCGGCAAAGGTATAACTAGATAGGCTAAAGAGTCTAGTTTAGATCACCGTACTATTAAGAGGGGTTGAGTCTTTTAGCTTGAGCTTCATCATGTGTTGATGAACTCAATCCGGTTCACTCTAGCTCACTCTCTTGTTTGGTTTTTGCATGGAGCTAACCATTTGGCATGTGTTGCAAATAGGTGAAGCTCGTGCGTTGAATTTTGTATGAGCTAATTATTTGCATGTGTTGCAAATAAGGGTGCTCATGCTTGCATCTTAATTGAATCTTATTTGATTTGGTTTGTGCTTGGAGCTAAGTTTTGCATGTATTGCAAAAGGAGAGAGCTCAAGCAATTTGGTTTAAAGTGGTTGCATGGAGCTAGAGATTTGCATGTGTTGCAAATAGAGAGCTCATGCACTTGAGTTTGATTGGCTGTTTGCATGGTGCTAGAGATTTGCACGTGTTGGAAATAGAGAGCTCATGCTTTGGTGTTTTAGCTTGTGATTGGGTCATGTGTTGATCATCACAAGGCTAAGCTTGGTTTAGTTGCAAAATGTGTTTTTGCAAAAGTGTTGACTTGTTATTTGCAAATAAGCTGGAAGTTATGAGGTTCGATCCTAGAGCATGTGTTGGCATTTGCAAATGTGTTTTGCAAAGTGTTGGAATTATGTGTTGATCCTTACATGGCTAAGAGGATTGATCTTATAGGTTCGTGGTTTATTTGCAAATGTGTTTTGCAAATAAGTTGGAGTTGTTATTTGCAAATGTGTTTTGCAAATGAACTTGAGATTATGGGTTTCGATCCTAGAGCATGTGAATAGGGTTTGCAATTGTGTTTTGCAAATTGACTTGATCATGTGTTGATCATCACATGGCTAAGAGGATTGATCTCATAAGTTCTTGGTTTATTGGCAAATGTATTTTGCAAATAAGTTGTGCTTAATGAGATTCTTTGGAGTATGTGATTAACATGTGCAAATGTGTTCTGCATAGTGTTGTGATCATGTGTTGATCCTCACATAGCTCAAAGAATAAATCTTTAATGGTTTGGAGAAAAGTTTTGGTGAAAAACAGTGTTTTCTCCCTGAGGTCGGTCGTACCGCCCTTGTAAGTCCGGTAGCACCGGGGTCCGGTGCTACCGCCCCTCTGGCCGGTGTGAAATTTCCAGAGAGAAGTGTTTTTGTGTTCGGCTTGGGTCCGGTGCTATCGGAGTGAAGGCCGATACTACCGCCCTAGCGGTAGCACCGCTCCCAGTTGGTCGGTGCTACCGGACATCCTGCAACGGCTAGTTTTGTAGCCATTGGCGAGGAGGCCGGTGCTACCGGTCCTAGTAGGGCGGTAGCACCGGGTTTGCTGAGTTTTTCTAGATTTCGCCCCCAACGGCTAGTTTTGGCTTGGAGGCTATAAAAGGAGGCCTTGAGGGGCATTTGCTGGTTGCTGAAATCAAGTGTGAGTTCTTGGGGGTGAAGTGCATGTGTTGCCTTCTCCCATTTGCCTTTTGAGCTAAGAGTGAGTCCTAATTGCATGTGTTGCAATTAGAAAGTGGATTGAGAGCCTCTTGTGCATGTGTTGCACTTGAGGAGGATCCTAGTGCATGTGTTGCACGTAGGAGGTCACCGGAGTGCATGTGTTGCACTAGGTGAAGTTCAAGCGGAAGGGCTTGACTTTTTACTCTTGGAGGTTGCCGCCTCCTAGATGGCGTAGAGCGTCGTCTTGTGGTGAGCTTCTCAACGGAGGTTGTGAGAAGTCCGTGAAGTTTGTGAAGGTTGGGCTCGCCTGCAGGGAGGAAAAGGAGCTACCACTAGTGGATTCGAGGTGGGTGCTCAATTCGTGGAGCCGGTCCAATTCATTTGGGCTAACCTCAACGTGGACTAGGGGAGACCGGCAAGTCTCCGAACACCACGGTAAAAAGTATTGTGTCTCTTGTGCTTGCATTGTTTTCATTATTTATATTCAAGCAATTTATATTCATAGAATTGAATTGATTGATTGCTTGTCTTTAGAATTGCAATTATTGTTAAAGACATAATTAGTTAGTGCACATAGTGAGCCTAGTTGATTTAGGCTTTAATTGTCAAAACCTTAGTTTATCGCTTTCGCATTAATATTTGTTAAGGTTTCGGTATTAGGATATTTAGGGGTGAATTGCTTTGTAGAAATTAGCGATAGATTTTTAAAAGCCGCCTATTCAACCCCCTCTAGTCGGCATCCTCGACCTAACAGGTGTTACAAGCGAGAGCTTAAGAGACCAGAAAAGGGATCCCCTTCTCAGAGAACCCTGCCTCCCTTTATATAGTCGGAGGGGGCAGGTTACACGAGGAGTTGGGAGAAGGAAGGATGAGGTGTCCTAGGCTAGGAGTCCTGGCTCTTGGTCTTGGTGATTTGACCGGTGTCCACTTACCCCACGCGAGGTCGGTGGACTCATCGAGTGGCGCGATTTTACGTGTAGTTAGGAATGGCGCTCCTACTTTCTGTCGTCCGTCGAGATCTTTGGCGTCTCAATGCCTCACTCGGTCTTGCCTCGGGAGGGCGCGTCCTTCTTCTAGCATGGTGGATGATGAGGCTGGAGCTTTGACTTTGGCGACCTCCTCGCTACCTCGGGAAGGAGCCACACGCCCTTGTGCGGTCTTCCAGAGCCGTGTCAGTGGGGCGGTGTGTGACCCGCGACGACCTAGCACTCGGCCTTTGGCGGAGACCGCCTAGGCTTAGTCGGACTTGCGGGAGTCAGACCCATGGTGAAGTCGGGCGCCCTGTTGGTTTGTTCGGGGGCGAATGTCGCCGTGGCCAATGAGGGCCTTTGGCGAGCCGGGCTCGGGCGACCGTTCGTCATTTCGGGCGGCTGGGGGTACCGTGAGTGCGAGTACTCGTCGATAGCCCGAGCCCCGGCGAGTTCGTTAGATCGGTCGGGGTTTAGCAGTTGGTAAATCCGGCCGAGTGCGGTGATCGGACTTGGTCGGCCGATCCAGAGTGACACAGTCGGCGGTTTGGCCAAAGCGCCTGGCGCATCTTGCGGTACCGGAACACCGGGCGGGTCGAAGAGCCGGCCGGGGAGGTATCTCTGCCGGTAGAGGCCTTGAATTACTCCGTTGCGCGCGCCACACGTGGTGTTGACGACCCTTGACCATGGCTCATGCCCGCCTCGTTCTTCGAGCGCGGGTTTGGACTCCCGCTGCATCCGTTCGTCCGCGGGCTGCTGCATTACTATGAGGCGGAGGTGCACCACCTCAACCCCAATGGTGTGCTCCATATAGCGGTCTTCATCACGCTGTGCGAGGCGTTTCTGGGGATCGACCCCCACTGGGCGCTCTGGAGGCACTTCTTTCACGTGCGGCTGAGGAAAGACAAGTCGGCGGACACCTCGGCGCTCATAGGCGGCGTGGCCTTCCAGCTACGCGGTGGCCACGAGTCGGATTACATCGACGTGAAGCTGCTGTCCTCAAATCGGGATGGCACTCACGGTGGTTCTCGTCGAGAACACAGGAGGTAGCGCCGGTCTTTCTTGGCGGCTTCGGCGGGGCCCGATGGACTTAGGCGCCCGACCGAAGGAAGAAGAACAAGGTAGCCACGATCATCGGCCGGATCAAAGTCGGAGGAGCGCGGGGTGGCCGGCGACGTCGTTGTGCGCGCGTTCATGAAGATGCGCATCCAACCCCTCATGGATAGGGCACGCCCTATGTTTCAGTATGAGGGGGCGTCCGATCCTATGAGGATGGCGAGGTCGGAGCTCTCCGTGTCGGAGGTCGAGGCCCGGGTGTCCACCGTCACGGGCAGGAGTCCTACTGAGGCGGCGGGTGGTCACCCCGAGCCATTCTCAGCGCATAATCCCCCGGACCTGGTAACCCGAGCAGATTTCTTCCTTTTCCCCTCAGCCCTTAGTAATTGGTCTGACTAGTGTTTCTGCGATTCCCAGGGGCTTGACGGGATGGTCTCTTGGGCATGGCTGCCGGGGGAGAAGGAGTTGAGGGCCGTGGCGTGCGCGGAATCCGCGCAGCGCGAATCTGCCCGTAAGAGGCAGAAAGAAGAGAGGAGGAGGAAGAAGAAGAAAGAGCGCACGGCGAGGGCCGCACGCGGCGAGGAGGTCTCTGACACGACCGCCGTCGAATCGGCCAGTCTGGGGTTGACCTCCAGTGATAGCAGTGGCAACGGTGGTCACGACCCATACCGTGGGCTCGAGTTCAGGCCGTCAGCTGGTGGCGGTCCGGACGAGGGTGCTCGCGCGAGCGCCGCCATCGTCATGCCTCAGGTGGAGGTGCCCCCGGTAGAGGCATCCTTAGGGAAGCGGAGGGCTGACTCGCCTCCGCGAGGGGGGGCCGGCGAAGAAGGCACGGTTGCCGCGCATCCGCTCGGCGTTGTAAGTGTCCTCCTCGTCCCCGAGTCGTATTGCAGTAGAACAGTTCGAGTAGTTTCTAATCGACCATGCGGGGCTTACAGGGGTGGCGTGGCGTGGCGGTGCGTCCCGCGGAGGCCTGCGAGGGCAGACATCCCCCAGCCGAAGGTCGAGCCGTGGGTCGAGGTGAAAGTGCCCGGCAGGGCCAGCAATGATCAGCCATGCCCGGAGGTCGAGCCGTCTGCGGAGCTGCCGGTGGGGCCGGCAATGATCGTGTGGCCAGTGGCGGCCGGGCGCTCGGCGACCCTTAGCGAGTTGGGGCCCGCCGGGTCGAGGAGGTGAAGAGGAGCTCCGCCGCCACCGCCGAAAGCCCGTCGGCTTCGCGATCTGGGTTCCCGGGGGGATCCTGCTGTCGCCGCTCGGAAGCACGCCGGCGGGAGTGGCCCAGGCGTCGGAGGCGGTCGTCGGTAGGCCGCCCCTTGCGCCGAACGACCCGGCGGAGCACGGGGAGTGGGAGGCCCTCCAGGAGGGTGTTCGGCACGCCGAGGCTGAGGTGAACCAGATCCGAAAGGGTCTAGCTCTCGTCCTCGAGTCCTCCAACAGGGTGTTGGATGCGATCACCGGAGGAATCCGGTCGATCGGAGCGGTAACCCAAACAATACCCCGCCCTTGCGGCTGTCGGTGAGTTTGTGGTGAACTGACAAGGTGTTCATGTTTCTTAGCACTTGCGGGTCCATTCAGGGGACAAGTCCGAGCTCCTCCGGCGCTTGCACGGTCGAAGGTCGGCTGCTGAGGAGGAGAGCGATCGGCTGCGCCCCGAGCTACGCGATGCTCAGGAGGCCTTAGTTTGTGAGCAAGCGAAGACGGAGAAGGTCCGCCTGGAGCTAGGTCAGATCACGGAGGCCTTGCTCGAGGAGCGTCGAACAAATAAGTCCTTGAGGGCGAGGGTGTCCGAGCTTGAGTCCCTCCTGACGGGGGCCAATAGCGCCAAGGACGCTGTCGTCGCTGCGGAGGAGACCGCGCGATCGGAGGCGACCCGCCTCAAGGTGGCGTGACTGGCCGGGGGGCCTTGAGCGAATGCGTCTGCGGCGGGGCGCGCTCGGGGAGCTAGCCTCGGCGGTGGCGGCGAGAATCCGCGACCCTCGTCGAAGACCTTCGGAGGGATGTCGCGCGTGCCCAAGAGGAGCAAGAGGGGGCCAGGTCAGGGCTGAGGAGGAGCTCCGTGCTCTGACGAACTCCGCGGCTGGTAAGTGACCCGACCTCTCATTCGTTTTCACGGTCACGGCCCGTGGGGGGCGCTCCTTTGACGCTGTTTCTGAAGGACCGAGATGGCGAACAGAGGGGGGTGAATGGTCTCAAATAAATTTTCCTCCAAAATACTCCAACAAAAAACCTCGACAAGATCGCTCAAAGGAAATCGTGAAAAATTCAAAAAACTAGACAACTATGTGTACCCCAAGCTTGCATGGATAAGTACCATAAAATATGTGGGGATTTTTGAGTCACAATCTTGGTTTTCTAGTGTCCAAGACAAAGAGTAATCAATCCGACTCTTGCTTTTAGAAAGAACATCAATTCAAATCACAAAAGTCACTTTCAGAAAAGCAAAAGCAGAATTTCCAGAACTTGTCCTCAATTGGAACAGGATGTTGGTGGGATTCTGTGGCTCAAATTTTTAGAATTTTTCTCCCTATGAGAATCAGAGTCATGAAGAACTCCACCACATTTCTCCTCAAAAGCCTTACATAAAAAACAGGACAAATCGAAGAACACAGTCAGTCAAGAACTTGAGGAGAAAGTTTGGAGCTCGGTTTTCACCTCATGGCGCCCAAACCGTGCAACAAGTGAACTCCAAAATTTTTATGCAAGTGGATATCAGAGTCTCTAACCTCCTCCAACAAGAATCACTTAAAAGGATTTTCTATAGTTTTATAAAAATCAAATACTAAATGCTGCGCAAAGAACAAGTTCTGAACAAAGTTGGAACTTGAAAGAAAAGATGTTCTCTACTCAATCCAAGAGTGCAAAGAGATGTAAAACCATATGAACACACTCAAAACATCCAAGATCAACAGCATTTAGAAGTAGGGAGGCAAATCCAAATTGCGTGAAAGTAAATTGCGAGAATGTAATTGCGAAAGTAAATGCTGAATTTAAATTATGTAAAGTAAAGACATAATGTAAATGCATAAAATAAACTCAGAGATGGATGGATAAAACTTTCATTTCTGGAAGGAGAGGTTACAAAGCCTCACTTTCATATGGGCAAAGCTCAAAGGAGCATTCACAAACCTCAAAACCTTCAAGGGAAGGAGGCTACCCTTCCACCCCTATTTATACTACTCTTGGACCACCTACCACCCTTGGATGAGTCCCTCAACCCTAGAGCACTCATCTAAGGGCTAGGATTAACCCACACACACAGCCATGCAAGGGCTAACACAAAACCCACACACATACCGGGTTTTCTTGCACGGTTTTCAAAGCATACTACCTAGACCCGCTAACCTATCAACTAGACCTCAATCCGACGGCCCTCATTGATCCACGCGGCATCTAGATAGCATCATCTCCTTTCCTTGTCTTCTTGACTTACCCGAACTCCGTCTCCGATCATCTTGGCGATCTCCCAACCGTCGGACCTCGGCGCTCCTCGCCTAGTCCGGTCATCCTCCGCCTCACCATGACCTAGCACCGTCGCCTGCAACCATCAAAGACAAGAAAACACATCACATAGCAATGGCCACAATGATATGCAATAAACCCATCAACTCATCACTCAGTGCCCATACGGTAGATCGCCACTCTGGCGAGAGACAACTCAAATTGCTTCATTTTGAAAATTAATCCAAATCAAACTCAAACTTGAGCACACCTTGCTCAAATAAAGTCAAATACTCATCACAAACATGGATGGACCTCCATATGGTCCTTGATTTTAGTCTGAGCTGCGAGAAGAACTTGATGAAGCGAAGTCGGCGGAGGCCGGCGGTGGAAGGCTAGCGGCGTGGCGTCCGCGGCGCGAGCGTGTATACGCAACCGCTGCGGTTGGTGGAGACGGATCGGTCCGAGCTTGCGACCGCCCGGGACGTCTGCGACCGATTGCTCGGGACCGTGCCGGGTCCGAGTTCGCTTGCCACCGAGCTAGCCTGCGTGCCCGAGCACGTCGTGAACTCGGTGAGCGAAGGTGTCACGCTCGGAGCCTCTTGGCGCTTGTTTGCACCATCTCCCACTCTGACGGTGTCGAGCTTGCCACCGTCGTGATGGGATCGCCGAACCGGACCGGCGAGAGATCGGCGGGTTCGAGTTCCAAGTCGAGCCGCGCCGGGTGATCGCCGATAGGATATCGCCGCATGAGCGTCCTCCACCGAGTAGGAAAAAGTTAGATGTCTTGTCTTTAGTAATGTAAAGACCTTAGCATGCAATGAATTGAAGTTTATGAGTTTCGACTTGTCCTTTGCACTTCCTGCATTTATTACGAACACTCGGCGACCATAGCTTTAAAAACCGTAGGGGTTGTTCAAGCGTGGGTCGGTGTGTTAACATTCGCGAGGAAGCGCGAAGAACAGAACAGCTATAAACGCCTAGCCGCACTTACGCGGGATCGGGGTGTTTCCGACCGACCACGGGTCACTCCGTGTGCGCACTTCCTTCTTCCGTGAAGCACTACTTAGCAACCGTAGCCGCTGAGGCGTAGGCCGTAGCACTTGGGTCGAGAGGGTTACCGCTTAGGGGGAACCCGATGGCCGGTCGGGTCACCGACCCGTGTGAGTGAATAGGAACTTGGCTAGGAAATGCTCACCCATACTCGCGTGGGGAAGGAGTGTTTCCGACCGACCACGGGTCGTTCCGTGTGGGCACTTCCTTCTTCTGCGAAGCTCTACTTAGCAACCGTAGCCGCAGGGGCGTAGGCCGTAGTGCTTGGGTCGAGAGGGTTACCGCTCAGGGGGAACCCAATGGCCGGTCGGATCACCGACCCACGCGAGTGTGCGAGTGTGCCAACTGGCAGCCCCGAGCGGACTCGGAGGAAGGGCAAAAAGGTGCGAGGGATAAGAAAGAGTTTTACGGATAGAATCGCCTTAACTTTTCTATGTTCCACGCGTTGGAGACGACGTTGCCATCTGCATCCTTGAGTCGAAAGGTACCGGGTCAGAGGACTTCCACCACGGTGAAGGGGCCTTCCCAGGGGGTGAGAGCTTGTGGATGCTTTGTTGGACTGAACCTGGCGCAGAACCAGGTCACCCACGTTGAAAGACCGACCACGGACCTGACGACTGTGTAGCGTCGCAGAGTTTGTTGGTACTTGGCCGATCGTAGAATGGCCACGTCACGCGCCTTGTCGACCTGGTCGATGGCGTCTTGTTGTGAGTCGAGCCCCCGTGCCTCGTTAAAGGCTTGTAGTCTCGGGGCACCGTACTCCAGATCGGTTGGCAAAACAGCTTCGGCACCGAACACCATGAAGAATGGCGTAAACCCGGTCGTCCGGGTCGGTGTGGTCCGTAGGTTCCAGAGGATGGAGGGTAACTCAGCCACCCATCGTCCCGCGAACTTCTTCAGTCGACTGAAGATTCGTGGCTTGAGCCTTTGGAGGATCATGCCGTTTGCCCGCTCGACCTGGCCGTTGGTCCGCGGATGGGCCACGGCTGCCCAATCGATGCGGATGTTGAAGTCGTCGCAGAATTCGAGGAATTCCTTCCCCATGAACTGCGTCCCATTATCGGTGATGATGGAGTTCGGGACCCCGAACCGAAAAACGATGTCGCGGAAGAATTTGGCCGCTTGCGCCGATGTAATCTTGGCGGCGGCACGCTTCTATCCACTTGGTGAACTTGTCCACGCGACGAAGAGGTGGGTAAAGCCCCGGCGCCTTTTGAAGGGCTGACGGATCGAGTCCCGGACGCGAATGGCCACGTGATGGGGATCGTCTGTAAGGCTTGCACCGGAAGGTGTGTCTACCGGGCAAAGAATTGGCATCCTTCGCAAGTGCGAACGATTCGCTCGGCGTCGGCCACAACGGTCGGCCAGTAGAAGCCTTGTCGGAAGGCTTTTCCTATGAGGGACAGCGGCGCGACGTGGTGACCACAGACACCACCATGGATATCGAGCAGCAGCTGCCTCCCTTGGTCGGCCAGAACACACTTTTGGAGGACCCCAGAGGGGCTTCTCTTGTAGAGGTCTTCCTCGACCAGGACGAAGGATTTCGCCCGTGAGCAGTCTTAGGGCCGGTTGAGTCGGCGGGAGTGATCCGTCGATCAACCGTCGATGAAGGGCCTCGGTCGAATCGGTCATGCGCGTCGCGGCCCGGCCGGACAATTCCGTCCGATCGCTGGCGGTCGGATGATCGCGCGTCCAATAGGTCGGGCGCTGGCTCGATCGGCGAGTCAAGTCGGACGGAAGGTTTATGGAGATCACAAACGAAGATCCCAGGCGGGACCAGTCCTCTACTGGAGGCGAGATTGGCTAGGTTATCGGCCTCACCGTTGTACCATCTGTAGCTATGGTGAAGCTCGAAACCCCTGAATCTTTCTTCGAGCTTGCGCACTTCCCGACAGTATGCGGCCATGCGGGTGTCTCGGGGCTCTACGGCCTTCATGACTTGGTCGACGACAAGCTTGGAGTCCCCATGCACATAGAGTCGGCGCGCCGAGGTCGTGGCGATCCAAGACCGTTGGCGAGGGCCTCATACTCGGGCGTTGTTGATCGCATCGAAGAAGCGATCGGACGACATCTGGAGCTTGTTCCCGGCGGGAGACAATGGCGACTCTGCACCGCGCGCTCTTGGTATAGGACCCATCGAAGTACATCGTCCAGTACTCGGGGTCTTCGAGCGCCGGTGGCGCCTAGGCTTCGGTCCACTCAGCAACGAAGTCGGCCAAGGCCTGCGACTTGATCGTCGTTCGGGGAACGTACGATATGTTGTGGCCGTTGAGCTCGAGTGCCCACTTGGCTATTCTTCCTGAGGCGTCGCGGTTGTGGACGATTTCACCGAGCGGTGACGAGGTCACCACGGAGACGGGGTGCTGGTCGAAGTAATGGACCAGCTTCCTCTTCGTGATGAGCACCGCATAGAGCAATTTCTGCACCTGCGGGTACCGAGCCCTGGACTCGGAGAGTACTTCACTGATAAAGTAGATTGGTTGTTGTACCTTAAGCACATGACCTTCTTTCTCTCGTTCCACGAGGAGTGTCGCACTGACGATCCGGGTTGTTGCGGCGATGTAGAGGAGCAGCGGTTCTCCTAGTGCCGGAGCGACCAGCACCGGGGGTGAGGTCAGGAATGTTTTCAATCGGGTGAGGGCTTCCTGAGCCTCCTGGGTCCAGCTGAATTGATCAGACTTCTTGAGCAGCTTGTAGAGCGGCATCCCGCGTTCGCCGAGGCGAGACACAAAACGGCTTAGGGACACAAGGCATCCTGTGAGCCTTTGGACTCCTTTTAGGTTGCCGACTGGGCCCATCTTCATGATCGTCGAGATCTTCTCCCGATTGACTTCGATGCCATGCTCGGAGACGATGAAGCCGAGTAGATTTCCCTTGGGGACCCCGAAAACACATTTCCCGGGGTTGAGCCTTACACGAAACCGTCGGAGGTTGGCAAAGGTTTCCTCCAGGTCAGCGACGAGGTCACCGGCATTCTTAGTCTTAACGACGATGTTGTCGACATACGCTTCGATGTTATAGCCTATCTGGTCACTAAAGCACGCTTGCATACATCGCTGGTATGTAGCGCCCACGTTTTTTTAGACCAAACGGCATTGTTACATAGCAGAACGAGCCGAAGGGAGTGATGAAAGAAGTCGCGAGCCGGTCGGACTCCTTCATTGCTATCTGGTGATAGCTCGAGTAGGCATCCAAAAAGGACAGGGATTCGCACCCTACGGTGGAGTCGACGACTTGATCGATGCGGGGCAAAGGGAACGGGTCCTTGGGACATGCCTTCTTCAGGCTCGTGTAGTCAACACACATTCTTCATTTCTCGGTTTTTTTTACAAGGACAGGGTTGGCCAGCCACTCGGGGCGGCGTACTTCTTTCACAAACCCTGCGGCCAAAAGTTTGGCGATCTCCTCCCCTATGATCCTGCGCTTCTCCTCGTCGAAGCGGCGCAGGCGTTGGGTGACCGGCCTTGAGCCTGGTCGGACGTTCAAGGAGTGCTCGGTGACCTCCCTTGGGATTCCTGGCATATCAGAGGACCTCCATACGAAGATGCCTCGGTTGGCGCAGAGGAAGTCGACGAGCGCGCTTTCCTATTTGGCGGGGAGCGTGGCTCCAACCCGCACGATTTTGGCCGGATCCTCGGGATCGACCGCGACCTCCTTCGTGTCCTCGGCGGACTTGAAGGAGCCTGGCCTTGACTTGCTGGAGTCGGGGGCGGACTCGGAGGTTTCCCTCCGAAGGTTCGTGAGTTCAGTTGACGCGATGATCGCGGCCTTGCTTCAATCGCTGCCGCTCGCGATTGTAGGCAGGCGAAAGGATAAGGCCACGGTGATTACTCCTTGCGGTCCTGGCATTTTCAGCTTGAGGTAGGTGTAGTTGGGGACCGCCATGAACTTGGTGTAACACGGCCTCCCCAGGATGGCATGATAGGAGCCGGGAAAATCCACAACCTCGAAGGTGAGGGTTTCGGTGCGGAAGTTGTTTGGTCCCCCGAAAGTGGCGGGCGGTTGACTGCCGGCGGGTGAACTGTTGGCCGGGATGACGCCGTGGAAGGACGCCTTGCTTGGTCGGAGGCTCGAGCGGGGAACCCCCATGGCGTCAAGCGTCTCGACATACAGGATGTTGAGGCCGTTGTCGCCGTCCATGAGCACCTTGGTTAGGCACTTCGTTCCCACGATGGGGTCGATAACCAGCGGATATCTCCCTGGCTGCGGAATGTAGTCGGGGTGGTTGGTTCGATCGAAGGTGATCGGAGACTCCGACCACCGAAGGTACGTGGGAATGGCGGGAGTTGCTGTGTGGACCTCGCGGAAGGTGAGCTTGAGCCGCCGCTTGTCGGCGTAGGACGCCGGTCCGCCGAAGATCATCAGGCAGCCGTCGGGTTCCGGGAACTCGGGGTCCGCCCTCTTTCCCTCGGCATGTGGCGTCGACTCCTGCTTCTTCCCCTTGCCCCGCGGGGATGTGGGGGTGCCGAGAGAGGAAGCGCTTCAGGACTTCGCAGTCCCGGTATTTGTGCTTGACGGGATACCCATGGTTCGGGCATGGGCTCTCCATCAGCTTCTCGAAGTGGTCGGGCGCCTGTCGTGCCTGCTGTTTGGCAGGATGGTAGGCGGCCAGCGACCAAAGCCCTCTCGACCTGTTTCCTTACCGCTTTAAACATCGGAGCGTCGGAGGAAAAGCGGTTTAGCGCTGGGCTCTCGCTCGGCCTTTCCTTTCTCAAAGATGGCTCCCATAGCCTCTTCGCAAGAGGCGTGATTGGTTGCGATGTCCAGGAGCTCCTTGGCGGTCTTGGGCTTGACGCAGCCCATCTTGTGCACCAAGGCTTTGCAGGTGGTACCGTAGATGAACGCCCGACAACGCGTCGGCGTCGAAAATCGGGAGCTCATTGCCTTTGTCGAGAAAGCGCTGGATGTAGTCCCGAGAGTTTCCCTCATTGCTTTGCTTGTAGCTCTTGAGTCCCGAAATTCTGGGGCGCTTGTACGTGCCCTGGAAGTTTCCGACGAAGAGGTTCTTCAAGTCGACCGATTCGGATGGTCTTGGCGGGCAAGTACTCAGAGCGGGCTCGAGTGAGTCCTAAGGTAGATAGGAGTCTTGGATGATGAAGAGGTCATCGGTAGCTCCACCCGCCCGCATGCGAGCCGGTAGTCTTCGACGGACGCGGGGTTTATCGCCTGTACTTGGCTATATTGACCGTGCCGAAACTCGGCGGGAAGTCGCGTAGCGGAATCCCGGCAGCCGTGGTCTGGTCCATCGGGGCTGGGCTCGATCGTCCGCGCCACCTCGACCTATGATCGGGCGCCGTTCATTGCTTTTCTCCGCGCCTCGAGGGTGGCGCGAACGTCATGGTTGTTGCCGGGCGGCGGCGCCTGAGGGTGCGTGAGGCCGGGGCTGCTCATCTGTCGCCATCTTTGCCGGACCCGTCGGTTACGGCGGCAGTGCGGCTTCGGACCAGTTGGAGGCGCCCGAGTGGTGGGGCCGAGACCTTGCATGTGCTGCACGGTAGCACATTCCACCAGTCCTCGGAGGTTCTGGTACGTCGCCTTGGCCTTCGGGTCATTCGGCTCGGGGATGCCACGGAGGCGGCATCGCGAGCTGCGCCGTTCTACGCTCGCATAGGGAAGAATGGGGGTCGTTGATTCCTCCACCGGTGGTGGTGTACCTAACGTCTTGTCGTCTTGCCGCCGCACCGGCGCAAGTGGGGCTCGGTGCCGACTGTTCAGTCGGCTGGAGTTTGTCCAGCTCGGCCCTTCAAGCCTCCAGCTCATCGCGCTGTTGTTGGAGCTCGGCGCGGCGAGCTTGGGTGCGTTCAGCTTGCTCGCGCTAATATTCCGCTTCCTGCGCTTCGGTGAGCCGGACGAGAACTCCCGTACTTGCGGTGGTTGCGGCCGGGTCGATCGCGCCCGCCATGTTGCACTCGCGGGAGTGTGGCCCGTCCGCAATGCGCTCCGTGTCGGAGCTGGAGTCGTGGCTGGAGGAGTCCTCCAGCAAGTCGTGAACGGAGGCTGGCACGTAGCCGGTCATCGCTACGAGCTGTGAACCTTCAGGGGGCGACGTCGTCACCCGCTCGAGTCCACGGGCGCCGCTACTAGGAACAGTGCAGTGCTTGGTGGGCTCCGGCCTTGGGGTCCGCACGGGGGCCTCGAGCCGGAGGTTGCCAAGGTCGCCGGAGATGTAGTCCAGGCTTCTAGCGGACGCATGGTCTCGAGAGTTGGTGGGGACGAGCACGAGCTCTCCCGCCGAAGCGGCAACGAAGTCGAGGGAGCCGAAACAGATCCAGCTCCTCGATGCAGACACGCCGTCGTGAGTGAAGGAAACCATCAAGGAAGCAAATGGAAATCCGGAGATGACGATGAGGACGCGCGAAGGCCCCTACAGCGCGCCAGCCGCCGGTGTTTGAGCACCGTGAGTGAATTTTAGTCAAGGGGCCGCGCGTTCCCTCTCCTTGAATGGTCAGACTCAGGGAGCCCAAGATGTATACTAGTTCGGGCCGAATGTCCCTACTCCAGTTCGTGTGGTGGTGTTATATTGCTTGGTGCGGATATCGGCGTTACAAGCGAGCTTAAGAGACCGAAAAGGATCCCTTCTCGAGAACCACGCCTCCCTTTATCTGATCGTAGGGGTAGGTTACACGAGGAATTGGGAGAAGGAAGGATGAGGTGTCATAGGCTAGGAGTCCCGGCTCTTGGTCTTGGCGATTTGACCGGCGTCTACTTACCCCACGCCGGGTCGGTGGACTCATCGAGTGGCGCAGTTTTCCGTGTAGTCAGGGAATGGCACTCCTACCCTCCTGTACGTCCGTCGGATGCTGACGTCTCAATGCCTGACTCCGGTGTTGCCTCGGGAGGGAGCGCATCCTTACACTGCGCATGACTAGATGATGAGACTGGAGTTTTGACTTTGGCGACCTCCTCGCTACCTCGGGAAGGAGCCACCTGCCCTTGTGCGGTCTTCCATTTGCCGTATCCGTGGGCGGTGTGCTTGCGGCCAGCGCGGCTTTGCACTCGGCCTTTGGCGGAGACCGCCTAGGCTTAGTCGGAGCTTGCGGGTAGTCCGACCCATGGTGGGGTCGACGCTTGGGTTGGTTTAGTCGGGGCGAGTGTCCCGTAGCCCAGTGAGGCCTTTGGCGAGCAGGCTCGGGGCAGCCCGTTCGTCATTCCGGGCCGCTGGGGGTACCTGTGGTACGAGTACTCGTCGAGATCTAATAGTACTAAAAGATTCGAGAGGGTTGTGAGAGAGCGGCAATCCCTTGTACTCCTTTGAGGTTGAGGTTGTGTTTGAAGAATTTATGGTCAACTTTGCCAAATATTTTCTCTCTCCCCGTGGTTGCTTCGACGCAAGTATTTCGGTTCTCTCTACGAGATTCATCTACTCCGTCCTTAATACCGTGCACGCTTGTACTGTATCTCACAAACTCTGATGCGATGCAAGAGCTTCTGCTCATGAGAAGGGGCATAATATTGTAAATGTGTGTGCGAGATTTGTGAAGTTACGGTTGTTCTTCTTGTGATAAGAGTCACGTGATGTGCTGAGAAAGGTACATCATAAATTACTCAATAATTAAAAATAAATAAAATTCAGTGCACATGGAAAGACAATAATCATTCCATTGTTTTTGGAATATTGTTTCTCAATTATAGATTATCATGTTCTACTCCATCAATTTCACAATATTTGTTTGGCGCTGGTATTAAGAAAGTACAAAATTTAAATAATATTTAATGTAATTGGACCATATTTACTCTTATTAGATAAAATAGCACTATGCTTTTTTTTTGGTGTGCGTACGAGGCGAGTGTTGTGAAATGGAGATAGTATTCAATTTTCTGCTCAAAGAAATCAAAGTATTGAGTTACGCTGCACCGATCAGTTCATCTGTAAACTTAAACTGATGAAGAAAGGTGGATAATAAATTTCAACACTTTCCCTCACGTCTAGGCTCTACCATTACTTAAGACGTGAGTTTAAAGTGGGTCACAATTAATTTATTAATATTATGTTAGCTAGGCCTCAAACCTACGACCTCGTAATTCTGATACCATATTAAGTTACGCTGCAAGATCATAACCTCTTAACTCATATTGAGTTATGCTGCAACGACCGGTACATTCAAAAAGTTAAAATTATATATAAAAAAGACGATAATATACTTCAATTCAACGCATCGTCGAGAGAAAAGTGTCCTATTTAAAAAACAATCGAGAGAATAATCTGCGCCAAACCATTAATTTGTGCCGCGGCTTTTGTGTCTATTCTTCTACAAGTATCTACTTAAATTTTGTGCATGATGATATGAAGTGTGCTGCCTACCTAACTAGTGTAGTTTACGTATTTTTTTCCCCTTAACGAGTCTATAGCTTATGCACTTTGAAAAAGGTACGACTAACCGCTCCAATCTGTCTAACTAGGCCTGGATTAGACAAGAAAAATGTGATGCTGTCTTAACACTCAAGCTGGGAAGGAGGCTAACAAGTAGCAGCACTAAAACAAGAATAGGTCTTCTTTCTGTTGCCCATTAGTCGTCAAAGTGTTTTTTAATGCCGCTTTTGGTCGGCCTAACAAGATATAGTTTGCAATGACATGACAAAATTGCAACACCTTCACATGCTACTACTCACCTTTCAGGGTAAATTATTACGCTTTTGTTCTAGGCATTTAGGTTGTTCACTTTTACCAGTCAAAGTAGAGCGTCAGGTTGTGCATCACCGTATCAGATTGCAATACACCAGATAAACAGTGAGAACAGGTGCAGCCCCATTCACTTGCAAATATGTAGCATGCCAGATGCTTCTTATTTTTCTGAAATTTACAGACAATTTGCATACATCTTGTCACCCTTCTGGAGAAAAGAGGCTCAGAGAGAGACTAGCAATTCTAAGAACATCTACAACCTTACTTTCCTGTGTATACAGGTTTTCTTTTCTCAGCAAATGCAGCTAGACCAACAAGACGATCCTGAGAGCGAAGAACTTGCTCGTAGCGTTCTTGTTCGATAGCCAATGAGGAGGGAAAGTCTACTTCTGTCCCTTGATTGATGGCCTTCTTGGCCATTCTTATCGCCAACGGACCCTGAAAGAAAGAAATAACCTCAGAATATCTAGAAGGATGGAGCACTGATCTAGTTGGATTTAATTTAAGCAAGTTCATTAGCGTGGGTAGAAACTGTATTTCCTGGGCATGCACATGGTCAAGTTTCGCTAATCTTTGTTGTGTCATACAAGTGCTCAGTCAGATTGAATGAAGCATATAATTCGTTCAGAAGTATCTTACCTTCTGATTTTTTTTAAGATTACCAGGTATTCGGTGAATCTAAAACTGTGAACGAATTAGAAAAAATTTAAAATACTCATGATGAATGGATAGAAAAAGTCTAAAATACCCTTAAGGAATAGATGATTAGATTTAATTTCTACTACCACTATTTACTACCTATGTTATCCACCGTAAAATTTCTCTTTTTGGACCACATTAGTTTACTACTCGTGCCATACAAAACATAAATGTCATACCGATCCTTCTAAGTAATAAGAAGTCCTTACAGTACGAACAAAATGTACTGATGCCAGCCTTACTCATAGTTACAGCTTCTATTGCATCAAATCTGCACCCAGTGAATATCAATTCCTTTGCTCTGGACCTTCCAACAATCCTAGGAAGATGCTGTGTTCCCCCAGCTCTACATATTTTAACAAATGGATGTTTAACAGCTGAAGCACATCATTTTGCTCTGGACATTTCGACAATTATCAAGTCAATTCTACTAATCTGCTAATCAGACAATGAGCGACATAGCGGCCTTTTCATTTTAGTTAAAAACTTGAATCATGGATGCAATTTTGTTATAAAGTATGTAATGATTGCAGCTGAGTGAGAAAATTGTATAAAGCGAATAAGTTTGGCTAGTACTGTTATGTATCTTCATAAGGCGAGCAATACTCCAGTATTATTCAAGAATATGTCAGTAATAAATAAAAACATTTACTTACATAAGTAAAGCGCCATCTTGCACTCATACCTAGGAATAATAGCAAGGCCAGTCTCTGGCAAGCTAAATGTTACATTTTCCCCTGCAAAACATGTTCAAGAATTTCAATTGTTTGAAACAAAACAACAAAACTAGGTTGCATAGGATGAATGAAATTTGATCACTGCAGAATAAAAGCAACACCAAATATACGAAGATCACATGAAAGAACCAATTATAAGCCACCACCAAAAGCAGCTCCTTCAATAACAGCAATTTTCCTCGAAACAAATCATCATGAACACCTTATACGCTACAAGTCCAAAGGACTATTGAGTGATACCAACTAAGTCACAAGCGGCGACCGGCGGATGGCGTCACGGGCGGCCACTTGGGCGCGGGCCGAAGAAGGCGGTCGAAGGGAGACGCCACACGCTAGGGCAGCGACGGCGTCAACCGGGCGTCACGGGTCAGATCGGTTGCACGCTCCGATTAAAGCTAATCGAGAGGATGTCGATTACGCCGGAATAAATCGAACAGCAGGCATTGGGCAACAATCGGCGATCGCAACTTTATTGGATCGATTACAAAGGCTAAATTACAAGGAGGTCAAGGCTGATTGGATGGATGGCGGCTCTTCTTTTATACCCTTGACGATCGTATCCTACTCCAAGCTTCAAGGTCCGTATCCGTATCGGCCTTATCTTTAGAGGTTGTTTCGGAGCATAGATGGTGGCTACATCTTCACCCATTAATGCTTTGCTTTATTGCCGAGGCATCGGCCAGAGGTCGACGGAATCACCTTCAATCGGCTTGAACTTTCCGAGCCAAGGGCTGGTGTCGGTACTTATTCGATCGGTGAAGATGAGCTCGCCTCTAGCCAAACACGGTCATAACATAGAGCCTTGGCAGCTGACTAAGCGGAGAATTTGGTTTATCGGGTGCAGACCAAAGAAGAAGACATAGCTGAGTGTATTTCACTTTCTTTAGCACCACAGAAGCCAAGACGCGCATGGTCCCATGGCCCAGATTTGTGTTGTCTTGGCGGATGGAGATCAAATATCGCTTTTAGTGAAAACGGCTCATCAGATCCAGAGAGGTTGGGCCAAATATATTGCAAGGTCAATGGCTTAGTATCGGACGAGATGAACCGACCGTTTTCTATTACGTGGTGCATCTCTTGGACCAACTCAAGTATATCAAATGATAGCGGAAGCGACTTGTTGAGGTCGTCGGTGGCTTTAGGAAAAATCGGGTCTTTGTGTACCAAATGCTTTACATAATAAAGAAGGCGGTAGGTGGCCCAATGTGGTTTGTGCAAATATGGTGTCTTTGTTTACGACGCTCCTTTTCCAGAAGATATACGGGAAACCTCGAGAAATGAGACAAGGGCCTGCAGGGTTTCTGTCATCTTTCTTGCAATTGAGAAAGTTTCAAGCGACAAGCTTTAATGTCTTTGAAAAACCCTAACCCTAAAAACTTGGCTCGATACACCCTTGGTATGTTATGAATAATACATCTATTCAATATAAGGCTAATGGGCCCTTGACTATTGTCAAAAATTTTTCCATCGCGATATATAGTGTTACGTGAGTAATCTAACCATGAATCTAGCAATGAAGCTAGCTCGTCGGGTTATACTAACTCAAGCTTAGTAGATAAGGTATCGACTTTGAATAATCTTGCCTCATCATCGGCCTTAATTGAATGCATTTTATAATCACACTTCCTATATATTTGAGGCTAAGGATGTCGGCAAGAAAGGCATTTCCTAGCCAATGCGAGAATGAGCAAGGCAAGAGGCTCATCCATCGGTGGCCTTACAGGCTACACCTCGGCACTCTGGGAGTGCATAGTCCTTCTTTATCGGATATCGAGAAAAAAGCATTAAATGCATAAATTAGCTTTGACATTTCCTCTTCCTCCTTGATTTAACCTTTATCAGATTTAAATTTCAAAAAGAAGAAGGCAAAATATACAAGGCTCCAACAAAGAAAGGACCCAAACCTAAAGAGCAAGCGTGAGAGTTAAGCCTCATGTATCGGCTATTGGAAAGGTAGGTCACAACACTTTGTGCAATAACTCTTATACTCCAATGCATTGGCTTATCTTTTATTTTCTTTAATAGCGCAATCTGCTCAAGTCGAGAAGATCCTTGCGATTTTAGAACATTTCAAGCTGCTCAACTCTTGCACGAGCCAACTCACCTTGATCCTTGATTTCCGGAACCATCGGATCAGACAAATGCGCTTGGATTTCAGGCGATCTTGGCGACCCGAGATTATGGCTACGAGGCGACTATGATGCGAAATCGAGAAGAATTCTTGAAGTATCGAGAAAAGCGCCATGGTGTGGTTACCTCGCTCCGGGCATGAAAGAAGCGTCTTGGCGAGCTTTTCAAGCTTGTGATGCAACCACGATCGGAGATCTGGTTAACAATCGGTAGATAAGGGATGCCATAGCTGCCGGTGAAGCGATCTTCCTCGAAGCAATGCAAGCTCTTACGGATGTATGTCATTTGGGCGTGAGAAGAAAAAGAAGTTGAGGAGCGAGAGAAGCGGATCAAGCCGTGAGGCCCAAAGGCCGATCGGAAACTCTGGAGGCGGTTCTTGATGCTAAGGCCAAAAAGCGCAAATTTGATCTTGGTGCTCGGCATCTCAAATCGACCAAGAAGCTCTCTTGAAATTGGAAAAAACAAAAATTTCTCCGGAAAAATTGGTCAAGCTCGAAACAAATCGGAAAAGGCCAACAAACCTTGGAGACCAACTGCATGGAATTTGAAGGAAGAAAAACTTAGCATTGCGGTGGTACATTGAAAATGTGACCAAGCAATCGGCCAAGGTAAAAATGGTGCGGGGAATGCCAAGGGCGATGAGCGTCTTACGGACCGAAATCAAGGATCATTGCAAAAGCGGTGGTGTTTATCGGCTTTGGTGCGACTCTTCGAGGATCGGCATCCAATAAAACTTTATTATTACATTTTGGAAAACTTGTCACAGATACATCCGAATATTCTTGTAATCTGTACTTGTTATGTTTATAATCGGCTTTTTAGCGATTTTATCTTGCTTACATCTCTAGTGCGTAATCCTTTGGCGATTTATGACATCGTGTTAATCTTGGCCTGAACATGATTTTAGTCGGCTGAGCTCCGATCCAAGCGCTAGGATAATATTTCTTTAGATATTTCCCATTAATGGCTTTAGGCGGGACATGCCCTTCAAGTGTTTCCAGTAATCTCGAGTTCCCACAGACTAGTCGATTAATCTTGTATGGTCCTTCCCGTGGCGACCATTTCCCAAATCGGTTATCTTTGGAACCAGCGGTGTAGTATAGTTTTCCATACTAAATCGGCTTGATCGAAAGATTTAGGCAAGACCTTTACATTATACGCCTTTGCTACTCACGATCTTGTTCTTCTTAAGCCGATCAAGTGTAACCAAGCGTAACCTAGCCAACTCGTCCAAGTTGTCTATCATTAAATCGTTGTAATCTTGAGCCAAACAAACCATTTTGTCGGCTATTAAATATCGACTCAATGTTGATCTCCACGGGTGAAACGGCTTCTGTCCATACACCAGCTGGTAGGGTGAAAGCTTAGTTGCCCGTGATAAGATGGCGATAGGCCCTGATGACTCAGATAGTGTCGAGTGCCAATTCCTCGGCTTTTCATCAATCTTTCTTTTGATTAATTTAATAAGTGTTTTATTAGGCGACTCGGCTGTCCATTAACGTTGGCGTATCTGATGAAATTTAACAATTTGATCCCTAGACTCGTTGCATAACCTTGAAACTTCGTTAGACATGAATACGTCCCTTGATCGGTCGTGATTGTGCATGGTATTCAAACCGATGGGCGATATGTTCATTCACGAAGCTAATCGCCTCAGCGCTAGTCACCTTCTTAAGTGGTATAGCTTCAACCCATTTTGAAAAATAATCGGTTCTGGCCAAAATAAATTTATGGCCTTTACTTGAAGCGAGGAAAAATTTGGCCGATTATGTCTATTCCCCAACCTCTGAATGGCCAAGGTTTGATAATTGGATGCAAAGCCGATCTTTGGTGCTAGTTATGCGTTGCCAAACTTTTGACATGTCGACATCCTTTGTAATATTTGAAGCAATCTTCTAGCATCGTTGGCCAAAAATAACTTTGTCGCTTAAGCATCCATTTCATTTTGTATGCCGATTGATGAGATCCACAAATTCCTTCATGCACTTCACCCATCGCCACTCGGGCTTCTTGACCTCAAGGCATTTTAGCAACAAGCCTTCCATAGTCAGATGTCGATTGTATCGTCCATGATAACGTACTTCAATGCTTGTTGCCGTATCCTTCGTTCAGTTGGCTTAGATGGATCAACTAGATAATCTTTTATTTGCGTCCTCCAATCGAGCAATATCCATGCACATTATTGCTTTATCTACAAGTTCGGTTTCACGACTTGCCAACATCTCTATACCGATGCTTGTTGGGCCAAAGCATTAGCTCTGTCGTTCAATCCTCGAGGAACATGACCAATAAAAATGATGTAAAAAGAGCTTATCATCTCTAAGCATTGTTCTAAGTATTTCGTTAGTACTTCATCTCGACATTGATATTCTCCTTTTATTTCTTTGTACTACCAATAGTGAATCACCATACGCTTCAACGCGCTCATCAATATTTTCCAACAAGCTGTAAGCCTTTGAGTAGCGCTTCATACTCGGCTGGTTGTTTGAGCATCGACTATTGCGTAAATGCAAATTCAAAGCTATGCCCTCTAGGTGAAGTGAGTACAATGCGATACCATATCCTTCCTCGCATCTTGATCCATCAAAAACGATCGCCATGGCGCGATCAAGACTAAGTTTGCGGCATGTCATGTCCTGTTATAAAATCGGCTAGGACTTGTCCATGCTTAGCTTTGGTGATTCATATGATAAATCGAACTTCGACCAAAGCGTAAGCCCATTTGCCGTCGACCTCATAAAATGGAGCCGACAATATATACTTTATAACATCGGTTTCTGGATGACTTTACAAGCCGATGCTAGTATGTAGTGCCTTAGCCTTGTGCATGAAAGTACAAAGATAAACATAATTTTTCAATGAAAGAGTTGCACGACTTACGCATCTAACAACCGTCGGCTTAAATAAAGATAACCCTCTCTTTACCATGTACTTCTTGTGCCAAAACAGCTCCAATAGTATCTTCTTGGTGAGACATACAATCCCAGAAAGAACACCTTTTTGAGGTGCGGCCCGGAATGGAGGGTTGGATAAATACCTTTTACTTAGTCAAATGCTTTACTGTTGATCGGCTCCCCATATAAATTCTTCATTGTCTTTTAACTTGATAAAGGAGTAAAAGCACGAATCCTACCAGAGAGGTTCGAGATGAACCGGCGAAGATAGTTAATTTTCTTAGATCAACTTTTGTAATTCGTTTTTACATGTTGGCGGTTTGGTATTGGCTATGGCTTTGACCCTTGTTTGGTGACTTGATTCCTCTTTCATGTACCATAAAGCCCAAAAGCATCTGTAGGCACGCCCGAGCACACACTTGTAAGATTCATCTTCAAACCATGCGCTCTTATGTTTTTGAACACCCTCTCCAAATCGGCGGATGTTGGAGATTTTTCCGATTTTACCACTACATCATCTATATAAATCTCAATGGTGTGGCGATTAAATCGTGGAAAATAAGATTCATTGCGTTGATATATTGCACGGCGTTTTCAAGCCGAAAGTCATTCTGATCCACTCGAATAAACCTATTGCGGGACATCGAAGGTACATCTTGGGTATATAAACTCCGCCATGAGTATCGATTATATCCGCATTACGGTCCAAAAAGCTTATGATCTTATTTCTGATCCGGCATCGATAAGCATATCGGCTATTGGCATAGAATTATTAGTCTTTTAGGCGTCGCCTTATTCGGATCTCTAAAATCGACACATACTCGAAGTTTTCCATTTTCTTCATTCTTTGGAGCGATGTTGGAAACCCATTCGACGTATCGGCAAGGCACGATAAACTTTGCTTCTAACAATCGTTCTATCTCTTCTTTTATGACTTGGTACTTAGGGTTGGATTAAAAGCTTTGGGATCTTGTTTGTTTGAGCGGTCGATGGCGGATTTAATAGGTAGCCGATGTTCCCCGGTGACGGCTTAATCCGGGCATCTCGTGATATTCCCAAGCGAAACAATCTTTATAATTCCTAAGTATTTTTATTAATTTTCCTTGTACTTTACATCTAAATTTGCCTTGACAAAAGTTGGTCTTTTTCTATCACCTTCACCTATATCGACTTCTTCAAGCAAGTCGGTGGGCGTGAATCCTTGACCTAACTTTTGATTTCTTCATAGTCTTCTATGACTTAGTAGCTATCTGTTGTTTGCGATAGCTTTGCATTTTGTTTTAGCACCCTCAATGCTTTTCTTGTCCCCATCGGCGCAATACTTCATTTGCCGATCAAAAGTGCCGAGCTTGACACGATCGGCATTAGTCGGTTTGCTCACGCATATGGTAGTCATGTCGTCCGGTTGCCTTGCCCGATATACAACGGCTTCTTCGTGTTGCCAATTTGCATCGGAACTAGCCATGGCGATGTGTGCCAATGTATCGGTGTGGCGATTTCAACTTCTTCTCCGTTCCATTGAACTAGTGCTTGGTGCATGGTCGATGGGATCTGACAATTGCATGAATCAATCTCGACCGAAGCGGACACTATAGTTCCCTTAGCGTCAATTACAAAAGAATCTTTGTCGGCAAAGTCTTACTACTGTGAGATTAGCTCTGTGACCATGACACCTTTTGCTGTAGTAATTACGCTGTGAAGTCATTGAGAACCATGTTAGTTTTAATTAAGTCTTCATCGGACTTACCCGACTTTTTACATGTCGTGTAAGGCATTAGATTCCTTTGTAACGCCTCCATCTACGACATTCTTGATATCGAGCTTGCCATTTATATATCCTTTTAGGTACAATGGTTTGAGATGCCGATGATCGTCTTTGGGTTTCTCAAAGATGGCGTTACATGCCGGAGCATAAGCGAGCAGCGGCCTCATTGGCGATTCTCTTACGACTTTGAACTCGGTAGGCAAGGTGAACACCATGTTGGCGTCCATGGGAGAGTGTATCGTCCTAATCATGGGAGAGTCAGTCATCGACCGATTCGAAATCTTCTTGGCTTGATCTTTTCTTCTCCACTCTTTCTGGCGCATCTCATTGGGCGAAGTTCATTAAACGCCGTCTCTTTCTTTCTCGGCATCGGCTTCACGAATTTCTTGTGTCCTTAGCCTCTGAGGCGTCGTCGTTGTGATTTGCTCGGGCACGATGGGCACCACAGGTTTAGGTTCCACGGCTTCGTATCGTACCGAGCCAAGTCTTCTTGCGTAGAGCCGGTTGTGTGTGTCTTGGCTTGGCTTTGCTCTTGATTTGGTTTAGATAATCTTTCATGGACCGGCCTTATGTGACTTGTCTTGCTCTCTGATCGGCCCGGATAGCTTTGTAATGCGGCGATTGTGTTTATAGCCGTCTCGAGGATAATGTTCCATCAGGCGGGTATCACGGTGATGTAGCGCTTCTCTCCTCTCCGACAAAATTGCCAAAGGACACCTTCTATGTGCCCTCTCCACGTTCTCTGTCTTGGTACAAATTATCAGGCCGTGGCGGGTGTGGTGCAGTGGTCGGCTATTCATCCCTTCATATTTCTCCATTAATTGTGAGCGTAGGACTGGCCCATTATTTGTTTGCCTTAATGGAACCTTTACGCTTTGTACCATTTGCCTATCAGAGTTCCCCTTAGGTTTAATGGTCCTTGAATTTTAGTCGTCGATCGGCCTCTATTTATGCGGAAGATGGTAATCTTTAGTGTCCGCCGCCGTCAGAGCTCGATTGTATATCGTCTTGTTGATCCTTCTTACACTCATTTTGCATCGGCTCTTTTCCTTTAGCGAGCATTGTACCACATAATAGGAAATGGATCGGCGTCCACCATATAGGTCGGCTCATCGGCGAACTAACAAACCATCTTCAATGGCGAATTTGGATCTGATGACGGAAGATATTGCGATCATTAGTGTTATGTGAATAAGAATGATGCCACTTGCAATACTGCGTTTTTGATCTCGTCGGTTGATGGTATTACATGTCCCTCCGACAGCCGTATTATTTTTCTTGCAAAGTAAATCAAAAATGCGATCGCGCTTGGAAGCGTCAAAGAGTATTTGGCCTCAGACTTGTTCCTAGTCGAAACCCGATAGAAACAGACTAAGGATTTCTTAGACCCTCTTATCCATTCGGCTATGTTTATACCTTCCTCATCCTCCGACCGAATCACTAGGACAATACTCAACCATATTAACCTTGGCCTTATCCTTCTCTTTATTATTGCTATTATTGTTCTTAAATCTGTCTTTAAATACTTTGTGATCGATAAATCGGCTTTCTTGAGCCGATGCGGTCTAACAAATGGCTAAGGTCGGTGAATTCTTGTCCTCGAATTTCTCCTAAGTGGCGGGATCAAACCTTGAAATGCTAAATCGGCCAATTGGTTGTCGAGTAGCGTGACACTAAAACACGATTCCTAATTTCTCTAAACCTCTTGATGTAATCATTACGATTCCCCAAATTTTTGGCGTCAGAACTCGGATCTGAAATTCTAAGCTCGGTGCAGAAAAGAAATATTCATGGAATCGGCTTTCCAAATCGTTCCACGGATGGACCGAATCGGAGGCAAACAAGTAAACCAAGTAAATGCTGCCCAGAGACAAAGATAGCGGAAATAATCTAATTTTCAAACCGTCGGTGAGAATGCTTCACGCGTGCGATAAAGCGTCCAACATGCTCCAAGGTTGTGATCGAGTCATCCCGGAGAATTTGGCGAAGTCGGGACTCTAAAATTATGAGGTAGGGCATACGATCTATGTAATCGAGTGCGGCTTTCTATAGCCGATCACTTTCCTTCGGTTGTATGCAATGATCCCTCAAAGCGATCTGGTCGATCGGTCCAATCGGCATTATCGGCCAGCAGCACGCGAGGCCCGATAATGTCGATCATAATCTGCATCCTGCCCCGAGTGCAAGCTCGGGTTGCCAATCTGCCGTCTGTCGTCATTCGATTATCTTGATCGTCTGCAGATTATGCCTAATTGTGGTTAAACGCAAGGATAAGCAGTTACGAATCGTTACTACCTGTGTGGACCCGGGTTTCTAAGCAGGGTAGGCTCTTGGGGATATCTCTCGGATCAATCGGTTGTGAAACCGATTGGGGAAACGTAAAAAGGAGTAGCGGCGGTAGGTTGATGGACGAATCTAACCGCGGCGTCGGTATAGAGCGTGTAATGGCTCACCCAGCTTGGCCGAGATCCCTGGCGGTATGGCCGTGGGTTGTGTGGGCATCATCGTGGGAGGTGAGGTTATAGCCGATGGTTTAGGATCGGCGGTGTGCTCTGCGTGTTTTGTGATCTTGAAAAAGCGGGATAATTTGGCGAGCTTGTAGTGGATCTAGCAAACTTCTGGCGAGGCCAACTCACGGGCTATAGTTTTGGCGCTATTTGCATTCAATATAAGGCTAATGGGCCAGAATATATAGTGTTACGTGAGGGTAGAAAGGAAAGACTATACAAGACAATACGTACAAAAGAAAAACCTATACAAGGCAATATACAAATATAAGGCAATACAGGATACTAGTAATCTCTATACAAGGTAAGTACAGGATATTGTCTAACAGTTGGAACTAGCTTTGTCAACATATCTACTGGATTATCATGCGTACTTATTTTGCTGATTTTAATGCCACCTTGAGCAATGGCACCTTGAATGTAATGATATCTGACATCAATATGCTTTTCGCGGCAGTGCCCCTCCCGCGCTCGTCGGCCACGACAGCCTGCCTACTCCCGCACTCCTTGGACACGGCAACTCTTGCTTCCGTGCTCCCTGGATATGGTAGGGGACAGATGCCACCTGCCACGCCCTCCACATTGAAGGACTAAATTTACAAATACGTTAACAAGGGGGCTAAAATTGCCAAAAAAAAAAAAAAAAAAAAAAGAGGGGAGGGCGGTTTGGCGCAGAAAAGTGTGAGAGCCTGCAAGAGAGAACAGTCTCAGAGGCAGTCACGTCCACCGTTGGATAGAAATCTCGCGGATGTAATCGAGTAGACATTTAGCCCAGGGGGGCTTTTGCTAAGGAAACATCAGTTTGTGTGGTATTACGATAATAGCCCTCTTCCACATGGACTGCAAATGAAAAATTAAAAATCGCAATCGTGGTAGCTTTAGAAAAACCGTTGGATCCAAATCGCTGCCCAGGATCGACCGGGCACGTGGTGCAGAGTGAATTTCGATAAAAAGCCCACGAGTTACGTTGTACTACGGTAAACGTCTGGTCTGGTTCCGGCGAGGCCAGACGGCGGCGGAGGTTCCGCAGCCTCTCATGTGTTCGACCAGCGAGGCGACGAAAGGCGGAAGGGACCCACGGTGCAGTGCATGGCAGCGGCATCAACGGGTAGGGGCGAGTGTCGTGAGTACGGCGATGGCCGCGTACGTGAGCAGCCGGCCAAATCCCTAGAGCCGCTGCTCACGTGAGCAGCCGGATCACCCTGTCGGAAACAGAGCCGCAGCGCGGTCAGAAGCGAAACCCGCCGCGCCATCGGGAATGCGAGCCTCTGTAGACGCCACCACCGGCCCGGTCCGGCTAAGACCAAAAACCAGGCTAAACTTCACGATTTGGGCTTTTCTCCAAACTACCAGTACTAGGCCGACGGCAACGTGTTATTCTACAGAAACATCATTCTTTATTTACGCTCATGGTGTGCCACAGAACCAGGAGCCCAGGAGGGGACAGGATGATCACCATGTCATGATACTATTTTCCTGTGTACACAGGTTTCCTCTTCTCGGCAAATGCGGCTAGGCCCTCAAGGCGATCCTGCGTGTGCAGCAGTTGCTCGTAGCATTCCCCTTCGACAGCCAATGCGGAGGACATGTCTGTTACCTCCATCCCCTGGTTGATGGCCATCTTGGCCATTCTTATCCCCAAAGGGCCCTGGAAGAAAGAACAGCTTCAAGGATGAATCTTGTGTGTACCGTGGCGTACAAGTGCCTGATCAGAACTCTGAACTCATGAAGAGCTTCATATGCTCAAATCTATTTTTTTTCTTTGGACAAATATGTTTATAATTGAGAATGGTTCTTACTTTCTGGGTTATCTCACGGGCAAGTTCAAGAGCTTTCTCATAAGCCTCCCCTGCTGGAACGCAATAGTTTGCTAGTCCTGCAAAGCAAAGATACATTTGAGGATTCTTCTTCGAAGTGGTGATAGTAGGAGGAAAACTTGGCAAGGCTAGTGTTACCCATCATTACAGCTTCAGTTGCGTCACATCTACGGCCAGTGAATATCAGTTCCTTTGCTCTGGACCTTCCGACGATCCTTGGAAGATGCTGTGTGCCGCCGGCGCTATATATTACAGCTGAAGGATGTTATCCGCTGAAGCAGTTTCTTTTGGTAGTTTTGGAGGAAGGGTGTTGTGCTATCTTTAAATTTGATAAAATAAGAGTAAATTGCACATTGCACCAGGTAAATTGCTTGATGTTTCACTCACCAGGGTGTTTCAAAATAATTTTCACTTCACATTAGCCAGCCATCTTTGGGTCTAAACCGGTGCGTCTCCTGAAAACAGGACCCACTCGCTGGTGAGCCACTCGTCCACACGGTCTGTGATGTGGTGCCCCTCCTTGTTAGCAGAGAGAGATGGCATGAGGCGGTGGCTGGGGTAGCACACGTTGCCGGCGATGGAGAGGCGGTGAGGCTCAGGGGTTGGGTAAAGTGGAATGCAGGAGGTGAGAGAAAGCTGGTGGTTGTTGTGGTTTGCATTGAGATGCGCTAGAGACATGCCAACGGTGACAGAGGACGGTGGTGGCGGAAGGGTGTTGGTGGCGGCGGCGCTGCAGGCGTCAGGGATGAGAGCTGAGCTTGTCAAAAGGTAGAGGATGATGAGGAGATGCTCAAGTAAGAAGTAATCGAATGGAATCTCACTAATCACAATAAACCACAACAGAGAAGGTCAACGGATCCGGAGAACAATAACCTCAATTACGAGCAGCTGCGTACCCGAAGCTCAAATTAATTTTGGGGTGTACAGGAGGAAATGGTGGAACACAATGTGACACGGACGTTTTTTGAACAAGCTCACCAGATATGAGGTTGGAGCTCGGTGGAGCTCAGAGGAAATGGAGGTGTCGCTATGTACTCCTTGGGCCAAGAAGAAGAACAGGGAGGGGTAAAGGCGAGATGACGAGAGGAAAGTGCAGCTTCGCCACTTCTCGGCTGTGTCGCCGCCTCCCGTGCAAGCACCCCGCGCAGGAGAAGAGAGGTCGGGTCTGGGGTCAGTTCATCGTACACGTGGACTCCTCTGTTGGGCAAGTTGGTTCGGCCAGCAGTAGAGTGATCCAACTGGTTAGAGCAAAGGTGTTTAGGCTAGTGCAAAGTGCAACCTTGTCTTGTCTACCCTAGTGCAAAGTGAAATTATTGCCTAACCTAGTGCAAAGTGAAACATGATACACTTCACCTGGTACAAACTGCAATTTACTCATAAAGTAATGCACTTACTGGTTACAGCAACAGGCAAATTTCATTATTAACTAAACATAGTATCAATTTTGATTCCAAAAGAAAATGATCTGGATCACGTTTTTTGTGCTTGGCAGTGTTGTTTTTTTAGCATCAGATCGACTGTTGCAAGGCATCACATTGATGTTACGGATTGTCTACTTATTTAAGTCACTCCAATATACACGCAAGTGTGCACAAAAAAAAGAACACATTTTCAAGAAGACAACTTTCACCGTACTTGCATCATTTTTTTTATCAGCCATGTTGAAGAATCACTTTATTAACTAGTATATGGTCAGTCCTGAAGCATAATGTTGACTAGGTCTTTGTTTCAGAGCATCTTGACAATTTCTCGAACAAAAAGTAGAGCACTGTGTTGGATACATACCCAGGAATAATAGCAAGGCCTGTCTCTGGCAGTCCAAGGGTTGCATTTTCCCCTGCAAATCAGGAAGAAAGCATGCATTAAAATATTCAGAACATTGGATCAATATTATTTCACGTAAGATGGACACAATTTGGTATACTGCAGATTAAAAGCAACACCACATATACGGAGATCACATGAAAGAGCCAGCTCAAGTCCACCACCCAAAGCAGCTCCTTCAATGACGGCGATCGTTGGAATAGAGAGTGCCTGTTCAAACAAGCTGCAATTTGTAAGAACAACATATTGGTATAGAAAGTAGAACAGCCATTGGCCAATGGAAGAAAAATGAGTCATGCACAGAATTTGAACAGTAACGTACACAATAAAATGTTTGGTACTCAAATTGTAGATTTACTATTATAGATGGATGCAAAAGAGCATGCTAAAAACATGGATCAAGCTGCAAACCTCAATGGATGAGAATGTCGACCTTAAGGAATTAGCATACTCTCGAACTTCGGAAGATCTCATTAATCTCCGTTCCTGTCACAAAATATTGCTCAGAGATCTTGATCATGTCGATTATACACAACAAATACAAATGCGGAAGAAGTATCAAGTATTGTTGTTCACATAGTCTCATCATTCTCTACACAGTGAATCCGATGTTTTTAATTCTTTAACTGATCTGGAGATCAAATTTTTGAGATATTGGCAAGCATTACTGTATTAATTATGATAGGTCAAAAAAATGGTTGAGAAATCAATATCATCTGGCCTGTGCAAAGATGATCTTTTATTGGCTGCTATTCAACTAACTAGTACCAAGTGATTCTAATCATCCATCTGATAATTCATAGCTGCTCCTCTTTAAGCCACACCCTCGACTAGTCATTGACCCCCACTGTTTCTTTAACTGTCTTTTGAAGCATGATCATCTTTATTGTCTCATATACTTAGATGTTCTTGGAGATAACGACTCCTCCATATGCTGTCGCAGCCATAAAATTCTTTTCTTTATCAAAACTCATTTATTTCTTGACGAAACATAGCAACACACATAATCATTTCTGTACTTCGCTTTCAGCATTACACTAAATTCACCAATCCATTTCCCCACAACTTTTCGCAACCGCTCCCAAGTCTTATCATTAGAATTCGCACACGCATCTCAACTATTTCACGTGTCTTCTGGATTTTTTTTTTCTGAAACACTAATCATCCACTCCCTGTCTCAAATGTCTAAAGTCTAAACCCATGCATCACCAAGCTGAAATAAAAGACCTTGAGATCGGCGCCTGCGCAGAAAACTCCAGGCACGGAGCTCGCAACAAGGACGACCTTGGCCGTCGCGTCAGCCTCAACCTTCTCGATTGCGCCCCGCAGCCTCCTCATCACATCCCAATTGATGGCGTTCTTGACCTCCGGCCGCTCCAGCCTCAGCTCCACGATCCCTGATCCCGACGACGGTCCAGGAACACCAAAAGGGGGGATTTTTAGAACACGCCTCTCAAAAAGTTTTTTTGCTTTTAGAGAAGACAGTGAAATTGGGGGCTCACGGACCGGAGTATGGCGCTGAGAGCTTCTGGAGGCAGACCAGCTCCGGTTGGGCTAGGATTTGGAGGGCGCGCACGAAGAGGGAATGGTGGGCGGGGGTCGCTGGAGAGTGGCAGCCGGCGAGGTGGCCGGAGACGGCGAGGAGGCCCCGGGTGCAGCAGAATACAGATGGGAAGGAGGGTTAGGACAGTGATTTGGGCAGTCAAAAGCTGTCTGCTCTGGCTCTGCGACCGTAGGACGGTAGGAGTAGGAAATGGTGTAGTGCATCCAATAAGACGCGTGGATGAATAGCATGAAAACTTACTTGCTTACTTGCTGCAACGGTTAAAACCAAATAGGAGTAGGATTCATGGAAGGGAGATAAAAATGTGCAGAGTAAAAACACTAGTACTTCAATTTTGTGACATTCATATATGAAGACTGTGACTTGAAATTAACTGTGTGAAGTTAAGAGAATGTACATGTACGGAAAGAAAACACATTGAGAGGGCGTGCTTCTCCTGTGGGAGTGGCCCCATCGTCCAGTGGTTCATCCACAAGAGCATAGGCTAAGAGAGATCCCACCAAATAGTCGTTAGATTTAGTCATCGAACATCTAAGACCGTTAGATATGCCTGATCCAATGGACTAGGCCCACGGTAGGGCAATCGTGCGAGCTGGCACCAAGTGACATGTGGGCATTTGGTGGAGCAAAAGGACTATCTTGCTCGCTACTATAGCACTTTAAGGGGCAACCTTGTAATCTTTTAACCTCCATTTGCACTATAAATAGAGCCCTGTCGGCGCCATGGGGAAAGGGGTTCGCACATATGCACTTGTTCACTGCATATACAATCAAGCCATTTTACTCGTTCCCCACATTCATTAGGCTTGGGTGAACCATTTTGGGACCCTTGAAGCACCCTTACTCTACTGTTTGCTCTCGAAACCACAACAGTCGGTGCCATCTGTGGGGAATGGTGTAAAGGAAAAAGGCTTTGGCAAAAACAAGAGGCTTCGGTGATGCTCATAGCACCAAAGAGGAAGGCGATTATGGCTTCGAGAGAGAAGCTGAAGGAGGTGACGGGCCGCGTTTGCCCCGAAGTCGAGACCACCGTGGTGGTGAAGTCTTGTGCCATGCGGCAAAAGTGTACCTCGACCTCGAAAAGGAGACGAATGCTCTCGTTGGACGAAGGAGACATGTCGATGAAAGCTATCCTCACCGGGGACGGTCGAAATACAACGCAACTCCCAAGACCCTAAGAGTTCATCCCTACCAGCTCTTGCATAGTGTCCCGGGTCGGTGCTCACAAAGGAGATATCCTGAAGGTCTCCGATGAGGCGCATCAAGGAAGACCGTCATCACGAGCCCTCCTAGCACCGTGGCAGTCACCACCAACAACCCCACGACGCTGCCCATTATAGGCTCGGATGGTGTGGCAGCGGCATACGAGCAGACCCGTAGACAGCCATACGGGAGCTTTGAGATCTCCGCGTAGCCCTGCGGTACCTCCACCGTCCCTTGACAAGGGGCATTGAAGCTAAAGTCCTGGACCCCTTCAGGCAGTCCAGCAAGGAAGTTGTGGACGAAGGAGTCAACAGCAGAGATATGCCCATGGAGTTCTGCAATGCACTCTCACCCCATAGGGTGGACCTCAAATCCCCCCTAAGCGTTGGGTTGCAGTGGTGCCCGTGGCTGAAGGACTTCAATATGACTACCATGGAAGCATACAAGGGTGACAGACCCTTGCAAATTCCTCCATGTATATGAGATCGCTGTCGAAGCTACAGGGGCCAACAACATGACAAAGGCGAAGGGGCTACCCCTCCAGCTGCACGTGGTGGCCCTCTCTTGGTTCTTCTCCCTTCCTAGGGGTGGGCATTATTGTTTCGGACCTTCAGCCATTCGCGGCTCCGCCAAACACTAGGTCATGTAGTCGCAGCGTTCGCCGGTCCGCCCAACCCAAAGCTCACCGGCCCTTCGCGGCTCCGCGCCTCTGTTGGTCCGTCCTCCAGTCCTCCGCATCGATCTCTACCCTCCAACCCCTCCGCAGCTCGATGTTGATCTCTAGGCTCTGGCTACCGCCTCCTGCCAATGATCTATCCGTTGTCTCCCCTGAGTCTAGATCTCTGCCGGCTACCGCCGATGCCTTCTCCCTCGGTGCTGCCTCAAGTGGATTTGTGGATATCATCACCGTCGCCGACGCCTCGATCTTTGCTCACCACCGTCTGTCCCCAAGCACCACCACGCCGACACCGGCCCCACGCTTGGCCTCCCTCCTCCTGAACTTGCTCCGACTGTTGTACACCTCTGCCTCTACGCTTCCTCCGGAGTTCGAACGGTGAGGTAGAACTCCAACTCCTCATAAAATTATTTCAGATCTGAGTTGTATTGCTCAATGGTTGACTGGTTGTATAGTATTGCATGCATTTTGATAAGATCAGTACATATTATACTAGTGAATGTATTTTGATAAGATCAGTGTACTGGAGGAGTGCTGTTCAGAGAAATTCAGCTCGGTTTTTAAAGCTGTTCGGTTTCGGTTTCGGTTAGCAGAATCCAAAAACCGAAATATTTTAAAACCGAAAAAAGCGAATTAACCGAATGCCCACCCCTAACCCTTCCTCCTAGGTCTATATACGCATGGGAACAAGTTCGCGACCTCATGCATAACAACTTTCAAGGCAACTACACGAAGCCCATGGATGTGGACTAACTGTTTGTGATCAGCCAAGGCTAGAAGGAGAAGCCGTGGGAGTACTTTAAGTGCTTTGTGCAAGTGAGGTGCCAAGTTAAGGACATCTATGAAACAACCATCATCAAAGCTGCTATATGTGACCTAAGGAAGGGTGCCCTTACCAAGTACAATGCTCGGAAGCCCATTAGGATCATGAAGAAGCTCTTCGACAAAATGAAGGGGTACTATAAGGTTGAGGAGGCCGACTAGAGGAGGGTGAATATGCGGTTTTAAACTTCTCTTTGGATCAAACCAATTTTATATGAGGAAGGGTAAACTAAAACGGTTTTAACCAATTAAGGCCTAAATCGTCTAGTCTCAACTATGTGCACTAATAACTTAAGTCTATATCAAGGTTTGCAATTCTAGGATGACAAGCAATCAATTCGATTCTAGGAATGTAAATTGTAAGAATGTAAATGAGCTAAAGAAAGCAAACCAAAAGATGACACACGATCTTTTTATTGTGGTGTTCGAAAACTTGCCGGTCTCTCCTAATCCACGTTGAGGTAAGCCCGAACGAATTGGATCGGCTCCACGAATTAAGCCAAACACCTCGAATCTACTATTGGTAGCTCTTTCTCTCTCCGGATAGGTGAGCTCCAACCTTCACAACACACCGAGCCTTCTCATAAGCTTCTTAAGAAGATCACCAAACCACGATACCTCCATGCCTCTAGGTGTCGACTTACACCAAGAGTAACACGCCAAGTCTTTTGCTTGACCCTCACAAAGTGCAACATATGCACAAGTGGATACTCGATCCACCTCTAGAAGCAACACATGCAACTAGAGACATTTCTCCTTGCTCACATAGTGCAACATATGCACAATTGAGAGGAGAAGCTCACACTAGCTCAAGAGAATGAAATAGAATGTTAAAACATTTCACATAAAAAACTCTATCTCAAATGCATCTCAATTCTCTCAAGGATTGCTCTATAAGCTCTCAAGGCTTTGCTCTCAAATATATGCCTCAAAGGAGTATGGGAGCACCATCTAAAACCTGCATACTCGGCCAATTTTATAGCTCCTCAACGAAACTAGCCGTTTGGAACGAGATCATCTGAAAATTGCAAATTCGAATATTCCTAATTACCCAATTCAGATATCCCTAATTGATAAATTCGGGCATTCTCAATGGTCACAAATCCGAAGGAAAATTAAGACATTGTGGATATACCAATTCGGATATTCCTAATCCTAAAATTCAGACAATTTGAATCATATAATCCAAGTCACATGTTCTACCAAAATATACTGAAATCAAAATTCGCACATTCCTAATCCCAAAATTCGGACAAACTCATAGCACAATCTAAAAGATTGCAACTTTTTTACTCTGAAGCCCGATTTAGGTGATCTTAGACTCCATAGAAAGCTTATCTACAGGGCTGCAACTTCCATTCATCATCCATTTTTAAGATCTAAGAAGCCATAGATATTTCTATAGAACACTAAAACTCCAATGTAGTCACACAAGTCTAAAATCTAATTTATCGAAATCTCTAACATAGACTTGATCAAGAGCATGACTGCAAGCTAGCAAGAGTCTAGAAATGTTCAATGTATGAACTTCAGTAATTTGCAAAACACATTTGCAAACTTTAGTCACATGCAACAAAGAGTGAGTGCACAAGCTTTAACTATTTGCAAAACACATTCATAAATAATAGTATCATGCAAAGGAGAGCTAGAGCAAGCGGGATTGAGGTATCAACACATGATAAGACTCAAACTACTAGATAAGATCCCTCTTAATAGTACGGCAACCTATACTAATAATCCAGTCTTCCAACCAAACACCAAGACCAGTAAAAGACTAGGAGCACATCCTTAATCTATGCTAGTTATACCTTTTCCTTACGCATCCGCTTGGAGCTTCCAATTGATGATGATCATCTTCTCTTGAAGTTTGGGTCTTTGTTTTGTTCATCAACACATGATGAACTACCTTCACTTCGATATCTTATTTTGATGCACATCAACATATGATGACATTCTTCATCGTAAACCTTGACTTGATGACCATCAACACATAATGCCATCCAAAATCTTCATCATTATTGGACTTAACCTATATCATCAACTCATAGAAAATATTAGTCCAACACATCTGGTTGTCACTAATCATCAAAGCGCACCATTAACACATAATGGAGGGTCTAGATCCTTTAATCTCCCACTTTGGTGATTGGCGACAACCCAATTGCAAATAATTAAATTTAAATCAACATGAGTATATTGTAACTACAAAAGCTTCACATACTCAAAGGATTTATTTCAAAGTAAAGATCCTCGATATATGTGGAAAATAGAAAGGAATCAATACTAATGAAACCATCAAACATAAAGTCAACTCCCGCTAAATATGTGCATACATATATATGAGTAGGAACCAATATGCACATATCAAAGTTAGACTTATGGTAGAGTTTCAGCCTATATTTTGGATCCGAGGAATACAATAACATGAATGAATATGACAACAAATGCATACCTTCGAGATTTCAATTTCTTTTATCCAAATGAGACTGAACAATATCATGCTCAACGAAGGAATTAGTCTCACATTTAGATTTATCATTAACCACCAAAACCATTCTAATAGTAGTTGAACTTACAAGCACGTTAGGCGAGATAACGACTTCACAGATCCTGCGATGAAAGTGAAAGAGACAGCCAAACCCTCCAAAGGGGCGTCTAGGGTACATTAAAAGATAATAGATACAAGAAAGCTCTATATACAAAACACAAGAAAGACTTATGTGCAACAATGAATGCCTTGTTGGTGATATGCCCTTGAGGCGATCATAGAGATGATTGTATCACGCTTTATGTTTATAGAATAATATAATTGTTTGTCCTTTGAATAAATATCGATTGGATTAATCAACAAGTAAGTGACTTGTTCGTGCAACTTTTTCCATATATTGATATTATTCAAGTTATCCCTGATCGTTTGTCCTTTGAATAAATATCGATTGGATTAATCAACAAGTAAGTGACTTGTTCGTGCAACTTTTTCCATATATTGATATTATTCAAGTTATCCCTGATCGTTTGTCCTTTGAATAAATATCGATTGGATTAATCAACAAGTAAGTGACTTGTTCGTGCAACTTTTTCCATATATTGATATTATTCAAGTTATCCCTGATCGGTTATCATAATATAGGATGATTATGTTTCATAGATCAGCACATGTATTGATTGATGACCATGTTTCACGGGTCATAGAGATATAGAGATATCTAATCGATAATGTAGACACATGTTAGAGAACATGCGTTGGATAGACCCATATGAGACACTGTGAGAATTGTTATATATATTCTTATGTGTCATCAGTTGGTCTCATGCATAGTGTATGTATGTTCCTTAGATCTGAGATCGTCATTGGTTTTCTAGATGTGTAATGGTTTACTTAGGAGCTACCAAATGTTACTCTTTAACCAGATAGTTATAAAGGAAGCTTTCGGGTTTACTATAAAACATGCTGAGGTACATGAATGATCAAGATGGAATTTGCTCCTCCTATATAACGAAGAGATATCTTTGGCCCCTCAAGGTAGATGGATTAAGTAAGTGCATGGCCATGCCAGATATGATTGAGAGTCAATCCAGATAAATTATTCCACTACGGTATGAGTGAAGAGATCGAGCTGTCATAGGATGACACGACTCTCGCCTTAAGCTTGATCTGATATGGTGAAGCAAAGGGAACATGACATTATCACATTATAGTAGGTTCGTCCGATGCTTTATGGATATTTGGGAATCGATATGTACTGTTAGGTACCGCTATCGATTATCGATCGAAAAAGTGTTTTCGAGTGTGTCCAAATATACATGAACCTACAGAGTCACACACTTAAGGAGTTGGAATATAGTGGTATGGATTGGATCCGTCACTAATGGGCCAAGTGGGCTTTGTCCTTCAGTTGGGCTCTAATGTAGGGTTCCACTGCAGGGGAGGGGACGACTATATAAAGGGAGTTTGTGGTTGCAATTGGGAACGTGAGAAGGCGTAACCACCGAAACCCTAGCCGTCTCTACTTGAGCCTTCCCGTGCGCGATGGTGCTGGCACACCGACACACGGTGTTCTTTTTTCGAATGTGTGGACGCCAGTAGAGGTGTTGCTGCTACTGTGACACTGATCGGGACGATCGACCATCGCACGAGGAGGATCGGCCACCACACGAGGAGGATCGACCACTGCAACAGGACGTGCACTTTGTTGATTCGGGCTACATCAACTTCCTTCTGCTGCACTACGCATCTAGTGGTAACGATCCATGATCATTTACTTGTGTGGCGTGCACTTTGTTGATTCGGGCTACATCAACTTCCTTCTGCTGCACTACGCGTCTAGTGGTAACGATCCATGATCATTTACTTGTGTGGCTTTCTAGTTTACGAGGTAAAAATTTAATTGTGTGCTAGTGTAGCCTACCCGTATCCCTTCATGCCTAAGGTACACTACACGAAGAGCTCACTCCATAATGTGATGCGATATGTCCTATTGTTTAGCCTCCAAGAAATGGTTGGGGTCATCGAGCAATACAGCGGCTCCGAATGCATCATTGAAGGTAGACCCAGAAGCAAGGCCCATGGCCTTGGACAAGGGGGGCACCCCCACCTTAGATCCGAAAACATCAAAACGGGATGCTCCCTCATCGTCGAAGGGTACCACCACCCTAATGTAATTCACTCAGGGGCTGTGGCTCAAAGGGTGAAATTGGACTGACTCCTCGTGGCGTTGCTCCTACCGAACATGGCACTCTGCAGCGAATTCGCTCAGGGCCTTCAGGATGGGTCAAGATCCACTCCTTCCATCGAGTTCTCAAAATACCTCCCTGTGAAACTCTATGAGGTGGGGCTAGACCAGGGGACATGTCATTCAGCCTTGATATTAGTGTGGAAGGCCACCTCCTTGAAGGAGTGCCCGGAAGGTGGAGGCCATTCTCTTTGAGCGGTCGACTTGCAGCCCAAACCCCTACCAACAGAGCCATAGAAGTATAAAAATGTGGAGACTATTCCGAAGCAAAACGAAAGCACATGACACTCTAGGATGTTCATTAACCTTGAGAAACATGATGTACACTAAAAGGACAAGTCGCACCCCTTCCCCAGAGCGAAGAAAAAGAAAAACTACAGTCTTCAACCTCGTAGGGTTGCTAAAGGGCTAAGAGGAGCAAGAGAAACAAAAGCGAGGGAAGGAGAAAGGCATCTATCCAAGAATAAAAAGACCACAAAGCGCTAAAAAACAACGCCGAGGAGATGACTAGGTGTTGCGACTTGAGAACTCACACCTTATCTTCGTCGTCGCTTCCAGCGCCGCTGGAAGCCTCCTTGGCACCACCCAAGGGCGGAACTCAACCTAGGTACATGCCAAGGTCTTCATCCTGGCCTAGTGCCTTGCAGAGGGATACTCGGGCAGTGTCATGCCCGAACTGACTCCACAACCTTTCTCGAAAGCCAAGAGCAGACTTCCTGTGTGCCATGAGTTTCCTTCATCATGGCCTCTAGATCTGAGGGCAAGTCCAGCTACGATCGAGCTAGGGCCTCTACGTGGCACACCCATGGAGGTAAAGGAGCCCTAGGGTCATATGGGCTATGGCTCAAGAATAGTGGCTTTCGTAGGCCTTTGCCATGTCCCAGGTCAAGGAGGTGACATCCTTAAGATGGGCACCTTTACCATGAGGTCCTTCAGCGCGGCTTTTAGAGAGTCCATGGCTTCCCGCGTTGTGTGGGCCAGCTATCCCTTGTCATCATGCTCAAAGTCTAGCTACTTGTCTAGCTGGGTTTTCTCCCCCACAATGGACACGAGCGTAGCCTCGATGTCCACTTTCTCCTTAACCATGAGTGAGAGAAAAAAGGAAAGAGTCGAGCATGAGCGCTTGAGGGACCAGAAAGGATGCACCTTCACCCCATAGGCATCAAGAGAGGAAAAAGTGTTTCGAGGTTGTGGGCTCTAAGCACCATGAAGTCGAGGCAGTCTTTAGCGACGCGGAGTACCGAAGAGTGGAGGGACGATGTAGCAAGACTGCTGCATGCAGCGTATTCACACCCTTGACTGATATGCTGAGCCATGGCACCTCTCGAATGGGGGCAACTAGGCCACCCCTGGGAGGCGAGGGTTTGCCAAGCGATGGGGATGCGCCCAAGATCTCTATAGCCATACCTCTAGCCTAAGAGATGTCCTCAAGTTCGAGCAGGATAGCTATCATAGAAGAAGGAATGAGCAAGGCTCATAAGGGAGAAAGGAGAGTGAAGTTGAGGGGATCGAGAATAAAGTCCAAACCTGTCGTTTCTTGGCTGGGCATGTGCGTCGATGTTTGGTCCTCAGTGGTAAGGAGGGAGCTCCTCTCTGACCAAGAGCTATCGTTGGAGGCCACACCGGCCACAAGGAAATCGCTCGACTTATTGTGGCTTGAGGCATCGACCTTGGTGTTCCTTGAAGGAGGTAGCTCGGCAAGGGCCTCCTCTAGAACCTCTTATTCATCACCTTCATTGTCCTCATCATTCTCCTCATCAACCTCCCCATGATTGAAGAGGGCACAAAGGCCAAGAGGGTGGGGGTGAGAACACCTTTCCTCTTGGTGCCCCTCCTTGAGAGGGGACTTGGTGCCATCCTCGTGAAAGCTCACAATCTTCATGGACCAGCCTTGCCAAGGGAGGGGTTGGATGTGCAACATGGAGAACTCATCAGTGAGGTCTCGCATGTTCATCTTGCCACACGATGCTGCGCAACTTCAAGCACCCTCCTTGTTGCCAGTATCTAGCCAAATTGCGAGCCCCTCTCGGTCCAGTGAAGCCCCTCCTTGTTGCACTTGTGGTAGAACCACCTCTGCACCCAATTGGAGTCCCACTTCGTGTGGGTGGAGATGGTGAGGAAGTCACCAAACCTCGACAGGCAAACCTGGAGGTTCACGCTGGTGAAGTTGTTGTATTCCTCATCTACCAGCTTTTTTGGTTGGGGAAGAGTCATGGTGGTAGGCGAAGAGAGGGGTCGTCCCTCGGGTGGCCTTGCATTAGCCATCAACTAGGAACCTCTAGGTCGTACCACCGGAGCACCTCCGTATGAATTTGGCACAGCGAAATTGGAGGCCAACGTCGAAGTAGGCGGCAAAGACCACCATCTCATCATCGCACGCATTCAGTTCCTTATCGTCGTCCTCAGGCTTGAGCACTAGAACAATGTGCGCCACCTTCTGGTTGTGGACGAGGCCCTCAAGGATGTCCTGCGTCACCAATGACTTCCTGAGGTGGTTCACAAGGACCCCCTTCTCTGGCCCTTTCCAACGTTTTACTTGAGCAACACTGGACACAGGGCCAACACCCCACGTAGGGGGAGCACTGGATCTAGAGGTTCAGGCAGTGGTCACTGCTGACTCAGAACCTCTCTTGCCTTTTCGGTTGGAGGGAGCGTCGTTGTCAGAGCGGCCAGGTTAGGGAGACGGCTACTAGGCATCCACAGGGTTGTCGCGACGATGCGGTGCATCTGAATCCTGGCGATCATCATTGGAGGAGCGTGAATCACCGCCGTTACCTTTCATCATCTCTTCCAGGTCTATGATGGCTGATTCGGGCGCGAACGCTGCTAAAAGTGTTAACGAACCAAGGGTAGGGATAAAACCGACCCCTCATAACCACAAGAGACACAAGGACACGCCATGTTAGGCTACAGTGGCGATGGCCGTGATAGCGGCGGAAAAGAAGCGTGAGGCAAGAGGAGGGAGAAAGAGCGTCGGGCTCGCCCCACACATAAGCCCCGGACTTATAGTCGGGGATGCGAAGTGGTGCGATACCTCGGGAGCGACAATAGGCGATAGCGACCCTTGGGGCCCACATGCATGGGCACATCGCTACCGCTCGATGTCGACACGTGTCAATTTGGACGGTGGTGATGCGCGCCACCCGACCTCGTCCATCATGGGCCACCCTCGCACCAGTTGTCCCATGTGTAGAAAATGAAGCTAGGCTAGCCCGTAACGCACAGCCCACGCCGTGCAGCCTACATGCTAATAAAATCCACATGGGCAGAAAGCCTACGAGAGGAGTGGGCCAAGGCATGCAAATACTTAGCCAAATGGAACAGAGTGGGCCAAATCTTCCAACAAGAACATGGGTTCGGCCTTCACTTGACAAACCCTTGCTCATGAGAGGGTGCCGTTGTGGGTGTGGCCCCACCATCCAGCACTTCAGCCACATGAACACATAGCAAGAGGGATCCCATCTGGCAACCGTCAGACCTAGCACCTGGACGCCCAAGACTGTTGGATCTACCCAATCCAATGGACTAGACCCACACGGTGGGTGCGTCGTGTGCTGCCTAATAGGAGGTGGCACCAAGTGAGATGTGGTCGTCTGATGGAGCAAAAAGGATTATCTTGCCATGGTATTGTAGCACTTTAGGTGCAAACTTGTAATCTTCCAACCCCCCTTGGAATTATAAATAGAGCACCGTGGGTGTCATTGTGTGGGGGAAAGGGGGTTGGCACATATGTACCTATTCACTGCGTATACAATCAAACCACCTTTACACGTTCCTTGTAGTTTTTATGTTTCAGTGAGCCTCTTTAGTGTTACAAAGCGGTGAACAGTACCGTGGATGAACAGTGCTTTCATCGATGAACAATAGCGCATGATGAACAATATTCGTGCGAATGAACAGTAGCACATACAGTAAAAAAATTTCTTATTGATTTGCACAGGTGCTTACGTATAAATAGAGGGGATAATGATAGTTAAATGGTGTGTAAAGACACCTCTTAGGAAAAGACACCTATTTGCCCATAACTGTATTTCTTAACACTCCCTCTTGGGCAAATAATATAGCATTCATGTGCTTTGATAAACTCCTCCAAAAACCCTGTAGGAAAAATATAAGAAGAAAATTATCTTATAATTATATGCCATCTAAAACTCCATTAAAACCCAATGGGAAAAAATAAGGAGAAACTTATGGCATAAGTTTACATCCAATATTGTCTCATTAAAAACCTTCTATGAGAAACCATTTAAGTAAAACTCATAAAGGAAAAGAGTGCAACATGTGTTAGTTCAATATTCAGCTCCCCCTGAACCTTGCAACTGTCGAAGCCGTTTCATACCAATCCCCTTAACACATTTTTGGAACAAGGATGTTGGTAAAGATTTGGCGAACAAATCAGCAAAATTTTCACATGACTTTGGTTGCAAAATATTTATCTCACCACTCTTTTGAAGTTCGTGAGGATAAAATAGCTTAGGAGCAATATGTTTTGTTATATTACTCTTTATATAGCCTGTTTGCATCTGGGAAAGACAAGCAGCATTATCTTAATAGATAATGGTAGGAGATTCTAATGGATTAATACCACATGACCTTTGTATGTAGTTAATCATTCTGCGAAGCCATACACATTCACGTGATGCTTCATATAATGCAATTATTTCAGAATGATTAGTGGAAGTGGCTACCAAAGTCTGTTAACAAGACTTCCATGATATAGCCGTACCACCATATAGAAAAACAAATCCAGTCTGTGACTTGGCACTGTGGGGATCAGAAAGATAACCAGCATCTATGTATCCAATTAAAGTCATATCTTGATTTCTTTGAAACATCAAACCAAGATCTTTTGTACCATTAAGGTACCTGAGGGCTTGTTTAACACCAACCAAATGCCTTTTTGTTGGTGATGCGCTGTATCTAGCCAATAGATTGACTGCAAATGCAATGTCAGGCCCGGTGCAATTTGCAAGATACATTAGTGCTCCTATGACACTAAGATATGGAACTTCTGGTCCCAATATCTCTTCATCCTCTTCCCTAGGTTTGAATGGGTCTTTATCCACATCAAGGGATCTCACGACCATAGGTGTTTTTGTTGGATATAATTTATCCATATTGAATTTCTCCAACATCTTTTGGATATATGCAGACTGGTGCACAAATGTTCCTTTAGGAACATGCTCAAGCTGTAAGCCTAAGAAAAATTTGGTCTTGCCCAAATCCTTCATCTCAAATTCCGTCACAAGATGATTACTTGCTTCATCTATGTCACTTGTGGTTCCGATGATATTCAAATCATCAACATATACTGAGATGATATAAAATCCACTTTGAGATTTCTTTATGAACACACATGGACAATCATCATTATTGGAGTATACTTTCTTCAAAATAAACTCACTTAGTCGGTTGTACCACATCCTTCCCGACTGTTTTAATCCATATAGCGACTTTTTCAACTTGACACTATACATGTTGCGATTTTCATTAGGATTCGGAATTTTAACCCCTTCAGGTACTTTCATGTAAATATCTAAATCCAATGACCCATACAAATATGCGGTCACTACATCCATTAACTGCATTGATACTTTCATATTCACTGCCAAATATATTAGATATCGGAATGTTATTCCACTCATAACGGGAGAGTATGTCTCATCGTAATCAATGCCAGGTCTTTGCGTGAACCCTTGGGCTATAAGCCTCGCTTTGTATCTCACCACTTCATTGTTTTCATTTCTTTTCCGAACGAAAACCCATTTGTTTCCCACAGGAAACACTTTAGGAGGAGTTGGTGTTACCGGACCAAACACCTCCCTTTTATTAAGCGAGAGCAATTCTGCTTCTATTGCTTCCTTTCATTTGACCCAATCTGAGCGCTTCATGCACTCTGCCATGGCCTTTGGTTTTGGATCCAGTTGAAGGCTCTCAGCAATTTTTGAGGCAACATGCATGTCGACAATTGTAGTATCTCTTTTATATAATTCTCTCGAATTGACATAATTCGTGGAAATTTCTTCATTTATATCTTTTAACTTATCGAGATTTCTTACACCCATGGACTCTTCGTGATTTCCCATAACAATGGAGTTTAGGGGTTCCAATGTCCCAACATCTAAATTTGTTCGCACTTTGATGCCAGGTTTACCATACATTCGATGGTTCTCAACCTCATGTTGAGTTTCTTTTACTGATTCAAGTATTGCACCTTTAGAAGGATTCCGTTTCTGCGGACGCTCCGCGGGACTAAATCCCTTTTATCCGGAATTCTCCCCCTCTTCTTCTCATTAGGGGCAAGAGTAGTTTTCTGAGGTACCTCCACTCTTTCTGGTACATTGATTGCGGGTATGTATGATTTCATAACACCCTTATAATCAGTAAATGCATCTGGCAGATTATTTGCAATTTGTTGCAAATTTATTATTCTTTGAACTTCCAGTCCAGATTCTTTAGTACGTAGATCTAAGGACTGAATGCCTGTGATATTCCAGTCTATTTCTCGGCATTCTTCATGGTACTTATCTCCCCCTAATGCCGAAAAATTATCCTCGTCAAAAATATAATCAGCGTACCGAGCTGTAAACAGATCCCCTGTTAATGGCTCAAGGTATTTTATTATTGACGAGAGTTATACCCCACATAGATCCCTAATTTTCTATGAGGACCCATCGATGTACACTGTGGTGGTGAAATCGGTACGTATACTGTGCAACCGAATTTTCGTAGATGGGAAATATTTCCACGTACTAACTGCAACATGGAGACCATGTGATATGCAGTTGGTCTTATTTGGATTAGTTCTGCGGCATGCAAGACCGCATGACCTCAATAATTTATTGGCAACCTACAATTTTGTAAAAGAGGTCTAGCAATTAATTTGATCCTCTTATCAAAGACCTACAATTTTGTAAAAGAGGTCTAGCAATTAATTTGATCCTCTTTATCAAAGATTCTGCTAGGCCATTTTGTATCTGGACATATGGCACAGAATGCTCCACATTAATGCCCAGAAACATACAATAGTCATTAAATGCCCTTGATGAGAATTTAGCGGTATTATCCAATCTAATGGATTTGATTTTATTTTCTGAAAAATTGGCTCTTAACTTAATTACTTGGGCCATTAATCTAGCAAAAGCATGGTTTCGTGTGCTCAACAAACACACATGTGACCATCTTATAGAAGCATCTATTAAGACCATAAAATATCTAAACAGCCCGCTCAAAGGCTGAATAGGTCCACAGATGTCACCTTGAATTCTTTCCATAAAATTCAGTGACTCATCTTTCACTTTGAGGTGTGATGGCCTCAATATCAATTTCCCTTTAGCACAAGCAGTGCACATGAAATCTTCTGATTTTAGGAAATCGGAAGTTCTAATATTATGGCCAACAGAACTTTGTACAATTTTTCGCATCATCCCCATATCAGGATGACCTAGGCGATCATGCCAAATCTTGAATTTGTCAAGATTTTGAAAAATTATTTTGAATGCAACATGTGGTTCAGGTTTTATGTATGTGTAGTACAATCTGGATGAATATGAAGTTTTTCAACCACTTGTTTTCCGTAGCCATCAACTTTAGTGAGGAAAATATATTCATCGTCTCCCTCACTAGTAGTTTCCATATGGAACCATTAAGACAGATATCTTTAAAACTTAGTAGTGTACGATTTGATTGAGGATACAACAGAGCATCTTCAATCGTTAATTGTGTACCCATAGGGAGAACTGTGATGGCTTTTCCAGTGCTAACAATTAGATTATCGCTTGCAGCGATAGTCATTATATTTTCACTTTTCTTTGTCAAAGTTTGAAAATATAATGTTTCCCTTAATATTGTATTTGTGGTACCACTGTCAAGAAGACAGATTTCTTCCTCCATCGAATTGTGCCACCAAATTCTATAATAAAGAACATGATTAATAACTCAATATAGAACAAGTATATCAATATATATTGTATGTCTACAAATACAATATGTGATTATATAATATTATTACAATACCCATGTTCCTATAGAACCTATTTAACTGAAAAATATACAACATATATGTAGAACAATTATGACTGGCTATTTTACACGAGGGGATAATTAGGAGACTACACGGTGTCTCCAAACAGATCTTGGGAAGTATATTCAGCCATCATATCATCTGTTTTCATGAAGTTGTCTTCCTTCAGTTGGAGCATCTTTTGGTCTTTGACATTCATAGCAATATCCTCTGATCCCATTATTAGATCTTTGTCTGCGTGTGAAGCGAAGTGAACTTCAACATTGTCCTCTTTAGGCTTCTTGCCTTTACCCACAGATTGTTGATACAGCTCAATCAAATGTAGAGCAGTTCGACATTCTTTTGCATAATATCCTTTGCAGCCACATTTATAGCAAAGGCTTGATTTTTCCTTAGAAAAAATCTTTTTTCTCTTTTCCTTGACTTTGCCTTTGAATTTCTGCATATTCTTGGATTGCCACTTTCCCTTTTTCTTCTGGCGCATCTTACACCCATGACTACTACTAGCCCCCTGAGTATTGGCATGTGCTTCAGGAACTGCCATTGCCCCTGTAGGACGAGTATGATGATTCTTCATGAGAATTTCATCATGTTTTTCTGCTTGAAGCAGAGTATATATCAACTCAGAGTATTTAGTGTACATCTTTTGACGATACTGTTGTTGAAGTACACGCATAGAAGGGTGGAAAGTGCACAATGTTTTCTCTATTAATTCATCACCAATTCCTTGGTCACAGAATTTCAACTTAGAATTTATTTTATATACAGCTGAATTATACGCAGCCACGTCGCTGATAACTGTTGCAAACCGGTGAACAGTACCAAGGATGAACAGTGTTTTCACCGATGAACAGTAGCGAACGGTGAACAGAATTCGTGTGAATGAACAGTAGAGCTTACAATAAAAAAACTTGTTGATTTGCACAAATGCTTACATATAAATAGAGGAGGGGATAATAATAGTTAAATGGTGTGTAAAGATACCTCTTAAAAAACACATATTTACCCATATATGTATTTCTTAACATTTAAAAGCATGAAGCCCACAGCCCACTTAGGCTCTGTTTGTTTCGGCTTAGGCTTTTTGACTTTTAGCTTAAAGCTAGCTTTTTAGCTTAACGAGCTTTTAAGCCGTCTGCTTTTAAGCCAAGATATGCTGTTTGGTATCCTCGCTTTTTGATGGGTTAGATGGTGTAGCCAGGGTTCACAAAACCGGCGAAAACTGCGGTTTTCGAGTGTACCACTGTGGTTCGATATCTAAAACCGCTCGGTAAGCCGTTTTATTTAAATTTAAAAAATTCAAAAAATTGAAAAAAAAATTATGCGTTGAAAACATCTCGAAAACCGTTGAAAAACCGTGATTTTCGCTCAAAAACCGTTTCTTAAAAACCAAGCGGTTTCTTGCGAAAAACCGAATTATTTTCGATTTTTTTGAATTTTGTTCAATTTTTTTGATTTCTTAACCCTTCGATTTCTGACGGTTTTTGCGGTTCTCGAATTTTGAACGATTTTTTGAAATTCGATTTTGTAAACCCTGGGTGTAGCTTATTGCTAGAAAGTTTGAAATACCTTTTAAGGTTATGGGTAATTTTGGAGACTTCCAGTGGCAAAGGGCCTTACTCTATTGTTTGATATTGTAGCCACAACAGCTTCAGTTGCCAGAAAGGGCTGTTGCAATCAGAAACATGAAATAGTATGAAACTGTAAGCTTACTGGTATAAGAAGATACTCAACGTTTCGGTTATGCTGATGTTTGGATGTTGATAATAAAAGTAGATGTTTACTGTTTACATGACATCCAAGAGTTGAAAATTTCTACCCGCGCGCTCTTCCACAGCAGGAGGGAACCGGTCCCTCCCTTTCCGAGAATACGGAACCAGTCTCACAAAAAAGAAGGGAACAAGAGGTGAACAATTTGTTGTGAAACCCTGATGGCCCATTGAAGACCCATATGGTCCCTTAGCCTAAACCCTAGGTGAGCGCTATAAAAGGAGGAGGAGTCCCCCCGATGTACCAGAAATCATTAGCAATAAAGAATTTTCGCTATTGCTCTCCCTAAACACGTGTCTCTCTCTATTTCTGTTCTCCAATTCAAATCTGTTCGGGAACCCCGGACTATTCGATAGCGAGGTTCCTTAACACGTTATCAGCACGAAGCTCTACCGGAGATCAGAATTGAAAGGTGAGAAAAGGTGGGAATTCGACGATTAAATCTAATCGCTGTTGTTTCCTATGCATGCATCTAACCTACGCATATAGTACTGTTTGTCATGTGGCAAGAAGCTACATGACATGAAGCTACAGTACAAGAATCTACTATTCATCAGAAAAGAAAAAAAAAGAAACAACAGTATGACGCTTGAAGTGTCGCCGCCCCGGTTTTCGCGCCCACAGTGAATCGTCGCCTCAGCAGGCGCGCATGAAGCCGCCGACCATCGCATCGGCGGCGTGCGCACGGCCGCCATCACCTCGGCGTTCGCTCGTAGCCGCCGCGATCGCCTTCTTGCTGCGTCGGCGCCCGCCGCCGCCATCGCCGCCCTACCGGCGTGCATGAAGCCGCCGCCCTCGCCAGCGCGCCCGAGGAAACCGCCGACCGACCAGCCGCGCCGCCGCCGCCCAGCCTCGGCTAGCTCGCCACGCGCCGGCCGCGCCTCGGCCGCCGCCCGCCGCCGCGCCGGCATTAAACGCCGCTCGCTCGCCGCCAAGACGGAGTATTGCACGCGCCGCCGGCCATCGGCCGCTCCCGCTGCCACCATCGCCGCCGTGGACTCGCGCTCGAAGTCGCGCCCAAGAGCCGCCGCTCGGCTCGCCGCCCGCCCGGCTCGCACGCACGCCGCGATCCCGCACTCACGCAACCCGCGCGCGATCGCCGCTGCCGCACGGCAACGGCCTCGGCCGCCGCCGCCGCCAAGAGCCGCTCGCCTCCCGCCGGACGCGCGCGCGACTTCGCGATCCACCGCCGCCGGCCATCGGCGCCACACGGACGGTCTCACCTCGCAGAGTCCATCGACGGCTCGGCCTCGCGCGCGTACCTCGCCTTGAGCACCGCGCCAAGAGGCGGCCGGCGACGCCGGCTCGCCGCCGCCGCCGTGCGTCGCCCCTTTTCTCCACGCCGCCACCGCCTTTGCACTTGTGCTCGAAGCGCCGTCGCTGCCTCGGCTTCCCCGTGACTTATGCGTCGCTCAGTCGCCGCCGTACCGCATGCCCGAAGCCGTTGTTGCCGCCTCGACGTACGCACCCGAAGTCGCCGCCACCGTGGACGCTCGAAATCAGCGCCGCCGCAGGCACTTGAAGCCACCGCCCTCGGCACACGCGCGCCCGCCGCCAAAGCGCTGCTCGTCGCCGCGCCGCTGCCGCAAGCGGCACACGCCGCGCACGAACCTGCTCGGTCTAGCCCGCCGCCGCCGCCGCCACTCGAAGACGCCGCTGGCCGCCTCGCCTTACGCCGCTCGGTCTAGCGCTCGCGCGCGCCATGCAGCGCCCTCGGCCACCCGCCCGCCGCGGCTCGATCCACCGCCAGTGCCTCGCCGACCTCGCCGACGCACGCGAGGAAGAGAAAGTGGCGCAAGAAGCCGCGCGCAAGAAAAGAAGGCGGCGACGCAAATGGAAAGGAGCTCGCGCAAACGGAAAAGGAGCTCGCGCACGGGAAGAAAAGTGGCGGCGGCTAGGGGAAACCCTAGCCGTGCGCTTTGTTGTGCACGGAGCGGCCAAGCGGCCGGCGGCCTGCAAGGCCAGCCGCCCAGTTCGGCGGAAGAAAAGAAAAGAAAAGGAAGAAAAAGAAAAGGAAGAAAAAGAAAAGAAAAGAAAAAAATGGCAGAAAATTTTGAAAATTTGCCAGAAAATCAAGAAGATTTATTTGGCTCTGTTTTTAATTTTCTTGCTTAATTTCCCTGTTTTATGGATATTCTTTATGAATTTTGAATTCATTGCTCTATTTTGAATACTGCAATGCATGGAAATTTTTTTTCTGTACTTTATGCTTATTGTAACCATTTTCTATTAGATTACACGCAGTAATCTAATATCGGAATTTTGAAATCATGAATCGTGAATCATGAGTTTGAAGAACTGGCCTCGCACGGTCAGAATTACCTCACTTGGGCATCGGACGTGAAGATAGTTCTTGGGGGCAAGAAGCTCCGTGCTGCGATTGGTCTAGGGTCCTCGCAGGACGCGAAACCTACCGTCGAGCAGAACGATCAAACCGTGCACTGCCATTTAAATGCATGAATCGCATTTTCTTTTAGATTATGGTTGTTAGCAATTTTCTTTGAATAATGAATTGTAAGCTCTAGAAGAGCATACTTCTTTCATGAATAAATACGCAATTTATTCTTTATTCCAGTATTCTTCAATTTTGTAAGGAATATTTGGATTGTTTTTGCCTCTATCTGATTAGAATTATATTTCTTTTATCTAGAAATCGTGTAGCGCCCAAATGGAAGAGATATGCATTGTTGATAGTGGCACAACAAATACCATCTTAAGAGAGTCTAAATATTTCCAGTCGATCACGAAGAACGCTGGAAAGATTACTACGATCGCAGGAAGCGACTCATATGTAATCGGCTCAAGAAGAGCCACTATTATATTGCCTATGGGTACAACTTTGGTAATTGAAGAAGCCCTTTTGTACCCTGAATCAACGCGCACTCTCTTAAGCTTTAAAGACATCCGCGCCAATGATTTTCACGTAGAAACCAATGAAGAGAATGGCAAAGAATACTTGTGCATTGTGAAACATGTGGTATGTGGAAAAATGGTATTAGAAAAATGTCCCTCATATGAATCTGGGTTGTACTACACGAATATTCATGCACCCGAAGTGTATACTTCCTTGAGGACTGTTTTTAGAAGCTCTGAGTTATTTTCTTTATGGCATGGTAGATTAGGCCATCCTGGTCTTAGAATGATGAGAAATATAGTGAACAACTCATAAGGTCATGGCATTAATGTTAAAAATTTCCCGAATCATGAAGATTTTGTGTGCTCCGCATGTGCCACCGGGAAATTAATAACTAGACCCTCTGTCATGAAAGTGCAAAGTGAAATCCCTGCATTCCTGGAACGCATCCAGGGGGATATTTGCGGTCCGATTCAGCCCTGTCGTACGTTTCAATACTTTATGGTGCTCATCGATGCTTCCTCGAAATGGTCGCATGTATGCTTGTTGTCAACAAGAAACCATGCTTTTGCAAAGCCGATCTCGCAGATCATAAGAATTAAGAATGCTTTCCACGATCATCGCGTGAAGTCCATTAGAATGGACAATCTTTGAGAATTTACTTCAAAGGCATTTGATGATTATTGCACCGCAACAGGATAGCGATTGAGCACTCATCCGCACGTCCATACGCAGAATGGACTAGCGAAGCACTAATAAAGAGGATTAAGTTCATTGCCAGACTGCTTTTGCAGAGTTGTAACTTGCCCAACACTGGTTGGGGACATGCAGTCATGCACGCAGCAGCTCTTATCAATTTTAGACCATCGGCCTACAACATCCATTCTCCTATGCAGCTTGTGCACGGGATCATCCCGAAGATCTCCCATCTTAGAAAATTTGGGTGTATGGTATATGTACCTATACCACCCCCTCAACGGACTGCAATGGACCCTCTCCGTAAGTCCGGGATATCGTTGGTTATGAGAGTGCATCCATAATCGGTATTTGGAACCCATGATCGGAGACTTGCATACTGACCCGATCACGATTGCATCTTTGACGAGGATCGTTTCCCGTCATTAGGGGGAGGAAATCAACCTTTGGATGAAAAATACCGGGAAATCATATGGCATTCCACTGGGATCCCCGCACATGACCCCCGCACTAATGAAGCAAATCAAGAAGTCCAGAAGATAATTGATTTGCAGAGTTTAGCAAATGAACTGCCTGATCATTTTTGTGATCTGAAGGGCGTGGTTAAGTCGCATGTACCACAAGAAATGCACCAGAGAGGGTGGAAATACCAAAGAAAATAGAAGGTATCCCTCATCCTGTTCAGAGGCCTCAAAGAAAAAGAACAGGAAATCTGGCTCCTCAAACCCAAAGTACCGGAGGCGTCTGAGAAAATCAAGCAGAGGACTTACCACAACCAATCACGAAAATGCCCCAAGGAAAGAAGGGGCCAGTTGAGACACACCGGAAAGAAGCCAACAGAAAGGCAATTCCAAACTTGAATCTTCCATCAAGGAAGCCACGGAAATAATGTGTGCGCACACATAGGCGATGAAAAGCTAAAGGAACTTGCTCTGCGATAGGAATAGCAGTGAAGAGCAAGTAGAAGTGCATAAAGCACCCCATGAAGAAATGGCCATAAACTTTGTAATAACAGAGAATCCTGAATAGAGCAACGACCAACGTTGATGCATACTTTGCAAAGAAGATTGCCTCGATCATTGATCATGATCCCGAGCCCGCATCTCGCAGAGTGCAAGAAAAGGCTAGATTGAGAAGAATGGAAAAAGGCAATCAACTGCGAGAGTTAGTCTCCCGAACACGAGAGAGGTGTTTGAGCCGTATGCCGCACACCTCCCCATATAAACCCGTAGGTCACAAATGGGTCTTTGTTCTAAGAGAAATGAAAACAACGAAGTTGTAAGGTACAAAGCAAGGCTTGTAGCTCAAGGTTTCACTCAACGTCCTGGAGTTGATTATGAAGAAACCTATTCTCCGGTCATGGGAGGAATTACCTTTAGATATTTGATCTCAATGGCGATCAACTTGAAGTTGAGAATGAAGCTAATGGATGTTGTCACAAAGATATTTGTATGGAAACTTGGATTCGAGATATACATGAAAGTACCGAAGGAATCCTATCCCAACCAAGACGGAGCAAATAGAAACACGTACATAGTGAAATTGGAGAAATCACTGTATGAAATTTGAAGCGATCGGGAAGAATGTGGTACAATCGCTTGAGTGACTTTCTCTGTAAGAAAGGCTACACAAACAAATAAGATTGTCCATGTGTGTTTATACAGCGATCCCCGAATGGATTCTGTATAATCTCCATCTATGTAGATGACTTGAACATCATTGGGACGGATGAAGAAATTGAAGAGGCATGCTCATACTTGAAGTCTGAGTTTGAAATGAAAGATTTGGGTAAAACCAAGTTTTGTTTAGGCTTGCAGCTTAAACATGTCCAAGGAGGAATCTTGGTACATCAATCAACCTACACGCAGAAAGTGTTGGAAAGGTTTGGATTTGAAGAAGCATATCCTGCGAAGACTCCAATAGTCGGAAGGTCACTCCAAGTAGACCTAGACCCATACAGACCTAGAGAAGAGGGGGAGGAAGTCCTGGGAGCAGAATTCCCATATCTGAGTGCAATTGGAGCGCTCATGTACCTTGCAAATAGCACCAGGCCGAACATTGCGTTATTGTGAATTCGCTAGCTCAATCTGATCTGAGAACCCACCAAAAGGCATTGGAAAGGGATCAAGGATATCTTCCGTTACCTCCAAGGAAGCAAAGACCTCGATGCATTCTTTAGAAGAAATAATGAATTGAATTTGGTTGGCTATGCCGATCTTTGGTATTTATCGGACCGCATCTTGGCAAGTCCCAAACGCTATGTTTTCCTATGTGGAGGAACAGCAATTTCTTGGAAGTCGTCTAAGCGGACTCTCGTCTCGACGTCGACAAACCACTCGGAAATCATCGCTTTGTATAAAGCATCTCGTGAATGTGCATGGCTCAGAAGAATGGTTTACCACATCCAGAAGTCATGTGGTTTGAACATTGAGCAAATTCCCACAATCATTTATGAAGATAATGCAGCTTGTGTTGCCCAAGCACAGATGGGTTATGTGAAGAGCAATCTCACGAAGCATATCAACCCCAAGTTCTTCTGTGCTCACGAATTGCATAAGATGAACGAGATCAAGATATTGTATACTAAGTCATGTGAAAATCTTGCAGATTTGTTCACTAAATCACTCCCAGCATCTACCTTTGAAAGGTGTGTGAAAGGAATTGGGATGATGAGACTTAGAGAAGTGCAGATTTCAGGGGGAGATATTTCACATACTCCCACATGAATCTCGAAGATGAATTATGAATACCCAACATGAATCTCGAAGATTAGCAATTGAAGTTGGGAGAATCGTACTCTTTTCCTTAGCAAGTTTTTCATGAAGTTTTCTTGCATAAGATTTTAACGAGGCAATTCGTGCAACATAGTAAGCGTATGCTATGTACTCTTTCTCCAAGTATATTTCCCACTGGGTTTTTCTGGAGTTTTAATGAGGCATATGCATCTCGCGGCAAAGGGCCCAAGGGGGAGTGTTGGGAAACCCTGATGACCCATTGAAGGCCAATATGGTCCCTTAGCCTAAACCTTAGGTGAGCGCTATAAAAGGAGGAGGGATCCCCCCGATGTACCAGAAATCATTAGCAATAAAGAATTTTCGCTATTGCTCTCCCTAAACACGTGTCTCTCTCTATTTCTGTTCTCCAATTCAGATCTGTTCGAAACTCCGACTATTCGATAGCGAGGTTCCTTAACACAATTTACAACGGTAAAGGAAAATCCTATGGCCAAGCTTTCACTCGATTGATTTATGTTTTTCTTACATAATTTTCCTGTACATGCATCGAAACCCAAAGAAGAGGAGGAAACAATGAGAACTCTTTTTTCCCGCGGCTGACGAAAGAATTCTTGTTTCTACAAAATTTACGGCACGGGCCATGGAGAAGGCGTGTGAATCTCGTCACGACGGGCTCGCCACGGCGCAGTTCCCGTATGCCATGCTCCGCCCCACGTCCACAGGCGCGGCGGGGTCGACGCCGAGCTCGCGGGCACGGTTCACGTACTCCTTCTTCACGTTGCCCCTCTGCAGCTGTAGCAGACGTATCACGCTGCGCCGCGCGTCGTACCGGAACGGGTGCCCCGTCGCGGTGAACCCGTCGATGAGGTGCAGGTACGCCTCCAGGTCGTGCCTGCACGCCGGCCCCGCATCCGGGCGCAGGCACGGTGAGTTCTTGCTGTCGATGAGCAGCTCCGCGCCCACGTGCTGGTACTGCTCCTTGGTGAGCGGCAGCCGCGGCGCCACCCCGGGCACCTTGGTGACCATGTCGCCGGTGTTGACGATGCGCAGGACGTTGACCTTGCCGCTCTTCTGTAGCTTCTCGACGAACGCGCCGTTGCCCACCTTCGGCCCGCCGAAGGAGACCACGGCGACGGGCGGTGCGTCGGGGACGGACGTGGTGATCTCGTCGGCCACGAGGAGTGCCAGCGCGCCGCCGAGGCTGTGCCCAACGACCGTGATGCTGAGCTCCTCGCCCTTGTACTTCTCCATGAGGCGCCGCACCTCGTCCATCACCTCTTCCGAGAGGCTTTTCACCTTCTCCCCGGCCGTCTTGTAGAGGCTCAGGAACCCCCGCGCCACCTTGGGCTCTTCCGCTCCGCCGTCCTTGCCCTCGCTGTTCTCGCCGTTGAGGGGCACGAGCGAGGCGCGCAGGTTCTCCGCCCACTCGAGGCAGGTGGCTGTCCCCCGCAGAACGATGGCGATATCGCGGCGACCCATTCGAGCGACCTCCCGCTCGGATTCGCACACAGCGACGTAGCCGATCCAGTTTGACTGCTGCGTGAGCCACTCGGGGGTGTTGGGGCGCTTGGCCCACGGCGGCATGGACAGCGCCGAGGTGGCGAATAGGCTGCGCGTCGGTCGGTAAGACCGGTCGGGGAGCATGAGCCCGCGGTGCCTCGCCGACGCCGTAGGCAGCGAGTGGAACGCCTGGTACGCGGCCTGGACGAAATCGCCATAGCGGAGGAGCTCGCGGCGGAGGTCGGAATCGAGCGGATCGAGGAGGCCGGCCCATCCGCCCTCCCCGTGGAGTCTGCGCCAGCGCGGCGCGATGGTGCACCTCGGGGACGAGCGCGGGGAGTCGGAGGAGAGGAGCTGCTGCATGTGCATGAGGCTGCGCGGCGACATGTGTTCGTCGGCGGCGGTATGCGCCCTCATCCCGGGCATGGGCACGAAGAAGGACAGGTTCAGCGCGTTGAGCAGCCCGTGCCTGACGTTGAGCGGCTCCTGCTCGCTCTCCTGCTGCTCCTGCTTGCTGGACGCCGCCGCGTGGCTCGGCGGTCTCGGCACCTGCGGCGGCTTCCCGAGCACACGGTCAAGGTTGGCGATATGAGCTCTCGCGCCATCCGCCGCCGAGGAAGCCCCGGCGGGGCCAACGCCCGGGCTCGAGCCCGAGCGGAAAGCCTGCGAGCTCGGGTTCAGCAGCGACGGCTCGCGCCGTGGCGTCATGCGCGACTGCGGCGCCGGGGACGCGTGGCGCGGCGCGACGGGCACGGGCACATGCACTGGCGCGGTCGCGGGCGCGGTCACCGCCGCGGCAATTGGCATTGGCTTCGTTGTCAATAGCAGCTGCCTGGGAACCAAGCTGGTGTAACGTGTTTGCTAGTTGCAAGCCTCCGACTACTAGCCAATCGAATCGAGCTTGCGAGATGTGAGATGACACCGCAGGGCTCTCTCTGCCTGGGCTTATATAACGAGGCCAACGGGGACATCCATTACCAACGATGCGGTTGTTGCAAGTTGCATCTCTGACGTCGCGATTCCATGGCTTCGAGGCACGCGACAAAGTCGCCGGTTGGCCTACGTGCAAGCGCGGGAAAGATTAGCCACTGCGCGCGGCAACTGCCTGAGCAGGTAAGTGAATTTTTCACTGTTCTAACCCCTTTTAATTTTTCTTTACAAAAGTAGTCACCGTGTTTTTTTTTTACAAAAATAGTCCCTTGTTCCGCAATTGCCATACACGAGAAGTGCGAAAATCACCATAGTGCGACGCGTGGCACATTTCTACGGAAGAGGGCGCGAGAATCCGATTTTTCGCAGACTGGGGACGCGGGAAATCCTTCGATGCGGGATCCAACGCCGGCGTGGCATTACCGCAGAAAGGAGGCGCGGAAAATCTATTTTTCGCGGTGAGGGTGCGCGGCAAATCTGATTGCCGTAGTGGGGGGGCCGGTAAATTCCACGCTTCCCATGCGCGGAATAGGGCTAATTTTGCAAAAAAAATCCACGGGACTAATCCTGTAAAAAAAAATAGGGCCTAGAACAGTGAACAGTTCCACGTAAGTGCAGACTCTTTCACTCGATCTACGCGTGCGTGAGAGGGTTGGGCCACTGAAGCGTAGTAAAAAGGGCATGCACAGCTTTATAGACGACAAGAGTAAGTTATCTAATAATTGAAGTAAACATAACTTATACAATAGATTGTCTATATACTTACCTGTAATATTTTCTCGTGCATTTAATAAATTATCTGTACAATGATACCCATGATATAATGGCGTTTATAATATTATCTGTTAAATAGTACTCTCTCTGTCCAAGTTTATAAGCTACATTTTATTTTGTCACGTAGACCAAAAAAATATTGAAAATAATTAGATTACTTCTAATTATTATCACTAAGCACAATATTCAATGCATGTATGTAAAGAACATGAAATAAAAATAAATATTTATTAGGGGTATATAGGGAATATCACACTAACTTTGCATTGGAATATGAAATATGACATATATTTATAGATGAAACTATTCAAAAAAATACATCTAATAAACTTGAATGAGAAAGTAAACGTCATATTTCTCTTTCCTCGACATCACCAAAATATTAAGTCATGTAGCCGGGCTTACTGGACAGCTAGCTGACACGTAACAACCTTATGTACCCTAACCACGCACGCGTTGGACTTTTGTGGCTTGACTCGGCGTTCTGTCGATGTACAGACCCGACCTGCAACTGTGTTCTAGCCCGGTCCTGGATTTAGTATTCATCGACGCGCACGTCTCCGCACGGCCGTGCCGAGCTCGACCTCGCGGTTTCAGGTCTTGGTAAACGTTTGGACGGAGCGGAGCATGACGAGCAGGTAGCACACCACAGCTGCACGAGGCCTGGATTCACATGGGTCGTGGTGACCTCCTGCTCCGGTCGAGGATGCATGCAGTGTTGACGGCCGCATGGTACGCAACAACTTCGGCTACAAGCTTCGACAGAGATTAGGAAAGTTGCTGTGTCGCCGTTTGCCAGTCAAACCACCGTACGTGTCCGTGTCCCCAAGCCTCAGTTCAACTCTGGCTTTGTGTTTCCCAGGCAAGGTCTGAATTGTCTGATTATCTCGTCCGTTTGGAGCAGCAGAAGCGTTTTGGAAGATTATTTAAGCGTCCATGTCGTTTATTAAACGGAGCATCGATCCTTACGAGTTATAACAAGTCAGCAAGCTAGATCATTGGCCTTAGACTAACGTCAAATGTTTCACACACAAAAAATACTAACATCAAATGTTTCACAAAAAAAAATTTGAAAAGAGCGGAGCTGGTATACGATTGTACGAACTACTAGTATGCAGTATGAACGGGGATGGACTGGAGTCGTCGGTGAAAATAAGTCTTTGAAACACAAATACATTTGAATTTTTTTGAAAAGACAGCTGGGTTGTGGTTTATATTAGATAGAAGAAAATTAGAGGATTATATGGCGCAGGATACTGCACCAGAGAGGGTGAAGAAAAAGAAAAAAAAAAGAGAAAAAAGGAGAAGAAAATCAGCAGGCTTTACAGGTGAGCCGCACCCGCAACAGTCCAGGTTGCCACCTCGTCTTTGACGGATTGAAAGATATCGTCGTTGGGTTTGCATTCATTCCGAAAAACTCTGCTATTACGTTCTTTCCACCACTGCCAACAAGTTAGGATGATCAGAGATGCCAAGCCTTTGCGAAGACTTGCACGACAGCTTATGCGATGTAGGCCCCAGACTTGGAAAGAGTCAGTTTGTTCCCAATTGTCCGGGAGGAGGGATGGCAGCCGTACCCATCCGTCAACAGCATTCCATAGTTGTCGAACTTGGGGACACTCTATGAACAGGTGATGCACAGTTTCGAGACTTCGGCAGCACATTGGGCAGAAATACTGGTTTGGCCATCCCCTGCGTTGTAGTCGCTGTGCTGTCCAGAGGCGATTATGGTTGACAAGCCAGAAGAAAACTTTGCATCGTGAAGGAGCCCACGTTGGTCAGACCATGGTATGGAAGGATGTGAGGATACTTCCAGTGAACTGCATGAGGTAAGCCGATGAGGCTGTGTAGATTCCGCTAGATGTTTGTGTCCAAATTATACTGTCGCGGACCTGAACCAACCTCTCTAGCTAGTTGAACTACTGTCTACTGGCTTGTTGGACGATCTGATTTACTCTTATCTTTTCTTTTGTACTGACAAGCTCCTTTTTTTCTTCTGCTAGTGAAAACCATCTTCTGAAGAAAGTGCTTTCCTGATCTTCTCTTTTCCTTTTATCCTTTTTCTTTTATAAAGTACTCGTTTTTTATGAAGCGTGGTGCTCGTTGTTATAACTTCCTTTTCAAGTTTGGTAACAGTTCAGTATCCTGGATTGGATCTATGAAACCTTCTTCTTATTTGATAGTAGTACATGTTTTAGAGCAAGTTGATGCAGTCCCAAATCTCAATAGATAACAAGCTAGAGGCCATTAGGGATGTGCTGAATGAAGCCTGATTGCCAGTGGCCAATTAGTAGAGTCGTCGATTAATCTATTCATGCTGGACGGAGATCACGAGCAATTAGCCAATAAAATAAGGGGGTTTTCATTTCATGGCGTTAACAATGCTGTTAGACGTGATGGATGATCGGATGGGTTGGCGATCTCCAAAAATAAAAGATCGGATGAGCTAGCCACCCACGCAGGGAACTAATGAGTAATGAATGACGGATCCATTGGACCAAGACACCAAGTTGAATAATTTTCTCTACCCATTGATTTTGCCATTAATTAACGGGTAATTGTTCAGGATCCAAACTGGTACCGGTCTACATGGAAATGACTTTAATTACTAGGGTAGCATATTTCCAAAAACTTATCACCGTGCAGTTCCTGCATGATTGCAAGCCAATTCACAAATATAGATCATTAATTCTAAAATATTCTCTCCGTTTCTAAATAGATGTTATTATAAATTCTTGCACTTTCACTAAGGCACATCTACAAAAAATTGCATTGCACATCTTCGTTATATCTTTGATGGTGTATTTTACTGTAGTCCATGTTACTCGATCTCAAATAGTTGTCGTTTTGGATATCGTCACGGTCTTTAAAACACAGTTTTGATCACTAATTTTTAGTATAATATATTTATAAAACCCAATAAAATTATAATATTATGAAAGTACTTTTCGAGACAAATCTATGCATATGATTTTCATGTATCCAATTTAAATATTTAAAAAGATATTGAATGTCAAATTTTTGAAATTTTGTCTATACCTATGTTCAAAACGATAGCTATTAGGGTACAGAACAAAAAAGTATTAAGAAGTTACCATGAAACGTAGAATGACATGTATTTAGAACAAAAATTGAAAGACATGTACTCACTCTATTCCTGAATAGATATTATTTTAGGTTCTTGCACTTCCAGCAAGACATATCTACAAAAGACTTCGTTACCTCTCTCATTATATCTTTAGATGGTGTATCTTACTCTAATCTAGGGTAGTAAATGATATTGAAAGTAGCTAAAAGGGAAGAGCATAAAAGGAGAAAAAAATTCTAAAAAGTTATATCAAAATTATAGAACAACATGTATTTAGAAACAAAATTTAAAAGCTAGAATAATATATATTCGGGAACAAAGCGAGTACACGAGAACGGAGGGAGATGTACATGCCTTAAACTCTAAGCGATAAATCGACTACAGACACTGTAGAACCCGGCATCAAGCGCCTCTAGAACTAGTAGAGCTTGGGTGTGCCAAGGATTTTGCATTTTGCCTCCCTCTCCGCCGACGCGGACGCGATTGCAACTTGCTAACGTGAGCAAAGGCCATTTCCTACTGTCTTTTGCCGCACCGGCAGGAATCTTTCACGCGGGTTAGCTGGCCCTGTGGCCGGGATGCGTTGGATCTTGTTCTGAATCACCTGCGTGCTGAACTATGGCATCGAGTTCCTCGTGCTGAATTCATATATGGCTTCGTGGCTGTCACTTGTGATTGACGAAAAGCTTTGGGCTTTTCGGGCGAATCTTGCGAGGTTCCGGCAAAGACAGCCACAGCCACTAGTTACTTTCATGTAAAGCTCCCAAAGAGAATTGCAGCGTTAGGAGTTTAGGATGCCATGTTTAGGTCAAGAAAATCTCAACGCACATGTTCTTGTGTTCATCCTAAAGATTTATATTGACATTAGGGCATCCACAATATATGGTGGCATGAGGTGGTGATTTGAGGGGGAAGAGATCTCCGCCTAGACATAGATGCTCTAAAGCTACTACTCATCCTAATACATGGTTGTCTTACTGGATCCATAATAAAATTTACATTTCAGCTCTAAAAAATTGTATTATGGCCATCTAATTATATTTAATTCTAAATCATTCCAATTCATGGTTGTCTTACTCGATCCGTGATAAAATTTACATTTCAACCCTAAAAAATTCTATTCCAGCCATCTAATTATACTTTGATTCAAAATATTATTGAACCCTATAAGCAAACAGCATATTACAACCATCACCGTAGCCCACCTGTCAGCTATCACTTCCCCTTTTTGCCCCACCCCTCTACTACCTCTCCCCCCACAGAGTCCTTCTTTCCTCCCCTCTCACCGTCAACCACTCTGTGATTTGTCATTATATTCGCTTCTCTCTAGTCTAATCTGGTTGTCGCCATCCCGATCAGCCAAATCTGGTTATTACCCCACCATCCTCAAGCACCTCTTGTTATTGTTGTTGTTCTTGAAATCAATCCACGCCATCGCCGTTGGTTCTAGCGTTGTAGCCCTCACCTAGCCCTGGTGCCTTCTCCATCATTTTCCTTAGCAGCAAGCATATTGGGTGTAATTGTACGGTAACACCATCCTTGCTTGATTCTCATTAGATCCGGTCGTTGTTCAGGACAAATGTCGTCAGCCTGACCTTCTCGTCTGCCCTATTTGCCTACACTCGCTCGGTGACCACCCCTAGGCCTAGGGGTGACCGCACCATTTGGACCAGAAACCTCCACACCTAGTAGAAGCTCCTTGACACCTTTGCAAGCCACCACCTCGCCCCTCTCCTCCACACTGGCTCAGCTCCGACTGTGTTGAGCAAGGTTATCACCGTCCTACGTGTATAGTTGTGGATGCCCTTAAGAGTGCCAGAATATGAGTGATATGCACCACGTCATTGCCGGTGCATGTATGCAACATATTGGCAAAGGAGATCTCAAAGAAAGGAGAGCCCGGGGAACCACCTTTTGGTAGGGTGGTGAACTTGTGGGTATACAGTTCCACTCAGCAGGATTCAAATTTTCATACCCACCTGTTATACACACGAATGCGTTTTAGTTGGAAATTTACGAGGTCGTGGATTTATCTCCAACCCCTATCTTTCTAGACATGCGCTAAAGAGATGCATTCGTGTACACGCGCATACAATATTTATGTATGGTAGTGTGTACTTGTGCATTTTCTATGTAATCGGAAAAAAGAGAGAAAAGGGGGAGCCCAAGCTTTACATTTTCAAAAATTATGACAGTGTTACTTCAGAGTTCTCGGACTTTAGAGTGCATGCTTCTACAGTTTATATTTTTTGATTGAGCAATCAAAACAGGTTTAAATTTTTTGAAACTTTTAGAGAAGGGTTATAAGGAAATTTCTAAGCTCTCCTAAAAATTTTAGATCATGATCACACTCAAGAAACTTTATAAAATTCTGACAATGTTAGTGTCTCAATTATATTCAATCTGTTTTTTATTTTTTAAAGATAACAAATGAAGTTAAAATGTTTTGAATTTTTTTTGTATGATCCTAAACTTCTTAGGATGGTACCATAAATTTTTCAAAGCATGATAAAGCTTTTACAATTTTCTAAAAATCCAAAACTGTTTCTGCAGTTTTTCATTCAAGATGACATTATTAAGGGTTATTAATCAATTTCCGGTCAAATCCGGTCATACAAACTCAAAATCTGGGCTACAAACCCGAGATTTCTGCCTTAATTAGCGAGATCTCGCCAAAAGCACCAACATACTGTAGCATTCAAAAAAATTTATTTTATTTTACTCTGGCCAACATTTGTAAACCCGTCATGTCCAAAAAGTGAGATCTCGCGAAATTTTGCTGGCTGCCGAAGTGCCGAGTACAAGAACCACGTGGAAATCCGGGAGAGCGACTGAGTGTTAATATAATGGAGGCAAAATCGACAGAAACATATTTCTCGATCTCAGAATCAGCCTTGTCCCAGTAAAAAAAGAAGCATATCATATAGTATCACTTGTCAACCTTTAGTGCCGATATTGCTGTACAGCTATAGGCGGTGGTGGTGGGCCACGCCGCCGGTCGTGCTCGTCTACTAAATTTTGAGCGATGGACAGGCCGCATAATATAGAGCGGGAAAGGCAAATCACGTCCACAGACAACCGTGCAACGGCGAGGGACCCAGTTCCCAGTACGGGACACAATGATTGAATCTATGATGACTCGATAAGCACTCGGAGAATGTCACCCCTACTCGAATAGTATAGTGCCTGTGCTAACGCTACGACGACAGTACACCCGCTTATCAATTAAATGAGAAGATAAGTATGAATACAACACTTAATAATAAAAGAGAAATTTAGAATTTTAAATGAATTTAGAAAGAAAAACGGAACTAAATAGAGGTCGAATAGGCGAAAACGGGCTCCCAAAAGATTTTAAATCAAGAAAGAGAAAGAAAAAAGAATTTTCTGATCTTAGATTATTTTTTTTGCAGCTTCCACAGAGAGCACAGCGTGCTCTCTGGGCTTGGCTAGCAAGGGGGAGGGAAGGCGGGGTGGCCACGGTCGCATGGGTCGGCCTCGGTGCGGCGAGATCGCCGGCACCGACGCCTGCGGGGGAGGAGTCACGGTTGCGGTGAATTTCACCGGGAAAGATGACGGTGATGGCTTGGGTTACCTCCAAAATCCGGCGATCTTTACAAGAGGGAGCACTTGGGGATTTACGCAATGCGATAGGGTGGAGAAGAGCTCGCCGACTTTTATAGCACTGAAACAAGCATATTTATGGAAACCATAATTTGGGATCAAATCAGATTGGGAGGAAATTTTGGCAATAGAGCACGAAATTTGGGGAATTAACACACAGATGGAAAGAGGAGATTTGGTGCGGGATTGATGGAGCTTTGGAGCTTCTTTCTTGCTTTAATGGAGGAGGAAGAAGAAGCTTCTGCAGTGCGGGCTGCAGACTAAAAGAAGCTACAGGTGAGTTGCCTTCATTTTTTTTAAATATAGAAGGATTTTTGAAAAGACAACACATTAGGTTAAAAAATTCTAGAAAATTTCTCAAAAAAACTTTCGATTATTTTGTACTTAATAAAATTATTTTCAAAAAAAATAAATTATAAATTTGCCGAGACACGGCGGTGCGAGGTCGTTGACCAAAGAACCTCGCCGCGTCGGCAAAAAGCCACCGATGGCGACCGTGGAGCCATTGCGGACCTCGTTCTCCCGTATGCCGCCCCATCTCCGGTTTCCTTTTCCCAAAGACGTAATGTATGGTCCTTTCCTTTTCGGGACGTTTGTTTCCTTTTCTTGATTCCGGGCGTTTGTTTCCTTTTTCTTGTTGATCTTTGGAGATGAGGAAGGTCATTTGTGGACCACGGGGATGATTTCAAAAATATGGAAAAATAAAGCTGCGCTTGCCGACCATTGGATCCGCAAGGAAAAAAAGATAAAAATTAAATATTGCTTTCCGTAGTTGGTTCCGAGAAAAAATTGAAAAAATAAGCGACACTCACGCATGCTTGGTTCCTTAGATAAAAATGAAAACAAAAATTCAGCGCTCTCAGTGCTGTGAAATTAGGCTCTATGGGGCTAGATCCATAAAAAGTCTCGAGAAGGGTCATATTCGGAAAAAATACGATCACAATGCCGGGACAATAAAAATTCAAGTCTTATTTTCTTGCATGCGGATCCTCCTGTTTATTTCCTTGTTTGATTCACCTCCTTCCAAATATGTAGTAATGCACAATTTTAGCCAATAAAAATTCAAATCTGGTTTCCTTGCATGCGGATCCTCCTTATTTATTTCCTTGTTTGATTCGCTCTCCTTCCAAATATGTAGGTGGGGAGGTGCATTTGTGGGCCACAGGATGATTAGACACACTAAATAATGACCATCGGATGTGGGTGAGTAAAAGCGAGGAAAGATCGAGACGTTCATTTTGATGAATGCAAGTTTAAGGAGCGTTTTCTTTGGTGCACGAACATTGGGCCATCTCTAATGAGGTGCATTATTTAGGGTGAACGTAGAAAAATTTGCTTATGTGCATTATAAAGGGGTATAGAATAACAATTTTACCACACTTTCATCAAAATTATAGTCAGTCTCGACTCTGGATAAGGATTAAAATCTCGGTGAAATTTCACAAGATCTCGGATTCTGATCGGGGATGAGATCTAAAATCCCGTCCGTGTAAAAATAATTAGGAAAAAAAATTAAATTGTTACAGTAATATCAGGAATTTCAACCAAATTTCACTAAATCTCAGTGTTTTTGACATTTTATGGCTAGATTTGGTCAAACAGCCCTTAAGAAAGTCATTTCCTATGAAAAATTATTGAAAAAACGAATTTTTGAGATATTTTAAAATTTCTGCAGAAATACTGTTAAATTTTTATAAATTTGTATAAGCTTGATCATGATCTGAAAAAATTATGGTACTATCTTTAGTAGTGTAGGATCATACAGAAGAATATTAAAAATAATTTAACTTTATTTGTTATCTTTAAAAAAACAAAAATAGAATGAACATAATTGGGACAGTAACCTTGTCAGAATTTTATAAATTTTCTCGAGTGTGATCATGATCCAAAATTTTTATGAGAGCTTAAGAATTGTCTTAGTACCATTCTATGAAATTTTAAAAAAATTAAATTTTTTTGTTTGTTCAATCAAATTTATGTAAGCATTGAAATTCATTTGTTATATTTCAAAAATCAAAAAGAGAAAGAACATAAATGGTACATACAATGCCTTGTAAGAATTTTATAAATTAACTGGAGTGTGATCATTATTCAAAAATTTTATGAGATCTTAAGCATTTCCGTAGCACCCTTCTGTAAAATTTTCAAAAATTATAAAACTTTTTTGATTGCTAAAGCAAATCTATGTATTGATCATCAGGCTTTTGTCAGGACGTAGCACTTTTAAATTTTTTTAAAAATTATTCAAGTTTGATCATCATATAAAAATTTTATTGAAACATTAATGATACATCAAGACTATCCACAAATTTTTTTAAAATTTTCTAACATGGTTTGAACTATTTTTCATTTTGTTGAAGTTTGCCGGTAAGGCTTTTAACAAGACAATAGCATTGTCTGAATTTTTAAAAATTCATGAAGTTTGGTCATCACCTTAAAATTTTATGGGAATATTAGTGATATGTCAAAACTATGCACAAAGAAATTCAAAATTTTATAACCTCATTTGTTCCAATTTTCATTCGGTTCAAATTTGCCTGTCAATGTTTTATTAGGACAATAGCAATTTTTGATTTTTTAAAAATTCCTCAAGCATGATAATCATCTAAAATTTTAAAGATAACATTATTAATGTGCCAAGAACATGCACAAATTTTTTTAAATTTTTTTGATTTCGTTTGAACCGGATTTCGCTCCATACAATTTAGTCAAGATCTCGGTAAAACCAGCTGACATCTCGGATTTTCCGGTGGGGAAAAAAACGGATTTGAAAATTTGTTTTTATGTTTCATAATTTGTCCAAAATTCTGAGATGTCAGCGAAATTTTGGTCTCCGGCCACCTCCGAGATGTCAAGAGAAAACGAGATTTCAAACCTTGCTCTTGACTATGCAACGCATAATTAATAAACAGTGACATGAGATACTCAGCAAGGGCAAAATGTAAGTGACAAAAGAATCAAATACAATGGGGCTGCCTGCTCCTCAGTTGAGTCACGAGTGAAGAGCAACGCAGCAGTGTTTATATATATGTATTTGCAGGTCTCTAACCATCTGATTAAAAAGATGCTATCAAGGGCATTCGAAACGAATAATACAAATACATTTGAGTGAGCAAACAGTAGTAACACTGTAACAGTGCGTTGAGTTTACATGGAACGGAAGGAATCAAGCAATCTTAGGACGAGCAGCACGACGACTTTTGGTTGACAGGTTGCCCGCGTATCTGCACGGTCGGTGGCCTTGCATTTGCTGCGGCTGGTTGGCTAGCCATCCTGAGAAAACGTAGCAGGAAGGATTTCGTTAGTAAATTCCAGCCGGATATTAATATTACACCAGCACTATCCCAATGTAGTCTTATCTGTACCTGTCCTTGATGGATGCGGCCATGGCCATGAAGGCTTGTTCCACATTAGTGGCGTTTTTGGCACTTGTCTCCATGAAGGGGATGCCCATCTCATCAGCAAATGCCTGCATGATGTTTTAATCAATGTAAATGTGTGAATACGATGTCACAAGGACACGGTGATCACAAGGTACTGGCAAACCTATTGGACTCACCTTAGCTGTTTCAGACGACACTACTTTGTTGGCAGTTAGGTCGCTCTTGTTCCCAACAAGGAGCTTGTTAACATTGTCGCTTGCATAACGCTCAATTTCATTCAACCATTGCTTCACATTGTTGAAACTTTCTTGGTCTGTCACATCATATACAATCTGCAAACCGATAGAATGCACATAGTTGAATGAAATGAACACTGACGGTTGAGAAGTTGCAGAATACTGGTTAGTTCATTAGGACAACTTACAATAATTCCATGAGCTCCTCGGTAATAGCTGCTTGTAATTGTCCTGAAACGCTCTTGACCAGCAGTATCCCACTACGACAATTAGAAAACCATTTCAGTCAGAGAGTTGAAATAGTAGTCATAGCATACACATATCGACATTTTAAGAAATGTTTTAAAATGAAATCGGGTTGTAATTGGAGTGTTATTCACTTCACAGACAGGTAAACAGACAGGTAATGTGTTCTACGGATATTGATCACATTTCACTCGGTTCACTACTGCATATTAGATTAGGATATCTGTTAATATGCTTCTCTAATTTTGCTACCCAAAATTCAAATTACATTTCTAAATATTATATAGAAGACATATAATAATTTTGATTCAAATAAACTTCTAGTAGATTTCCCAACACTAATACACAAATTTGACAATAAAATTTGATAGATCTACCAAAGGTAAATACTTCACATACAAAACAATTCAGGTTTGGATTACCAGTAGCATTATTATTGTCGGATTTGGATTCAGATGCAGAAACAAGTGTCAGAAATTAGACACATATTCAGATATAGATAATACCATTAGCCTTTGGACACACATATTTAGGTAAAGAGAAAATTACAATTATGGTGGTAAATCCCTCTCCAAATCTATAGACCTAATCATAGCTGGATAAAAGTATATCAATTTTCAACCCTAATGAGGGCACACCTAAACCGCTCTGCAGAACTTGTGCCCATTTTTAGTTACTAGAGAGCTCTACATAATCATTTGTATTCATGAAGCAATCTAGAATCAATTACAAGAGAAGGAAATTTTACAGACAAACAACATTGATTCATCTGCTACCCAGTTTGTTTGCCAGTTGACCTAGTGAAAGTTATCAGACATGACATCATAAAGCCATCAAATCATGAACATGTATGTGAAAAATATGGCACATAAATCTTACGATTTGAAGCTTGATGGTCTTCCTGTCCTGCTCTACTGTCCGTATTTTCTGCAATAATGTTCAAGAACTTATCTCGCTGTTCTACAAACTAAATTTAATTCCAAAGTAAATCAATGGAAATATACTTACAAAATCAACTCCAATTGTGCTGATGTAGCTGTCCAAGTATGAGTCATCCTAATCACAGAAGGAAAGTATATTAGCAACAATCACAATCCATGTAAGAGAATTTAGTCAAGCTTCAACTGTGAAGCTTGAATGTAAGTCAATTATGGTCTTCGATTCTTTTGGGTGACAAAACAGGAAAAGAATTACTCCAGGATTTGAATACAAACATTCATATAGCCAGTACTCTTTGGTTGCACGCGTAAGCTAAAGTGATATACCGCACATTTCTACCAAAGCACATATACACTTAACGCAATATAAGATATATTTATGACAGCATGATGAAGTACGAATACATGATTATGAGAAAGAATTCCAAACTCATACCGCAAATCTAAGAAGCAAGCAGGACTTCCCAACACCAGAATCACCAATAAGAAGAAGCTTGAAAAGGTAATCGCTGAAATTGACAAAATAACAGAGTAAGTATTGTAGTAGCAGTACATTGAAAAAAGGAAATATTAATGTACAGCCATATCATGTGATTGTGTTAACTTCCTTCAATTCAACAACATGTAATATGTATTGTCATTAGTCATTATACCCCATAAAAACGCATTCTCAATCTCCTACGGTAATGGGATACTAAGCAAACATATATAAAATGCTATTACTTTGCAAACCCCAGCAGACCACACTTCATTTATCTATTTAACCATCAAACCAAGACCTGAAACATGTGAACTAGAAATAAATGTAAATAGAGACCAGTGTATACCACTTGTGTCATGCTAAATAACCGAATTTCCAGTGCAATTGTGTGGCTAGATAGTACAATTCACATGTTTATATCTAAAGATAGAGTTATACATGTTATACAATTGTAATGATTTTGATATTCCTTATACAATTGAAATAGGTCTCATACTATACTTGTTTAATCTGCACCGTCATAATCTATACCCACCACAATTGACGGTGTAGATCTCTTTCTTTTCCTCTGATTAATGTGGTAAAATCTAGCCCTTGAGAGCGAACGTGGTGGCTTCTTTTTCTATCGTCTTAATAATATAACAGATGTCACAAAGATTTCCAGGTTGGATTCATTCATTCGGGTATATGGGCACAAACAGCTAATATCATGATGCTGCCAACAATCAATACAACTATTCAAAAGGTAGGAGGATGGAGGCACCCATTAAAGGAGTTACCATAGTCACATAGTTCAGCAATGCTAATATTATTCGGAATCAGAATTTCGGCTAGGCCAAGGACCTCTAATGCACTTCGGTAGTTAATAGTGTATAAAAGAAAAGGTTATCAATCTCAATATACACCTTATTCTCATGCATTATACTGGTTTTGTGCTGTCCATATAAAATACAAAATTATACTTGACGTATGCTGAAGAGATGCAAACATATGTATGCCTTTGATGTTCCTAAGTCCAAACATAGCTCCAACATACCAACGTCAATTAATAAATTGACATGCGTTTCCCGCGAAGTCCTAGTAGAATACAATCCACTGCCCAAAATATAATCAGCGATGGTCCCTACCGAGCAAGCACCATCAGAATTCACATGATGCAATGACGCTGATAATTATCCAACCCTCTTTGTAATTCTCCACATCTCTACCTGTTTCCATACAGACATCTACAGCGGGGATCATCATCGCCACGCCCTACAGCGCATAACATAATCTAGGGGAATCGAGCAGCGATTTCCGTCCAGCATCAATGCACCATGACAAACAGCACAGATTCCTCCACGACGGTAGTAGTGCACGACAACAGCCGCACGCCAGAATCGCAAACTAGAAGGACACATATACTCAGGCCCCCTCCGCCAGATCCAGATCCAAAGCTAACGAGAGCCACCAGCGCGCACCCGATCAGAATCCCCGGCCACGAAACCCAACCAACTCCAAGCGAGAAATCGAGCGAAATTACGGAGGCAGCTACAGGGATCACAGGGGGACGCGGGAGGAGGGGAGGGATCGGAGGCCTTACTACTCGGGATTCATGCCGGATCGATTGGGAGGTGGAATCCCGACGCTCGCCTGAATCACCCGCTCCGGTGGTGATTTCGAACCGAAGGCGAGGGGGGGGTGATCCGAAAGAAGGAATGGATCTGGGGGAGACGCGCACAAGTAGGTGGTGAGCGATGCGACGGTGGGAATTTTTGGACGGGGCGGAACGATAAATAGTGCGACTGCAACGAGCCAGGGGAGGCGCGCAATTACGGAAGTGGCCTTGCCGGAGTCGGCGGCTGCGTGTTTTTGTTCGCTTCGGTGCGAGGGAACTTGGGAGTTGGGAGTCGGGCGGGCGCGCGGGCGCTTTTGCTCTGCTTTCACCTCCGCGATCCATGCGAATCGCGTTTAGTGACCTGCTATGTTCCGACTTAAAAGAAGCCTAGGGGCCTGCACGGGAGTTGTGAATTTTTTTTTCCGCTTGTAAAGGAAAACCATCTGTAACCTCTCATTATACAAATTATCAGTAAAATCAATACCCTGGAGGTCAGCCTGTTTGAGAGAAAAACAGAGGGCTACCTGAATTTTTTCTAATGCTAGAACAGTTAGTCCGCGTATACCGCGAGTCTTACATCTTTGCCAAGATTTTTGAGCTTACTAACAACACCTCTGCGCATCTTCCTTCACCAGTTCCTAGTAAATTGTCGAGAGCAGCAATCAGCATCACTTCAGTTTTTTATTCTTCTTCATTCCTGCTTTACCTACAATCTCAACTAGAAAATCCTCCATAGAATCAAGGTTGCTTTTCCAATTCATACTATCTCTCATACAACAACAAACAAATTGAGCTTGTTGTTCATCACCAACCACATGAAGTGTTATATTTTCAACTGAAGAGGTGCATCACAAATATCCATCATCCACAAGTCTGTAATGCCTAAGATCTAAGTGCAATATAAGATAAACATAAGCTAACCAAACTAGACAACCAGCTAAGGTTCAGCACCTCAACTAAACAGGTTCAGAGATCAACATGACGAAAATAAAAGCAGCTTCAAACCAAACTGACAAATCAAACAAGTTAATTTCGCCAAAAGAATTCCGGATTTCGCAGTGAAACCAAAGTTTTCATTTCAAATCCGCATTTCGGCCATTCAGCACATCCATCCGGTATCTAATACATGGGTAAAAACATTCTCAAAGAAGTATAGCCGTCTAGACACTGTCAAGATACAGAAATAGCAAAGCCCTATTTTTATTCATGCAGTGACTAAATTTAGAGGCAAAAGCAGACCAAGATCATAATTGATGCTTTGTCATCATACTCATGGCGGCGATGGTGGTGCTTCTGTTAACGTTTCTTCTTTGCATCACCCGAGTCATCATCATCCTACAAAGCAGCGGTAAGAAATATTTAGGGCAAATGACAAAGACCTATGCTTAACAGTAGGAGATTGCAATTTTGTGTCATTTGTGTCAGCATTCGAAACAGGAGTTTGGCCTGTTTGTTCAGGAAATGCATTAAAAGTACTCTTGCCCAACAACAAGAAAACAATATGCAGCAAACTAGTGGTACAAGAAAAGCGATTAATCATTGGGAAGAACTAGGAGCCGGACATCTGATTTTAAGATATTTTGTCGACGCTCGATGCAATATTTTTTACAACGTCTGTATTTTTTTTTCTCGCGCACATTTCTACTGTTATCGAAGGAAAATGTTTCATGCATAGGAAAAAAATATTTCACACGTAGGAAAAAAATGTGTCAACGATCCGGATTGACATTTTTATTGTTATCGAAGGAAAATGTTTCACGCGTAGGAAAAAAATGTTGTAGCATCCGAAAAAATCGAACATCCGATCCTAAGTCATTCCGTTAATCATTACACTGTCGATTAATAGCAAACTAAGCATGCATGATTGCTTGCCTGGTGGTTGCCCAATGCTAATAGCAAACTCCATCAACAAAGTTCTCAATTATTTGGTACGAGGATCTAGGACCAAGATGCATGCAACAAGCTAGACAGCAACATGAGGACACTATCAGATCAATAAGCAAGCAGAGAGGATGAGCATGTACTGAATGAGATTCAGGTCCTTTTTATGGATACAACACTATATACAGATGAGGAAGGATCATCTCCTCATCCTTGAACAGCACCAAACCATGCCATGAAATTAAGCAAACACTGACCGAAACAAAATATAATGAATACTGTGGATCACGCATGAACAATTTCTTCCTAAACTAAACTTGGCATTGCCCTTTTTTTGTTTGTTTTATCTATTATTCACAAGAACACCTCTCCTCACCTGTAGCTTAAATTAATCTGATTGGTAACCTCACCCAAAAAAGAAAACGGAAATCCAAGAAATTAACAACATACAGAGACCGATCGACGCTGTACACGTGCCCAACCTAATAGGATTGGAACCTATATATCAGACTCCAACGCTAGCTCAAATCAAGAAGAAGAATCGAATGGATCGGACATGGATTGAACAGATAAATGTTTGTATGCATCACAAGGCAGGAAAAGAGGTTGGGGAAAGCTTAGTTACCTGACCTGACCTCCAAGAATGCAAGTCAACTAGAGGCGGCGAGACCAAGGTCCAATAATGGATCGGCAAGGAGTTGGGGTCGTGTCGCCGCCGCTCTCCAAATCGGACGCCCTCACCATAGGTTTCAAGATGTACTTGGTGATTGGAGAGAGGTGAGGCAAGATGGCTTGGATGTATGGATCAAGAGGCAAAATTGCTGATGAGCTCGCCCGCACTCGCCGTCGTCGCCGATGAGGGTCGCACTCACTGATGCGGTCGAGATCACCATTGAGAGTCGCGGATCGCTGATGCTGTCGAGATCGCTGTTGAGGGTCTCACTCGCCGATGAGGGTCGTCGCCAATGAGGGTCGCGGATGTTGTCACCTCCTCTCGCCGGTAGATGCGCAAATCGGCTCCAGATCGGAGCAGGGAGGGAGTGGGATTTCGTGCTGCGTCTCCTCTCCTCACCGCTGCTACTGCCGGTGAAGTCGTCGTTGAATATTTTGAGGCGCCGATGCTGGGGATCTCGTCGCCGCCATCGCTCCCGATGACCTCGCCCTTGCCTCTAGGGTTCCTCACATGGAGTCGAGAACACAAGTCTAGCAAAAGCCGAGGGAGCCTGATATTTGTCGAAAATAAAATGTGGCCTGCTCAGCAGATAATTCCAATCCGGATGCAATGGGCCAAACCGGGTGTAAATTTATCAATTTACCAGCCCATCCAAGCAGGTTTTCACAGCCCAGCCTGGAAAAAATTAGGGTTCAGTATTTTACACCGGTTTTGGGCCTAAAACTGGGCTTCCAAGCAAGCCCTAGGTTTTATTCGGTAGAGTAGTACTTCACGTATCATTCTATTAATCACTTTTTCAATATAAGTTACATAAATTATAAAATAAATAAATAGATAAGTAATTCCTATCTACTTTTTATTTATATTCTAATATTTGTACAACTTTTAAATAGTACTATGGAAGGACCTCCCATTTTGGCATCTTTGCACATTTTTTTTCATCTAATGGCGAGGCAGCGAGCACATTACCATGAAAGCTTTTAAAGAAGAAAAAGAAAAAGGAGTCACGTGATTCATATTTTTTTTTTAAATAATGTATTTTATAAATCAAATTACGATATTAATACGCAGAATTTTTTTTTTCAAAAATAATATTCACTCGCCGAACCGCATGACGACAAGCGTATAATCGCCCGGATAGTACAGCGATAAATGCGTGTTCACGGACAGTTAGGCGACAAGCGGTAATCGGCCCGTGGTTGGGCGACAAAGGACGCGTGGCGAAGATTCGAACAATGTCGCGAGCGGTGTGGCGACATAAAGTCGTCGCCGAATGGTGGGGCGACACCTGGATTCTTCGCCGAGTGGTGTGGCGACATGAAGTCTTCGCCAAACCGTGTGGCGACAGAATCGGCAAGAAAAGCAACCAGCGTCGGGCGCGAGGAAAAAGCCGAGGAAAGAGAGCGAGGGAGTGAGTCTCGTGAGAGAGAGAGAGAGAGAGGGGAGGCGGGGGAGAGGGAGGGAGGGAGGTAGGCGCCGGGAGCTCGCGAGGGGGAGGCGTCCGGGAGCTCGGGAGTGAGAGGGCCGGGAGAAAAAAGAGGAAGAAGAGAAACTAAAAGGTAAAATCGAAATTTTGTTGTATGAAAATATTAGGGTTGATATTAGATTTAATTTAATCGGGTTTTCTTTTGTAGACTCGCGATATTAGATATGAACTATAATATTGTAGTATTTGTAGTGCGATAGTTAATTAGCGTTGTTCAATTTAAATTATTCATATTACATTTTGGTGGTCATCTAAAAATTTATTTTGTCTATATCGTCGCAGTAATGTCAGATCCAGTTAAATTTAGGGTATATTATGGCGATGGTGAAATAAAAAGTACGCAGAATGGTGTTGATTTAAGCAACTTTTCGATGACCATGGTTGAGCACTCTATCCCCGACATGTATAGCGGTGATGCGATCGACCGTCCGACGATGGGCTCCCTTTGGACTAGGCGACGGGTACGTCATTCTGAATATTTATTTGGTTTTTTTTTGCAATCACATATGCTTACAGGACTTTTTGTCTGCAGCCCACGGTGGGCGGGGCTGCAGAGTGCGTTCGGCGTACCACTCATTCACGGAGGCGTTTGACCACCTACTGAGCGAAGCGGTGATCCGGGACCCATCTGTGGCGTCGTGTAGTGGAGAGAGCGATGGCGGGGGATCTCGCACTACGCTCGAGGACCGGACTTCGGCTTACTAGGAAGAAGCTCATCTTGATGTCTTCGTGAAGGACTACGCACCGCAGCGAGTCATGAGGCAGTTTGGACTTCGGCAGTTGGTCCCGGTTCCTTCAGGGGATCATGTGCCGGAGAGAGTGCACTCGTGAGTTACTCCCCCCTAACAAATTTGTTAAATACTTATGTTATATTTGTAATAATGTGGATTTCTCTTCAGGTTCTCCACCCATGGACCTCAGAAGACCATGGCGATCTTGGCTCAGAGGATGGCGCCGTGGCTCGCTCAGTGGGATGACGCACTAGAGGATGTCGTCGATGAGGACACGCCGTACGACTACTCCTCCTACCAGCGGTACCTGGCACGATGCGTGCCGCGGACGCGTACCGTCTCCTACTTGTGGAGGAGCCACCGACCCACACGTGCGCTCCGGCGTGGCGGACTTGTACCGAGCCGGCGGAGTAGCCATGCACGCGATGGTAAGTCTTACCGTGACGTTATTTCATTTATTCCTTCTTGTATGTTGTTGTGTTTATGAGTTGTTAAATGCGTGGCGGTGGACCACGCCAGGACTTGCACCAAGATAGCCACGACATTTTGAGTAGGTTGTGTGTGAGTCTCTCACCTGGGCGAGATGACAGAGGCTTAGAGGCGCGTGGTAGGCGGGACTCGGCAGATCGTGGAGCTCGGTTCTTGTCGCCACACGACGCCGATCGACCGTGGTACCTCTTCCACCGCCCACGCGCGTGCCTTCTTACCACACCGGCCCAGCTCCTTCATACGCAGTGGAGGTAGAGTCCAGCTTCCACACCCCTGTGCCTCTGGCCCCAGATATGGCTGGAGGTCGGTTAGCGAGCACCACGCGGTCCCACCATGGTCCCCACACCGTAAGTCAGCAAAACTCAATAGTTGATATTTGGTACAAGTATCACCTAAGTATGATTACATGTTACTACCTGAACTGTAGGTTGCACCCACGTTGGAGGACAGTTCTCTTCGTCACCGCACTCGCCAGGGCACGCCAATCAGTTCTCTTGGGCGGATCAGTTCTTCTCCGGCACGCAGTGGACTCAGCATCCTGCAGGGACACAGTTCACGCAGCCCCCTCCAGCGACGCAGCAGGGCTACGGCACCTCCTACGGGTACACGTTGCCTCCCGGGGCGTCGCCGGTCTGTGTCAGACCCTTCGTTCAGGCGGCGCGACCGTCGGGAGGCACACACACGACCTCACGGGCGATCGCGGCCGGCCACGACGTAGGGCAAAGAGAGGTCGTGCTAGTGGTAGGGGTGCTCAGGGGGGTGGTCAGGGGTAGTACATCAGTTTGTTGTCGTCATATACATGCTTCATACTTCCTCACTTAATGTATGATTTAGTATTTCGTGCCATTTATTGTGCTTTCATCAAGTTTTATTTCATTCAAGTATTTTGCATATTTTTTGGACCGATTGACAACAACGCGAACGCCTCTAACTTTTAGGACCGATTTGACAACACGAGACCATCACTTTTGCCAGACCGAATCGATCTGTATGTTTCAATCTTACATTCCAACACTTAGTCCACAAACCACCGCTTCGGGTCTATAAAAGGCCAAACCGCAGGCACATAACCGTAGCTCTCACTCACACTTCTTCACCATGGTTGATAGTTGTAGCAGACAATTTCCGTGGACACCTGATATGAGTAGCATATCTCTTACTTGCACGTTGCAGGTCACGCGTGGTGGTAAGGACGATCCATTCAAGGAGGAGAACCTAAGTAAAGCGGTGTCCAAATTGCAAGTGTGGCGCCCGACATTGCGGAGGCAAGCCTTGACAACCTCTGGTCTGAACCTCGTGACTACCAACGACCTGAAGGTGCACTTGCAATGGTGGCGTCAAAGATATGTCAAGGTATGTGAACTAGCCGACCACCCTTCTGCTGCAGGCTTCTCAAGAAGAAATTACAGTCTCGATCTTTGCCCGATCGATGCAGAGCATATTCAGTTAGTTATTTCATATTTGGTCACCTTACTAATCTTTTAGGATTATACATAAGTTCACTATTTAAATGCGTTCGTTTTGTGTGTTAGTTGTTCCCAGAGGATGAAGAGTTGCTGAACAAAGATATCCCAGAATTCTTAGCGATGTATAAGCTCTTCGGCGGTGGTGTGAGAATTTTTTTTAAAATAATATATTTTATAATTCAAATTGCAGAAATATACCACGAAGAAAAAAATTACAGAAATGTACTCCCGTCGCCCTACGGCTCGGCGACACGTGGCTTGCTCGGGGACGCAGCACCTTGTCGCCCAATGGGAGAGCGACACGTACCTTGTCGCCACATGGGAGTGCGACATCGTAAAAATCGATGTCTGGTTGGGCGACATGGTCGCTGCGCGATCGGTGTCGCCCAACGGAGGCGACTTGTCGCGTTATACGCACGATCGACGAAAGCAAACCGAGGAAAAAGAAGAAAGGGGAGGAAGAAGAAAGAAAAGGGAGGAGGAGAAGAAGAAAAGAAAGGGAGGAAGCGCCGCGGCTGCACGTAGGTAATTTTTTACGGTTATTTTCGTGTTTTAATTTATTTAGTGTTTAGGGTTAAGGTGTTATTTAGTTATTTTCGCGGTTTAATTTGTTTAGGGTTTAGGGTTAGATATAGTTATTTTCGCGGATAAATTAGGGTTTAGGGTTAGATGTAGTTATTTTCGCGGATATATTAGGTTTAGTGTTAGATGTAGTTATTTCCGCGGATAAATTAGGGTTTAGGGTTAGATGTCGTTATTTCCGCGGATAAATTAGGTTTAGTGTTAGATGTAGTTATTTCCGCGGATAAATTAGGGTTTAGAATTAGATGTAGTTATTTCTGCATTATGTTTTGTGTAGGGTTTACGGTTCGGATTAGATGTAGTTATTTCGGCGGTTTAATTTGTTTAGGGTTTAGGGTTAGGGTTAGATGTTTAATTATTTCCGCGGAGTAATTAGGGTTTAGGGTTATTTCCGCGGTATGTTTTGTTTAGGGTTTATGGTTAGGATTAGATGTAGTTATTTTCGCGGTTTAATTTGTTTGTGGTTTAGGGTTACATGTAGTTATTTTTGCAGTTTAATTATGGTTTAGGGTTAGGGTTAGATCTAGTTATAGGGTTATTTTACTGAATAATAATATGTTGTTATGCTTTTTAGAAAAGATTTAGATATATATGTTTTTACATGTAGAAGTGCACATGTATATATTGTTAGGGTTGTAGATGTTTTTGAGAAATACAAGTATAGAGATGAATATTTTTAGTAATGTACATATTTTTCGCATAGTTTTTGCATCCTAAATAGGCACACTTGGTTTCCATGTAATGATATTTGTAGGAATGTATATGTTTTTAGGAGCAATCTGAGAGATGTATATTATTTTGAATGTAGATAGACATATATTTCTCCGATTGTAGATATACATACGTATATTTTTTGTAGCAAATAGATATAGTACTTTTTACGAAGAGTAATTAATTTGTGTGTTAATGAATAGGTTCGCAGATATGTCGAGCGAGTTCCTTTTAGAATCTTTTATGGAGAAGGGTTGTCATGTATGGTTCGGAGGGTGCGGATCGAGTAACTTTCAAGATATATGGATAGAAGTTTAAGTAGCGTCGAAGCGTACATTTCTTCTTGTGTTCAATTGGTTGTGTTATACGTTTGGATGGAACAAGAGAAGTGCCACTAAAGTTATCTTGCCTTTGCACCATGCGAGATGATCCTGTTTATTGGGAGTTAGTTGAGTGAAGGAACTGCACTTGGAGGTCATATGTGAGGCGAACAGCGTGGATGGTGTCGGGTGCTTTTAGTGCAAGCGTATGAAAGGGTTGTTGCCCATGGCACCCACCGGGCCCGATGAGGTAGTGAGCATCAAAATGAGTTCACTTATGGCGACAACCGAAATTGGAGAGTCTAGCCGGGAGCCGCATGTTCGGGGTTGCAATGAGGATATTGGCTACGGTGGTGAGCAAGTTGAGATTGGGGATGATGATGGAAACATTGGGCAAGATGTGCGGGGGCAAGTAGGCGAAGGTGAGAAATTGAGGAAGTAATAGCACATATGGAAGAGGAAGACCTTGAATATGAACAAGTAGAAGTGGAAGGCAGCGATAACTCGGATGAGGAAGATGAAGATGAAGATGAAGATGTTGAGCCACTTGTGCGTGATTGGAGCACACATCAATTTAATAACACAGTTGTGAATGAAGGCAATGATACACCTTAGCGATATAGCGACAATGAGGTGAGACCTAACAACATGTACCCACAAAAGAGGCAAAGGGGATGCTATCAAAGATTGGGTCTTATCACTAAGAAGAACTTTCGAGGTTAAGAAGTCCACCCCAACCTGCTACGACGTGGTGTGCGAGATGCACGGTGCCCCCGAGAGTGCAGCGTACAAGCCCAAATGGGGCACCCAGGCTATGTTCAAGGTTGAACAACATAGTTGTGTGGTGAAGAAACCACGATGGCTCACAGAACACATCTTCCGGTATATCGCGAGTGTCATGTACCCGAAGATAGTTGAGAACACAATTTTGAGCCCGTGCTATTATCGAGCAATTGAGAACAGATTTGATACACAATTAGCTACGGGAAGGCATGGCGGGCGCGAAGCGAAGGCCTTGGAAATGAGATTTGGGAAATTTGAAGACTCGTACCATAATCTGCCCGCCTTTGCTCGGTTGCATTCGGGAAGAAATCTGGTACTTTTATGATTATCGGATTGTCCGTCAAGGAAGTGGCGAACAAGAGGCATCTAAAGAGAGTTTTCTTCGCATTCGGAGCATGCATTAGGGCGTTCTATCACTGCCGTCCATTGTTGTGTGTGGACGGCACATTCCTGATCGGGAAATACAAAGGACAAATAATGACAGCTGTGGTCGTCGACGCGAACAACCAGATTCTGCCTGTTGCCTTTGCCTTTATGGAAAGCGAGAACTATGAGAGTTGGCTGTGGTTCCTGCGGAACTTGAAGATCGGGGTGGTGAAGACTCACCAACATGTGTGCATACTGCATGATAGGCATCTTTGTGCGCTTAGTGCCATCAGACGATTGCAAGCAGGGAAGAGGAGCCATTTCCTGGGTGACTTGCAGGCCGATGGTGCATGAGGCATTTGGGCGCGAACTTCTATAAGCAGTTCAAGAACAAGGAACCGATGAACATGTTCAAGAGGCTATGTAAGCAGAACCAAGATAGCAAGTTCCGTACTCTTTGGAAGAATCTTGACGAGCTAACAAAAAAACACAAAGAGACTACTAGCAGTGTAACACAGGAGCAGGCAGAGCCTTTATTCCCTCTGGCAACAGAAGATGAGGCGACGAGTCGTCGTCGCGGGCAAAGGCCGATCAAATGTTTCTCGGACTAGATAAAGCACGAGCCCAAAGAGAAGTGGTCATTGTTACATGACACACATGGTGCTAGATACGGTGTCATGACGACCAACTTGGCGGAGGTGTACAACTAGGTAATGAGAGGGATGAGGTGTCTCCCGTTGGTAGGAATTGTCGAGGAGTCTTTGCGGGTACAACCAAGTATTTTGTGGATAGGCATAAAGTTGCTGAAGTAGTAATGAGAGATGAGAATGCCTTGTACTCAAGCATGATAAATAAATACATGGATGAGAAGAGTAATAAGGCGGGCAAGCATAGAGCTATCAAAGTAGGTTCACGAACACTTTGCACTTGAGGTGATATGCGAGAGATAAGGGCGGGGAACAAACGGAAGGTTATCACCCAAGAGTGCATCTTGCGGTGAATGTCAATGCTCGTGTAACAAGCCCCTCTGTTGCCTGCCATGTTCTCATGTGATAGCTGCATGTGCATTATTTAGAATGCGACCGGTACATATCTATCTGAATATTTTACAAAGGAAAAGGTGATGGCAACTGAGGCGAGGAGGCTGTATGGTTATGGTGTTGTCGGTTCTTTCACCACAACCCCGGTGTCGATGAAAGGTTCTGGTCCCCGACTTTGATGCAAGATCATACAAAGGAGGTCGCCGCAAAACCAGCGTGATCGGGGATGATATGGATGAGTCCAAACCGTAAGCGTGTGAAGAAATATTCGTTGTGCAAGCGAACAGGTCACACGTTCAAGAACTACCAGCCACATAACTAAGAGGACGAAGGAGGAGATGGCAACCCGACGGCGGGGGAAGGATCGTCGTCTGCAAGGTGTGGTGGACGACGTCGTCGGATCTTAGGAGAAAATTGTTTGAACTATTAGATGCTATATGTCAAATTAATATTTTGTTTATGTAATGTGCGTTGCAATCTGTTTTAATATAATTTGATGATGTAATGTGCGTTGTAATCTGTTCTAATATATTTTCTTTGATGTAGTGTGCGTTGTAATCTATTTGATTAGAGTTTGTGGGCGCTTGTGTATTTATTTATGCGCATTTGGTTCGATGTATTGTTCGATGCTTGTGTATTTATTTATGCGCATTTGGTTCGATGTATTGTTCTCATGTTTGTGTATTTATTTATGCGCATTTGGTTCGATGTATTGTTCGATACTTGTGTATTTATTTGTACGCATTTGGTTCGATGTATTGTTCTCATGTTTGTGTATTTATTTGTACACATTTGGTTCGATGTATTGTTCTGATGCTTGTGTATTTATTTGTATATAACTTTCTTTTTTGTAATTTGCAGGTATGGCTCACTGTGTGGATGACGATCGCCCTTTGAGTTGTTGGACCCAGTCGTTGGCAGTCGTCACCGTGCACACTTCGCCACCGCTTCAGCAGAGGAGGGACAGGACCCTCAGGAGCTGGGCGTGCTACGACCGAGGCCACCGCGGGAGCTCTGGACCCTCGATCCACATTGGATCCCCAAGTAACGTATTTATCTCTTAATTTCAAAATATTCCCGATCAGATATCATAGTGCATTTTAATTAACTCTCGCGGTGCTCATATTAATCTAATATTTACATTTTGTAGCTGCGGCGGCAGGATTGCTTGCCATCGCACGGATGTTGGGCGCCGCAGTGCGCAGGGAGGGACGCGAGCCACGGTTCCGTTTGACAGTCCCTTCTCACCGCTCTCGTGGATCGGTGGAGACCGAGACGCACACCTTCCACTTACAGCCGGAGAGATGGCGATCACTTTGGAGGGCGTCTCCTACCTCCTCGGTCTCCCGATCGCCGGTGACCACTGTGGTGCCGCAGACGCGTCGACCAGTGTGGCGGGATGAGGTACATCTGCGCAGTTCCATGGTGTGCTACCGCCTCCCGCGTACCGAGTCTTCACCAGCACCCATGGTCCCACACACAGGTGGCTTCGATAGTTCGTGGTAAGCAACTAACCATTCAAACTTAACTTCACATATATATATTGGCTAGACTAATAAGAAAAATTAAATTTACAGGCGGAGCACATCGTCGAGCCTGCGGACGAGCAGAGGGTGAGCCGCCACCTTGAGGCGTACCTGCTCTGGCTGTTTGGCTGGTGCATGTTCACGAGCTCCCACGGGGATAGCGTGGACAGGCACTTCGTCCAGTTCGCGAGGGCGATCGCGGACGCACCCCTTCACGCCGTGCCACAGTACTCCTGGGGGTCAGCGGTCCTCTGCGCGACGTACCGTGGGCTCTACGACGGCTGTGGGCGGATCGCCGATGGGTCGATCCTCACCGGTGTCCACCGCTTGCGGCTATGGGCATCTGAGAGGTTCGGATCGGGCGCCCGGGATCGACACGAGTCCTCTTCTGCGATGGTGGCGGCGATGTCGGCGCGCCGACTATGGGCACCATCCGGTTCTACCGACGGGTAAGATATTGCAAACCACGGTTGTGAAACCTACGCTTTAACATTTCTCGGTACTAATTGTAATGTTGATTTTTTGTCGTCCACTGCGGCCTAGGTGGGCACACGGCGCGGGCGGCTTAGCTACCGCGATTAAATCGCGCCTTGACCACCTCACCGAGGACGCGTCTGACGCCGGGCGCCGTACACGCGGGAGGCGTCGGGCTCGTGTGCCGGGTGGATTGTCCACCCTATGCACCGCGACGCGGCGTCTTGGCGTACCGCGTCGGTTCCTCGTGTTCGGCGTCCTAGTCGAGGGCTCTGCTGTCCATCGAGTGATGAGGCGATTCGGTCTCGACAGAGTTCCTGTCGAGTCGGCGGCGAGGTCCCTACGGCGTCCACACGTAAGTTCCTACATCGTTGTTCTCTAATATGCGGTGTAATGACATGTAATAATGCTATATTTTTGCTTATCCGCGGCGCGGACTAGGAGGGGCGGGAATGGGGCACCCATGGCACGTCGTATGGTGCCATGGGTCGAGGAGTGGGAGGAGCCTTGGGCGGCGTCCATGCAGAGATGCGCCGTGCACGACCCGCAGACGCGTACGAGGGTACCGGCGGTGGTACACTTCCGTGCCGTATCGTTTGATGCGTGTCGACCGGATCCTCCTAGACACATCCCGGGGTGAGGACACGTATCCCGCCATACGGACTAGGTTACGCGGTGCGGTAAGTTACATCTAATGTACGGCGTATTTTCGTATTGCATTTTCCAGTTAATGTGTTAGGTTAATTCGTAATGTATTTTTGGTGATGTGCTGGCCGGTACTACGAGAGTCAGGAGCTTCTGTCTCGTCTATCTCGTGGGATAGGCGTGACCGGGAGGACGTGACCTCCTTCTTCGCGAGGTTCGGGAGGCGTCGAGCGCACCCTCGAGTTGGCGAGTTGCGCCGCCTCGCGATGTGGTCGCGGCCCTCGCGGCGTGTCGCTTTACTCGCGGAGTGCTCGGTACTTCTTCACACCCCACGTCCTCCGTCCCACCGCCGCGCCGACTTACGCGACGAGGCGGCTGCGGACACCGCGGGTCTAGCCCCTCGCATCGGAGGTAAGCTCTTCGCCACACCGTATGTTTTCTAATTATTTCTTGAATGTTACCAACAATTCTTCACTTCTTACGAGCTCACGAGCACGATGGTTCTCCTCTGCGGCTTCACCGCCCCGAGCGACTACGAGGCGGTTTGATGATCTGATCCATGCAATTCGACCTCGGCGATGGTGGCGTGTCGAGACACCGTTGGTCGGATGTGCCCGGATCATCGCGATTGCGAGAGCACCACCACCGACGCGACCTTCTCGATCGACGTCGCTACACCTCGGCTAGACCACGGAGGGCCCACCACCCACCGGTGCGATTGGCGTACTCGCGCGCAGGCGGTTCGCGAGGAGGCTGCCCATGCGAGAGGTGCCCATAAACGAAGCGCCCGATGGTTGTATTTGGCTTATGTATTTTGGCTTATGTATTTGGTTATTACGTTGTACGTACTTTGCATCTTATGTATTTATTTGTATCGATATATTTTCCTTATGTTAGTAACCCGTACTTTTGGTTATGAACTATTGTTATTCTTTATTCTGATAGCCTACTTTCAAGCATGGCGAAATCTTGTCGTCGTGACTTTTGAGCTAATAGCCTCATGCATCGACTTTGGCGGCCTTGTCGGGCGATGGGCAGTCACATGCATCGATTTTGGCGGCCTTGTCGGGCCGATGGGACAGTCACATGCATCGGCTTTGGCGGCCTTGTCGGCCGATGGGATAGGTCACATGCATCGACTTTGGCGACCTTGTCGGGCCGATGGGACAGGTCACATGCATCGATTGTGTGGAAGCGACCCCTCGGCACCACTATAAGCGATCGAGAGGTAGACATCCAACACCGCCAAACAAGCAATACACGCCAGTTGAATCTTCACAAATTAGGGCACGATGTCGTTCTACCGTCGCCTCTTCAGCAAGCATAATTCGTCTCGCCCGAGTACCGGATACTAGTAGCGTTGGCGCTTGATTCTGCGGTTGCCCAGACCCAATTGCGATCGCAACCTTCCGGCGAAGATGATGCAATCTACCCACGGAGAGACGGCCTCCGCGCTCCTCTTTGTTGTGCCGCTCTTACCGGTAGGCTGCTGGTGTCCATACAATACAGAGTAACATTACCATTTCATACATCGTTCTTTCTTTTCTCAGCACAACGACCGGTGTTGCTTCTTCCAATGGATCGACGGGCCGGAACGACGTGACTACGAATTTTTCCACAACTGCCATGACGCCGAACCCGCTTCGCCCGAGAACTTCAACCGGTGGGAGAGGCCAACCAATCGGTGAGTTTCATGCGACGAACTCATGCTTCACTCACAAAGTAGTAATTCTAAACCAGTTCGTCGCATACAGGAGTTCAAAAAGAAAATTGTGAAATTGCTCTAGTCAAAGGAGAAACCTTCTCGGGGCCACCCAAAGCCCGACTTTGCGAACACGGCCTTGAGCGATGGTTGATACTCGCCACGATGAACTAGCGGACCGGAGATTCTCACGGTGCCCTTGGCCGAGGATGAATGGTGCGGTTGCTTCAAGCCCAGGTGGACCCGAGGCGTACCACCCACATCTCAAACTTCCGTCTGGGATAGCTGGGAGCAACCCTCCTGTGGTGCTACTACCGCCCGAAAAGCTGGACCAGAGCGCGCCTACGGTGTTATTCAACGACCACAGCGGGCATACTATATTGACTGCAGGGCACACTTTCGGTTGTCACAGGACAAGCCCAACACACACCTCCTGCACCATATAGTGGAGTGCGGTGAAGCAGTAGGCGTCTCGGCAAGTCTCATGCCAACGCCAGCGCAATAGAGGCTCAAGAGGTACCTCCTCTCGAAGAGGAAGGGACAAGGGAAGCGGCCGAGGTCCGCACCACGCAACAAGTCCTTGGCGCGTTCGCGAGACCATCAGGAACCGGGTGGTATAAACATAGGGGACGCCGAATCGGTATGACAAAAAATTATGTCTTACACACAGAGGCGTCACGGCATAGGCCACCCAATCGGCGACACACAGGAGCTGCGGATCCCGTGGAGTTCTTTCATAGTAGGGATTGAGCGGTGTCAGGACAAATCGCAAAATTTACGGGTCGGGTAATATCACGAGAAAATGTAGGACATCATTACGGCTATACCGGATAAGCGAACGATCATCTGCTCCACCATGACAAACCTTGCTTTAGTTAGTTAGTTAGTTAGTCAAGCAATTTCGTCATTGTTGTAATGCCCTTGTAATATAATCTAGTCTATTGCTTATTTTACCATCCGAACTTTGATTGCATCCGCCCTCATGTATGTTCAACAAATAGTTTAACACATGATTACAAATCAAAGTTTAATAACGCGATTTAAGGGCATGTATCAAAGATCAAATGTAGTCCACTTGTTAAGTAAAAATACAGTTTAGACATGACATTTCTGAGCGCCAAAAGGCTAAAAACATTGCCGACTATATTACTTAGGGTTGTTGCACTAGTGGAAATAGATGCAAAGCAAGTCAGAAATTACATATTTCTCCATAATATGGAAGTGCATGTATCAAAGATCAAATATGGTCCACTGTTCGTAAAAATACAGTTTAGACATGACATTTTACGAGGCGCCGAAAAGGCTAAAAAACATTGACGACTATATTACTTAGGGTTGTTGCACTAGTGGAAATTAGGTGCAAAGCAAGCTGTAAATTACATATTTCTCCATAATATGGAAGTGCATGTATTAAAGATTAAATGTGGTCCACTGTTTGTAAAAATACCGTTTAGACATGACATTATGCAGACGTAGAAAAAGCTAAAAACCATGCACTCTACTTGTTTAAGGAATTTTCAAAATTATTTCAATCCTAAATCATTTATCCAAAACATTTATTCTTTAAGTCTCTCAGATTTTTTTCCTAAAATTTGTAAATTTCCTGGCCAAGTCGCCCTGCCATTGGGCGATTTATTCATGTCACCCTACCGTTAGGCGACTAGTGGCGTGTCGCTGTTCCATTAGGCGACTAGTGAGGTGTCGCCCTACCATTGGGCGACCTATTTTACGAGTCACCATGTCGCCTACCATAGGGCGACAAGGGTACATTTTTGCAATTCTTCTTTTTCGTGGTATATTTCTGCAATTTGAATTATAAAATATATTATTTAAAAAAAAATTCGGTGGTGTGATGCCTGGTTGGCGCAGAAGACGCAGAAGCGGGTCTAACTGGATGGGTAAAGATCGACACAATACTACTGTATCCGCAAGTTCAAGAGGACGTTCAACTACCACCGGAGGTGGGCTTGCTCCTAACTATGCAAATGCTGATGACGACGATGATGACGATTTCGTATCACCTTCACCTCGACGTTCAAGCACTTACACAACAGGGCGTTTAAAAAACAATGCAACAGAAGATTCAACCAGCACTAGAGGTGGGCTAGCTCCCAACCATACAAATGACGCTGACGATGATGACGACGATTTCGTATCACCTCCACCTCGACGTTCAATCACTTCCACGACAGGCCCTTCAAGAAACAACGCAAGAGAACGTTCAACTAGCACTAGAGGCGGGCTAGCTCCCGATCGTACAAACAATGATGACGATTTCGTATCACCTCCACCCCGACGTTCAAGCACTTCCACCAAAAGATGACTTTTATCTTTGTCATCATGCCCTATACCGAAGACTACGATCGAAGGATGTACGGTTTTGTGAGTTATGTTGTATCCCAGTTTTATCAATTCTCTAAGCCTTGTTGCATTTTATTCAATGATACTATGATTTGTTGTCAAGTTTGTTGCACACCGAAGGATAATGGCGAACTACAAAATTTGATTTTTTTCCCGTGAAAAAAACAACTGACAAATAATTTTGTAAAACACCTCATTAATTACGATCGATAAATAGGATTTTTTCTAAATTTATTGACCCTACTTTGAAATATGCAATTCTTGCAACCGTTAAGCGACACCGACTTTTCATGTAGAGACACGGGTATATTCTTGCAATTTTTGAGTTTTGCTATTTGAATTAAAAAAATACAAATATTATACAAAAAAATCAACGACTAATCACATATATAAATTATCACCGACAAATTTGCCACACAAATTTATTATTAAACAAAAATCTTTGTAAATTTACTGCTTGGATTGGCCTAACAGTATTATTTTTATCATATATTTTTTGGCGTATTAGTCTTTGTGAATATGATATTTTTAAATAGTATTATTTATTTTTCTAAAAGAGTGTTAAGCTATTATTATTAGGCGGTCTTTGAATAAGCGGACATCTGCCTCTCGTTTGCGCATCATCGATCCGACCATCGGAAGGTTGATTTGATCAACGGTGCGACATCCGATTTTGGCTCCAATTTTAAAGAGCATAATTTTCATGAGTTTCAAAAACTTTTAGTTGCATGTAAAAAAATTTCAAATGCATTTGCCTCGAAATTAGACTTCAAAATAACTTCGCAACTTCAAAAATTGAAATTCCAAAATATTAAAAATTAAACATGTATGCAATAAAATATTTAAAACCATTGTGTTGCAAAGCCAGTTCAAAATTCAAAATTCGAACCCAACTCTAATATTGAATTTTAGATGAATTTTAAACCTTCTTCGGACAGTCATCGCCATTCGATTGGGCGACTAACAGATGTCGCCGCACCGTTGGGAGACAAAAACTACTTCGCCAATTCGTCCGGCGACAACTTCATGTCGCCGTCCCATTCGGCGACAACTTATTTGTCGCGAATCCATTCGGCGAAGACTAAAATTTCGCTAGATCGTCTGACGATTATACCTTTGTCGCCATGCGGTTCGGCGAGTGAATATTATTTTTGGAAAAAAAAATTCTGCGTATTAATATCGTAATTTGATTTATAAAATACATTATTTAAAAAAAATCGCCTTTTAAGATTTAGAAAGATGTGTTATGAAGAATCCTAGATAAATTCTAATTAGATTATGATTCCCACATTCTTTTGAAATAGTATTCATACTTCGCTTTGGAGGAAAAGTAAGAGGGATCGTCATGAAAAACCCAATCAACTAAGAAGTCACAAACTAACTCGTTCAGAGTAAAAGGTGTACCAGAGAATTTGAGAATTTGTGGTCGACTTCACTAAATCTTTCTCTCTCGTCATAGATGCTTCAACATTATTATTTTGGTTCTTTCTACTAGGTTCATTCTCTTCATTCTTGAGACATATACCTTTGTACCATATCTTATAAAACTTTGATCCAATCTAAAAGTTGCTGCGTATAAGAAAGAAGTATCAGAGTATAGTACTACTAAATCAAACGGTTGAGAACTTAAACGTCCATGTCAGCCCCTCCTGGTTCTGCAGAATGGAGGCGGGGGACAAGGAGAGTATTGATTTGAGTCAACGGGTTGCAACACTGCGTAAATTTAGTCATGTGGCCATGGGCACGTTTAGTCTTCGCTCTGACTCTTAGCTAGAAGCATGGAAGGATCTACAGGCTTCTGGTAGCGTGTCAAGTTGATGGCAAGCATAAGCATGCCGCATGCGTTGCCAACCTTCGTGTTGAATTAATCGGATGTAGGCACGTAGCAACTTCAGATAGGTACGCCATCTCCCTGTCCAGTTAGCACTTTTCGATGTTTTAGGCATTTAGCAACAGCTTCGAACAGGCGGCGGAGGTCATCAGATCAGACCAAGCATGTTCGTGCGGTCAGCAGTACCACAGCCCAATCCAAGTCACCGGCATCTCAGCTCAAGGTATTTGCACCAAAAGAGATTAAATGAGTGCATGTTTAGACAGGGTGGTCAGATTCAGATACAGGTAGGGCCTTTTTTATTTATTTTCTGAGCATGTCATCTCAATCCGAATTTCCTACATCATCAGACAGCAGCAACATATAAAATCTTGCGTGAAAGAGAGAGAAGATCTCTGATGCCATCTCCAACAACATTTTTTTAAATTTAGATCCTTATATCTCTATATACAGAATTTCCTAAAAAGATTCCTTCCCTATATCTCATCCCTCTCCAACAGCATTCCTCAAATCTCACTCTCTATTTTCTCCATCCTATATTATAATGATATTTCATAACCGTTATATGAGCAACATTTACTTTTTAACCGGGAAAATTCGAACGGCTATTTTTAAATACGAAAATTTAAAATTTATTCTAACAGGAATTTATATTCGAATGGCTATTTCTAAATACAGAAATTTAAAATTTAAAATTTGAAACTACTCAAAAAAAAATGTTGTGTCATTAAGACAAAATAACAGGTCGCGCTACATGATCAAAGGGGCCTTTCTGCGTTTCAGGTACACAGCTCATTTATCCTTCGAAGGCTCCCTTTTCGCCGTCTCATTGTCATAAGATCAGACAGGCAATAACTAACTTGCAAGACTGCTATGTACAAACATATATAATCCGAGTCCCAGCCAAACATAGAGATATCCATGCACCTATGAATTGCATATTTGATCTAGTCTTCTATGAGGACTCTCTTCTGCTGGGTGCAACTTATGTCAGCTATCAACATCTCCCTCCAAATATACAGCAATGCTTTCTCTACTGCTCACTGTTGCCAGTCCATAGCTTTACTCCTGAACAATTGACTGACATGTTTGTTGCTGATGACCTCATAAAACTGCCAAGCAGCAAATCTGACATGCATATGTACTTCTTGAAGATAATGAAAGAACACTTCTATGATGTAGTGCAGAAATCTCGACACAAGGGAAACACTGTTTACAAGATGCATCCTGGGACGCAACTTCTTGCACAAAGGATCAGCACGGGATTCCACTTAGCAATAGATGCCAGAAAGGAGATAGTTTGGCCTTCATACAATGCCAGGTGCCTGTCCTTACTTGTTGATACTAAAACCAGTAAGCTTCCACCAGAATTGTTTGAATTGGGAGGTTTGAGGACACTAATCTTGCTCAAAGATGAAAAGATGCTTTTGTCTGACAAGAAGTGCACAATCACAGACATCCCAGCAGAATTTTGCCAACATCTGACAGCTCTGCGTGTACTGCATATGCAATCTTGCAGGATCAAGAGGGTTCCAACGGAAATCGATATGGTACAGAAATTAACCTATCTCAATCTTTCTCACAATGATATTGAGATTGTACCATATTCAATTGGCAACCTTCAGTTTTTGATGCACTTCAACCTTTCACGAACTGAGATCACTGAATTGCCAGAGCCAATTGGAAATATGCAATCTTTGCGGGTGTTGGATCTGTCTCACTGTGAAAAACTTCTTGGCTTGCATGGAATTCCAGTCTTACCCCAGCATCTGTAGCGATGGGCTTACCAAGTCGATTAAGTTTAGCTTCCAGTTCTGCAATAGTCTTTGTTATAAGAGATTGGATCCCCGGGACTCTTGATTTAATAACAGATTCCAAATGCTGCATATATACCAAAAAAGTTAAAGTCAAAGAGCCAAACAGCATTACACATATTCTACATTAAAGAGGAAAGACACACCTTCGAGAGATTCTTTGCTAAATGTTCTGATCCCATCCTATGAGCAAGGTGCTTGTATTCTGGTGTATTTGAAAAATAGTCACGCTCTCTACGCCTAGCAGCAATCATGTCCACATTCTTGTTGATATCTTGCTGGGATCAATTGACGACACCAATCCATAGAAATTGGAGCCTGTAAGATCTCCCTTCTAGTATCTGCAGAAATTAACTTGATAAGAAAATCCAGTTCAAGCAATCATAGGATAACCTAAATTCACAGATTAGCAAGCCTATGTTCTACACGTTATTCAACACTGGTGATATGTTGACAACACTCGAAATTATACAATTACTAATCATGTGGGCGACTCAGCGCAACGAAACCAACATATTCACACATGTAACTGAACCAAATCTAGCTTCTTGCGCGCACAGCAATCGCAGATTCAAGCATAGCTAAACCACATCCACCACTAGACCGTGCAGTTCTACCACTAACTCGCGTGATCCAGACCGTGCAGCCGAGGAGCTAGCACCACCAGATCCGATCAAGAACAACATAAAAATAAAACATTGCTGAGGAAAGGAGTGGGCACCTGGCCTCCGACGACAGCCGGCAGCGAGTCCCAGAAAGTTGGGAGGGCGCTCTCCTCGCCGTAGTCTCCGAGGGTGGTGCAGGCACGCTGCAGCTTGTTGACGAGCGAGATCAGGTCTCCATGGCCGCGGCGTCGGAAGTGAGATCTGGCCGGGTCGGATCACGCGCGCGGGGCGGTGGAGAGGGCAAGATCGAGGCGCGGAGCAACGCTGGCCTCCTGCGGGTCCTCGCGGGCGCGGGACGGACCGACCGTTGCCTCCAGCCGACGCCGAAAGGATAGGGAAGGGAGAGAGAATCCAGATATTTCGGGATTCTCTCTCCTATCCTCAAATATAGGGATGGAAATAAGGAAGCCGTTGGAGTCCGATTTTGATGCTACAGTGCTACGGGTTTCTCAATTTTTTGGGTAGAGAAGAGATGGGGAGGCTTTTGGAGATGCTCTAAGGACTAATCCACATTGCTTAATACTCAAACTGCCCCGCTGATCTTCAAACTCTCCATGAAATCGCTGCCTCCTCGCCCTGCCGAAAGGAAATGGATGCACTCCCTCAAAGTGCTCCCATTGTACATGGCACTCGTCCACCAGCTCCTTCGCCACCTCAACCAGGGGCGGATCTACAGGGCATACCCTGTAGATTTGGTCTAACCCATACATGATTCTCGTCATAATCTGTCACAGCAACCTTGCAGGATTTATAACTTTTGATCCGTAGGTCCGATCGTGCTAATTCTTTTTTAGTTAGATGTGTATTGGAATCTAGTTCATTATGTTCAAATTTCAGGTCAATCCAACGGTTGGATCTCAGAGAATTCATGATTACCAAACATATCTACTCTATTTTGTTGAATACGAAGCAATTATTTGAGTCTGAATTGAGGTGAATTTTTTATAGATAAAAAATTTGATTTTAGATTCCGCGCAGTCATTCACCCCCCTTTGATTGCTAGTTTAGTATATTTCGATCCTACACATATACTTTATTCGACTCCTACTATAGCTGACATAGTTATATCTTTATTTATTGCTTATCCTAGTTAGTATTTTAGCCACTCAATGGACGTATTTTATTTGCAAGGTTTTTAAATTATGAAGAGGAACAGAGACATTGCATCTCTTTTTCGGAAACATGCGACAAAAAAATTCTTTCTTTCACCTCCTCCCTGTCACAACTTGCAACATTGAAGAGATATTTTCTTCAAAGTGGAAGAAGATGATATAATCAAGAGTTTTATGGCCATTAGAAGGCGTAGACCGAATAAGAAGAAGTAATATTATAGGTGTATAAGCTTATTTTAAATATATTATCTTGTTTTTAATTATTTTTTTACTTGTATACCGAATTGCTCAATAAATTTTAAATCATTTATCGAATCATTATTTGATCGGCATATCCAGGTGGATGCTGACGTGCACGACCAAGGAGACCCGCGAGGCTGTGCGGAACGTGCAGGAATCTTTACCTCACCATTGTGGAGTTACTGTCTGAGTATCTAAGGGTGCGTTTGATTGACTGGATTAGGTTAGATGGGATATGCCTATTCAGTTTGGATGGGATAGAGTCATCTAAGTGGTTATTTGGTTGGGTGGATAAGGATGAGCTAATTTTTTGTTTGGTTGAATGGATGAGAATAGATAGGATGAGTCAATTTTTTGTTTGGTTGGATAGATGAAGAAGGATGAGCTAGTTGTAATCAAGGTTTCGAATTTTGGTTTGAAAATTTTAGATAAAATCTGACTTAAATTTGAATTTTTGGACAAAATTTGACTAAAAATTGAATTTTCGACCAAATTTTTTAAAAAATATATATATGATTTTTTGTTCAAAATTTGACCGAAATTTGAATTTTTGAACAAAATTTGAATTTGATTGGGTAAACTTCGGTGAAATTTGAATTTGACCGAGTACACCTCTTCATACAACAAACTAGCTGAGCTCGTCTGGCCTTTTTCTTTGGATGGCTCTATCCAGCGTCTTAAGAGAATATTCTAAAAAAACTGGATATTCATATCCATCTATCCACTCATCCCAACAATTAGATGATTCTAAATCCATAAATGATCATATTTTATCTACCGTCATCAAACCAACCAAACACCACCTAGTAGACTGGTTCACATCGTCGGACACTAGGCCTAACTTGTCATCCATTGCCATGGGCTGGCCTACCATATATACTAAAAATAAGACTAGGTGGCAAAGGTGGCTGCGAGGCTCTGGCTTGACCCTGGCGGTAGCGCGTGGGCTAGGATTAAGGTAGCAAGCGCCAAGAAAGCGAGCAGCCACGGGCACTAAGGTCAGCTTCTAAATTATGGATTCTGAATTATACAGGAGAAGCTGATTCTGATTGCGAGAGAATCAGATCGGACCGACTGTAACTTCTAGGTTTCAGACCGGGCCGGCGAGAATTAGCAAGAATCAGCGAGAATCAGATTTCAGTTGAATTCTGATTCTATGTAGATGGCAGTTTCTGATTGTTGGATGAGCTGTCCAGAATCCTCCTGTCCGATAAACAATCCGTTTTTTTAAAAGTAAAAGCTATACAAAAACTGAAACAAACGGGACCTAAGTTGTCTTGTGACTGTCTGGGCTGCCTGGGTGCTACATTCTTGGGAAGGGAGCATGAGGTACTAGTCAGGCTGGCGAGGCAAACCAGGCACATCGACAGCAGCACAAGTGCATTTGCATTCCTGTACTCCCAAGTTTCAAATTTCCCAAAATACAGATGCAGTGGCAGTGTCAAGAGCTCCACGGAGAATGTCCGTGTAGATTCCATGGTTAACGACCTGTTTACATGCGAGCAATATGCAAATGGGAGATCAAGGGTTCTAAGCAGAGGGGTGGATCTATAATATAAAGGCCGGGGTCAAGCGACACCCTTCAGTCTAACACACATGATTCTTTTAATATATAAATATATAATCTTTTTATTACAAATTAGAAGATAGTGATATAAGTTCGTAACGATAAACTTTTCTTCATCCGCCCTGGTTCTAAGGCTGCATTGCGCCAGGAAAATGCATGACAAGACTGAAGTGTTGCTGGATAGCAGCTGATCTCCGGCATTTTGCCCCGTAGCTTGCTCAACAGTGAAGTCTATGTATGATATTTTGGCACACCAGTGGAATCCATGGAGAACAGAGAAAAGTACTAACGATCTGTTAGATAGCTCTAAGTGGTGGTCTTAGAAGAGGGAGTGCGTCATATAGACTTAACCTACTAACTCTCGGTAACCTCGATGAATCCATAAATAAAATTTTTCATTCAGCCCCTTATTTCTTTTCATTTCAGTCCCTAAGTTTTTTTTTCAATTTATTACTTTAGTCCGAAATTTTACACAAAGTAGTGAAGAACCCTATTACATCTACACCCTTGACCCACATGTCAGCCACATATTAACTTGTAGGGCCACCCTCACAACACAAAGCATCCCCATCCCTTCCTCACTTTCCGATCCGATCTCCCTCCGTGCAAGACTGTAACGTGCGGTGCGGATTCCATCACTGAGGGAAGAACGGTCATCGGACGGCTGCGCGGGAATGCTTGTCGTTTTCGGTTTTCACTTATTCTTTGTAATTTTCGTTTCGGTTTTCATTCTTTGTAACTCGGCGCTCGGTAAAGTGTAGAGTTACTGAGGTTGTTGAGCAGGGTAATCTTGGGGAATACGTTGCATATATAAGGTGGTAAACGCTGGAAAGGTGGATAGAGAAAAATATGAAAGAAATATGTTCTTAGTTGTTTTGTTCCTTTGCGCTTTCTTTTCTTCTCGTTCGTTTGCCTGAATCTTCTTTATCTAGTCGGAGATTCAGGCGATCTCACGCCCCGATTCACCGACGGCAAAGGGACATATCAGTTGGTATCAGATTCTGGTTCGATCGGGCTTTGAGCTGTAAAATTCCAGCGGAGGGTTCGGGAACTTCGAATCGGTTCACGATTCGGATGATCTCGGTAAAATCTCCAGGAAGCTGGTTGGCTTGGCTAGATCATCACCACGGCGCCTCCAAAACCATCGATTCAAATCCAATTTGTTCTACAGGCGATGGGAGAAGCGGAAAATAGAGCGGAGGAAAAGTTGGCGGCGATCAAAGAGAGTCTGGATCTCTTCTTCGCTCGCGTCGAGAGGATGGATACAACACAGCAACAATTGCTAGCAAGGACAGAACTGACAGCGCAGGCGGTAGAGCAGAACGTAAAGGATCAACAGCTTCTTGCGAAACAATAGGAAGCAACGGCTCAGGCGGTGGCCAGAATTTCAATCGGAAGTGTGTTCGAAGGGAACCGGAGAAATGAAGGGGGATCATCAGCGGCGGCCAAAGCCATTCTCACGCCTGCTCCGCACGAACCATGGGTAAGAATGGAGGAAGAACATTCTCCGACAGCGCGGTCTATCCATACTAGAGGATTCCACGGTGTTCACTCAGAGACAGTGGGCTCTCATTCGCGGTCGGCAAGAGAGGTTGTTGGGCAAAGCAAGCAATTCTTACCCAAGTTGTCTTTTCCTCGATTTGATGGTGACAGTCCTCGTCTGTGGAGAGATAAGTGCATGGATTACTTTAAAGTATACAATATTCCAGCTGAACTTTGGATTACGGCTGCTTCTATGCATATGGAAGGAAATGCTACCCGGTGGTTATAGGTGTATAAATCTCGAAATGAGCTAGGCGATTGGGGTCAATTTATTCAAGCAGTAGAAATGAAGTTTGGTAGTTTTGACCATCGCCGCTTATTAGGGGACCTCGTCGAAATCAAGCAAACGGGCACAGTCGCTGAGTACAAGTTGCACTTTGAGGAATTAATGTTTGAAACTTTAATGCGTAATCCATATTACGGAGAAGAGCTGTTTGTGTCCCATTTTGTCCGAGGCCTTAAAATAGAATCGAGAGGAGCTGTACAGAGTCAGGTGCCTGAGACTGTTGATCGAGCAGCCTTGCTAGCCAGAGTCCATCAGGATGTTCTGGACAGAAGTAAAGAGTGGAAACAAAAAGTTGCAGTGGCAAAGGAGGGAGGCACTATTAAGACTGACAATTATCAAGGGAACATACGAGGAGGGGCTGGTGATCTCTGGAAGGCACGGCAATTACGGGACTATCGGCGAGCTAACGGGTTGTGCTATCAGTGTGGTGAAAAATTTGACCCTAACCATCATCTGCAATGCAAAAAAATGGGACAATGGCAGCTACAAGTTATGGCGGTAGAAGAACAAAGTGATATCCTATCGGATGAAATACTCGAGATGTTAGAAAGTGCTGAAGTTAATCCGACCGAACAAGGTACCCTGTCACTGAATGTTTTGGTAGGGACGAATCAGGTGGACACTATGCGTATTTTGGCGCTAGTAAAGGATCAGACTATGCTCTTCTTAGTAGATTCCGGCAGTTCGCATAGTTTTATAGCGACTGAATTTCTGAAGAGAATTGGAGCAGTAGCTGAATCTACAACGACACTTCCGGTGAGAGTGGCCAACGGCGACTTGTTGCAATGTGATAGTTGGATTCCAGAGTTTGAATGGTGGGCGCAAGGACATACATTCAAAACTGATTTACGAGTTTTACAATTGGGAGCATATGATGCCGTCTTGGGCATGGATTGGTTGCGAGATCACAGTCCCATGACATGTCATTGGAAGGATAAGGTGATTACATTCACTTATCAGGGACGTCCAATTCACCTACAAGGGGTTACAGATCCTTCAACAGGTGGGCTGAAATCCTTGACATATGATCAGTTCGACAAATGGAAGAAAGGCAATCACATATGGGCCATGGCCGTGGTGGAACAAAGCTCACCAACATCTGAGGTGACCGTGCCAACGGTGATTTCTACAGTCCTTCAAAAATGTTCTGCGATATTTGCAGAACCAACAGAGTTACCACCGAAGAGAGCTTATGATCATACCATACCTTTAGTTCCCGGTGCCACTCCTGTCAATTCCAGGCCCTACAGGTACTCTCCATTGCATAAAGATGAAATTGAAAGGCAAGTTGCGAAGATGTTAGCAGATGGAATCATATCACCAAGCGTCAGCCCATTTGCTTCACCCGTTCTGTTGGTGCAAAAGAAAGATGGTACTTGGCGTTTTTGTGTCGATTATCGGCGACTGAATGATCTCACAATCAAAAATAAGTTTCCTATGACAGTAATTGATGAATTGCTTGATGAGCTTGCGGGTACCAAGTATTTTTCAAAGCTAGATCTTCGAGCGGGTTATCATCAGATCCGCATGGAAGAACATGATGAAGTGAAGACAACGTTTAAAACGCATCACGGGCATTATCAATTCAAAGTTATGCCGTTTGGTTTAACCAATGCTCCAGCGACCTTCCAATGTGTCATGAACGCGATTTTGGCACCATCTTTGCGGAAGTTTGTGCTGGTCTTTATCGATGATATTTTGGTATACAGCCCGGACCTCACATCACATGCAGAACATCTTGCTTTGGTGCTACAAACACTTGCCTCAAATCAATTGTTTGTTAAAAGATCCAAATGTATGTTTGCTCAACCAAAATTGGAATATCTTGGCCACATTATTTCTGATCAGGGTGTTGCCACTGATCCTCAGAAAACACAAGCCATGCTCAAATGGCCACCACCGATGAATGTGACAGAGCTTCGCGGTTTTTTGGGATTAACTGGTTATTATAGGAAATTTGTCCGACATTATGGAATCATCGCCAAACCATTGACGGATTGAAAGTGCATCTAGGCACTTATGTTATTTTGGTGATTAATGACAAACACTCATAATGACAATCTATGCAATTAAGTAAATGCTTAACTTAGTGCTTAACAAATGACAAACCTCTAATATGATTATATTGCTATGAGACTAACTTGTTATTGCCTAGTTGAGTATCAGTCTCATCTATTTAGAGGAAAATCAAATAGGAAGGTTAAGCAAAGATAAGGTATACAATTTTGGTATCTATTCTATATTTGTTATTGCATTCCTTTCGTGCAAATGCATAGTGAACTCCAAGTAGCATGTTGATTTTATATATGCACATTGGTTCATGTCATATTTATTTGTGCATATATATTCATTTGAGTTCATTATAGTATGCATGTATTAACTAGAGTTAAACTTCATATTGCTATAGATTGACTTGGTGCATGCATGTTTTATTTGTATATCTTCTCATGCAATTCTCTTAGTGAAGTTTATCTAGTGTTGGATCACATATTTACTCTTACTCCAAATATTATTTGCACATGTACAATTCGTGTATATTCTATCATGTGCTTCATTTAAGTAAAGTCTGTGATCCTTGCCATGATTTAATTGATTCATCATATTGGCAATTATCTCTCTAGTGCATATAGATCAATTACATATTCATCATGATGTACTTAGTAGAGAACATTTCTTATGTCAAGTGTTTCCATTTATATTGTGCTTCTTTATATGAAACACTTGTTGTAATCAACGCTCACAAATATCAACTTATTCATATCTATTGAGCCTTTGGGACTAATGTCTTTCATGAGTAGTTTGGAAAGAATTAGGTCCGTCGTGTATGATGACCAAGGTATCTTGGAGGATGATCATTAAGTCGAGGTCAACAAGGCGGCGGTGTCACCAAGAGCCGAGGACTAAGTCAAGAGCAACTTGGCGTGGAGATCGTCAGAGAGGATGATCAAGTCAAGGTTGATAGGACGAGAGTCTCATGAGGTGAATCGAGTCGAGTTGGACAAGGCGAAGATGTCATCAATTATATGGTGAAGGTCTTCATGCATCGACATCAAGAAAGAAGACGGCAAGTGACTAGTTCTAGACTTATATTATCTTTGATTTAATTTGAGTCTAAGGATTGCCGTACTATTAAGAGGGATGCGATGTCGAATGACTTTTAGATGTGTCAAGTGCTCAAGTGATCCATCCTTGTTAATCTTAGAAAGAGAGTGGTGTTGGTGGTGCTTGGAAAGTGAGGGTTGTAGGTCTCTCTTGATTTCTTTGTGAAATCTGTGGTTATCCTTTGAGATTTGGGTAGTGAGACCTTGTTATTTGTGTAGCCCTCGTTCTTAGCTTTCGGAGAGTCCAAAATCTCTGAAATCGAGTCCGAGTCAAAAGTTATGCTCGTTTTAGTCGAGTGCTCGGTCTTGATTCGGACTATCCGGAGTTAGTCCGGACTATCGGATAATCCGGAGTATCCGGACATTTATCCGGACTCTCCGGTTGGGTCTCTCTGTTAGCCTTTCTCAGTCAATCCGAGTATCCGGATTGAAGTCCGAGTCTCCGGGTTGTGTCTGGTGTCTCCAACGGCTAGTTTTTGGGACCTCTATTTAAAGCCCCCTCTTCCCCACTTCAAAGAGGCGTGTTCCCACCGATTAGAGGTGCTATACCCTTGTTCTTGAGCCCCAAACACCTCTTTACCCTTAGATCTAAGTGATCCCTTGGTGAGAAGGGTTGGGAAGAGTTTGAGGAGTGAGGTGCTAGGTTGAGTGAGATTTGAGTTGATTGAGCACTTGATTTCATCTCCAAGCTTGTTCTTCGTGAGCATTTGTTACTCTTGGAGGTTGAGGACTCCTAGGCGGCTAGGAGGTCGCCTCGAGCCACCGAGCTTTGTGTGGTTGGCCGTGGGAAGTTTGTGAAGGCCGGTTCGCCTCCGTAAGGGAAGGAATCAAAGGAGTGAAGACCGCGAGTGCATTTGTGCAACACCGGAGGAAGAGGGTTGAAAGAGACCCGGCTCAAGTGTGACCGAGCCCCTCAGCGGAGACGTAGGATCCTCAAGGATCCGAACTTGGTGAAAAATCATCGTCTCCAAGTTTGCTTCTTACTCTTGCTTTAGCATTTGATTTTGAATCTTGAAATTGCCCGATCTACTCTTTTGTTGTATTTGGCTCTAGATCTTCATCATCCCCATGTACTGATAGCATTTAGATCTTTTGTATTCAAGTAGATTGTTGAAAAATTGCAAAGATTTAAAATCTCCATTCAAGTCTCCAATCCGAGTATCAGGACTCCATAACCCGACGATCCGGACTATCCGATATCCGGATTGAATACCGGACACTCGGGTTAGGACCCTCGGGATCGGACTATCCGGAGTATCCGGATTGAATAACCCGGACACTCCGGATTGTTCGGGACACTCGGGAGATTTTATTTAGCTGTAATATTTTTATTCCGCTGCATTTAGCTATAAAGTTTTTAATTCGCCTATTCACCCCCCCTCTAGGCGACATCCCCTGTCCTTTCACGGATCTCTTGAGGAAGAAGGCTTTTGGTTGGAATACTTTGGCTGAAGAAGCATTCAAGAAGCTCAAACATGCCATGGCATCGACACCGGTATTGCAATTACCAGATTTCACATTACCATTTGAACTCAAAACAGATGCTTGTGATGGTGGAGTGGGAGCAGTATTAATGCAGCAGGGACATCCAATTGCGTTTTTCAGTAAAGCGTTAGGGCCAGTTCATCAGGGTCTCTCCATATATGAGAAGGAGTTTCTCGCTCTTATGCTGGCGGTGGAAAAATGGAGAGCGTATTTGCAACGGCGGGAGTTCATTATTCGGACTGACCACCGCAGCTTGTGTTACTTGGAAGAGCAGCATTTGCACTCTGATTTGCAAAAGAAAGCCATGACTCGATTAATGGGTCTCCAGTTCAAAATTGTGTATAAACGTGGCAAAGAGAATGTCGCGGCTGATGCATTATCTCGAGTGGGTCAGTTCATGGCTCTACAAGCTGTGTCGGAGGTCCAACCACTGTGGATTCAAGAGGTTCTGAATTCGTACACTACTGACAAGGAGGCTCAGGCTTGTTTAGCGCAACTGGCATTACATAGTCCGGACATCCATGGGTTTGAGCTACATCAAGGAATCATTCGCAACCAAGGCAGAATTTGGATTGGTGCCAATTCGGCGATACAAACAAAATTGATTCGGGCTTTTCATTCTAGTGCTATTGGTGGCCATTCTGGTCTTCACGCTACGTACCAACGGCTTAAGAAACTATTTTGTTGGACTGGCATGAAGCTTGGAGTCACAAATTTTGTGAAGCAATGTGAAGTTTGTCAACTGGCAAAAGGGGAGAGGTCTAAACCAGCTGGGTTACTGCAACCTCTACCCATACCAGCTGCGGTGTGGCAAGATTTGACGATGGATTTTATAGAAGGCTTGCCATTGTCCGAAGGGTGCAATGTGATTATGGTAGTGGTGGATCGGTTTTCCAAATACGTCCACTTCTTTGCTTTGAGGCATCCCTTCACTGCACAACAAGTGGCGCGCTTATTTTTGGATCAGGTGATCAAACTCCACGGGGTTCCTTATACCATCACTTCAGATCGTGACCGTATTTTCACCAGCATTTTTTGGCGGGAATTGTTTAAAGCCTTGGATACGAAATTGCAGTTCAGCACCTCATATCACCCGCAAACCGATGGGCAAACCGAACGGGTTAATCAATGCTTAGAAATGTATCTCCGATGTTCAGTCAATGCCTCACCAACTAAGTGCAAAAGTTGGCTGTCTTTAGCGGAATTCTGGTATAATACCAATTATCACACCGCTCTTGGATCCTCTCCGTTCAAGATATTATATGGAAGTGAACCCAATTTTGGTACTTTGCTTAAAGTACCGGAGTATGGATCAGAAGAGGTTCAGGACGTTATGGCTAATCGACAGAGGTATAACAATCTGGTCCGAGAACATTTGGCACGAGCCCAGAATCGCATGAAGATTCAGGCTGACAAGAAACGTCAAGACAGACAATTTCAAGTAGGTGATAAGGTGTTGTTGAAGTTACAGCCTTATGCTCAGTCATCAGTGGTCAATCGGCCCTTTCCGAAGCTTGCATATAAATATTTTGGTCCTTATTCGGTGCTGGAGAAGATAGGTCAAGCAGCATATAAACTGGATCTTCCTTCTCACAGCTCTGTTCATCCAGTTTTTCATGTGTCCCAATTGAAGGAGTTTCATCCTGATTATTCTCCTGTCTTTCATGACTTCTGCGAGTGTTGAATCGGATACTCATCCATCGCACTGTAAGAAATATTGGAAAGGCGGCTGGTCAAGAAAGGTAACGCGGCTATTGTTCAAGGGCTGGTGAAATGGACGGGACTCTCTCCGGAGGCGACGACTTGGGAAGACTTGTCAGTTTTGCAGCATCGTTTTCCTGATGCAATTGCTTGGGGCAAGCAATGTGTTCAGGGGGGAAGATGTAACGTGCGGTGCAGATTCCATCACTGAGGGAAGAACGGTCATCGGACGGCTGCGTGGGAATGCTTGTCATTTTCGGTTTCACTGTTGCTGTAATTTTCATTTTCGGTTTTCATTGCTGTAACCTGAGCGCTCGGTAAAGTGTAGAGTTACTGAGGTTGTTGAGCAGGGTAATCTTGGGGAATACGTTGCATATATAAGGCGGTAAACGCCGGAAAGGTGGACAGAGAAAAATATGAAAGAAATCTGTTCTTAGTTGTTTTGTTCCTTTTTGCTTTCTTTTCTTCTCGTTCGTTTGCCTGAATCTTCTTTATCTAGTCGGAGATTCAGGCGATCTCACGCCCCGATTCACCGGCGGCAAAGGGACATATCAAAGACTTCGGCAAAATCACCAACCGGCGACGGCTGAGGTCACCGGCGGCGACCGCCAGCGTCCTCCCCTTTGCTCCAACGGTCCATTTGGGGCTTCTCCTGGCGGTTGGAGTAGAGAAGGGAGCAGATCGGCGGCCTCTTCAATAACTCCAACCCCAGCCGTCGCCGCCCGAAGGGTCTCGCTGGCGGCCAGATCCCACCGGATCCGGTCGCTGTGCCGTGCGCCTGTGGTCGCCGTCGTCGCTCGCCATCTCGTCTTCGTCGGATCCGGTGGCGGGTGTCTCATTCGGCAGCGCGGACGCGCGCGAAAAAACGGAGCGGAAGAGCATGGAATGATTCGCGGGACACTTGGCTTCCCGTGATGAGCTGAGGCAACTGTGTCATTGCAAAATCTCGCCTTAGCCGCATGCCATGATGCCAACATGCCGCAATACCACAGAGTCTGTGGCCATGGCATTTCCTCGCTAATCCGTTTGCAGTACGCTGACAAAGAATTGTTCTGACCAAAACATGACTATGAAGAGAGAAGACGCGACACAAATTGGTAGTACTTTCTTTTTCTTGAGAGGAACAAGTCGATGCTACTGTAGTTGGTGAGGAACAAGTTTCCACTGGCCACTGGGCGTTCAACTAAACAGGACCTCCAAGAGCACGAAACTCCAGCTTAGGCCGACGTTATCATCGGCTCCGTTCTTCCCAAACGTCAGCTTCGCCTGGTCCTGATGTTCAGAAACAAGCCTTGGCTTAGCAATTTGCATAAAACACATTGCTCCAAACTGCACGGGTGCCGCTCACTGTTCTTCTTGTTCGTTGGCGTAGATTTGCCTAATTACCTGCCACACGCCGAAGCGCATGCCATAGTACCAAGGTGGCAAGGTAGTAGCATCAAATGGGAATTAAACCCAACCAAATTAAGCTGCAACTTCAAACATCAACGTGTTTTTTATGCCACTGTCTTCTAGATAATGCATTTCTTGGCCTGTTAGGAAATTAAAACCCGGCTGATTGGTTCGCCGTACAATGCACTACACTATATTCAGAGATCCAGTAGTATCTCTCAACACATAGCACATGCATTGTATGCATCGTCCACACTATACAAATTAATGAAACCATCTTGCTGGAATTAATCAGACGCTTTCCTACATAAACACCACCGTACTGCAACCTACTTGTGCCTATGTGGTGCAATAAAAGCTTACTAAGTAGGTCTGATTTAGAGCATCTCTAATAAAGCCACGTTAGCCGTCGGTTAGCTTCACCATGTCAGAAAAGTCATAGGTGGAGGAGAGAGAAGCACGAGACAGAAGGGAAGTCGTCTTCTCATCACGCGACGGGCGCACCGCGCAACACATGAACCAAGACCGAAGCGTCAAGCGATTGGAACGGCAGCGGCCGCTACCCACGTGGTTTTGTGGGGCCCGCTGGATTGAACAGGATTAACAACCGTGTCCGGTCTGGAGATGGCCAAGAGTGGGAGAACGACGGCCTCTACGCCCAGCTAGAGGTGGGCACTCGGGCCGGGCTCTTTTGGGCCGGTCCAAGGCACGACGTCACGGTCCGGCACGACACTGTAGCACGGGTCATGCCGGGCTCAAGAATCAGGCATGATGGGCGACTCGACACGGCACGACACTGTAGAATGGGCTATACTGGACCTGATGATCCAGGGCATGAGGAAGAAGCCTAGCATGAAGGTCACTGACTCACGAGCGTGGTATCGCATGGATGCACCCAGAGCATGAACGTCACCCCTATCGCCAACACCGAGAGAGACGGACAAAACAGAGAGAGAGCTAAGAGAGATTGAGAGACGGTCAGAAGTCGCTCTCTCTCGCCGTCCTCTCAATCTCTCTCACTCTCTCTCTCACCTCTCTCAATCTCTCTCGCTCTGTCTCGCTCACTCTCTTTCTCGCCCATTCTCCTCTCTCGTTCGTATTGAGCACATCCTTCTCGTTCTATGTAATCGTTCGATAATAAATAAATTTTAGTTCTTTTTCTCATAATATTTGCATTCACTGCCTTAATTCTATGTATCTCGGGCTCTTTTCCTCTCGTTGAAATAGTGCAAATGGGTCGGCCTGAGCCAAGACGCGCACGCAAGCGAGCACGGCGTAAATGGGCCGTGCACGGCTCACCAAGACGAGCCGGACCGCACGCGATGCGGCGACGACGAGCACGACGGGCCGTCGTGGCCTGGCACGAAACACGATGGGTCCGGGCCGGCCCGGCCCGGCACGACGCCCACCTCTACGCCTAGCGACGACGCTGACCTCCGTGCTCATTGATGACATGGTCCAAGCTAGACAAAAGGAATTATAATATAGTAGCAATTTTGCAGTGTATGGGCCGGTGTATGTTAATTACTGGAGACAAGTTATTGGAGTAGTCGTCAATTGTGCTATTAGTGGATGACATGGAAGGCTTAGAGACGACTTCAAGAGATGACCTATTGTACATGCTGTTAGACACATATCGCTGGCAGTTAGGGCAATCCTAAAAAACAAATTTGCTTGGCACTTAGCCTATGCCATGTCATCTGTTTGGTAAGGTGGAAGAGAGAGAAGAAGCTTAATATTCATGCACATATGAAGCCTTTTTAGAAAACTAAGAAATTAATAGGGGTATATCTCTTCAAACTAGTCATTCTCTCATATACGTTGCATCTAAAATCCCATCTAACTATTATCTCTCCTCGAGTACCAAACTATAGAATCAAACTATTAGGAATATCCTCAGTAGATTCCGGTTTACCTTCAGTTTTAGTCTTAGATTTTCTTTTCTTCACATGGGACTTGTATATTTTCATTAAAAAAACTTCTTGTAAATGTGATGTCTAGTCAAGCGCCATGCGATTCCATTACAAAATTAAGGTAAACAGAGACCATACTGTGTGTGACCGGCTTTAATTGAATTCGACTTCGTCAAACATACGAGGGATTGAGGCTAACGGAAATGACTACCAACAGGCGAGTTTTTGGACCCAAATTTTCGCTACCACTCTTTCTAGGAAGCAGAAAAGATCGAAGAGATCCACAGTGTTATGGGGAAGTACTAGCTGTAGCAGCCCAGCCAAAGGAACCAGGTTCACAAAACCGACGAAAACCGCTCGAAAACCGCGGTTTTCGAGCGTACCTGAGGTTCGAAATCAAAAACTGTTCGGTAAACTGGTCCATTCAAAAAAAAAAATTTAAAAATTTAAAAATTTTGAAAAAATTTATGTGCTCGGTTTTTCGTCAAAAACCGCGGTTTTTCGCCAAAAACAGCTCACAAAAACCGTTTTGCGACGAACATCCGGTTGGCAGCGGTTTTTCGCGAAAAACCGAGCGGTTTTTCTAATTTTTTTGGAATTTTTCAAAAAAATTGATTTACTAACCCTTCGATTTTTGACGGTTTTTGGGCGGTTTTTCGAGCGGTTTTTGCGGTTTTCGTACCGCGAATTTCGAAATTCGGTTTTGTTAACCCTGAAAGGAACAACTGTGGATCCGTTGTACAAACAATCTCTCAATTCATACAATCCATTATCTTCATGCTATATTTAGGATAGCTTCAGCTTTGACTTCTCTCTAAAAACCGGAAGCTATTCTAAATGGCTGATTTTTCTGTACCCAAAATCTAAAAGCCATCAGCCCATTTATACTAGAGAAGCTAAAAGCCGAAAGCTGGTACCTTTCTATGGTTACGATGGGTTAGGATTTTGACTTTGCCACTAGAATTGAAGAAAATTACCCTCTCCTACCAAGTGTAAAATCCCAATCCACACCCTCTCACCCTCATTCTCGACCGGTACCCCTCACACCTAAAAGTTATACTAAAAACCAGCCTGCCAAATACCAAACATCTTTAGTCCGGTCGTTGAGCTGTACAACTCTTCAGCCATGAGATCAGCTGAAAGCTACTTTTCAGAAAAGCTACAACCATACCAAACAAGATCTTACTAATTTAAAAGAAGATAGCGGTGGTGGTTCTTCTGCCTCTCCTACTTCACCTCCTCTTTCCACCTCTTTAAAAATCTCTAATAAAAACAGAAAAAACAATATACCAAAAAGAAATTCCATCTCTAAATATTCTATAATACGAAAAACAATATACCAACAAATAAATTCTATCTCTCTTAAAATTCTATAAAAAAAACATATAAAAAATAGCAAAACAGTTTCGGGCATGGTGAAGCCGACGGCATGGAGGGCGACACGATCGAGAGCAGAGGTGGAGCCGAGTGCATGCGTTGGGCATCGATCCCGACGGTACCGACTTGATGTGCTGGGGATAATATGAATTTATTTTATTTATAGCAAAGCATGAGCATTCAGCTAGTTCTATAAAAAAAAATGCGGTCGGTATCGATTTACAGAAACTGACATTTCAATCTTTCAGAAAACTGTTCGGTATATGCATTGATAATTCACTCTATAACTAGAGCGAGTACTAATTTACACTCAGATGCAAAAAGGAAAAGGAATTATGTTGCCATACGTGTCACCGAATTCACAAGCATCAGTTCGACACAGCTAGGGGTGGGCATTTTTAAACCGAAACGGAATTACCGAACCGAACCGAATTAACCGATTATTTCGGTTTATTCGGTTTTCGGTTCGATTTTTGTTTTGGTATAATTCGGTTTTCGGTGTTCGGTTCGGTTTTTGACTTCCAAAAACCGAAATAACCGAATAACCGAATAGCCCACATACAATACCACTTTTATAATATTCTTCCTAAAATTATTAAACAATTCTCATATTCTAATACATTTATGTATACGTTTGGTATATTCACATGTTCTATTATATTTATATTGTAATAATCTATGAATATTGTGTAGGTTTAACCCTACTCTATGTTGTGATACGAGAAGGACTAAATCTAATCTACTGTAACATCTCGAAAATGCAATAATATAAAAATTCATATTTTGAATTTGAATATATTTATTCCTGATTTTCCTGACATGATTGGAATTTACTTGGATTTCTTTGGATTTTTGTATTGGATGAGAAATCAAACAACTAGAATTAAAGAATGGATAATGGTAAAAAGATAAAAAGTTAAAAGATAAATTTTGGAAAAAATTACCATGAAACCCTAACCATACTGGTAAGTCAGTAAAATCAACATGTAAAATTTTATGCACAGAAAAATGGGTAAATAAAATTTATGACACCTCTTTTTGACTAGAAACAGTACAAGTCAAAATTTATGAAAAATATTCGAAGTTTATCTGGATCCGGAAAAATTACCAAAACACCCTCAGTATAAAACCTACACCTGGTAAAAATATCAGGATTTGATCATGTCGGCAAAGCCCTCTAATAATTCAAAAGCAGAAACAATTAAAAACTAGAAATCCAAATGTCAGAATTTTTATAAAATATTCACTTGAATTTTTGACTTGAAATTTTTATGGAGATATAATTAGGACAAAATTAATCTATATAAAAAGTTTGGAAAATAATTAATATGATTTAGACCCCTAAATAAATAAGATACCGAAATACAAATCCTGTACAAGTCCACAGTGTCAGAATTTCTAAAAAATCAACAATGCGGTATTTTAACCTCAAATGTTTATGAGAGATTATAAACTACCAGAGAATGTCGGTAAAAAAGTTTCACAAAATTAAACGGTGATTTGATAGCAATTTTAATGGTCACATGGAGCCTGTCTCAGCCGTGCTTATCCTTTGACTCGCCTCTTCTCGCCGACAGGTGGGCCACCCCTTTATTCCGTAACGGTTCGCTGGAAGCAACGGGAAATCGATCCTCTCGCTGCCGGTGGTCCCGGACCCAGCTGTCAGTCGGCCACCCGTTTTCTTCCTCCTCCTTTTCCTTTCTCCCGGCCGAGGCTCGTGCGCTGCTTGCTCCCGGGTCTCGCCTCTCTACGTCTCAGCTCAAATTGCGCTGCCCGAGCGATTGATTGCCTCCACGTTCATCTTTGGGAGCTGTGCGCCATGCCCTGGCCATTTCGCGTCAAATCCTTGCCGGCAAGAGGGCGTGCGCCACTTCACCGAGAGAGCCAAAATCAGCCGCATTTCTTCCTTTGTGTTCAAATCCTGTGCAACCGAATTCTACGGCTATAAATAGCACCTGGGCGTCGCATTGAGTTTCCCTTCACCCTCATTCACTCCCTAAACCAAACGCCAGAACCGAAACCATGTTCTTCGCCGTTTCTCGAAAACCAAAAAGTGGAAGAACATCAAATTAAGCCACTCCGATCGACTCGTCCCAAATCACTCCCACCTATAGCACCAAGGAGCTACACCAATTCATTCTTCTCGCCAATTTCAGTTCTTCTTGCCCTCTGCGCCGCACCTTCGCCTTTCTTCCCACGGCGGCGCGGTGGCGCTTCCTCAACTCATTCCAGATCCAATCAACCGGTAAAACGGAACCTTCTAACCTCACTGAAGCTTCTCATGCTACCGATTCAACCGGAGCTAACTCCTTTTTCTTCTCCGGCGAACTTCCCCTTTCTCCGCCGCTGGCCTCCGGTGGCAGCTCACTCCGGCCGTCCCCGACGGTGAACGACACCACCCACGGGTGCGCGGTGATCCACGGATGCTAGCCATGCTACCCATTCGGCCGGAGTCTCGCCGCCGCCGCGCCCTAACTCTTCTCTGTTTTTCTTTCACTGTGCAGTGGGCCCAGGTGGTCAGCCTGACGACTTGTGCGAGCTGGTAAAAGCAGGAGTGCGCTTTCCAATTTTGAAAGCGTATTTTCAATTTTCCTAGTATTTTCCAATACCCGAGTTAATTCAATTAACCATATCTTTTGCATTATAACTCCAAATTGGGTGAAATCAATTTCTATATTCATGTAAAATCAAGTAGTTTCATAATATGCAATAAAATTTTGAAAATGTTCACTGGGTAAATTTGAAATTCAAATTTAAAGAAAAGACTAAAAGAAGTGCTACATATTAAAATGTTGTAAACAAACTTAAAAATGAATGGAACCAATTTTAGTGAAATACTCATGTTTCCAGAAGTTCAAATATATAAAAATATTTAAATTTCATTTATGTTTGAATTACTTTCTATTAAAGATTGTAATCAACGCATTAGAAATTCAAATATACATTATTTGAATAAATGAAACATGGAATAAGTAAAATTGATTTCTAAATACTAACATGGCAGTATAATACCTTAATTTTCCAAAATAATTAATAAATGAACTTGATTTGAATTAACTTGAAAAGAATGAAATAGCTTAAACATAAAATGTATATATGTATATGGATAGAAAGTTGAATATGTTAGAATATGGGTCAAATGAATTCAAATAATCACCAAACCAGTTTTATTATACCTCTGGCATTGCAAGGATCTCAGATGTAAAATAATATTTAAATATTACTACATAAAACAGTAAATGTTTAATAGTCAAAGTGTTAATATTTGCATATCGGAATAGCTATAACTTTCATGAATAAACTTCAAATTTAATGAAACCAAATCCTATAGCTTTGAAAAATAGTACCCTTGCTAATTAGGCAAAAATGTCTTATGTTTGTGCTAGGTCGAAATAGGATCATGTTAAACCCTAATGATTTCTTAAATGGAAAACATCGCGGATAAAGGCCATTTATCTCAAACTCAACTTTAAATCACTTCTAATATCATGTCCTGTTAATGCCTGAAAAATGGATAGATTATCCTAGACGGTGTAGTCACAAAATTGTATCAAAAATTGAATCCTTAGCGAGTAGTTAATTGAGCCCTCAAGCTTTTTCGTCAACCCGTAGAACCTCTCGTCTAAATGCAAGAACTGTGGAAATCAGTTTAGAAATGATGTTTGGGATATGGTCTACTATATTCTAGAAAAATATTTTATTTACAACTTACGTTTCGATTAAATCTTGCTAGCTAAATAACCTTAAAAAGTATGTTTGTCATAACCCTTAATGTCACAAGCATTTTCAACTAAGAAAATAATGTCTCGTCTAAAAGCTAAAATGTATGAGATCAGCCTAGATACTTTCTTCTAAGTGTATGCCATCCACTTGCGAAGAAATAATCTTATTTCGTCATGTTTGGCATATAAATTCTAATAGTCGAATAACCCTTAGTTTTGTGTTTGGAATAAGTAATCGGAATAAGTGAACATTGTAAGAATGAAGTTTGTAGATAATATATTTGTATCACCAGAATCTTCTTAAAAACCATAAATAAATCTAATTAGCTAGCTTATCAATCATAACCTAATTAAAACCTTTCATATGCAAAATCACTTAAGGCTAAGTGCTAATTGCATAACCCTTAAATTAGTGTTTCAATTCTTTTAATCCAAATAATTTTAGCATCTATAATTCGAAATCGAAAATACAAGAATTCATAATTTTAGCCTCTTGAATTCGTAAATCAAGAATAGATAATCTATCAGAGGAAACCATGTTTTGCTCATCATAAAAGCCATTACGTATATAAATGTGTGTTTACCTAAATCCTGAGATCTTGAAATCATATAATCCGAACTCTAAAGTGTTCCTATTTTCTGCAATGAATTTTTATTTGATTTTCTGTCTGTCTTCTTTTTGCCCTTATTGAAGTTTCTTATTTGCTATATTTTCCGATCAATCGACGTGTAGAATCCGACGTCCCTTCCTCCTTCATTGCCTCCGTCAGCCGTGATCGCGTCTTCGTCGTAAGCGATATATAAGCAAGGCAAGCACCCTCCTTTGACCATCTTGATCCCAGAATTTAAATTGCATTGTTTATTAAAATGTTTCATGCATGCGTTTACTTTCTGTAAATCCTCTATTTTGAGGTACTGGTAGTTATACCTGTTGTCTCATGAAACTTCCTTGATAAGTATGAATATGTGAACCTTGATAACCATAGATTGAGCTTAGACAATTACTTAATGTCATTGTGGGTATATGCGATTATTTCTATCCATGCTTAGCCATGCTTTTAGAACAAATGAGAATGATGATCAGATCAAAATTTGTTTCTTAGGAAATGGAAAATGTTGGAAATAAAGCTGTTGGTTATGGGTATTTTGATTAAAAACCTAAAATAAAACTATGGTTTTGATGCGGGCGATTATTGGCAATAGCCGGCAGTGCAGAGGGATTTGCACGTAGTTAGGGTGGAGTATCGCCCGTGTCGGATTAAGGACCGAGCAATGGGACGCTATAGATCCAAGAATTTCGTACAACCACGAGGGCTTGTATGGGCGGGTCTTAGCCAATTAAGTTGTTTAGGTGTGGCTTTGCATCTAAGGAAGGCGGGAGATTGCACAGGCATTTCGATTTGGTCTGTCTGTAGGGGTTTCTACATACCAATGCAACGGTGTACGCCTTGCCGTGAACAGAAACGTGGTGTGGGTGTGGTGTGTATGGATCCAGGTCTTGGGTGAGTGTTTCTGTTTTCATGGCGGGGGCCAAACGTCCCAGACTGGTTCAAAGCCACATCTAGATAATGTAACGGTTCTGTATGATCTCTCTGCGGCACACCAAAGGAAGTGTGTCAAATGCGCTGCACAAAGAGCTGATCATTCCTTGTGGGTAAAGTTGTACACCTCTACAGAGTGTAAATCTAATTAATTAGCCGTGTCCACGGTTATGGACACTTGGTGAAGACATTCCAATGTTAGTCTTTTGTATTTCCAAAAATTGGGTTGTGGTTTGGAACTTGTTTAGCAGCTTTTGATTTATGTCAAAGGATCGACATTGTTGGATTCTATTTCTGGATTATTCGATGCTCGCGAAGGATTGTGAGTAATATTTATGCTTTACTTATTTCATATCAGTCAAATATGCTTTTACAAATTCCGTTTGCAAATAACTTGATTTTACATTATCAATTCTGCGTTATGCAAATTAACTGTAGTAGCCTCCTTTGAAATGGCCTGCATATATTATAGGCTTTGCTCAAGTCTTGCGGAGTACGAAAGTACTCACCCTTGCTTATATGTTGTTTTTAGGTGGATAAGTTAGCGAAGCTTCGAGGATTCCTTTTCGTCGCAGGTTGCGGGATTTTCTTCATCGAATCTTTCTAGGGATTATGCCTTGTCAGTTGCCTATTGGTTTTGGATGTGCACACTACAAGACCTTGCTTCTTTAGCTGCTATATCTCTGTGTTGTAAGAGTTTTCTTTATGTAATAGCTTCCGCTTAATAATATTTGTTGTATGGTTGTGATTCCAATTGTTGTAAACATGTGAGTGCTAGCTACTGATCCAGGGAATGGCACAGTAATCACATGGAGGTTCCTGTTCATCAGAACGGGGTCTCACATCTACCTAGTGTTTATTTATATTTCGGTTAATCGAAAAACCGAATTAACCGAACCGAAATATTTCGGTTAATTCGGTTCGATTTTTTATTTTGGTCTGAGAAATTCGGTTGCTAGTTTCTAAAAACCGAATTATTTTAAAACCGAAAAAACCGAACCGATCAAACCGAAAAAACCGAATGCCCACCCCTAGACACAGCTGCATGATGCTGGATTGCTGAAGCTTCCATTCCGGAGGGTACGACAACCTACATGGGTGTTCAAGATGGGAGTTGCTCTCTACCAAAGTCTTAAAGAGGAAACGATACGCTATTGAAGAAGAGAACCAACGGAATCAGAAGGCTGGGTTAATTTCCGGCTGCCCTGCGCACACGCCTATTCGAGATGCACAAGCAAACAGCAATTCCATACCAAAATGCTGTCCTGTGCACGTAGTAGCAAACAGCAATTCCATACCAAGATTCTGTCCTGTGCACGTAGTAATTGTAGCAGTAACAGAAGCCAACGCCCAACTGTAACTCTTACCGACATCAAGCCGTGTCTCATCAAGGTTGTCATGGTTACAATACGAGGTCCATGCCCCCGCCATCTCGTAGTATATTAGGACGTGTACATATTTGTGCCAAGAGGTGGCCACGCATAAATTTTCGTAAATAAATGTCTATAACAAATGTGGTAGGATGCTAAGAAATTATAGCATACTACAGTTGTGACAGCGAACCAAATAACTGTCACAAAATATCACAAAAAGTTAAAGATGCCTAACCCAAGTGTAGCAAAATATGGTACAAAACAAACACATCCTGGGAAATCATACAATCTCCTATCAGGAAATGCCCACATCGGAAACTTCTCTTTCCCAAGTATTTCGAATTAGTTCAAGCATTTGGAACACGTATTGAATGGAAAACGTCGGAACAAGAAAAACTTTACTGCCTATTTGGTGGAGGGACTTGGATTTGAACCATTAGGATTTAGATCAAACTGGACGATTAATTGGCATGCAAGATTGCACGGTGTAGTGAAATATAGTATAATATACAAAGTTTTCTTTGCAAAATAGCAACATTTGAAATTCCTATTTCGCAAACAAAACACATTTGGGATATGTGATTTCATTTCCAATTAGCACAATTTATTTTGAGATCTCTCTCCCCACATTGTGAAAGAGAGATCGAGGGTTGGGCTCGTCTAGCAAATATACAAATTATATATTGACCTTTGAATTTTAGGAAATGCTACCCGTCTCTTTTTTTTTAAAAAAAAATTAATATATCTCTAAGATAACTATAAAATCTAAGCCTTGAAAATTATGACCCACCAAAATTAAATTTCCCCTTTTTGTTAGAATATTTCAAATTGATATATGTCGGGTCTCTGAAAAACACTTTTGAAATCCTCTGTGTATATTGTACTAGTCCAGGAAAAACTAGTACACACAGTGAACAAAGTTGATACCACAGCATATCAAACGCACTTTATCAATAACCAGAGTTTACAATAAAAACGGCACACGGGCCGAATAACACAGCGGAAAACAGAAAGAAGTAGTAGGGCCAGTAAATCTGCAACAAGCAAAGCGGCCTAGTCCATCTGGTCCTCACCGTTGTAGAACTCCTCTGAATCAACAAAGTAAGCAAGAGTGAATACAAAAGTACTCTACAAGTCACACAGTAAATGTAGTATTAATGAAGGGTCACAAAGGAAGGCATAATATGGTTAATTTGAGCATAAAGAAATATTTCAAATACAATAAGTAATTTTTAATGCGTAATTGATATAGTAAAACTGAGTTTTAATCTAATTTTCAACACAGGCTTCAATCTGAAGTTTCATCCCAAATTTCCCCACGTGGACTCTCTCCATTTATAACCCACTTTTCTGAAGCCATGTTTGAAATATCAAAATCTAATCCGTGAAAGGCTTGCTCGGCAAGCCCATGTTCACAGGCGCGACTAATCGATTAGTTTTACACTCTGCAGATGTAATCCAACTTTACCCACAAGACATGATTATCTCCTTTGCCTAAATACACACTTCCTTTGGTGTGTTGGTAGAGAAAATCACGACAATGCCTCTATAAAGCTCTATCCACGTAGTCATACCCGCTAAGATTTTATCGCTGGTAGGGTTAAACCGCTCAACCCAGTAGCCCCCTTTTGCGCCAGTGTCAACTTTACACCCACTCCACTTTCAACCTATTGGCATGTCTATCTATGGTATGTTTCAATACGGTTAGCTAGGTCTGTCCCATACTAGACTTGTGGTAGTACGGTAAGGCTTTACGTCCAGCGTAACATAGATCGGTCATTAATTGACTATGCGAGTTTTCCACAATCCAACCATCGTGCTTCATGCACCCACTTGTCAACTATTCTCGCCCGATCTAAACCACATTTTAATTTTTTTTTATAAAAAAGTCATCTTTCATAACATTCCATGGTGCACCGACACCGATGAATAGCTTTATTTTCAACATAAGTCCTAAAAAGTCCTAAATTCATGTCTAAGCATGTCTAAGCCATTCACTATATATCACTAATTATTTATTGTATCAACCAGTGATATTTTACTCTAAGGTGATAAGGTATAAATATTTCAAAGTCAATTGAGGTCATAACAATTAGGAGTAACTATCATTTAAAACTGGGATTTAAATTACATTGATAAAAAATTATGCATGCAGTAATTTAAATCCAAAATATAATTTAAAAACTGGGATCAACGTGTTCAAGGATGTGTAACTTGCCTTGGTCATAGAGTAGCTGCTTGGAATCGTCGGATGCGAACTCCTCTGGATCTCCAAAATCCATACGCGAAAAATGTCCAAATTCAAATATAATTCAAATAAAATACCAAACCAGCATAAAAGAGAAATATAAAATTTTGGATAAATTTAGAAAAAAAAATGAAGCCTAACGAAGTTCAAACGGGCTCTCGGAAGATTTAAATAACATAACGAGAGGAACTTATTTAATTAACTAATTTTCTAAATAAAATCCAAATTTTACTGAATCAAAAATTTAAATTTCAAATTTAATTTTTTTCTAGATTTTTCTCCTCCCCTTGTTTTCTTCCTTTCTTTCTTTTTTTTTTCTTTTTTTTCTTCTCTGGCTTCTCACACCACGCGACAAAGCTCTCTGTCTTGGCCGCCATGGCGCAAGGGGGGAGGGACTGGGGGGTGGCTAGTGGCGGCGGCAGGGCCGAAAAAAAAACAAATAACAACCACCTTCCTCAAAATTAAAGATTGCAAGCGCCAAATTAATTTGTGGAGATGAGCACTAGGTTGTGGAGGTAGGGGGTCATCGGGGAGGGATTTATAGTCGCAGGGAGCTCACAATGGATGGAAAACTACGGGATTTATGTGATTTGAATGGGGAGCGAAATCCGGCATTTAAGAGCAAGATTTTTCGGGCAAATTGGCTATGAATGGATAGAGTGGATCACGAATTTTAAACGCTATAACGGAGGAGATTCAAAGCTCTACTTATGCTCCCATGGAGGAGAGAGAGGGACAGCCCTCTCTGGAGTCTGGACATGGTTAGAGCTTGAAGAAACATATGACCTGTCACTCATTTTCCCCCGAATTATTTAGTGCTGAGAAAGAAAAAGGCTTAGAGAAAATAGAAAAATGGGTCCAAAAATTATTAAAAAATTCTCAAAAATATTATGGAATATTTGGAACCTAATAAAATTAGTTATGAAATTTAGATTTTTAAATTTTCTGCAGTAATTCTTTTAATAAATCGGAAAGTAGCAAAAATATTTATAAAATGCTGAATATTCAAGGAAAATTGCAGAAAATCAGAATTAAAAGATTAATTAATGATTTTCAATTTTTTAGGGTGTTACAATATATCTCTAAGACAACTATCAAAGCTCTTAAATTAAGGTCCACCAAGTTAATTACTTGATATATTTATTTTTGTTAGAATTTATAGCATATTTATCTTTTTCTTAGTAGTTATAAATCATATGTCATCAGCTTCTATTATATATATAATCTATTTGAACAAAATAAAAAAAACTCTAAAGAAAAACTGCCCCATCAAAACTCCCTTAGAACAGAAATATAGAATGTTTAGAACAGAAATATAGAATGTTGTAGCTTTTAAGATCTAAATTAAAGATATAAGAATGACTGAAACAGCCTAACTGGATCGTTTGAAATGCAGTAATCTTGGAAGAAGTTGTTTTATGAATAGCTAGTATGAGAATGGAGAGAAAGACCGCTAGCCTTGGAAGTCCCATAGGAAATTTGCACATGAAATATGATTGAAAGGAACATTTGTCCTAGGATATTTTGGGACCAATTTACAAATTAAACATCCTGGAAGAAAGCTTTTCCAACGGATCAGAACTTCTTTATTCCAAACACCACCAATTTGAGCACATTGATCGCACCACCAGCTGGCTGATCAAGGCTCACATTGATGGCGATAGAGCTTTTCCTGGGCACTCAGCGAGGTGGAACTGAGAAGGCGCGCTTCGTCAGTTGATTGTTGTAGAGGCAAATATTACGACATCTGTTCGTACCAGACTAGCATGAAAAATAAGGAGTTTTCTTTCTTGTGAGGAAGAATAATATACACAGGGGTTTTAGCTCAAAAAAACATGCAGAAGTATGGTGCGTTTGGTTAAGGGTAAGGGGATGGATAGCTCTATCCATCTTTTCCCACATATTTTGTTGTTTGATTGGATGGATGGTTGGATGAGTGTAGTTAACTCTCCGTAATATTTTTTTGTAGATGCTGGATTAGGTTATCCCATGAATTTGACTAGATGAGTCTATCCAACTTTCATCGTACCAACCAAATTGAAACTTTCATCCCGTTTATCATCTAAATCTTATTTCTCCAATCAAATAAAAATTTAGCTCATCTCATCCATCTCTCATCCCTTTAACTAAATATGAATTTAGATGGCTTCATCTCTACCAGAGTGGATGGTTCTATATGTTGGGTGTTGATCCGAATTTCTTGTTGTGCTTTAGGGACGCCTTTGACCCATATTTCAGTGTAGCCCGTTTTAAACTCGAGTCACTTCGTCCACCTATAAATACCTTTTGTAAGATGCTGAGGAGAGATAAGATGCTCGTTGTAAACCCTAGCATTTGTACTCAATTCCTCAAATAGTGATATCGCCGGTTGGCGCCCGTGATTTTTCCCCGCAAGGGTTTTTCATGTAAAAATCTACGTCTTGTGTTCTTGTGCTTCTGTGATTTATTTTACGACAACTGGTATCAGAGCATTGAATCAATCACGAGAAGGAAAAAAATTCTGATCGGATCTACAGTAACCGGAGAGGCAACTGTTCATCTTCCAGATCGGTTCGGCTGCTCCTCGTTCGTCGCGCCGTCGTCACCCGACGCATCGCCGCTATCCGTCGATCGTTTGTGCGGCCTGCTCGCCGGCGCGCTCCGCCGTCCCACTCTTCACACCCGGTGCCGACGCGATCTTCATCTTCTTCGTCGCGCGTCGCCATCCCCGGTCTTCTTCGTCGCGTGCCACCGTCGTCCGGTCTCCGTCGTCGTGCGCCGCCGCCTCTCTTCGCGTCGTTGTCTCCACGCCCGGCGTCGTCATCTACACCCGGCTGCCCGGCGTCACTCACCGCTGGTTGTCCTCCGGCCTCAGATCGGGCCTGTGTTCTTCGCCTCAGGTCGGGCCACACCCGGTGCCGGTGCTCGCGCTGCCACCCGTCGTTCTCCGGCCCGTCGTCGTCGCGCCGCCGACCGTCCGTCCAGTTTGCCGGCCGCCACCGTCGTGCCGCCACTTCCTGCGGCCGTCAGTTCGGCTCTTGGTCGTCACAGATCAAACCGCTAAGCACCCAGCCACAGAGGATCTCATCAGCCACAGTGTGATCCGGGCGGTGACGTCATCGTTGATGTCAACCGAATCGAATTTGCTAAGCGCACCCGAGAGCTACCATGCTTCAGACTATTTTTGCTACGCGCACCCAACGCGCGTACTAGGAAATTTGCCAAAAGCCTGTTTTTCTGCCAAATTTTTTTTCTGTTTGTACACTTAAGCATATTTCTTTGCATTATGGTCTCATTGAAGTATGATGTTCCTCTGCTAGACCGTGAAACCAGGTTTTCTCTATGGCAAGTTAAAATGAGAGCTATTCTTGCGCACACTGACCTGGATGATGCGCTTGATAAATTCGGAAACAAAGATCAAAAGACCTGGACTGATGAAGAAAAAGAAAAGATCGTAAGGCTTTATCTCAAATTCATCTTCATTTATCAAATAATATTTTTCAAGAGGTTTTGCAGAAGAAAACTGCAGCTGCTTTATGGTTAAAGTTGGAATCAATTTGCATGTCAAAAGATCTTACTAGCAAGATGCATGTGAAGATGAAATTATTTTCGCACAAGTTGCAAGAGGGTGGTTCCGTGTTAAATCACCTATCAGCCTTCAAGAAGATTGTTTCTGACCTTGAATCCATGGAGGTAAAATTTGATGATGAGGATCTAGGTCTTATTCTTTTATGTTCCCTGTCTCCGTCATTTTCAAATTTTAGAGACACTATTTTATATAGTCGTGATACATTAACTGTTGCTGAAGTTTATGAGGCCTTACATGCAAAAGAAAAGATAAAATTGATGGTGTCTTATGAAAGTTGCGGTTTGCGTGGTGAAGCTTTATCTATTCATGGACGGACAAAGGAAAAGAAAGCATATAATGGATATAGAGGTAGAAGTTCAAGCAGTTACAGGGGCCGTTCTAAGTCCAGCGGTAAAGAAAAATTCTACAGATATTGTAAGAAAAATAATCATGACATATCTGAATGTTACAAGGTAAAGAACAAAGAAAAAAGGAACGGCACCTACAAACCAAAAGGTAAACCTGATGATGAAGGTAAAGCTTCTGTTGCTTATGCTGATAGTAGTTTTGATGGTGAGACCCTTGTTGCTTTTGCTGGATGTGCAAGTAGTGGTGATGAATGGATTATTGATTCTGCTGCTTCTTTTCATATATGCATTAATAGAGATTGTTTCATCACTTATAAGTCTGTTAAAGATGCTGGTTCTATTAGGATGGTGATGATTCGCCACATCCTATTGTTGGCATTGGATCTGTTCAAATCAAGATGTATGATGGCATTATCAGAACTTTGACAGATGTGAGGCACGTTCCAGGTATGACAAGGAATCTCATTTCTTTGAGTACTCTTGACTCTAAAGGGTATAAGTATTCTGGTGGCAATGGAATTTTGAAGGTATCAAAAGGTTCTCTTATTGTTATGAAAGGTGATTTGAAATCTTATATCATCTACAAGGCACTACAATTACAGGTGATGTCTTTGTTTCTTCACATTCATCACTCGATATTGCTAATCTTTAGCACAAGCGTCTTGGACATATGAGTGAATAGGGTTTGACAGTATTAAGTAAGAGAGGACTTCTTGATGGATATAATAGTGGAAAATTGGATTTATGTGAGCATTGCATATTTGGTAAACATAGGAGGGTAAAATTCAACACTTCTGTTCATACTACAAAAGGTATTCTTGATTATGTGCATTCTGATTTATGGGGGCCATCTCGCAAGACTTCTTTTGGAGGTGCTCGTTATATGTTAACTATTATTGATGATTATTCTAGAAAAGTTTGGCCTTATTTCTTGAAGCATAAATCAGAAGCATTTTCAGCATTCAAAGAGTGGAAGGTGTTGATTGAAAAACAAACTGAAAAGAAGGTAAAGAAACCTCGTACTGATAATGGGATGGAATTCTGTTATGACGAATTTAATTCATATTGCAAGTCTGAATGTATTGTGCGTCACTACACTGTTCCTCATACTTCACAACAAAACGGTGTGGCTGAGCGTATGAACAGAACCATCATCTCAATGGCCCATTGTATGTTGTGTAATGCTAGTTTGCATAGGCGTTTTTGGGCTAAAGCTGCTTCCACTGCTTGCTATCTTATTAATCGGTCTCCCTCCATTACTATTGATAAGAAAACTCCAATTGAGGTATGGTCTGGTTCTCCAACTGATTATTCACAATTGAGAGTTTTTGGTTGCACTGCTTATGCTCACGTTGATAATGATAAATTGGAGCCTAGAGCTATTAAATGCATCTTTCTTGATTATAAATCTGGTGTTAAAGGTTATAAAATTGTGGAATCCTCAAACACAAAAGATTATTATTAGCAGGAATATTATCTTTAATGAATCTGTCATGCTAAATGATAAATTGGATACTAATGTTCCTATATATTGAGAAACAACAAAAAACTAGTGTGCAGGTGGAGCACCTTATTGATTCAGAATATACACTAGAAAATAATAGTACTGTTGTTCAAGATGCACCTATTATTGATGATTCACATATTGTTGAGCATTCTTCTCCAGTTGTGCAGCCTCCACAACATTCTATTGCTATTGACAGACCTAGGAGGTCTATTCATCCACCCAAAAGATTTATTGAAGAATGTGATATTGCTTCTTATGCTCTAAGTGTTGCAGAAGAAATTGAAAATAATACTGAACCTTCTAATTATGTTGAGGCTATTACTTCTGCTGATTGCAAAAATTGGATGACCGCTATGCAAGATGAGATGGAGTCACTTGAAAAGAATGGTACTTGGGATTTAGTTAAATTGCCTAAAGACAAGAAGACTGTCCGTTGTAAGTGGATTTTCAAAAGAAAGGAAGGTATTTTGATTCAATAAGGTATAAAGCAAGGTTGGTTGTTAAAGGCTATAGCCAGATTCTAGGTATTGATTTCAATTATGTATTTTCTCCTGTTGTGAAACACAGTTCTATTCGCATTCTACTCAATATTGTTGCCATACATGATTATGAACTTGAGCAATTAGATGTTAAAACTGTATTCTTGCATGGAGAGTTAGAGAAAGATATTTATATGGACCAACCTGAAGGATTTGTTATTCCTGGAAAAGAACACCTTGTTTGTAGATTGAAGAAATCCTTTTATGGCTTGAAACAATCCCCTAGGCAATTGTACAAGAAATTTGACTCATTTATGCTCTCTCATGATTTTAAGCAGTCAAATTATGATAGCTGTGTTTACTTAAAAACTGTTAATGGTTCAGCTATATATTTGCTTCTTTATGTTGATGATATGTTGATCGCTGCAAAAGATAAATCAGAAATAGCTAAACTAAAGGCACAATTGAGTAAAGAATTTGAGATGAAGGATTTAGGTGCAGCAAAGAAAATTCTTGGCATGAAAATCATTAGAGTAAGAAAATCTGGTAAATTATACCTTAGTCAGTAAGTTTATATTGAGAAGATCCTTCGTCGCTTTAATATGCATGATGCAAAACTAGTGAGAACTCCTTTAGCTGCACATTTCAGATTATCTTCAGCTTTATGTCCAGAGTCAAATGATGATATTGAGTATATGTCTAGAGTCTCATATTCTACTGCAGTTGGTTCTCTTATGTATGCCATGGTTTATTCTCGTCCTGATTTATCTCATGCACTAAGTGTTGTCAGTAGATACGTGGCTAATCCTGGCAAAGAGCATTGGAAAGCTGTTCAGTGGATTTTCAGATACTTGCGTGGTACTTCTAATGCTTGTTTGCAGTTTGAAAAATCTGGACATGGGCCTATTGGTTATGTTGATTCTGACTATGCTGGTGACTTAGATAAGAGGAGATCTCTCACAGGTTATGTTTTCACTATTGGTGGTTGTGCTATCAGTTGGAAAGCAAGCTTGCAGGCTACTGTTGCTCTTTCAACTACTGAAGCTGAATATATGGCTATTTCTAAAGCATGTAAAGAAGCTACTTGGTTGAGAGGTTTGTATACTGAGCTCAGCGGGATTACTTATTGTGTCACTTTATTTTGTGACAGTCAAAGTGTTATTTACCTCACAAAGGATCAGATATTTCATGAAAAGACAAAGCACATTGATGTGAGGTATCATTACATTCGAGATGTTATTGCTCAAGGTGACATCAAAATATCTAAGATAAGTACTCATGATAATCCCGCTGACATGATGACAAAGACAATTTCAGTTACTAAGTTTGAGCTATGCCCAAACTTAGTTAGAGTTACAGTTTAAGTCCTAGAGACTTTTGACGCCGGTGATATTTATTATTGAAGGGAGTTCAGTGAAGATGTTTTTGCTATAAGAGGGAATTCGTCTCAAGGTAGAGTTTGTTGGGTGTTGATTCGAATTTCCTATTGGGTTTTGGGGACGCCTTTAGCCCATATTTCGGTTTAACCCATTTTAGACTCGAGTCACTTCGTCCACCTATAAATACCTCTTGTAAGCTGCTGGGGAGAGATAAGACGTTCATTGTAAACCTTAGCATTTGTACTCAATTCCTCAAATAGTGATATCGTCGATTGGCGCCCGTGGTTTTTTTCCACAAGGGTTTTTCACATAAAAATCTACGTCTCGTGTTCTTGTGCTTCTGTGATTGATTTTACAACATTATATCCCATCCATGCTTTAGCCTTGAACCAAACTGAGAGTAAGTTAATTAATGCAAACTGCCAACGGCGCCCACACACCTAACAAGTATGGAAACGGCTACCTGTGCCGTGATGGTGGTACTGGTAGCTGTCCACTTCTTTTTCAGATGCTCCATATTTAGTTTAGCTCACTTGTTAGCTATAAAACACTGATGGAATATATCACTAGCGTACACTACTTTCGAGAGTAATCTCTTCTTGGACAGAAAAAGTGGCGATATAATCCATTTGAGAGAAGATCATTTGCCACTTTTCAGTCTCATTCGTGTACAACTAAGCAAGCAACCAAGCTAGCGTGTATAAATAAGGCACCGCTGCAAAATCTTCTTGTTTGAAGCCTCCTACCCGCAGCGCGCGATCGAGCACCAAGAAATGGCAGCCACGCCGGCGGCGCACGTCCACATCGAGGGCACGCAGACGGCCGTGCCGACGCGCGTCGTGGAGCCCGGGCGGACGTGCCTCGTCGCCGTGGCCGCGCCCCCGCTCCCCGCGTCCGCGCTGCAGCGGCGCGCCCGCGCGGTGCTCTACTACCGCGCCGACGGGGCGCCGTGGGAGGAGGGCGTGTGGGTGAAGGAGTCCCTGAGCGAGGCGCTGGCCGACCACCCGAAGATGGCCGGCCGGCTCCGGCACCGCGCCGACGGGTCTTGGGAGGTGAAGCTGAACGACACCGGCATGAGGTTCGTGCAGGCGACGATGGAGGCGACCGTGGACGAGTTCCTGGGGGCCAAGGACAGGGCGCGGAAGGAGGCCGCGCTGGCGCCGTGGACCGACGTGAACGCGGAGGATCCCGACATGTGCCCACCCATCTTCATGCAGGTATGTGCGCGCGCATCATGGGATCGGTGGCGGTAAACGTCCACCGATCGCGTGAGTTGTTACCTCCTCTTTTTTGTTTCCGTGACGATGATATAGTACACCGTTGAATCGCCGAATACGTCCATTAGCCGTTAGACTCACAGTTGGAATCAATCAGTCAAGACCATTTCTATGTCTTTTTCTTTACTTATTACAAGCCTATCCGCTTGGGTCGCCGGCCTGACTGACTGCCAAATATGCCCACCTCTAGCGATCAAAACTCAGGATTTGATCCTACAGCAACGTTGTTTTCCGTCATGTGTGGGGAGCTTAATCTTCTGGAGAAGTTTTTGGTGAAAGGTTGATCCCTTAATTTTTTTGTAAAGGCGATTAATCCTCTCTTGAATCGTAAATTAAGTCGAAGCCTCTTTTCAACAGTTTGCTAAAGACTACTATAAAGAAAACAGTTCCATGGAAAATCTAACGAGGATTTTTCCTTTCAAGAAGAGGAGTACTTGTTTAGAACATATGAATTTCAAATAGATATCATAGGAATGATAGGAAGTAGTACACTGGATCCTTAAAAAAACCTGCACGTTGGACTTTCCAAACATATATAGTACTACCTCCGTTTAGTTTTATAGGACATATTTTCTCTTGGTATGCAGATCAATGAGATTTTAAAAATGACTAGACTACTATTAATTATTTTCTCTAAGTGTATTTAATGCAAGCATGAAGAGAATACCAAGTAAATCTAGATATTTATTAGAGGTATAAAGGAAACATCATACTAATTTGAATAGAAACATAAAATACGCACTATATTTATGAACAAGACTTATCTAGACAACCATGTCAAGCTACATGGGTATGCATGGAGATTGCGGCTTTTGGAGAGCCAGACTTAACCAGCCTGTCCTGTAGCTCGATGCTAGCTACTTGCTGGAAAGAGCTTGTCAGTTATGTTTATGTCGTTAGAGTATACACAATGGTACGATGTCAGTCTTTTATAAACTTTATCATGTAGGATTTTTGTTGGCATAGGAGAGAAGAAAGGGAGAGGGTATAGTTCTCTTTGTGAAAAGATGACTCTATAGACAGCATAAAATGTTATTATATGAGTTATTATCTATTATAGACAAGAGTTGTCTCTGCTATTACGCTTGCGGTACAATTACATAATTTGTTTTTTTTTTTTGTTTATGTGTGCGGTGGGAAGTGGGGTGGGGTTTGGGGGGAAAGCAAGCTTGCACTTTGCTATTTCAAAGAGTTCACTCGCGGCTGGCTGTAGCACAAGACGTCTGAAGTTTATTCCGTAGTAAAGCGATTTAGCAGTCTTTAGGAAAGAGAAAAAAAATACTGGATATTTACATGATCGGGCCCTTTCCCGTGTCGTCTGCATGCTCGGAACAGTTAAACCATGAATTTTGAGCAGGCGCCAATCCAAGGAAAGAAGGAACTGTTGAGCAGACATGCAACACTGTAACAGCATTCTTTCACTTTGTTGAGAGATATAAGTCGAATTTTAATTTTACATAAGAATTAAAACGATGGTGAAAATAGAAAAAATATATAAGGGAAAAGAACGGTGATATCCTTCATAATTATCTTGAAAATACGAGAGAATACTTTATGAGAGTAATCATTAATAAATGTATATAATTAAGAGAAAATAAATAAGATCATAGTTAAAAACTCATTAAGGTCATGTTTGGCAGAGTTCTAGATCTCAGCTCCACCTGAGATCTGGATCTTGGAGGCTAAAATAAAATAAATTAAGTTTATATTTTTAGTCTAAAATGTAAACAATATGACCCACCTAAACACTCTTAATGTACCCACACCTTCAGCTCCATAAATTTTTGGAGCTAGGAATACCATACTCCACCAATTCCACAAATTTTGGTAAAGTTGGAGTTATGCCAAACACAGTCTAAATCTATATATAAGTTTTATATTTATCAATAAAAGTATTTAAACTAGAAGATTGTATTTCTCGACAAGTAACTAGACAGAGTACACGGAACATACAAACACATGCATACAGTAGATGAAGTGCAGAGCATACTAATAAATGTCCGTATTATATGACGGGGACACATCACCGTCCGAATCGCCAGCAATTTATATGTACTACCTCAACAGAATCGTCAGCGACACCACCATCTTCCCAAATCAATGGCGGAACCAAACGTCCTGACAAGCCAAATGGGAAAACGAATGCGCATAATTGAATTCCTGCTAATAGTTGTGTTATTACCGTACACGAATATTGACGCGTGTTGATCTACCCTGCATGCAGCTGACGCGGTTCCAGGGCGATGGGGGATACGCCGTCGGCGTCAGCTGCACCCTGCTGCTGTCCGACCCGCTGTCGCTGGCAAGGTTCCTACTGTCGTGGGCCCGCAAGCACGCCCAGATGAAGGCGCAGAACAAGCTCGCCGCCCACCCGATGATGCAGTACATCGGCTACCTCCAGCGGCCGGACGCCGGCTGCAAGCGCTCCAGGTCCGTCCCCGTCGACTCCTTCGCCGCGGCGGCCGACGGCTGCGGCGCGGAGACCGTGCTCTTCAGAGCCCGTACAACCGCCGGCGCGCCCGACCACCGGGCGCTCGCCAGCGCCTGCATCGACGGGGCGAGCGAGAAGCTCGGCGCGGACAGGGTGTCGCGGTTCTCGGTCGTCGTCGCCGCCGCCGGGAAAGATGGCCGCGGAGGGACGAGCATCGAGACGTGCACGGCGGGGCCTGCCAGTGGCGCCGGCCACGCGCTGGAGGCCGCGCAGTGGAGTGATCTGGGACTGGAGGAGCTGGTGCTCAGGGACAGCACCCCCGTGCACGTGTCGTGCAGCATCGTGACGGGCGGGGACGAAGGGCTCGTCGTCGTCATGCCGGATGGCGATGGTTTCCTTGTCACGGCGACTGTTACGAAGTAGGCGGTGCAAGAAGCAGGAGATGCTATTACACATTAGTTAGTGGCAAATATGTGGGTGCATGGCGACCGTGAAATAACGTACGTGTTTGTGTATGACTACGAATGTTGTTATCACAGAAGTTGTGCTTATCGATCGAGAAACATATTGGTATGTGTAACCTTTTTGTTTCGTGAGACGACATGTTTGCAAAAAGTTTCAAGAAGTTTCATAAAAAAATATAAAAAAAATCAATTTTAAATGATTTTTACACATTTCAAGAAGTTTCGTAGGATTTCAAGTAAGTTTGAAGCTAAAGTTTCTGTAAGTTTGATATTTTGAAACTCAAGTCTCGATAAATTTCAGCCAAAAAATTTCAACGTTTCGACAAAAAGTTTGAAGGAAATTTGCTGCATTTGAGTGGTACCGTATTTATCTTCCCAGCTTAAAATGTCAACAGAATTTGCATGTCTTTCAGGGGCACTCATCATGGAATGTGCACAACTTAAAAGATGTTCTTTCGACCGGCAGTCATGGAATGCGAGCTCACAAAATCAATCCAGTCGTTAACCTGCTAAACCGGCTTTCACAGGTACTACTAGCGTTAAATTCCAAGTTTACGACTTAGCGGAAACCATTATGTATCAGCATCTTTTAGCACAATTTTATTCAACGACTCTCCACGTGTAGGGTATTCTTTTATGCGATGTAGACCAGAGTATATTCCCTCGTCTCTTCCTTCTCATTTTAGTGTTCTCTCGATGACCAGAGAACACGATTATTACGTGTGTACATTTTTTAAAAGCACTTTCACGCTGTTGTTTGTTAATAATTCTATACCATAATGTCTTTAACGGAGAGAGAACGTAAACTGTTGAGATATAATCGAATTCTAAGGTTTGATGAACGGATTTTGAAACTACCTGGAGAGGTTTTAGCTATAAATATGGCATATATTATACAAGAGAATCAATCTACAATTGATAAAGGGAAAGGAGTTCGACTCCTATATTATATACTCGTCTTTGTGATTGTTCTTCGGTTTTCTCCATCGGTGCATTGGGATGGATTTACCACGATCATCTCCATTGTTAAACACAAACAACCGTATACGCACTATGTGTGCTTCCACTTCTTTGCTTGTTCCATTTGATCGCTCATGGCCATTGGCCACCCTTACTGTTGGATGAGCCTCGCCTTTTATACGAACAAAGAATACGAACCGAAAAGACGGCAATTAAATTTCCATCGATGGCTCTACATTCTTTCAACTTTAATGGCCGAAGCATCGTGAAGCAGGGAAACTCCAATGTCATTAACCGGCATCATTAACAGCCATAATCTTTTCCTTAATGCTCATCTTTGGTTGCTACATTCCCATTTGTCAAGTAGCAAATGCTCTGCTTAATTGCTTCATAGAATAAATATTTTGATCCGTGTACATACACACTCCATAAAAAAAACATTTTCAAAGAAGAGGAGAGAGAGACTTTAAACCCTATGATTCTATTTTTTTTAGTCAGACAACCATCACATGAAACTATTTCTTATTAGTATCATTATGTTTAATTACTTGCGACACTTCAAACTATAAAATAATCCTATATCCAATGCGTATCCAATTCTCCCTACCATTGATAAACTAAGTTTGACCAGTAAATTGTTAGGCCACAAGAGTCGTGGCAACTTGGCTTGTTCATCGTACATCGCTAAAAATGGATGTACGTTTTGAGATGTAACGATAAGTCAATCAGAAAGATATCTGATAACGCGGAAATTTCTGTTCTGATCGTAAATAAATTAAATTAGTTTAGGGTTTAGGCTGAAATTTTGAACCTTGCTCTTGAGGCTAGAAAAAATTAGAAACAAATATGAAAAAAAATCATGCAAGCATTTATCTACATTTCCTATCTATTTTAATACAAAATACTAAGTATCTACTCCCCGTTTGGATGAATCCGAGTCCGGAAAGTAGTTTCCGTACGCCTGTCATTAAAATGGACATAACTTTTGCATACGATGTCCGTTTTCGACGTTCTAGTACTTTTCCAAAAGCTTACTTCGAGGTAGATCCGAAAACCTATAAGTTCATCGCGAGGTTTGGAAAAAGTGTAGACCCCCCAAAAAACACTGTTTAGGGTCTCAAAACGGCCTCCAAAGTTTCAGTACCTATTTTCGTTATTCGTTCCCCGTCTAGTTTGAGTTTTTTGTCTTTTCAAGTTTTGTATTTTTTGTTTCCAGTCCGTAATTTAGAGTGTTCTCATTTATTTGATTACTTCTCAAATTATTTTTTAAAAAATATTTTAATTAAAATTTATTTTAACTTATATAGCCCGTAACATCACTCTGAATAAGGTAACTGAGCTACGCTATACCAATCATTGTAACTGAATGATAGTCTAATTAATACAGTGAAATATAGTAGTTTCCTATAGCAAGGGTTGACATTTGACAACTATAGCATAACTCCAAGCAAGAGAAATAAACAATTTGCTATGGTTTTAACACCGTGTGGTTAGGGGTGGGCATTCGGTTAATTCGGTTTTTTTGGTTTTAAAAAATTTCGGGTTTTGGAATCTGGTAACCGAATCGAAACCGAACTGAGTTCAAAACCGAATCGGTTAATTCGGTTTTTTGTTTAACCGAAATTATCTCAACAGAAGCTAGCATCAGCATGTGGATCTAATGTGGATCACTGATTAGTAGCTAATGCCGCACATCTCAAGCTTTGTTGTAGGCACACAGATGGTCGGTTTTCTCCCCCACCCACAAAGCCTGGCTTGCATTTCACAAGGTCATGGCAAGAATGTCAGTATTCATGAGTTAGCTTCCAGATCAACATAGATAAAAATTACAAATTATTCACCAATCAACATCTCTTAATTAACCACATGCGACCAATTAAACAACTACGAACTACACGGTCTACACACTGCAAAATGCACAAAAATACCAGTCGCTCAGGTAGGGATGGCCAAAGAGGCGTCTGTGGCGACCGTGGTGCCGACAATCGAGGGAGGAGCTGAGGCGGTGTAAGGGGCCTCGGGGAGGCACCGAGGGTTGACGGAGGAACTGAGGAGGCGTCGGGGCGGCGGACGCGACGCAGAGGGAGGAGGCATCGAGGCGGCGTCTGCGGCGCCGAGGAAGGAGGTGAGGGAGGAGGCGGCGGGGCGACGGCCACGGCGCCGAGGGAGGAGGAGGCATCAGGGTGGCGGTCGCGGCGCCGAGGGAGCCAAGGAGGAGGCGTCGGGACTCGGGAGGAGCCAGGATTTGGGGATTGGAGGAAGGATAGGTTTAGGTCTTCGAGTGGGTTCGGGAATCGGGACTTCGGGGGAAGACCTTGCCTCCCCGCCTGGGCTTATGGGCCGAATCGCTGACTGTTGGTCGAGTGGGAGATGGGCCGATGGTAATCGGTATTTCGGTATATTCGGTTTCCAGAATTCAAAAACTGAACAAGATCAAAATAAAAACCGAACCAAAAACCAGAAAATTCTGTTAAATCGGTTCAATTTTTTGGTTTCGGTTTAAAAATGCCCACCCCTACATGTGGTAAAGATAAAACATATGCTGAGCATTCACAGATTCTTTTCCCCCTTTTCATTCTGTGCATGCAACAAACATAAACCAAATGAAACACAGGTACCAGAACAGACCTAACAAGTGATGCATCTCAGATCTTGCCAAATTAATTCCATCGTAGCATGATCTGTTGCGCGTGCCTAGTTTTATATGTCATGAAGCACCAAGGCCTAGTTTTACATGTCATGAAAGAACAATTTCTTCAAGCATGTTAATTTGTATGTGTGTGTATATATATATATTGCAAAAATTTCACATAAATTCCTTATAAAAGGTATTATAATTCTCCACAAAAAAAATTGGAGTGAAATCTGGTCCTAAAAACATCAAAACCAGTCGAATTTGTGTCAATTTCGGTCCAAAAAATCGAAATTTAGATGAGATTTCCTAAAATCGCCGTAGCAATTTGAAGTTTTCAATTTTTTTATTCCCCTAAGATTTTTGAAATCTTGGCGAGATTTTAAACCGTGACTGTGCCACGATGTTATGGGCTTATGGCTCATTGATGTCTACTAGCTCACTTGCTGACCGACCTGCTTGAACGTTGGGCTTAGATCAAATTGACTCTAAGCAAAAGTACATGCACAAATTAAATTAATTGGTTTGTTCAACGGTCCAACCAACATTTGACACCTACATCTTTTAGTTTTACCTTTCTTGATTCTTTCTACTATTGTAGTGAACTATTTATCTCAAACAATGCACATTTGCTGGAAACCTCGATTGATTATTTATTATGTTTCTACTTTGCATTGATATTGTCGAAGTATTGATCGTGTTGCCGATAATTAGATATACATAAAAATAAAAGTAAATAAAAGATGTAGTCCTGACAGCCTCTCAACTTCCTTGCGTTTACCCGTAGGCGATGTATACATGTACAATATGCAGTACTCTCCCCCCTTTTTTACAGTGATAGATGGGGAGCCTTCTTTCATTTCAAGTAAAGGGACTATAATCTAACATAACACTTAGTTTAGATAAGTGTCTATATACCATAACATTACAACACTCACCATTGACACTTGACCAATGTCATAAAAAATCCTCCTAAAAAACCCAATGGGAAAAAATTAGTTAGGAGAAAAGAGTGCATAGCCCACGACGTTCTTCTCATTGCATGTGCTGCCTCGTTAAAAACCTTCAATTAAGAAAACCCGGTGGGATAAAACTTAATTAAGGGAAAAATAGTGCAACACTCCATCTCACAAGATGAGCATATTTATAAAGATTAATCTCCTCCTAAAGGCTTATGTACGAAGATTGATATGATGTATCAATCTTCTAAACCATATGCACCCACGAGTAGCCTCATATAATGCTATTATCTCCGATGATTAGTTGATGTAGCAACTATCATCTTCTTAACAAACTTTCAGGAGACGGTTGTATTTTCGCTTAAAAAGACATATCCAGTATGTGTCTTGGCATTATGGGATCAGAAAGATAGTCAACGTCTGAGTATCCAATGATTTTGGTATCTTGACCTTTGGGATGAAAAGAGTCCAAGATCACTAGTACCATGTAGGTACCAGAAAACACCTTTAATCTCATTCCAATGGCTCTCAGTAGGCTGAAAACTATAGCTTGCAAACAACTTACTGCAAATGCAATATTGAGCCGGATAAAATTTGCAAGATATAAAAGTGCTCCAATTGCACTCAAGTATGGGATCCCTAGTCCTAGTACTCATTCATTCTCACACTTAGGTCCATACAGATCTTTCTCCACTACAAATGACTTAACAATCATTGGAGTAATAATGTTATGAGATTTATCAAAATAAAATCTCTCTAGTACTTTCTTTATATGCCACTAGGCAAATGTTCAATCTGCAAGCCAAGATAATATTTGGTCTCACCCAAATCTTTCATCTTGAATTCCATCTTCAAGTATGATCTCGCTTAAGTATGCCATTCGTGGTTCCGATGATATTCAAATCATTGACATCTACAGATATGATGCATAATCCATAAGTGGATTTCTTGATGAACACGCATGGGCATACTTCATTATTCACTTATCCCTTCTACAAAATAAATTAGCTCAGTTGGTACTATATACACCCAACTATTTCAATTTGTACTATGACCTTTACAATTACATACTATATGTATTACGATTATCATTCACACTCATATGTGGGACTTTCAGTCCCTCCGGAATCCTTATAAAGATTTTAGAATCAAGTGACAAATATAAGTACGTAGTCATAACATCTATAAGCTTAATACTTATATTCATGCCTATTTCCATTGATATCAAATAACGAAACGTAATGCCATCAATTACTGGAGAATATGTTTCATCATAATCGATGCCGGGTCTTTGCATGAACCCTTGTGCTACTAATCTTGCTTTGTGTCTCATCACTTCATTGTGTTCATTACACTTTCTTATGGACACCCATTTGCCTAGCAAGGAATGACACCTTGAGGTGTGTTGACCACCGATCCAAAGACTTTAATATTATTTAGCGAGTTTAGTTTTTCTTCAATTGCATCCTTCCATTTGTCTCAGTTAAGACGACCTTTGTAGTCAGCATTAGTATTCGGTTCCGAATCCAATTTCTCGATATGGAAAGCAACTTTAGAAGAAAAGCAGTTGCTATTAACACATACTTGTCTCAAGTATATTTCTCGCATCTATATTTTTTGGCGCATTCTTTATCCCATTCAATTGGCATTTTATTCAAATCAATCAGCTCTCTGTGATTTTCCAATACAAGTGTTCTGTTGTCGTACTGTTAGCAGCTGTGCTCTGCCTTGCACTAGGTGCTTCCCCCTGTGCTCATCACGGGGCGCCCTTACCTGAGCCCTCTGGTAGGGCGTTATGTCCATAAGTGGACATTCTTCATTCATGAGCGAGGCAATGCTGAAGGCATATGGACTCACCGAAGCAGAGGGATTGAGAGGAAAAACCAAACCAATCTAATGTATTAATCTGAACTTAATTGATAGCAAAAAGTATGAGGTGGCTTACACGAGAGTGTTATCGTGCTGATAACGTATTGAAGTATTGGTCAGTGACCGATGATCAAGCACACACAAAAGTAGTAGACTAAAGATGTAGTCCTAACACCCTCTTTACTTTGTTACTCTAGCCCATAGACGATGCATGCATGTTTTTGCATCTCAAGTAAAAGGGACTGGTAATTTATCACAACTCTTAGTTTAAGCAAATTTTCACATAGTATGGCATCAGCAGTAGCAGAACTAGAATTTTTTTTAATGAGGTGCATATTTCACACGCATAACTTTGTAGTCTTATATAATGGTTTGACAATATCATAAATCCAACACATATATTCGAAACTTGTTAAACATACAATACAAATAGTTCTAAGGTCTTACAAATCCCAAACCACCAAAATTCAAATCAATTCAATCAATAAATTTGATCCACTGAAGAAGTGATGTCCTGATATTTTTCAAACTTCTAGGGGTGCTGGTGCATACCCGGCACCCACCTGGCATCATAAACCGATATTGGAATTTGCAAGGATTTTGTGCTTACGAGAATTGTTAGTCGCCCAAATTGTTTCTGAGGGATTATCCCGAGTTGCTTTAAAGATAAACATGGAGATGTTACTGTTAGCAAATCATTCGTGATCTTTATGTTCGATGAGAAAATTACTCTGATTGCAGTTGTTGTTTTGTCTATCAAGCATCAACTGATTGGAGTACTACTGAGCACTACTAACCTATCTGGCGTAGACAAACTATACGCCATTGACACCAATTAACCTATGGGATTAGAGATTGCTCAAGGAATCAGGGGACGCCAAAAGAACAGAGTTGGTGACGAGCACAATTAACCCAACCAACTCTCTTTAGTTAGTATCTGCACCGCTTCACTGACCCTATAATATATAACCACTGTCATGACCTGCAGTCATTGCACTGACTTTCCACAGCCAGGAGTCTCCTAAAATCCTGCAGTAGTACTCATCAAACGAGTCCGTGTTCCCTAACATGTAATCATGGCTGGACATGAACTCATAGCCGCAGGTCTGGTGCTCCTTGCCGCCGTCGCGCCGGCGTACGCCGTAGACTACACCGTCGGTGACTCGTCGGGGTGGGCTAGCGGCGTGGACTATATACAGTACCTGGGCCAATGGCAAAACCTTCAACGTTGGTGACACGCTCGTAAGTACAGGGATAGTACCAGTATCAGCTAATAAACTGTAGTGTTTATTGGTTTTAGTCATGTAACACAAGACAACGCACACGAACATAAAGGGAAAAAACAATAGCTCAGAGAGAGAAATATTTGTGATACGATACAACAAGCATCTTTTATTATTTTTTTTTATATATATTTTTCTTATGGCTTACAAGCAACTAATGCCTTAGTTATACAGTAGTAATACTAACCAACCTACTAGAAAATAAATTCTGCTCAGAAAGAAATCTGTTTCATACTCGTATAAGATTAGTTCTAACATTCACCTCCTTAATATTATAACATCAACTAGTTCTAATTGAGATGTCAGTCTCAACTATGACTTACTTAATTTTTACTCGTCATAGGATGGCGAATACATTGCTCAACATCCCGAACTCGACACAGGATGTAGTCATATATATTTATCTTGTGGATACAACTCACACAATAATTCACGTGATTTTACACAATATCTCGTGGATACAGCTAACACGAGAACGTGAAGCTGGGACCATCTTCTCGATATGACACGTACATGGCCGTCAATGCCATCTTGTAACGTCGTTTGTCAATCACGCTCGTCAATAGCAGGTATTGGAGAGACACGCCTCCTTCACCCTTTTGTCAACATATCTTTTCATCGTCTTCCCGCTCATGGCGCAACATTGATGGCGCAGAGACTCGGACTAGAGCTTTACACACTCGAGTACTTTGGCACACATTCACAAGTACTCATGCACATATGGGACAATAACACAACGATTCAAATTTACACACATGTACACCACGCATTGTGTACAATACGTACTTCGACGACGGATCACTACCTCACTGTCTTCTCGTCATGGAGCCATATGCACCACTGTAGCCACACTTGATGCGTTGTTGAATCCCGCTCAACATTACGTCGCTCAGTGACAATAGCCTGCTTCGAGGTGCAGTGGTGGAGGCCTCCTCCGAGGGCAAGCGTGATACTAAGGTTAGAACCTTGCTCTGGTACTAATTATTGGTTTTAGTCCTAGATCATAAACAACGCACACGAGCACAACGAAGAACACAATAACTCACATAGAGAACAACATTTATAGTATGACATAACTAGCAAACTTTTATTGTTCTCTTTTATTTTTCTCATGGTTTATAAGTGACTAATATCCTAGTTATATAGTAGTGGTACTAACTGTCGTTGTTGATGCTGCTTGCTTGCAAAATCGCGTTCTCCGATGTGCGACACAGCGCTGCCGCGCTGCCTGTCAAAAACACAGCAACAAGAAGAAGAATAAGGCGCGCGCGTACTGCATAATCTGCATTCCGCCACGCAGCGGTACGATGTGGTCGTGGCGTGCCACTGCCGCATCCGACGATTTATGCGCGCGCGGCCGCGGACGCACGACGGATCCATCGAGCCCTTCAGCACGGCTGAACGGCCAACGGTACGAGACAAGAGGCGCGTCCGCTGTTTTCCGCCGCACCTAGGGTGGGCATTTTTAAACCGAAACCAAATTACCGAACCGAATCGAATTAACAGATTATTTCGGTTTATTCGGTTTTCGGTTCGGTTTTTATTTTGGTATAATTCGGTTTTCGGCGTTCAGTTCGATTTTTGACTTCCAAAAACCGAAATAACCGAATAGCCCACATATAATACCATTTTTATAATATTCTTCCTAAAATTACTAAACAATTCTCATATTCTAATACATTTATGTATATGTTTGGTATATTCACATGTTCTATTATACTTATATTGTAATAATCTATGAATATTGTGTAGGTTTAACCCTACTCTATGTTACGATATGAGAAGAACTAAATCTAATTTACCTAGTGTTTATTCATATTTCGGTTAATCAAAAACCGAATTAACCGAACCGAAATATTTCGGTTAATTCGGTTCGGTTTTTTATTTTGGTCTGAGAAATTCGGTTGCTAGTTTTCGAAAACCGAATTATTTTAAAATCGAAAAAACCGAACCGATCAAACCGAAAAAACCGAATAGCCACCCCTAGCCGCACGCGCTGCCGCGTGTACCGAGTGCATGCCGGCGTGGAGATCCGACGCCTGATCATGCGGAGATCCACGGCTCGGCTGCCATGTACAGTGGCTCAGTGAGATTGTGAGGGCGGGAGCAGCTGCCCCTGCGTGGCGGCGTGTCGTGGTTAGGGATGGCAACGGGGAAAATTCCCGCGGGGAGCACCCTCCCATCCCCGATCCCCGATAAGCAAAATTTCTCCGTCCCCGTCCCCGACCCCGTACACGGGGCTTAATTCTCCCCCGTCCCCGATCCCTGACGGGTTTACGGGGCCCCGACGGGGACTAATCCCCGAAAATGCTATATAAAAGATCACATGCTACATGAATAAATCACTAGATTAATAGTGCATGTGTGATTAAGTGCGAGTGAATCACGAGAGTAATTCATATTTAGCATGTTTATTAATAATGACCTCACATATATTCTATTTTCTTTTGAGAATAATTATTTGCTCTCACCTAGTAGTGATAATGCGGGGACGGGGACGGGGATCGGGGACGGGGAATGGTGGAACGTCCCCGTCCCCGCGATCCCCGACGGGGGCAACATTTTCTCCGATAAACCCTCCGCGGGGCGAAATTCCCCCGTCCCCGTCCCCTAATAGGGGAATCCCCCGCGGGGAAACGGGGATCGAGACCCATTACCATCCCTAGTCGTGGTGTGATGTAACCGTGTGAGGAGCATGAAATGAATATATATATATATATATATATATATATATACATACGCTATTCTACAGCTGCGAGTAGAATAGTCTATTTTACTCCCTAATCATTTAATCCAGTCCGACCGAGCCAATTAGGTGAAACCGATCGTAATGTGGTCTGACATGTCCTCATTAACTAGCAGAACTTGTGTAACTAATTGACTAGCATCTACGTGGCATACCAACTAGTTAATGCATTTCATTGTTTATACATAAACCTGTTTTTCTTTGTTTTAGTCATGAATTTTTATTGGTAGCTCCGATTCACGAACGACTTTCACCAATAACTTACTGACAACGAGATGAACAGAACAATATAAGTTTCACCAACAAACATCACGTGATTCAGATTTTATTACGAAGTGAACATCAGTTTACTAAGCATGTAGTAACATATTGAGTAATAGGTAGTAAAATTAAGTTCTCTTGGCAGTAAAATGTACTATATGCTACTGTTTGACACTTTGTTATTTTTATATCTCTCAAATCTGATTGAGTTTGGTCTTCAAATTTTATAGGATTGTAGAATGTCATATCCCCTACGTTTGGTAACTTTTTTTAGAATTTTTCACAGTAAAATGTTATTTTTCTAACAATAAAAGATAGTATATGCTGTTGTTTGGGAGTTTGTTATTTCTATATCTCTCAAATCCGATTGAGTTTGGTCTTCAAATTTTAAACAGTTGTAGAAGCCCACTTCCGCTACGTGTAGTAATTTTTTGAGAATTTTTCAAACCTTTTACTGTAGTTCCGACAAACAGAACTATATTCTTATTTAGGAAAGCCATACTTACAGGTTTGAAAAAATTATTCAAAAATTACCACAGATAGGGGAGGTGAGATTATACAACCCTATAAAATTTTAAGACCAAAATCAATATCAACTGAAAGATACAAAAAAGATAAATTCGGTTGACTAGTGATTTTTCACTGTTTAGTGCTTTGTCAATTTCATATCTTTCAAATGTGAATGAGTTTGGTCTTCAAATTTTGTAGGGCTTTAGAAGCTCACCTACCCTATATATGGTAATTTTTTGAGTTTTTTTAAAAACTTATACATATAATTTTCATAGAGTTTATACTATAATACTGCTGTGTACAGCATGCAGTAATATATTGAGTAATAGGTAGTAAAATTAAGTTCTCTTGGTAGTAAAATATAATATATGTTGTTGTTTGATACTTTGTTATTTTCATATCTCTCAAATCTGAGTGAGTTTGGTTTTTAAATTTTATAGGATTGTAGAATGTCATATCCCCTACGTGTGGTAATTTTTTTAGAATTTATCACAGTAAAATGTTATTTTTCTGACAGTAAAAGATAGTATATGCTGCTGTTTGGGAGTTTGTTTTTTTTATATCTCTCAAATCCGATTGAGTTTGGTCTTCAAATTTTATAGAGTTGTATAAGCTCACCTCCCCTACGTGTAGTAATTTTTTGAGAATTTTTCAAACTTTTTGCTGCAGGTCCAGCAAATAGAACTATATTCTTATTTAGGAAAGCCATACTTACAGGTTTGAAAAAATTATTCAAAAATTACCACAGATAGGGGAGGTGAGATTATACAACCCTGTAAAATTTTAAGACCAAAATCAATACCAACTGAAAGATATGAAAAACAAAAAGAGACAGATTCATGTACAAACTACAATACACATTAACTAGCTAGGTTGACCAACGCATGAACTAGTAATTGGTTCGGTGGTAATTCAATCTGTTGTTCTATAGTAAAATGTATTTGTGATTTACTACCGAATTGGATTCAGGTGTGCTTTGCGTGCGCTTTGCTAGTAAATTAATCAGTTCTTTGAAATGCATTTACTGGTGTTCTTTGAAATGCATTAACTCACTACGTTTCGACCAACGCGTAAATTTTACTTCTTTGACCAGAGCACAGAATAGCTATTCTACGCTCGGGAGTAGAATAACGCCAGTGTGTGTATATATATATATATATTATAATTACCTAGTCACTGTGGTGACTGGGCACCATAATCTTTTTATATTTTCTTTATATATTTTTATACGATTTTTTTGAAATTTTTAGGATGCTGAGTTTAACCAGTTTACTAACTAGTTCAAACAAGTTTGAACTGAAATTCAAACTAGAGTTTCCCTTTTTGATGATAGTTTGGTTGTAGGTATGTGCTGATTTTATATATAAATCAGCAAAGCATGAGATCCAAACTCGTTCAAAATATTTGATTTCAAGTATATTTTCTCAAATGTATGTATTTCATTTGAATTGTTATAGATGGGTATATACCCTAAAACTGAATTTTTTGAAAAATATACTCGAATATGTCTTGAATTCATGCATTTGAAATTATGGTACCTAGTCACCATGGTGCTTCATTTCGGCTTCATGTATGTATGTATGTATGTATGTATGTATGTATGTATGTATGTATGTATGTATGTATGTATGTATGTATGTATGTATGTATGTATGTATGTATGTATGTATGTATGTATGTATGTATGTATGTGTGTATGTGTGTGGGAAAAATATCTTCTACTTCCGGGTGTAGTTACTCTCACCTTTGAAATGCCACCTAAACGAACTTGAAATACTCCTTTATCACTTTGGCTACACTCATATACTAAATATAAAATATTCCAAGATGAACCACATGAAAAAGTTACAAAGGAGCACATAATTTTTAGTGTATTTTACAAATACCTTTATATATGAACATAAAAAGGAGTATGTCTAACAAATATACATACTACCTCTGAAAAATGTAAATACCATCTAACTAGTCTTATATACTCGTATACTACACGTACATACCCTCCATTGTGCGAGATACTCCCTATATTGTGAGATACGACATTGAGAGTAACTACTCCTGAGAGTATAAAAGAGGATTCATACATATACATATACATATACATATACATATACATATACATATACATATACATATACATATACATATACATATACATAATTTGCACGTGCGCGCATATTAGTTATTCGACGTGCTAGCCGTAACCTTGGATAAACGTGTCCAAACCATCCACGTACGCGCGCTTCATGTATTGACTAATCCAATCACTATCGTAGCCAATCAACTAGTAAATATATTTTCTTGTTTGTACATGAATATGTTTTTTCTTTGTTTTAGCCATAACTTTTTATTTGAAGCTTTGATTTACAAACGGTTTTCACTAGTAACTTACTGATAATGAAAGGAACAGAATGATATAATTCTCACCAATAAACACCACATTAATCAGATTTTACTACAAAATGAATATCAATTTACTAAATGTGTTGTTAGATTTTACTACTGCAAAGACTACACAGACTGCTAACTATCTGGGATGATAGTAAAATCTTTATATACGGATAGTAAATTGGAGTGCATTTGACAGTAACTTTAGAATAAATCTATCATATGACTATAATACGCTACGATAAGGTTTGGCCCGTATTTCTTTTCGTAAGAAAATTACTACAAAGATTAGGAAAGCACTAGAGATGAATTGGCAGCTACAGAGACGGATAGTTTTAAGCGGTTGTGTGACTGTGTGAGTCGTTTGGATAGATCATCGCAAATTCATAGCATGACCCAAGATAATGCTACTACTATTTGAGGAAGAATTTTCTCAACAAACGCAGTGTATTTCTTTGTTTAAACTTATTTCCATACATGAACAAATATGTATAAACCATGTCTTAGTTTGCACAAACAAATGCTTCTGCCCAAAGTCCAAACCGGCAACTGTAGTCTCACTAAATATGCTTTCTGAAGTGACATGAAAGAGAGAGCAGTCATGCGCACCAAATCCAAATAGCCTCAAGCAAACACCTGCATTCAACTTATTAGCAGTACTACATGAATCGACGTTACCACAGATCCGATAGCCCTCGTCCCCCAGCTGCTTCCTCATCACCGACTAGAACACCACCGAGGTATGCCCCTGGTAACCCGTGCTCCTGCACGGCATGCATGCACACGATCGAATTGAATCACACAGCACATCATAGCACACATCGATTTGACTACAATTTATCGGTTACATATTTAGATTTTACCACTGAATCTGACTGTGACGTATTATAGTCATGTGATGGATTTACTTAAAAATTACTGCTAAATGCACTCTAATTTACTATCTGTATATATAAATTTTACTATCATGGTAGATGGTTCAGCATCCTTTGGATTCTATGTAGTAGTAAAATCCTACAACATATCTAGTAATTTGTTGGTTATTTAGCAGTAAAATCTTATTCATATGGTATTTATTGGTGTACGATTATAACTACCAGTATTGTGAGGTTCGACAGGAAAATCTATAGATGTAACCAGTGTAAAATCTAAATTATAGACCAGTTGATGAGTACACAGCACTCATTACGGAAGAGCTTGACCTTAACAACTTGGGCTACATGGAGGTTTGTCCAATTTCACTCATCAAAATAACAGCTGGGGCACAAGCTATATCCTAACTTCACTGAACAATTAACAGCTTGTGGACTTGGAGGCACTCTTGCTGCAGTCACCATCTAAAGCTGCTGCAAGATCAACGACCACCCACAGCTCTAAACTAAGCAAAGCTCTTAGCATGAAGCTTGCATCTAGCAAGGACATGAGTCCACTTCACCATTACTGGCAGGAATTATTGTACTTCCTCGAGGAGAACTGAAAGCGCATTTGGGTTATGACTCTTTGGCTCTCAATCTGCATTGCCCTTTTCATTTGGAAGTTCATCCAGTACCGTAACCGAGCTGTATTTCACATCATGTGTTACTGTGCCACCACTGCAAAGGGTGCTGCAAAGACCTTCAAATTCAATATGGCTCTGGTCCTTCTTCCCGTCTGCCGAATTTGGCTATCTGTGTATATAGATTTTGCTGTCAAATAAGCTACAAATTATTAATTACATCTTTAGATTTTATTGTCAAATCTCACATTAGCATATTATAGCTATGTGATAGATTTACTCGAAAGTTACTGTCAAATACATTCTCATTTACTATCTGTATATATAGAATTTACTATCATACAGTATTAAATTGATGTTTTATTTAGTAAATCTGATTTATGCGGTTTTTATTGGTGAGACTTGTATCATTTTTTCCTCTCGTCGTCAGTAAACTATTGATGAAAACCGTTTGTGAATCGGAGTTACCAATAAAAAATATGGCTAAAACAAAGAAAAATCATATTTGTGTACACACAATGAAACACATTAATTAGTTGGTATGCCTCGTAGCTTGTAGTCAATTAGTTACACAAGTTTCGCTGGTTAATGAGGATAGGCCGGACCACGTTACGGTCGGTTACACCGAACCAACTCGGGTGTATAATATCCTATTCTACTCGTAGCTAATGAATAGTGCATACATACATACATACATACATACATACATACATACATACATACATATATATATATATAATCCTTAACTAAGGGTAGCCGCTATTCTGGTTTTGCAGTTTAGACCCATGTAGGCCAAATTTGTTTCCCACCTTTTGTTTTTCTCGCCTGAGCATAATTTGCATCGCCAAATAACCCCCAAATTCCCTGCCGGTCCATAAGAACAGCATTGACAAAGAAACATCATCAGTCAGTCCGGAAACGGCAAGTTATTTTCTAGACTAGAAACAGCCCGTAAACTCGTCGACTTTTACTGTGCAATCCTGCTGTGTGGATTGCACATCGACGCGACGACCCTAACCACTAGTACTCTTTGTGCTCGAGTTTGCAAGGTAAAAATAGCTAAACCAATCCCTTGAATCCTCAGCTCTACATTCCCTTCCTACATATCAACGTAGAAAAAATTGGTTCCATAAAACTAAAAGATACATGGTTTTGCAAAACACAACTAAACTTTGTTGGCTTAGTAAATCACCACTCAAAGTGCAACAATTCTAGAAATCCAAAAACTACCCTCCCTTCTTCATCCTCTTGCCCTCCATCCCATTCTCTTCATGCTCCTAGCAGCCTCTATCTAGCGCACAATTGCCTACTCGTTTGCTCACCACCATCCTCAATGGCGCCACAGCCGCAGCCCTCGAGCACACACTTTGGGACTGCCCCCGCCCTCCAGCTCGTATTTGCTGTCGTCCCCTTCCACCTGTGCACCACCATAGTCCACGATGCACAGCCCTGCTGCTTCGCTACTGGTGCCCCCTGAGATCCTACACCCTGATCCAAAGTTAACCCCCAATGTAGCAACTCAGGGCAATAAACTCATGGATCCTCACCGGTGAGCTCCCAGAAGTTAGAGAAGTCCCCTCTTCCTTAACTTGGACACACAAGCATAAGCGCAAATCCTCCTCTATATACTCAGATTGCCAGCGGTGATAGTGAAGGAAAAGAGGATTTCGTCGCATCCAATATGGCCCCAATGGGAGGGAAGGGGAGAAAGTGGTGGAGTGAAGGATGATGTTGGAGAGATAGAAGATGATGTGGGAGATGAAATGGCGGGATAGAAATATCAAGAAGTGGTTAAAAGGTGAATGAAGCGAACTTTGAGTGATATTAAAGTGTATTATGTAGGTTGAGTGATTTTTTTTTGCTAAAGTGGTGATATTTGGGTGCTATTGAACCAATTTTCCCTATAACATATACATAGACGATTTCGGATTTTTTAAAATAATACAATTTATAAAATTAATTACGGCATTAATATGGGAGTTAAAAAATTTGCAAAAATAATACTTCGTCGCCGTACCGTTTGGCGAAAATCAGATAATCGCCAAATGCTTTGGCGAAAATAGTATTTTCGCCAAATGGTGTGGCGAAAATAGGCTAATTGCGCAATTAAGGTCGTCTGACAGAGCAACTGGCCGGGACACCCTATTTTCGCCAAACCAGTTGGCGAAAATAGGGTTGTCGCCAAACCAGTTGGGGACAACCCTATTTTCGCCAACTGGTTTGGTGAAAATAGGGGGGATTTTTGGGCGTCGCCAGTTCGGCTGGCTCATTCGAAAAAGGCAGAGGCGACCGGGGGAGAAAGAGAGAGGGAGGGAGTGAGAGAGAGGGAGGGAGGGAGAGGGAGAGAGGGGGAGAGAGAGAGCTGCTCGGGTAGGGAGAGAGAGGAGGAGAGAGGGAGAGAGAGAGGAGGAGGAGGAGGAAGAAGAAGAAGGAAAAAACGAAGGTAATTTCGCATTTTTATAGTATTTATTTTTTGTAGTTATGTAGAAATATAGTGTAGTAAAATATTATAATCATTGTTAGATTTAATTTAATCAGTACATGTATTTTAGGTTAGCGATATTACATGTGTACTTTCATGTTGTAGTATCCGTAGCGAAATAGTTAGTTAGCGTTCTTTAATATAGGACAGTGAGATTACATGTTAGTGGTGATCCAAAAATTTATTTTGTATATATGGTCGCAGTGATGTCGGATCCAGTGAAATTTAGGGTGTATTATGGGGATGGTGAAATAAAAAGTACGCAAAATGGTGTTGATTTAAGCAAGTTTTCGGTCACCATTATTGAGCACTCGTTCCCCGAAAGTGTTAGCATTCGTGATATAAAATATTGGTTGACCCAATATTTTTCCCTGGATCCAAGTGTTTACTTTGTTACCATTGAAATCCTATTCACACGTAGCAAGAGTGATCCGGCTATTTGGGAGTTAAAGAAAATAGATCGGACATACTTGTGGCAGAAATGGTTAAGGTGGTGCAAGGGATCTCGCCTTGAATGTGTGATGCTGGTGCAGGCTTGCCCTAGAGAAGAGGTGGATATTAGTGATATGGGCGAGAGCGATCATCGGTTAGAGTGAACAAGTTCGGAAGTGGTGCCGTTGAGATAGCGGCGGGGAAGATAATAGGGATGCAGCAAACGCAGAAGGTTGGGCCGATGAATGGGAGGAGATCGAGCAACTTGTTGATCAGTTGGAGTTAGTGGACCGTATGGCGGCAGAGGATGAAGCTGAAATGTTGGAATGTGATGATGACATCAGCGAAAATAACGAAGAGGAGGATGAGGAGGATGATGAAATACCTCGTAGTACTGGGGTAGCGGATATAGCCATACCTGACGAATGGAACAAGCAAAACCAATCTGGTATGGAAGTTTTGTGGGGCCATAAATCGCGTTGGGAATATGGTTCCAATGTCGTTCGGCTGAATCAAATATTCTCGAACAATTCTGAATTGAAGTTGGCAGTGAGGCTGTGGGCATTGTCGCAGCAGAGAGAGTTCCAGGTTGTCTTGTTCAGTCCAGATAGGTACATGTGAAGTGCAGAACCGATGGATGTGAATTTCGAGTTCATACATAGAGGCCGAAACGCGAGACGTTTTGGACTGTATCACGAGTAGAGGAGCACACATGCAGACTAGAAAATATTCTGGTGAAACACCGCAACCTAAATGCAGCTATAATTGCTAGTGTGATGTTCAATGAAATCATTGAGAAGCGGGACATTGAGTGTTTGTATATTCAGAAAGCAACTTAAGAACCTTTAAGTATCAGATTAGTTACTCGATGGCCTGGCGTGCGAAGCAAAAAGCATTAGAGAAGATGTTTGATACATACGAGGCTTCGTATTGCAACCTACCTCGTGTGCATGATGTCCTGAAGCAAACGAACCCCGGCACATACACCGCTTTCAACGAAAGTGAAGCAGATGCTAATGGGATCTGCACATTTCGTCGTGCGTTCTTTTCATTGGGTCCTTGCATTGCGTTATTCGTGTATCGTGCTCGTTGCTTTGTGTTGATGGTACATTTTGACGGAAAATAGAAGGGCGATTCTAACGGCCATTGCTATTGATGATCACGAACAACCACATACTTCCATTGGCCTTTGCTTTTGTTGAGGGTGAGAACCGGATAGTGGTGTGGTTTTAAGACATCTGAATTTCGGGGTAGTTGGTAATCGGCCTAACGTGTGCATCATTCATGATCGTCACAAAGGTATTCTTTCGGCAATTAAGTCTCTACAGGAGGATCCTAATGAGCCATTCCCATGGCGTGACTTGCAGAACAGGTGGTGCATGAGACATTTAGGAGCAAATTTTTTCAGGCAATTCAGGGGTAAAAAACCGATGAACCTATTTAAGAGGTTATGCAAGCAGAATCAGACACGTAAGTTCAACGCGCTATTTGTTGAGTTGGATAAGCACACTAGTGCACATATCGAAGAGATGAAGAAGCAACCACCTACGCCGAACGATTTCCCACCCAAAAGGCTAACACCACTCGGGGAGCTCGATCCTCCTAATGTGAGGAGGCGATCGTCAAGGAACATAAAATGTTTCTCGCACTGGATAGAGGCGAGCCTTTAGAGAAGTGGGCATTGCTCCATGACACTGGTGGCGCCAGGTTAGTATAGTAAATTGTGATATTTATGATGGTTGAACGAATAGGGGTGTTGTACTAACCGATATGTGTTGATCAGGTTTGGGGTCATGACAATGAATATAGCCAGGTTTACAATTGGGTCATAAGAGGCCTCCGTCCGCTACCCCTTATGGCCATCCTGGAAGGCATGTTGCACGGCATTGTTGCCTATTTCCAGAAAAGGCATGCGGAGGTTGTTCTTCATGCCACAACATTGCAAATGCCATATTGTTGCCGGATGATGACCTACATGGAGGAACGAACCATTGAAACTCAGCAGCATATGGTGCGTAGCTTCGGGATTAGTGAGTACCGCTTTGAAGTGACTCTTCGGTGCAAAGGGGGATTGGGAACCAATACAGCGGTTATTACACACGAGGTTAATCTGGGCCAAGGGGCCACTGGATGGTGCGAATGTACCTGCAATAAGCCAAGACTTCTTCATATTCCTTGCTCACATGTGATAGCTGCGTGTGGGAAAATTGGGATGAACACGTCGCAATACGTATCCCCTTTCTACTTAAAGGATCATGTTATCCATACCTGGTCTGGTGAGTTCCGTGGTTTTCGTACACACGGTGATTTCGCTAGGATTAACAGAGATGAGCGCATTTGTCTACCGGATGCAACCTTGCGAAGGTGCGCGGAAGGCCAGTCTGTTCGTCCGCAGAGTAGGCGCATTCGCAACGACATGGATGAATCTGAGGTGGGTGGCTGTGTTAGGAGGTGTTTCGAGTGCGGTGAGTATGGGCATAAGGCAAAGCAATGCCGGTAGCACGTGTAATGTGTACTATCAGTTGTTTATCGAATTATGTATTATGTACTGTCAGTTGTGTATCGAATTATGTATTATTTATTTTCAGGTCTGTAAAGAATTATGTAATCTTATTTACGTGACCATATTTATGTAATGTGTATTGTCAGTTATGTATCGAAATATGTGATCTTATTTATGTATTCTCATTTATGAAATCTTATTCATGTTTGTGGGATGTTATGTAATATTATTTAAGATAGACGCTTGTCACATGCAGTTTTTATCATATGTTTCGTAGTATTATTCATGTTGTACGCTTCTGTCGTTTTACTTATATACGTGTTTAATATGTCTTGTGTAATAAATATTTCCTTATTTACTTGCAGGGATGGAGCACCCCGAGTCACTTCTGGACTCTGCGTTGGACAGGCGGCACCGTGCGTTTGTCCACGCGACAGTAGGCAACGACAAGGTGGCTCTGCTGCGGATCCGAGCGCCTAGGAAGGCATGGTGCGTTGACCCACGCTTTCACACGAGGTGAGTTGCACTACATTAAATGTTATATTGTTCGCATAATTTTATGTTGTATGACTTATATTTAAATAATGCAACCTTTTTTTGCATCCATAGGCTGTCACGTGCTGGCTTACTTCCTCTTGTCGCATGGTTGAGGGGTCACCTCAGGACACTGCTGTGCCCATTGAGCAGGCCGAGGGTGAGGACGGTCCAGAGCGGTCACGGCGTTTTTCGTTCGACCGTTCTCTACTGGCGTCTTTGGTCGACCGTTGGAGGCCAGAGACGCACATTTTTCACCTTCCCATCGGCGAGCTGACGGTGACCCTGCAGGACGTCGCCATGCTTACTGGGTTGCCGATCGCTGGGACACCAGTTGGACCCTCGGTGACTCCTGCCGGGTGGGTGGCGGACCTGGAGGAGAGGTTTGCCGGAGTGGTGCCCCTTGATTCGAAATACGGATTGGCAAGAGGCACGGCCCATCGAGGAGGTGGTTGGCCCAGTTTGAGGTTGGTACTTCTACATTCCAACACTAAGTCCGTTCACACAAACTTATTATTCTGTTTTTTCTGTAATATTGACATGAGGCTTCACTTGTTAAATTGTTGAATTGTCGCAGGTGCAACGGATGGCGGCGATGCCCATAGACTACCAGGTTGCACGGCATCTCGAGGCATATCTACTTTGGTTGCTCGGGTGCGTGATGTTCACGTCAACATACGGCGACAGTGTCGACGCACGTTGGGTAGCCTATGCACGGGCTATTGCCAATGCTGAGCTCGAGGACGTACCACAGGTATCCTGGGGTTCGGCGGTTCTTGCTGCCACGTATCGCGCCCTTTGCGACGCATGCGTGAAGAAAAGCAAGTCCGCCAATCTCGCTGGCATGCCTTTTCTTCTCAGCTCTGGTCATTCGAGCGCTTCCCTATTGGTCGACCCTACGTCGAGCCACGATACTACACGACCGAGTTGTACGGAGGCGATGCGATCGACCGTCCGACGATGAGATCCCTTTGGACGAGGCGACGGGTACGTCCTTCTGAGTACTTATGTAGTTTTATTTGCAATCGCTTATGATAACCAACCTTTTTCGAACTGCAGCCCCAGTAGGCGGGACTTCAGGTATGCTCAGCATACCAGTCCTTCACGGAGGCATTTGACCACCTTAGGGCGGATCAGGTGATCTGGGACCCCTACAGCGACCGTTGTGTAGTGGAGAGCCGGGCGAGGGGTCTCCACACTTTGCTACTGAGGACCAAAGCTTCGGCTTACTATGAGGAAGCTCATCTTCGACGTCTTCGTGGAGGACTACGCGCCACAGCGAGTCATGAGGCAGTTCGGACTACGCCAGTTGGTCCCTATTCCTTTAGGGGATCGAGTGCCACAAAGAGTGCACTGGTGAGTTACTCGCCCGCTATATAATTATGATAAATGCTTATGTTATATTTGTACTAATATGTATTTCTTTTCAGGTACGCCACCCAGGGACCTCAGAAGACGATGGTGACCTTGGCACAGAGGATAGAGCCATGGCTCGCCCAATGGGCTGGGGAACTAGAGGATGTCGTCGACGAGGACACGCCATATGACGACTCCTCCTACCAGCAGTACCTAGCCTGGTACATGGCACGGACGCGTACTTGCCTCGTACTTGTGGAGGAGCCACCCACCCAGATGTACTCTCCGAGCGTGGCAGACTTGTACCCGGGCCAAGCAGGAGCAGCCATGCACGCGATGGTAAGTCTTACTACGTAAGGTATGTCATGTGTTCCTTGCACTGTCGTTGTATTTATGATTCATTCGTACGTGGCAGGTGGACCACGCTAGGGACTTGCACGAGCATGGCCACGACATTTTGATTAGGCTGCGGGGCGGAGTCGCGGTCACACTGGACGAGATGACAGAGGCGTGGAGACGCGTGGTGGTCGTGACTCGACGGATCGTGGAGCTCGGTTCTTGTCGGCAGGTGGACGCGACTGACCGTGGTACCTCATCCAGGCTGCCACTTGTGCCTTCGTACCACACACCGGCCCCAGCTCCTGCCTACGTAGTGGAGGCAGAGTCTAGCTACCACACCTCTGTGCCTCCGGCCCTGACGTGGCTGGAGGGTCCAGTTGGTAGGCACCACGCGGTCCCACCATGGTCCCCACACCAGGTTAGTTGAGTGATATTCAATTGTTGGCATTGGTATCAGTACCACCTGATTATGATTACATGTTACTACCTTAACTGTAGGTTGCCCACAGGTTGGAGTACAGTTCTCTTCGTCGCCTCACTCGTCGAGCCACTTGGCACGAAAGCGAGACTTTGGGCGGATCAGTTCTTCACCGACACGCAGTTCACGCAGCCCCCTCCGACGACGCAGTCGACGCAGCCTCCTCCAGCGATGCAGATGAAGCAGCAGGACTACGGCACCTCCTATTGGTACGCGTTGCCTCCCGCGAAGGCCGCCGCCGGGCAATGGTTCACCTTCGACACGGCGGTAGCGACCATCCCAAAGACTTCACACACGACTCTAGACGATGCACCACCAAAGACGTGGGACAAAGAGAGGTCGTGGCAAGGGTAGGGGTGCTTAGGGGGGTGGTTAGGGGTAGTACCTCATTTTGTTGTCATCACATACATGTCTCGTGCTTCCTTACCTAACGTACGATTTACTATTTCACACCATTTAGTGTGCTGTGATCGTGTTTTGTTTCATTTATCGTAATCTCTTTCATAGTATATAACCGTTTCATCACCCTACGAATAGGCGTTTCGAACCATGATAGGGTGCTCGCATCCACGTTCTACGAAAAAGTCGTTCCGCACATTTCCCATCCCTCTTCAATCCTTTTCACCCCGATTTTACGGCACGAGACCATCACTATTGCCAGACCGATTTGACAACACGCTACCATCAGCTTTGTCAGTCCTAACACTACACGCACGACTACCTTTTCAGCCCGACTAGACAGCACACTCCAACGTTTTTCTATCCCTCTATATGTTTCAATCCTACATTCCAACACTTAGTCCATACACCACCGCTTCGAGTCTATGAAAGGCCAAACCACAAGCACACAACCGCAGCGCCCACTCACACTTCTTCACCATGGCTGGATCCTCTAGCAGAGCATTTTCGTGGACACCTGATATGAGCAACGTAGCTCTTAATTGCACGTTGAAGGTTACGCGTGGTGAGAAGGACGATCCATTCAAGGAGGAGAACCTGAGTTAAGTGCTGTCCAAATTGCAAGAGTGGCGCCCGACATTACGGAGGCATAGCATGACAACCTCTGGCCTGAACCTTGCGACCGCCGACGACCTGAAGGCGCATTTGCAATGGTGGCGTCAAAGGTATTTTAGGGTGTGCGAACTAGCCGACCACCCCTCTACTACATGTTTCTCTAGAAGATATTACAGGATACTGATGCTGCCCGATCGGTACGCAGAGCACATTAAATTTAGTTATTCTTTATTTTTTCACCGTACTAATCTTTTTACCATTATACATAAGTTCACTACTTTGCATGCTCGTGTGCTAGTTATTCCCTGAGGATGAAGAGTTGCTGAACAAAGATATCCCAAAATTCTTAGCGATGTACATGCTCTTCGGCGGTGGCGTGATCCCGGTTCGAGCAGAAGAGGTAGAAGCGGATCCAGCTGCAGGGGTAGAGATCGACACAGTACTGCTGCAGCAGCAATTTCAAGAGGACGTTCAACCACCACTGGAGGGAGGCTCACTCCTAACTATGCAAATAATGATGACGATGACGATTTCGTGTCACCTCCACTTCGACGTTTAAGCACTTGTGCAACAGGTCATTCAAGAAACAATGGAAGAGGACGTTCAACCAGCACTAGAGGCGGGCTAGCTCCCAACCATACAGATGACGATGACGAAGATGATGACGATTTCGTGTCACCTCCACCTCGACGTTCAAGCACTTCCGCAGCAGGCCGTTCAAGAAACAATGGAGGAGGATGTCCAACCAGAACAAGAGGTGGGCTAGCTCCCAATCATACAGATGACGATGACGATGATGACGATTTCATATCACCTCCACCTCGACGCTCAAGCGCTACCGCTAGTAGATGACTTTCATCTTTATCAACCGATGAATATGGCCATAGAATGTATCATATTCTCACTTATGTTGTATCCCAGTTTTATCAATTCTTGAGGCATGTCTGGACCTATGTTGTACCTCAGTTCTATGAATTCTAAGGTACATATCTATATTGTATCAATGTCGAGTCATGAGGCAGTTTCAAATATCAATGTCGAGTTTTATTTGTCGTCAAATTTGGCGCACATCGAAAGACGAACAACGAAATTTCATTTATTCCCCAGAAATAATAAACTGACAAATAATTTTGTAAAGCACTACGTTAATAATAAAATACAAATACAATTAATTTTTCTGAATTAATTGTATCCACTTTGAACTGTACAATTCTACCGCCCTTCAAAATAACAATGACTGATTCTCAAAAATTAAATTTCCTTTCAAACAGTTTTGATCAAAAAAAAATTCTCGAGCGGCCGACGAATGAGGTGTACTCTTGCAATTTTTTGGGGCGCAACATACATTTCGCCAATTTAAATATAAAATTGTGTTATTCATAACAAAAAAATCATACTTCAATTATCACAGACAAATATAATTTTTTTTTCCATTTATTGACCCTACTTTTAACTACACAAATTATCATTAACTGGATTTATTATTTACAAAATTTTCGCGTGAATTCTCTCTCTCTCTCCTCTCTCTCTCTCTCTCCTCCTCCTCTTTTTTCTCCCGATGAAAATCCCTATTTTCGCCAAACCGGTTAAGCGAAAATAGGGTTGTCTAACGGTTTGGCGACAACCCTATTTTCGCCAACTGGTTTGGCGAAAATAGGGTGTCCCGGCCAGTTGCTCCGTCAGACGACCTTAATTGCGCAATTAGCCTATTTTCACCACACCATTTGGCGAAAATACCATTTTCGCCAAAGCATTTGGCGATTACCTGATTTTCGCCAAACGGTACGGCGACGAAGATTATTTTTGCAAATTTTTTAACTCCCGTATTAATGCCGCAATTAATTTTATAAATTTTATTATTTTAAAAAAAATCCCCTGTACTACATGTAGCGTTGTGCGGGTTGCCATAAAACCCAGCCCAACCCGCAAATGAGCAAATTTGGCGGTTTAGGCCGAGCGGGTTATACGGGTTGACTGGTTGTTTTGTGCTTGTGGGCTGTCGTGTACAAAAAAAAAGCGTATGTGCGTTGCATTTGGTTGTTGGGCTAGGCTTGTGACGCAACTAGTTGGCAAGAGCCCAAACCTAGAAGAATTCTTCTTCTTCTTCTTCTTCTTCCCGTGTCTTCTTCAACGGAAGAAAGCAAGCAGCGCCGCCGCCATTAGAGGAGGAATTCAGTGCTGCTGCCATTAGACGAGGGATGCAGTGGAGTCCCGGGATGCCAGAGAAGATGCTGCAGATCAGGAAAAACCCCGCAGCCGTCTCCGGAGTACTCACGGCAGAGAAGGCAATCAAAACATGGCTACGTAGTATTTAGTCTCGATTGGCATCAATTGGAATCTCCCAAGTTCATGAGACATGGCCCTTGATCTTGAGGGATGGAAGACGGGTTCGCTGGTTTATGTGGTAACTGTTGGAGTTGGGTTCAGAAAACGCACTCGACCACGAGGATTCTGAAGACAAACGCTGGAAAGAAGACTTGTGTTTTGCTGTTGCGCTAAGCTGCAGCGTTTTCTTCATTAGCTTAAATAAAAAATGCTAGATTACAAAGGCTAACTAACAGCCTCATCCAAAACTATCTGAACACATTCGTGGCTAACAACCTTACCGAAACAAACTAAAGATCAAATCGAAGACAAACTAACTGAAGATCAGATCAACGACAAACGGCAAAACTGACTTAAATGTTCAGAACAAACACAACAGGCTTAAGTCCAACAGTCACCCGACCAGACTCGTGCATAAGCTGGAAAGCTGGTTCCGTCCGGTTCGGTTCGACGGGTTGGCGAGTTGGACTCAAACCGTGAACATCCCTAATTACATGCATTGGACATGAATGTCCGAGATTGCAATATACGCTACTACGAGTGCGGGTTTCACGTGATGACGGGTACATTGGGTCACCGGCAAAGCCTCTCACATGTTGGCGGTGTTCTAGGTACGGATTTTAACTGGCAGTAGTACCCCACTTGCACTCGTGAAATTTATTCAGCCAGCTGCAATCCCTGTCCGGTCGTTGGCTTGGAATCCTCAATCCCAGTACGCTGTGCGCGCCACGCTGCTGCGGGCCGCTCCGGCGAGACTCGAGGGGCCTCTCTGGCTGCCGGCCGGCCGCAACACTGATCACGAGGCCCCCTTCCCGTCTTGACGCCTGGTGGATCCGATTGGTCGACTGCCACCTTCGCCGCGCGCGGCAGCTGCATTACATTTTCTGCCTGCTGCAGGTGCATGTCTGCCGTGAACGACGACTACGGCCGGCTTAGATTTGTAAATATACAGATTATTAGTTTGGAAATCCAGCATACGGATGTGCAGTTTTCCGTCCCTATGAAACTGCATAAGCTACAGAGCTCATCGTCTATTCATCTATACATCAACCGAGAGAGAGCAAACGACATTTAATCCTCGCAGCTCAGTTGTGCTGCATTCTTATTCTCCCCGGCCCATGGTCCACACAAGCAGCATTATTGCGTGCCGGAGGATGGGCATGGCCCTTCCAACCACATCTTGTTCCCTATTTATGTGCAGAACCGGAGCGAGAAATCATGCAGAAAATACCTTAAGAAGGTGAAAATGACGGATTAACGCAAAACGCGCCTGCAGGACGGCCTTTTCCCCATGCATGCGTTCTCAGCAGCGCGCATCGCTTTTTCCCGCCCTTTCTCGCAAAAAAAAAAACGACTTGAGCTGCTATAAATTTGAGGGAGCTGAGAAAAGAAAGAAACACCTGATCGCGTGCCTGAGAGGAGGCCACGTTGCTCTCCACAGAATTTACTACTCCTGCGTATGAAACGTACGTGACATGATCTAGCTGTGGCAGCATGTGACGATGATTAAATAATCTTTAATAAATTGCCTTAATGATCACAGTAATTTTAGACAGAGAATTGCTCCGACAATTCCTTCGAGTACCTCTGATCGAAAAGAGTGATCATCTCCAACAATTCCTTTGAGTACATCTGATCTGTAATTAGATATGTGGACCCTATCTCCAACTGTATATTAAATCCATTGTAATCAACCCTATACGGTAGTTACAAAGGAAAATGCGTTATTATCTCTCTGACATAACTACACATATCTAACCTTTGTCTCTGACAAGAGCCATCTGACGATCATGCTTGAAGGATCTCTCATTGATAATAACTGACGATCACGTGCGGGATCACGAACCGATGAGGCGTCTCTCCGCGGGCTGCAACTACTACCCCTTCGATGTTTTATAACAAGTGGTGTCAGGAGATAAAGAATATACTGTGCAAGTTTGCCACATACTCTTTGTAGTTTATTGTAATCTCTACCAATACAAAAACAGAGGAAGTAGAGTTATTGCTCTCCGAAGAGAGCCTGAATTTATCTAAAACACAACGTCTCTTTCTACGTAATCGCAAGTGTCGTGTTCCCCCACGTTTAATTCATAAGATCGGTGGTAATTCACCTAAAGTGTGGCACCAATTGCTGGATCTGTCTCTCTACTGTGAGCCTCTGAACAGTATTCCAATGTATGCCTTTGCGACGGAACGGTTACTCATCCGAGCTCTGACATCTCACGCATGGCGTGTCTCCTAAGCGACGGTGTGGCCGCCGGACGGCGCTGTGCTCGAGCGACGTACGCAGAGCCAGAGACGGAGAGACTGTGATCCGCTGCAGTGCAATACATGTCGCTGGCGTCTTCACTCTTCACCGCTTTGCTGCTGGTGACTGGATCGGGGTCCACAGCCTGCTGATTAGCACGCTGCACGCACGATCATTCATCGATCCACTGCACCATCCTCTTTCCCGCTTCAGCCGCGCTCGTAAATCATTCGCGATCGATGATGGGATGGCCCCGACCCCTCCATCCACCAACCATACCGTGCATGTTGCCCTGCCTCCGAGCCTTTTCTCCAGTGGCATGGCACGCATCATGAGCTGTACATGCATGTCGCTGCTTTGCTCCGCGATCGGTACGAGAGCTTGATTTGATTGGGGGTTGGTGATGGCATTTCTAATCGGATCACGTGGATGCTTTCGCTTTAGCATGACATCTATCGCGACCGTACATGATTATTTTTCCTCCTCCTCCTCCATTTCTTGCTTGCATTACAGCGTGCTGTGGAGTTCTGTAAGGCATATAGCAGAAATTGTTCCCCTCGAATTACAAAATATTCTCTGAACCAACTATATTCATCAACGCAGCATAACACAGTACGACCACACAGCAACGCTAAAAAACACTGTTGTTTTCTTAGTCAAACTTGTAGCCAATAGGGTACGCCTGAGAAAAATAAAGAGGTTGAAGACCACACACACAAAAAAAAAAATGCTACAGGACTAAGGATGTATCGAATGCACGACGATCAGAACAGATGCTCTAACCCGTTCGCGTTCCATCCATACGTCCACCGCTACTTGTACCATATGGTCTTCAATGCAAAGGAAAGGATGGATCACCAATACATACTTCTTCCGTTTTATTATGGCGTTACGCCGTATCCTCATTGTCAGTCATTTGGAGGGTTGTATTAAAAAGGATATTGGTTCAGCACTTTAGATCCAGAGTGCGTCTGCTGATTCTGTTTGCTTAAAAAACGGTAAAGGCCCAGACAAACATCGTCTCCTTTCTTTCACAGAAAATGTTCCAAATCATTTCATCGAAGAAAAACTTCCTTTCTGTCAGCTTTCGTGTACTAGTGCAAACACATGGCCTCTCCCGCTTTTTCACCGCTGGTGCAGGCAAAAATCTCTTGCGTGATCTAAAGCGTCCGTGCTTTTTTACAGTCGCAGACTCGCACATGGATACAACATGCACTGGTCGCGAGTTTCAAATGCGTTCTGACTCTGAATCTCAACACAAGAAAATCGTCAGAGTGATCTAATCAGCACACAGCACATCTGCATTAGTACATCACAACACATCAGCGGAGAACAGAGAGCACGGTAAATAAGCTGCATGGAGATTTTATTCGATGGCCACCGAAAATGATACACCAAAAATATACACAAATCCTCTCACTCTCTATAGAACCAAAAAGTAGTAATTAACGTACAGTGCGACACCCGAGAGCGGAGCACTAACCAACCACCCGCGGATTATCAAATGAAATGCGACGGACAACCAATGCATCGTACATCAAGAATTACCACCAGTAAAAAATTACTAACAAGTAACAACACGAAATGAAAGGAAGAAGCGAGGAGAAACAAAGTAGCAACGTGCAGGTACGGGACGGGAGGAAACAACAGCGACACTAGTCGATCTACTACTCAAAGCAAGACGACGAGGCCCGCGCCCGCCAATGCCACGAGCGCGGAGACACCGGCCGCGCGCGCGCTCGTCGCCCCGCTGTCGGTCGAGGGCGTGACCGTGGGCGAGAGCGAGGGAGCCGGAGACGTCGCGGTGGGGGCGGGCGTCTTGGGGCTGGTCGGAGACGTCGACGGCGTCGCGGAGGGGGAGACCGTCGGGGCGGTTCTGGGGGAAGGCGTGGGCGCCGCGGACGGCGGCGGCGGGGTGGCCGGGGAGGAGGCGTGGAGGGGGCGGCGCGTTGGGCGGCGACGGGGGCGGGGTGGTCGGCGCGGGAGGTGGCGTGGCCTGGGGCGGGGTGGCCGGAGCTGGCGGAGGCTGCGCTGGTGGCGACGGGGCGGCGTGGTGGGAGCAGGCGGAGGCTGCGCCGGCGGCGACGGAGGCGGCGTGGTCGGTGCCGGGGGAGCCGGAGGGGGCGTGGTCGGGGCCGGTGGCGCCTGAGGAGGAGTAGTGGGCGCGGGTGGCGGGTTGCCGGCCGGAGGCGCGGTGGGCGCTGGAGGCGGGTTGCCGGCAGGAGGGGCGGTGGAGCCCGGCGGCGGGGAGTTGGACGGGGGCGCGTTGGGCGTCGGCGGCGGTTGCGCCGGCGGCTGCTGCGCGGCGCAGGAGGCGATTAGGAGTGCGAGGACCAGGGGTAGGAGAGCCATTTTGGTGGTTCTTGAGGTGTTCTCGAGCAGTGGGAGGAAGCGAGCGGACGAGCGATGGTTATATAGCGCGGCGAGATCATATGAGGGAGCCGAGCTAGTAAGAGTGGATTGGCGATAATAAGAGCGAGCAGCTAGGCTCCAGCTCACTGGCCACACTGCCACTGATTATGGTGGAGTACGAAGTTGACGTAGTAGGCAGCGGTGCAACTTAACGTCCCAAATTTTACATAACAATATTTAATTATTTATTTCTAATTTTTCAGATATTTTTGCTGAGTTTTCTGGAATTTATAAAAAAAAATCTATTTTTAGATTTACAAAATGATTTACTGTAATAAAATTAAAACTCAAACATTTCAGAAATAATTACAGTAAAGTGCAAATATCTCAAAGTATTTTTGAGATTTTTTTTCAGAATTTGTGAACCTTATTTGCTATTGTTTCATAGCCTTTTTATTTTCATCAATTAAGTAATTCGAAAAAATGGAAAAGGAGCCCACCAGTCAGCACTGTTGTCTTCAACCTCCCGAATGCAGCAAGCACAGTTTTCTTCCTCTTTCCTCCATGGAAAATTTTGGAGCTCTGATCCAACACGTTTTTTCTAAATGCATGTTCAATGCGTGTGCAATCTTATTCTCATCCAGTTCCCGTAATGTTTCCATCATAATCCCCTCTTTTTCACTAGGGATTCGAGTTTTCCCCGGTTCAAAATCTTCTTGAACCGAGTCTGTTTCTATCTCTATGAGGCCTCTTGGGCCTATTTAAGGTGATCACCGGGACCATCTTATCTTGCTCAACCTGTTCCTACAGTCCTTCCTTGCTTTGGTGCCCTCATTTCCCCGAAACGACACGGAGTTCCGAAGACCAACAGTCGACGTGCCCTTGCAAGCTTCTTAGAGCTTCAGAGTGTCTTTTCCAAAATCATTCGAGTCACATCGTGCCACCGATCGTCGCAAAGGTAACACCTCAATCAATTTTGAGTGTGGTGCAACTTGTGCTTCGAATTTTGAGATTTTTCGAACTCCATTCATTGTCGTTCGTGTTGCTGGCACCATAGAGTTGTCGCCGCTGTGCGTTGGCCGGCCGGCCAGCAAGCTCACCTGTCAGGACCGGATTTCCAAATCCAAACCCACTTTGTATAACTGCACCTAGGATCAAGCTCGTGCAAACAGTGAAAACAACAATGATAATGCATCCACATCAGGAATTCAATTTATAATAATTAAGTAAAAAGTACCGGTCTTATGACCAATAATTATAAATAAATAGCCATATGGCTTAAGTTCAACGAAGTAGTAGCGGAAACGAAATAAATAGCAACAGGATAAGCTCATCCATTCGCCCAACAGGCAATTGACTAGGGTACGCGTCCTAGTAATCCAGGTCTCCTTCATCGAAACCGCAAGCGTAGAACTCGTGGTCACCTTCCACTTCAGCACACTCCTTTGTGGAGTTTTTTAATGTGGCAAGGTGAGTACAAAATATACTCTGCAAGTCTTGGAAACATAATGCATGATAGCTATATACAAGGCTACTCAAATGAAGGCTTAGTATGGATCATTTAGCGTAAAACAACATTTAACTTTAAATACAGCTAGTAATTTTACAAAGCATCAATTGACCAAAAGTAGTTGCAATAATTGAAATTAATAAAACAACTAAAACATATTCCAACCACCTGACTGGCTCCGCCTGCCAACCAATAGCCGGAGAGTTCCAACTACTCACAGATTCTCAAACCATCATTTTTATTCAAACAAAACCAGAAAAATCTACCATCTGAAAGTGCACCTTGCCCGCCTTTGACCGTAGGTATGGCTACGAAAGTAATTTTAACTCTGCAGAGTACGTACAGCTTTACCCACAAGATGCAATGAACTTTTAGTGTTCGTAGACACTCTAACATTAGAGTGAGACTAGGATTATCACAACAAGGTCTTTACAATGTACAACCCGGTTATTAACCTCACCCGCTAAGGTTTTACCGTCGAAGGTCCATCCACCCAGTCAGAGGCCCACTCTTGCGCCGTGTGGGAAAACTTGTCTCCATCCGACACCTACATTCCACCAACTGGCGAAGCCCACAAGGAGACGCACAAATTAATTAGCCAGGTCGTAACCATATAGATTTGTAGTTGTACGGTAATGCTCAATTTGAAATAACACATGCTTCGGTTCTTAATTGACTAGAGCGGAGCAACCATTTACAAAGTCTCCTGCTTCTTGTACCCGCCAAACATTCCATCCACCTCGGTCTAAACCATTTTCCATTTTATTTCATTTAACAAACAACAGCAATACCTATTACCACAACTTCACAAATGAGTTAAACAAGGTCTTGAAATGATTCCCATTAATGGCATAATACTTAAACGTTTAAGCTGGACTAAGCAATTCTACCTTATGATGCTACTATATTGATCATCATCAAATGAAATAACTAATACCAATTAGGATGACAATGGTACATCATGATCAATGCTAATGAGGTTATAACAATTCTGGAATTTAACTAAGCGCTACAACTGAATTTAAAATACATTGCATAAAAGTAAGCATGCAATAATTTAAAACAACACAAGCATTTTATAAATTTAGGATCAACATGGTCAAAGAAGACTTGCCTTCATTGAACACTGTTGGTTCTACCTCTAACTGTTGATTTGACTGAGCTTCTTCGGCGACGATGTCTACATGCGAAAGGCGAGAACAAATAAATAAAAGAAGTACAAAAAATTGAAAAATTGAAAAGAATGGTACTGGAAGGTAGAGCTTGAATTTAGAAAATTGAATCACTAAATTTGGAGCTCGAACGGAAGAGAACGGTCTCTTGGAAGTGGCTTGGATCAAGAATTTTAGAAAAATAGAAAATAGAGAGAGAATGGACCATGCTTGTCACATGGCGCACTGTGATTGATCGAAATTTTTGGAATTTCTAGAGAGGGGAAAAAAAGAAAACCTGACTAACACGTGAGGCCCATGCATCGGCGACTCGTTGTATGATGGACCGGGTTCACCAAGGAGAAGGAATTACTGACATGGCAGACCGGCTGACGCAGAAAACCACGTGGTGGCTAGGGTTGATGTGGCATGCCATAAGGCACTGACGCGGCTGCCACAAGGTGGTTGACATTGCACGGGTGATGCAGCCATCACGTCAGCTGGGAAACAGATCAGACGCTGAGGTGGCAGAACACCTCGCGGCACGCATGCGACGCGTCAGCGATGGTCGGCTTGGGACTCCGGTGACCCGGCGGTGGCACGGCTCCGACAGAACTGAGGAAGACGACACGGCTGGAGGGGCAAAACATGACGGATTCGCACTAGCTTGGGGGCAAAACGATGCTGGAAATGTGACAAACTCAACGACGCAAATGGTTACAGCAAACGCTCAATAGTGGCAGAGATCAACGGCAAAATACTCCAATGGCGTGGCGGCGGAAGAACTCGGCTAGGGTTGGCTCATGTGACAAAAACAAGCGACAAAAAAAACAAGCGACGGAACACACAAAGAAGAGAGGGGAAAGGAGCGGTGGCCTTTATAGGCGTGAACGCCGAGGTTTTCGGACCAGATACGGCTCGGATTCACCTGGATTTCACAGCAGTGGTTGCGAGAGTCCGGTGCAACAGCGGAGTTTGGTGGGGATTTGGCTCGGGACAAAGTGTGCTGAGGCTAACCGGTGGGACCCGGTGGTCAGCAGGTGTGAACACGGGCGGACCGATGTACGCAACTGGGCTGGCGGAGTGGAGGTGGACTGATGGAAACGGGGACTAGGCAAGGAAAAACAGGAAGGCGGCCAGGCCGACGCGAAAGGAGAACGGGGCGGGGATGACGTGGAAAGGAATGGAGCAAGAGGAATGCGGCCCGCGTCGATTTTTTGGAGATAAAAAAGGTTTTTAATTTTAGGAATTTCTAGAAAATAAAAAAAGGTTGAATTAAATAGCAAATAAATTAGAAAAAAAATCCAAAAAATTCTCAAAAATGATTTAAGATTTTGAAACCCAAATAAATTAATTAAAACTTTTATTTCAATTTTATTTGTTTACACTTGAGGGAAATTTTAAATTCATGAAAAATTAGAAATTTAGCAAAAAAAATTAAAAGTGCTCAAAAATTAGAATGTTACATCGTGGCGAGGAGCAGCCGTTGGAGCCTAGCTAACCTTGCCCTTCGTTCCTTGCAATGCTCTTTGTTGCGCCATGTTGTTGCCGTGTTGCTTCTTGCTAGGGGTGAAAATGGGTTAGATATCTCCCGCCCGATTCGGGACCGGATTTGATTATCCGGTCGGATCCGGGACTAGATCTGGATACTTGAATCTAGATTCAAGATCGGATCTGGAGCATCCAATATCCCATAAATACGGGATAGGATCCAGATATCCGGATTTTTCCTATTCGATCATTCGGATCAGATATTCGGATTTTTTCTATTCGGATATCAGCAAGGCCAAGCTCATTTTCATCGCATTTTTTCCATGACCCAATTATATTAACAATTAGTTGGTTCTATTGATCCTTAAGTAGTATATTCTTTCTACGACATCTATTGAGTTTGATTCATAAATAACTTGGTATTATGGTCATGTACTTGTATGATTTTAGACTGTTTATATTTTTACAGTGATTCAAATTTTTTATATTTTTCTTTAGAAAAGTAATTTCAAAAATTTAGAAATCATTTCTTTCTCATTTTATGTGATTTAAACATTTCAAAATTCCGTTCTCCCTCGTATGAACTTCGATTAGGCGATTCAAATTTCTAAAATTTCTAAATTCAAGATATTTATTTTTTGAATTATATTTATTATTATAATTTATTTTGCCTCTGTTTTGTATTTATTTTGGTATTCATCTTTCATTCACGTAGACATTGATTAGTGTCGAGAGCGTACGAAAGTGAAGAGTTGACTCAAGCTCAAGGTCCAAATCAAGATCAAAAGTTATTCCAAGGTAAGCTGTGCTTTGATCATGTTGAACCTAGCTTTACAAATGCTATATTATTTTAATCTATTGCATGCCATTTTATGTTAAATCTGTTTTTCAAATAATTCGGGATTTAGCTATTCAACCAAATTGGATTATTCCTACCTTATAATTTGTTGCCATGATTATTTTTCACCCTAGGATAGACAATTATTAATTAGTTGCTAATAGATACCAACGTGGGTTAGTTAGATCGTGTGTAGTTTGTTTAGCCATGCCACATTCAACTGATATCTTTTGAAATTACAAATTCAATTTGATTAATGGAATACGGAACATGTTTATGAATATGTGTGTTATGCGTTGTTACACAATGATGTTGAGTTGTTGATGGTATGTGCTGCACAATAATCAACTGGGGTTGTAAATGATTTAGACTAGGGCAAGTGGCAATAGGCTGTGTGCCATGGTGGGTTTGTGTGATATTGGTTTGATGTGTGAGCGAGAGTGACATGGTTTCTGAGAGTGATTGGAAGTCTTACCTTGGTCAATTAAGAACTTAACTTTGTAAGTCATTGAACTGGGCTAATCATACAACCACATATCTGTTATAGGTCGAGTCTTGACATGTGATGCCTCAGGTGAAAGATCAAACTATGTATGCGATCTGGGAAGGTGTGTCGTCGTAGCCACAACTTTTGAACAAGGATTGTCCAACGATAAGTCCCTCATATTCTTCTGCTCTGTGTGAGGAAAGGAATAATGAGTTCAGGCTTATTGGGAGGGTTAATCAATTATATTTTATTCAATAAATAGAGTCTTTATTATGTTTTCACTATGTATAATTGTGATATTTTATCTATATTGCTACTGTGTGTACTAGCGTGATCCTGAACTCGTGCGGTATACACAGAGAATCCGAATTTACATATTTAAATCCCGACATGCAAGGATTGTATAATAGTATCAGCTTCGTATACCTATGTATCAGTATCGAAGGGTACATACAGTACAGGTGTACCATGTACGTACTGCAACTACAGAGGCAAATGCATGGGAGGCTGTCCTTGTATTGGTTGGTGCAAATGCCAGCTCCTGAGCATCCTTTGCCGCCTTTTCGGTCCTGAGAGGGATGGTTGTTCTCCGGATATGTTGAGCCATTAATTTGTCTTACGTTTCTTTGTCTCTTTGATAAAGTGTCTGATAGCCTACTAATTGTGCGCTGTGTATTTCTTTAAGTGTGAAAATTTTGAGCTTTTCACAAAAATCCATTTGCAGGTTGAGGAGTTTATCAAAGATTGACCTGCATTTCAAAGTTCATCAAAAACCTACCCGTAAGTTCTATAGTGTTGTAGATCCTACCTCCAGACTAATTTACTCGTTGAAACTCCTACATAACGCTTCCGTGGCAATCCCACTGGAGGACTATGAGAATGGAAGACATGCCAACGTAAAGTATAGCGCACGAGAGCGGGAGAATAGAGGGACAGGGAAGAAGGACGACCAAGGGTGATCATCGATGTTGCAGCTGTGTGAGAGAATTCTCACAGTCTAACTCGGATGTGATCCCTTTAGCGGGGATAGTCAGGTTAGCCATTCTTCGAATTTTAGGAGCTTTGGCGAGTAAATTGGTCTGAGAGAAGAAGATTGCAACAATATAAAATGTACGGGTGGGTTTTTGATAAATTTTGAGATACAGGTGGATTTTTAACAAACTCTCTCACTTTGAAGAGGGTTTTTGCAAAAAACCCAAAAGAATTTTAACAGCCTAACAAGAAAACAGTACATAACGCTTACATCAAAGTACTGAACAATAACAAGAACAGCCCAGATCACACTAGGAGCGCAGGAATGTTTTCTTATTGCCCTTGCCAAGTTGTAACCCGATCCCGTACGTATTTACCTGTTGATTTAGTTTAACCTGTGCATACATAATCCTACTAAATACTGATACATATATACTCTACGAGGATACTAGACAAACTGTCAAGCATGCGTAATTTTTCCTGACGGATGGTGCGCCCCGTCAGGAACACTGTAGTTTCTGGTAGTGAAAAGACTAATCCATTAGTCCACTCGGGGAAAAAATTTTCTAGTAAGCTAAAATCTTGACATGAATTAACTTCCATGCGATAGGCTGTCGAAGGTTAATGCAAGAACAATAAAGACTATGTCACTCCGCAGATCAATAATTAAAGACATAAAAGGGGCTACTAACTAAAGGTAAAGGTAAAGCAACCCGCTTTTCTAGTTTATTTAAGAAAGGTAAGGATTTTGACAATTTTAGGTATGATTTGCATGTCATCCACACCGATCCTACTATAAATTATGTCTTTTCATTATCATAGCATGTCATTTCCATCCATTTCTCAACTAATGGTGTGAAGCTCGCGTCAAGCTAGCTAGCTAGCTCCCAGTTGCATTGCATCAGTGGCCGTGCATGATTAGGGATGCAGTCATTCGAGTAAACAAGAACCATCGGTTGGAATTGGCATACAGGGTGTGTGTTGATTTGAAGCGCCAACCGATCGTTTGAACAACGACACCAAAGAGAGAGAGAAGAGAAACAGATGTAAGCATCTTTTGTGCTTCCAAACGCAGCCTCTTATATTTATTTGGGCTGGCCAAGACTGACAATGATTTTATGCTCCATCCTGAAGCAAGTTCAGGCACCAGACCAGGCTCAGGTCGACACTGAACAAGAGCATTTGGACACGTCCGCTCCCAATGTCCGTACACACACTGTTATATTCTAACCCAGATAAGATCCATTCAGATTTCAGATCGTAACAGCTCTGGCTTGTCCAGTTCTGCAAACATCAGGTCGGTATATACAGAAACTACGCACAGCTAGCCTACAGCTCGTGCACATAAACCTTCAGTTCAGAAGCATAGAGCAGACGTACGTAGAACTGTACCGCACACTCCGTCTCCAGTTGCTAAACTACAACATTACAGTGATGATGCTAGATGGCTAATGAAACACACACACAGTTTTCGCAAGATCTGATCCTCCTACCAACCAAGCCAAGCCATGTATGCCGCCGCTGTTCATCGCAATTATGCCCGACAGGGACTCGGAAACAACTGGATCCTGGTCCATGAGCCTCTACCAACAGCCTGGATCTCCTCAACGAGGAGGCCGCTTCTTTAGCTACGCTAGGACCGGCTCTCACCGATGCAAGCCCGGTACAATTATGAGGCATGCATTAGTGGATGCGCCACCACGATCGAGCTGATCAGGCGTTCAGTCCTGGGGGATGAGAAAAAAAAAATGTAATCCCCCTTTGATCTGACAGTAACGTGGCGGAGTGATGACAAGATTGGAGGGTGGGGTACATTGCAAGGGAAGCAAAGCCACCATCCATCGCCTTTTTCTTCCTTTGCTGCTTCTTCCCAACTACCACAATGACCATTCATCAGGTCGCTACTGAGTGAGTTGTCACTATGCAATGGCTATTGATAACTGAAAGTGCCAGTTTGATCAATACATCCCGTTGCTAAGGTATGTAGAAGTTGAAATGTATACTTCGCTGTGTATAGAGATAGAAGTGAAAGGTTAGTGGTAGAATTGGGTTTCTGAAGTTTCAGAAGAAGTTACTTCTCTCCTACTGATTGAATCAATGCCGGCCTCTGTTGTTGCACAGACTGGCTAGATTGACCTCGCGTAGAGGAGCAGCTGGACAGCGGTGTTCGCTCGACGCGGCTGGGCCAACAACCTTGCCGTGATCGAAGCATTGATGAATGCAACAGCAGTTGAGTGAAATCAGCGTTTTGGTGGGCGACTATGCGCTCAGATCTGTACTAATCAACATTTTGACTGTCTTATGGACTTTCATAGTAAAGAAGATCTAGGGGAAAGAGGAGGAAGAGACGTCGTTACATGTACACTTTGCAGAGGTGTCTCATATATATTCATACGAGTGTATATGATTTGCGTCCGTTCCTTTTTCTTCAGAACATGAATCCGTTCCCTATGGCCATTTACAATATCCTCTCATCGTTTTCAGCTTAACTAACAGTTGGATGGTCTAACCAGTTTAGTATCGAATTCTCTAGATGGAGAGCAATATGAATGCTTCAAACTATGTACTAATATGATTTTTTATCCTACGGATTGTACAGTAAATTAATGGTTCACACAGCTTTATGAACTATTCAATTGCCATGCGACCATAAGCTGCATCCGTATGGTTAGCGAGTACTAATCCAGTTGTTCCCTTTCCCTCTCAATCGCTCCATCTGATTAACAGTTTCGTCTAATATCCCAAATTCCCAATCAACCTATCCTCACCGCCATCAGATCATCTATCATACATCTGCGTAGAAAAATTTGATGAGATGCTTAATTAGTCTGACTCTAGCCTAACATGAACGTATATTTCTGGAGCATCTGCAGCCGGCCTGTGGCTGTATATGGAGCCATCACCACAGTCCATGTCTTCATGACTTATTCATTCCATTTCCATGGGTCACGCGATCTGTATGGGACGGGAGGCGTTGTTGGGGTGGCGAGGTCCGTGCGGGCTGCGGCCGTCCACGCGTGACGACCTGCATGGGCTGCTGGTCATCCGAGGTCGAGCCACTGAAGAGCAGGCCCGAAAGTTTTGGGTGATTTGCCGCTACTCCCATGGCTGCCAGCCTGACCCGAACAACCCGCTCGGTGTGATCTTGTCCCGTCGCTCCGCGCGCGGCGTCCTCCAGGCGCAGTGGCGCACGCTCCCCGTTAGTTACCGTGAATTTCCCGTACCAATCGATCGGATTCCCAGTCGAATTTTTTGATGAAGTGTCATGGCCTCTGTATCCAAAAAAGAAGAAGAAGAAGAAGAAGTAGTGGTGGTGCTGCATTCGGGTTGCTCCTCGGAGATCCGAAAAGCTGCGTGCACAGGGGCCAGATCGGTCAATGGTCACTCATCAGTGCTCTGATTTAGGAGGCCAAGCAGTCAGCAGACGGGGAGTGCATTGTATCAGCCTCATGGAAAACGACACGATGGACAGGTTCCGGCTAAGCGATTTTTCATGATAAGGCTGATTAATGGAAATTTAACTAACGATTATTAATATATTTATTTATATTCAGAATTACTTATAAATATTTATTTACCTAAAGTTATTGTAAATGATTACCCTACAAAATATTATTTGCCATGCTTTACATTTCATTATTTATTCTTCACACGCCATGACATTTTAAACATCCCAAAATCCAATGCAAGTAATATATAAATGTTTGAATTGATTTTTTGGTTTGCATTTGAGTTTGAATATTTTTTTTTCTGAATTTCTGAAATTCTCAAAAACATATCAAATAACCCAAATACGGGTTATAAAATTTCAAACTCAAAATTTACAATTGCAACAAACTCTGGAAATGATTTATTTAAACCCTAAATGCTCCCAACATGACCTCTCAAAAGTTTCATAAAATTTTGAACTTATTTATTGGTTAATAAAAAAATCAAAAACAGCAATTTGCATTTTTGGAATAGAGGCAATGTCAGATTTTTATAAAACTAATTAAGAATGATATTAATCTGAAAATTTTACGGTACCATCCTTAGCATCTCCGAATCATCCAGGAATATTTTGAAAGTGTTTTAATCTCATTTGATGCCTTTAGAAAATCAAAATCAGAAAAATCATTAAAAGGGCAGTGAGACTGTCAGAATTTTATAAAAAAAATTCCAGTCCGATCTTAAGCCAAAATTTTTATGGAGGCATAACTAGCTCATCAGTATCCTCCCCAAAAAGTTTCAAAAACTTCCAACTCGGTTTGGATGCCCAATTAAATCCAAAACCGAGTGGCTGTCAGACTCAGAAATCTGTGTTTTCTTTCCCCCCTCATCTCTATGACGAGTGGACCCATTTTGTCATCTCTGAGCACCCTGCTGACCTCCCTGCCCCACTGGCAGCCGCAGCAGGTCCTGGGCCACCTGCCAGTGCCCTGTTCTTCTTCTCCCCTTCTCCCTCACTTGCGCGCATAGAACACTGCAACTTCCTCAGTCAATTTTGTCGCCGTGGCAGTCGGATGATGCGCGATTCTTCGCCGTGGCAGCGGCTCACCTCAGGTCTCCAACTCCATACCAAACTCCACCGCCCACTTCAGCCAATCACTTGCCACGACAGACCTCCAGCTCCTCTCTCTGGCTACGGCGCCGTCGCGTCGCAATGGAACTTGAGCCGGCCGACCGCTGCCTTCGCCTGCACACGTCGAGTAGGTGTCGCTCCTTCTACCCAACCCGTACCGAGGTGGCTTTTTCCCAGCAGAAGTCTTGCCGTGGCAGCAACCCTCCCGCGCGGGGCTCAGTTCTTCTCGGCGCTGCGCCAAACCCCACCGCCTACCTCCACCAATCCATGGCCGCTACAAGCTTGTCAGCGCCTCTCCCTGCCACAGCTCAGAAGGTCGTCGCCGCGGTACTTGCGCCATCGGCAGACTGCTGCCTTCACCTGTGCACGCGAAGCCATTGCCCCGCTCTGGCGCCGTCACCCTTGTCAATTCCTTGTCGGGCCTGTGCACATGCTAATTCACCGAGACTACAACATGTTGCACCCTTGCCACCTCTATGGACTTTTGTCCAATCCCGGCTGCGCCGCTAGCTCGCATGTGCGCTTGATTTCCATAGAGACGAAGCCAGTCGTGCGCCCATTTCCCCTTGTCGCTAGCTTTTCCCCGTGCCAATCACCATGCTCTTTTCTCTGGCTATAAATATAGTGCCACAGCCCCGCCTTGTCCCTTGCTTGTGCCTCGGTATTTCTTCCTAGCCCGAGCACAAGTTCCTGCTCCGCCGAGCAGCCATTGTTGGTGAGTAGCCAATTTGGGGTGAGTTCCATTTCAGCCACCATGGTGAACCATCCTTCCTGATTCAGTGCCTACCGCATCCTCCTAACCCTTTGAGCTCACCTCTGTCTTATTTTCAGCCGAGCTCGCTCGAAACTTCACTGCGTCGCCCCGCTTCTTCCTCGCCTCTGATCACTGGTGCCGAGCCACCCTGAAGCTTCTCCTCTGTGGTAAGATAGCAAAACGGGATCACCTCAACTCGTAGATGCTTTTCCCCAACCTCTCCGGAGCTAAGCACACCTCCGTTGCTCGCGCGACTAGCCGCCATGGCCGCAGCCGCCCCCTCGAGGTGGTGCACCGATTTCGGCCACCACAGGCCGCACCGATATCCTCTGTCGAAGGTTAGATCTTGACAATAAATTTATAATTATGGGTACCTTCGATTTAGCAAAGTCAAGCACAAAGACAGTGGCACACGATGTATATAGGTTCAAGCCCCTGAAAGAAGTAAAACCCTACGTCCTGTGCGAATGATGTATGTATTGGTGTATCAAGTATAGAGCATATTGTCTAGCCATAGTTTACAATGAAGATTGGATCTAGACAATGGCTAAACTATGGCTGGAGGTTGACGATGTGTGGTTCGTCGACTCCTGGTTGCTCTGAGTCTTCTAAAAGCTCTAAAAAGTCTTTTCTTCTTCTCTAGTTTTTTTAAGTCCCCTCCTGAGGATACCTACCCCTGACCTTATATAGTCGAGGTAGCCCAGCCTCAGATTGAGTTGTAGTCAGTTTGGGATACCAGATCGTAGCCGATGAGGAGTCCATCGTTGCGTGATCTTCGCAATGTATCCAAACTTCCCTGGATACCAGGCGTACTCGAGACGGTTTCCTCATAACGAAAAAGTGATCCAGACCTTCCTAGTATGGAGATATCCCCTCCGCGTATATCTTATCCCATAGAATCGGGCCCGTGATATGTGGAGTTTCTAGATGCTTGCTTGAGCATATATGGTATAGTCCTCATATTACTGGTACATACTCATACCCTGTATTTAGATATTCGACACCCTCCCTAGCTGCGAACGGGTCCCCTAAAGCCACCCATGGAACCCATTCATCCTCTCTGGCCATGGTTCGCCAACGGCGAGCCTTGTTTCCGTTATCCCTGTTCTGCGTCGATGACAAGCTGGCCCTTCTCGTCAGCCACTGAGCCAAATTTGGCTCTCTGCCATTCGGGGCCCAGCCGTCAGTGCATTGAAATAGGACCAGCCAAAAGTGGGAAGCGCATTTTTAACTTGAAAACGTACTTTCCCGAAATAGCAATTCTTATTTCCCCAACATTTTTACAACCCTAGCATATTCAATTGCCCATATCTTGTGCATTTCAAGTCCAAATTTGATGAGATAAACTTCTAAATTCATCTAAAATCATGTATCTTTATAATATGCAAAAATATTTCATTCTTCACTTTGGTTTAAATTATTTGAATTTAAGTTTGCAAAAAAAAAAAACCATAATATGACCATTATTGCAAATCTAAAAAATATAACCCATAGAAATATAAAATAAATTTATATAAGTTTCTAAGACCATAATAAACTCATTTGTACAAAAAATATTTAATTCTCAAAAACATTTGAATTATCGGGATTTAAAACTTAAGTAAATCCTAAAATGGTTATTAATATGAATATATAAACCATAACCCTATAAATCATGAAAGAAATTTTAAAATGTTCTTGAGAATATGAGTATTTCAAATATACAAAAATATTTAGATCTAGTTTGTTTTAGATTTGAAAATAGATTGTTTTCCTATGCATAGAGATCAAAATAGCTATAACTTGAGCATATAAGTTCAAATAATAGTAAAATTAATTCCTAGGTCCTAGTGGTGCTATGATACCCCTGTTTATGTAAAAGTAATTCATGTTCAGTTAATTTTGAATCAGGTTGTATATAACCTTGCTTTAATTCACATATGAGTAGAATATAGCTAAATCTCACAAATAAGTATTAATATATGTAAAACCTGTTTTTATATGATCTATAGGACAGGACCCCTTCTAATGCTTCTAAAATGATTAGATTTGATCATAGTCTGTATTAGTTTCTATTCATAAGTTAGATTCTAGTCATAAAAATTCATATGGTAGTAATTATATCCATTAATCTCTTAGAATTGAGAAGATCAGTTTTTAAACCTTATTAGGACAATAATATACTTGGTTATGAAGGAATAGTTCATAACTGATTTAGTTTGCACTAAGTTTATAAAAAACCTTAGACGCTAAGTACATATAGTTAGTATGCAGCCATGTAGCACAAATTAGTGTTTACGTAAAAGAAACCAAACTGTGATCATGCTATAGGTCCAGATTAGCTGACTTTGCAAAAATAAATAATGTTTAGTATGGTTTGAACCAAGTTCCTTTATAGCTTTGCTTCTGTGTATGAAAGATTAGCATATGCATAAGTATCACAAATAAATATTAGGTCTTATAAAATTAGTTTCAAAACGTTCCTTAGGTCAAGCCATCTCAATATGTAAAAAGGCTTTAATGTTTGATTTAGGTTGAGTTAAGTTCATAAAAGACTTCATTTTTCATATGCATAAAAACCATCTCGGATAAAAGCAAATTATCATGTAACCAACTTTAAAACACTCATAGAGATATCCTCTACTAATGCCAGAAAAAGGATTGCAAAATCATGTAAGGTGCAGTTGCGAACTTAAAACGAAAACTGAACCTTTATCGTGTAGATTTTTAGAAACACTTAAGCCTTTTCGGCAGCTCGTAAAATATCTCGTCTAAATAAAAATTTTGTGAAGACCAACCTAGAAATGCTCTCTAAAATCAAGACTATCCTATTCTAAAGAAATAATCTCATTACAACTTGCTTTGCATCTGAATCCTGCTAATGCAATAACCCTAAGTGTTATGGTCGCCAACAACACATTATGTGAATAGTTGAACTTAGGAAACCTTTAGCTAAAGTACTTGTATGGCAAGAATCCTTATGAAACCATGTAGATGAGGCCAATAGCCTTATTTTGTAAACCCAACAAGTATAAATACACCTTAACTAATGTTTTAATTCCATTAATCCAAATAATTTTAGCCTCTTGAATTCAAAATTATAAATATAAAAATACATAATTTTATCCTCTTGAATTTGTAAAACAAGAATAGGCAATCTATAAAAGGAACCGTATCATCGCTTGACCTAAAACTGCTAAGTAATATATATGTATATATATATAAGATCAACTAAAACGCAAGTATATGAAACCATACAACCCTAACTCTAAACCACATCCGTAATATGCAATAAGTTTCTTTTTGGTTTTCCATCTGACTTCTTTTTGCCTTATTGAAAGTTTGTTATTTGCTATATTTTCGTTGAACGATGTGTAGAACCCGACGTCACTGATTCCATCGTCGACTACGCCAACTGCAACCACTACTTCGTCGTAAACAACAACTAAGCAAGGCAAGCACCCCTTTGATCATATTGATCCCGATATTTTAATTTTTATTTTGTTTCACCAAATCAATTTATGCATGCGTTTATTTTCTGTAAATTTGCTATATTGTGGTACTGGTAGATATACCTGTTGTCTTATGAAACTTCCTTGATAAGTATGGATATGTGAACCTTGATAACCCTAGAATATGGTTAGACAATACATAATGTTGACATGTGTACATGCAATTAGATATTAATCATGCTTAGCCATGCTTTAGACTTGGGATGAACAAATTAGATAAACTGATGAGATGAAACTTGGAGATATTGAGACATGACGATGGTTGTGGGTATTTTGACTTAAAAACTCAAACTAAAACTATAGTTTGACACGGGCGAGTTATGGTAGTAGCCAGTTGTGCAAGGGTCTTGCACGTAGTGTATGGGGAGTATTCTTGCCCGGGTCAGTTAAAAACCGAACTATTGTGTTGTTTTCAAGCCAAAAAAATTAGTGCAACCACAAATGCTAGTATGGGATAGCCTTAACCTACTAAGTTAGTTAGGTCTAATTTTGCATGTTGGAAGGCCGTAGTAATATGGGTTGTTCCATTATAGATTACTCGAAGGGGCGTCCACACCGCGGTGATGGGAACAACGCTTGCCGATACAACGGTGTACGCCATGCTATGGGGAGTTCCATCATATTTATGCTCTGAGTTCTTCTGCCATAGTATGGGTTTGTCGTCACCGGGCTGGTGCAAAGTTATGTCTAAATAATGTAACGGTTATGTCATGACTCTCTGCGACACACCAAAGAAAGTGTGTTAATAGCTTGCATAAAGAGTCAATCATGACTTGTGGGTAAAGTTTTACACCTCTGCAGAGTGTAAATCTAATCGATTAGCCGCGTCTGCGGTCATGGACACTTGGTAACATCATCACATAGTTAGATGTTTTCTTACTTTCAAAATGGCTTGGTTACATCTGTTTGCCTCGTGTTGGCAAAGATTGGTGTTGGCAAGAATTGGACATCTTGACGCTCACGTTATGGAAGACTGTGAGTTATTACTTATGCTTTACTTACTTGTTCTTTTACATCAGTCAAACTTGCTCTTACAAATTTCGTTTGCAAATGACAAATTGATTTACAAATTCAATATCGCTTTGTGCAAATTAACCGTAGAAGCCACCTTTGATTTAACCTGCATTACTGCATTTGCAAATACCATCTTAAATCTTGCTGAGTATGAAAGTACTCAACCTTGCTTATTATGTTGTTTTAAGTGGATAAGAAAACAAGGCTCCAAAAATTACTTTTCATCACAGGACTCGGGAACTTTAATGAAACGATCTTTCTAGAGATTATGTCTTGTCAGTTGCCTAAGGGTTTGATGGGCATACTACAAGACTTTTGCTTCTTTCTGCTGCTATATACTCTGAATTGTAAAAATACAATGTAGAAATAGCTTCCGCTTTAATAATATGATGTATGGTTGTGATTCCAATTGTTGTAAATGTGCGTACTAGCCACTGATCATGAGACTAGTATTGTATGCACATAGATTCTCATTTTCGTATTTTATGCAAAAATGGGGGTCAGCACGCTGATTTATCATAATTAGTGAATAAAAATAATTGTTTTCGTGACTAAATGAGAAAAAATGGATGATTAATCAAAAATTGATTGTATAATCAGATTATACGCTTAATTAATTGTTCTACGCGTTAATTGGACTCGATGGTTTAGCCAACGTCATCGATTAGTCAACGAATATTCGATTGAGTCGGTCTTTTTTCACAACAGTAGATTAGATATCGCCAAGATTTTTTTCCTTTTTTAAGGGAAAGCTCGGAGCTTTCATTCATAGTAACCGAAGTTCCGGTTACAGTCAGCCCGTAGGCATCGAACTAGAAACTGACGACTGGAGTTCAGCCAAACTTGCGAGTCCCATTACGTGCAAGCGAATTTAGTATTTATTCTCTTATGAGTAATTAACAAACTCTCTTGTTTACTCGAGAGAAAAATGATAGTTTTCATTATATATTCGCCTATTTAAAAAAGTACATATATACTCTCTCCTCTTCTTTTTAAAACGCAGAACTGGCAGTATTTATGTGCAGTACAGATGTACACATTTGGTGTTAATCTTTTTTTAAGAAGCCTTTACCGCCCATTGATTTTATGGGAATAATATAATTATGTAGAAACACACATTTTACTTTCACAAATAGAGGTGGGCACTCGGGCCGGGCTCTTTTGGGCCAGCCCGAGGCACGACATCACGGTCCGAGGCACGAAGCCCGACCCGGTACGAAGTGGGTCGTGCCGGGCCGGCACGACACTGTAGCACGGGCTGTGCCGGGCTCGAGAATCAGGCACGATGGGAGGCCCGGCACGACACTGTAGAATGGGCTATATTGGGCCTGATGATCCAGGGTATGAGGAAAAAGCCTAGCATGAAGGTCACTGACTCACAGAGCATGACCTTCATGGATGCACCCAGTAGCATGAACGTCACCCCTATCGCCAACACCTGAGAGAGACGGACAAAACAGGAGAGAGAGAGCTAAGAGAGATTGAGAGACGGTGCAAGAAGCTGCTCTCTCTCGCTCGTCCCTCTCAATCTCTCTCAGCTCTCTCTCTCACCAGTCTCTCTCAATCTCTCTCGTCTGTCTCGCTCACTCTCTTTCTCGCCCATTCTCCCCTCTCTCGTCCGTATTGAGCACATCATTCTCGCTCTATGTAACTGTTCGATAATAAATAAATTTTAGTTCTTTTTCTCATAATATTTGCATTCACCGCCTTAATTCTATGTATCTCCGACTCTTTTCCTCTCGTTGAAATAGTGCAAATGGGTCGGACCTAGGCCGGCACGGCACGAAGCAGGCACGAAGCGCAAATGGGTCGTGCCTGGGCTCGCCGAAGAAGAGCTGGGCCGGCACGGCACGGCACGGCGAGCACGACGGGCCATCGCGGCCCGGCACGATTCAGACACAAAGCATGATGGGCCCGTGCCGGACCGGCCCGACACGGCACGACGCCCACCTCTATTCACAAACATCGGGGCATAAATACAAATGTCATCATAGTGCGTTCATATATAAGCACTAAGTGGAGAAAATTGATGGCCATTTTCTGCAACCTTTCTAATTCCACAGCTAGTATTAACTGTGAACTAACACTTAGAGTAAAATAAATAATCTAATAACATAAAACAAGAACATATACGATGGATTCATAAAGAAATTGGGGCCACACCCACCGAGTGAACAAAGTTGCAGTTGATATATGCTCCACACTCTTTCTGCATTCATATTGTTAGCAGTTTGTTCTAATATCCCATTCAATCTATCTTTGCAATCACCAGCACCAGCAGATTATTACCACTGCTCGAACGCATTTGCACCCAGTAAACTAAACTAGACCTGTCCTTCCCTCTTCGTCATTGAGAACCAAACATCAACATATATATGCACATGTCTACCTAAGGTCTGAGCCGTCTTCAGAGATATCACCACAATTCAGTTCCTTGATCATGCATTCTCCATCGCAAGATCACACTAGGAAGGCTATGCTCAGTGGAGTAGGTAGCTCGGCGTGGTGATCATGCATATGCATGCGGCCCTATGGGCATGGCCACTGAGCCCTGATGCCCCGAGCCCCCGATGGACGGACATAAGACGTCCCCACCCGAGTTTACTGAGTATATTTTTTCTTCACACATAAATTAAAAAGATATTGAAAATAATTAGACTATATTTACTTATTATCTCTAATCACTATTCAATATATACATAATAAAGAATATAAAATAAAGCTGAATATTAATTTCGGGCGTCGTGTCATGTTGAACAGTGTGTCTAAACCGTGTCGTGCCGACCCGGATGGCCTTCGACGAGCCTAGGCACGATCTATTTATGATTCATGTTAGCTTCTTACCGTGTCGGCTCAGATCCAGCCCATTTGCACTCTTGAGATGAGAGAAAAGGAGCTAGAGACGCGCGGAGCTAAGACAGTGGATACAAATATTGGGGGAAAGAACTAAATTTTATTCATTCTTGAACAGTACAGAGTTATTACCTCGTTACGAGCGAGAGTATAGGCATCATAAAAAACTTTATAGTGCTTGCATGAGTACACGATGCTCCTTAGTATAAAGACTTGTACCTTGCAAGAAGCTGCTCTCTTTCTCTCTCACTCGTCTCTCTCAATCTCTCTCAGCTCTCTTTCTCTCTCTTTCATCTCTCTCTTTCTCGCCCGTTGCTCTCTCTCTCAGCACTGGAGAAGCACGGTCCTTTGGTAACCGCAGATTAATTCGCTCTCTCAATTTCTTTCGGCTCTCTCTCTAAATCTCTCTGGCTCTCTCTCTCTCAATCTCTCTCATTGTTTCAACCATGAGCACAAAGAACGCATAAATCCACCATGAGCAACTTCTTGACCTCACGTGAACAGAAATCGAGTTCGTCCTTGGAAATCTTTCTCCACCCCCTTTTCTCTTCTCTTCTTTTTTTCTTTTCTTCATTTCTTTCATTTTCTTTTATTTCCATTTTCCCTTTTTCTTTTCCTTCCCTTTTTCTTATTTCTTTCTTCCCTTTATTTTCCCTTTTTCTTCCTGACTGAGCTTGCCCGACCGCCCCATTCACCTCCCCCTCCCCCTCCACCTCGGGCTCCCCTGCCCTGGCTGCCTCCCGCTCGCCCTCCGTCTTTTCCACCCCGGCCACCTACCCCTCCCCCTCCCTGTCCTCCTCCTCCGCCTCCTGCTGCTTGCCCCGCCTCGGCCTCCGCCTTGTCGGCCTTCACGGCACGGCCACCTCCGCGTTCCCGACCGTGTGCTACCGCGGGCCAAAACGGGCCTTGCCATCCCGAGCACGGCCCATAGACGCATACCATAGCGTCCATCGTGCACAGCCACAAGGCCCAGCCCGGCCCGACTCAAATAGACATTGCCGTGCCGTGCCGTGCCGGGGGCAGCCCAATAAAGTCTTGAGCGAATCTGCACGGGCAGCGTCGAGAGGCCGAGGATTTGATTTGCTGGACACCGTGCGCTTGGTTTACGGCGCTCCAGATCGAGCTTGTCCGGCTGTCCCGTGTGACCACATGCAGTTCATCGAATTAACCCGTTCCTCAACTGATTCGTACCTGTTTTTTTTTTTGTTAAACACCTCTCCATGCACACGTATTGTACATGCACTAAGCTGCTTCTTTCAAATTTAAGAGCATGAAAGTATTCTTATAGACATATTGTATATGGAGACTTAATATATAATCTGAACTAGCAAGAAGCATATATTGATTATGTGTATGTCCGGAAGCCAGATATATACATATCTAATTTATGGGTTAGAAAATCCGTTTCTGCATTTTCTATCTAAGTTCTAATTGCACTCTGTTCTAAAAATATATAGCCACTAACTTCTTAGATATTGAAAGCGACACAGTCACACAGCACAGCAAAGCATATTTCGCTAAACTTTACCATCATACTCTGAGAAATTTCCATCGTCAACATGACTAAACCACGACAACACTAATAATGCACACACGATAACACTAATAACACGCATGTTTCTACAGACCAATTTCTTGGTGCCTAAAGGAGCTGGAGTCAATGGTAAAATCAGGATCAAACCGAGTGGTTGGTGATTACGTGGCCTTGCTTTCGACGAGTAGGCACATGATTACTCTCGACTACTTCAACCGCTCTGCTCATTCAAGTTCTTATCAGTTTCATCTAATATCCCCACCAACCGATCAGCTTTACTATGAGCATGACCAACACCAGTGGATCTTTACCATTATTTCGGACGCATTTCACCCATCAGACTGACCTATCCTTGATCACAGAAAAACCAAGCATCGACATTTATATATCTGGATCGTCCACAGGGACAGGTTACCAGTTCGCCAAAATTAAGTTGCTGGATCATGCATGCAATCCGTAGTACCGATCAAAGGGATCATCACGCCAAGAACGCGAGTTATACCTCTGGCGTGGACAGCATGATTCATGAATGAATGACTGAACGCATGCGGCCGGCGTGCTCTGCGCGCATGGCCGCCAATGGGCTTACATGGCACGATCGGCACGAAGACTTCTTCCGAAAGCACTACATGTCTGGATTGCAAGCCCATTAACGCCGTCTGACGAACTGGTTCGCCCACTCCTTTTTTTCTACATTCATTGGCCGGACTGGAAAACCGTAACGAAAGCTGCATAGGTTGCGATGTGCCGGCCTGCCCGTGACGAGCATGGCCAATTCGAGTAAATAGCACTTTGAGCCCACTGCTCACTTGTTTTGACAGATGTGGTCTCCTCGCACACAGAGGGCAAGTACCAATTAGTCAGTCAATTGATACATGCGTCGTCTAGCATTGCTACAAGGCCCTGCAAACCATGTGCACTAGTAACATGGCAAGCACAAGTACAGTTCTCATGGCAAACTGGAGCACAAGGATCTCACTACCATAAGTCCATAATGGTTGGATTAGCAGTTCCCAACATATCTTTCTTGAACAATAATAACAGTTACCAGAATCACCTTCTCTCCAGTTTCTGCACTAGACAGCAGAAACCATGTTACCGATGTTTTAAGTGAACAGAACAATCGGTTCTAAAAAAAACAGCAGAACAATGGCCGTTCAGACATAAAAGACTACACACAAACAGAAGTACCGATGCAAAGTGCTCCTCAGGGGTCCCGTTCGGTTAATAACTTAACATTGACGGTAAAAATATAGACAGTATAAACATTGTGCATACAACCTGCATATGTATTTCAGGCAGAAGTCATTGGTCTATTTCCTTTTGTTCATCTAGCTCCTAAAGCAGTAAAGAGCATTGCGATATGAGAAATGACAAGGGATTCTACAGAAGATTGATATATTAAAAAATGTTACTACAGATAGACTATACTTTCCTCTGAATATCCTAATCATGTTTGCTTTCTAGATTGCTGCGATATTGAGCACCAACATATAGAAACTGTCCCCTTCTCTCGGTCTGCTATGGCCTTTCGCAGGAATCAGCTATCACATGATCTCAATTACGACGTTACAAAACTGTATCCCACTACACCAGTGATGAAAACTGCCTTGCCATCAACTATCCTCCCTTAAAAGTGGTTGAGCACCAGAATCTATGAGACAAAGAGGAAAGAGAACATCAGCACAATATATCAACACATAATTATTCTAAAATGGGGAGGAATGCAACGATAGCATCTTAGTCATTACCTGCACTTCCATTCGGCGTGTTAATTGAGCGATTTCTCCAGTTCTGAATTATCTGTGCAATTTCTGATTTCACAAGACCTGACAAACACGCAGCAGCAACTAATGCACAAAGTATAAGCATTATGAACACTGAATTCCATCCACTTTTTGAAATGAAGCCTGTTGCAAATGGCCCTAAGGCAGCACCGAGCGATCCTGTCCCATCTATAATTGCTGTGACAGTGGCCAACGCACGAGAATCTCCTTTGAGAGATTTGTGAGTCCCCAGATCGGCGGAAACTGCAGTTGTTATGAGAGCATAAGGTCCATTAACAAACAAGCCACTGACCATCATCAACGCAACGTTTGTCACTTTTGAAGTATTGCCATATGCATGAAAGGCGTAAAGAGATGGAATCGCCAAGTACATGAAGACTGCTGCAGTAGTGGCCCTAGCATTGAGCTGATCAGACATGAACCCAGCGAGAATTCCACCAATGATTCCACCTACATCGAACAAAACTGACAGATACCCGGCAGATGTGACTGACATTTGCTCGCCTCCAATAGCTGAAAAAAATAAAATGACATAAGAAAGTGACATTTAAAATGTAAACTCCACATATGAAAGATTAATCAAAAGGATGAGAAATATGAAATAGCCACTAAAGTTGCAACTCATATATGGGACCAGTAATGCCAGAAAACAGTTACAAGAGATTTATCTTCCAGACACAGGCATAACACTTTGTATCTCACATGTAAAGCACAGGCAGTTGTAATCAGATAAACAGAACAACATAACAATGTAGCAATGTTAGCATTATTCTATTCATCAGTGGAGTCAAACAATTACCAGCCCTGACAAATCAGACAATTACCTACATAGGGCATGGATAGCCTGGTAAAGTAGCACAGCATTTTTTTTGAAAGAACAACAGCAGAGCATTAATTCCTACCACATTTTGCTTTCTATTTGGCTATCTCTTCTCCTTTAAACCGGCTATAGCTATACAGCAACACAAATAATTACAGCACAGCATAGGCAATTACTACATGTCCACAACATTATGTATCAATCGAAGGTCATGTCTGCAATCAAAATTCAATCACAAGCAAGTCTTGAACTATTCATAATAAATCATATTAATATAATCTAATGCACATCGAATCTGACAATTCATATCAATATAATGTGATAATGTGCATCACTTCGCCCAATTCAGTTCGAAGCAACTCATGAAAAAAATTGGCATACCAGTCTGGCTCAGGTAAAATGGAAGCCAGTATAAGAAGGTGTAGGCGACCAGCTTCGCGAAGAAGAGGCATGACGCGAAGGTGATCAAGCCCGGAATGGCGAGCGCCTTCCAAATCCCCACGGCGTCCCTCCTGTCCTCCTTCACAGCGTCACCCGCCGTGCTGCTGCTGCTGTCCTCCTCGTCGGTGCTCGCCTCACTAGCCGGCTTGGGCGGCAACGGAGCGAAGCCAACGTCCTCTGGGTAAGGCGCGAGGAAGAAAAACACGAGAATACCACCGAGCGCAATGAGCCCGCCCGGGACCACGAACGACCAGCCCCATCCGAACCGTAGCACGGCGGCGGCGATGAGGGAGCCGCCGATGTTGCCGATGGATGTGTGCGCGTTCCATATGCCCATGATGAGGCCGCGCCTCCGGCCGTGGAACCAGTTGCCGACGATGGCGACGACCGAGGGCCAGCCTGTGGACTGGAGCAGGCCCGCGATCATCTGGGCGGCGACGTAGAACACGAGCGAGTGCAGGGAGAGGAAGTACCCGGCGCCGAAGAGCGCGACGGCGGCTCCGCTCCCGAGCATTCCCGCGGTGAGGAAGAGGCGGAGGTCGAGGCGATCGCCGAGGTGGCCGGCGCAGAACATGCCGAGGGAGTAGGAGGCGAGGAACGCGACATCGGTGTCGCCGAGGAGCGCGGGGTCGTAGAAGGGCGGCCACGACTTGGAGAGCGCGCGCTTGACGATGCTGGGCGGCTTGCGGGAGGCGTGGTAGAGGGCGTAGGCGAGGAAGGTGAGCCCGAGGACGAGGCCGCGGTGGGCGTCGTAGGAGAAGGCGGGCAGCGCGCGGAGGCCCGGCGGTGCGTCGTGGTGGCGCGGCCGCGCCCGCGGCGGTGGCTTCGCCATGGGCGGAACGAGTGGCGGTGGCTTCGCCGTGTTCATGGGAGGGATGGGACGGGCAGCCGGGTCGAGGCACGACACGCGGCCGAGGCGGTTATGGGCCCGCCTGGAGAACAAACTGAATTTTTTTTCAGTTCTAACCTGGTTTGTTGTAATTTTCCATAAATAGCTGTTGATCTCACGAAATTTTAGAAATAGCCCGTAACCAGTAAAATCCATCGGACGGGAAGAGCTGAATTTTTTTTTATTCAGTTTCCAGCGGTTTGGCTCCGTAGGAAAATTTTATTTATTTATTTCCCGTGGTCTGAGTGAGCTGGAAATTATTTCGTCGGATCAATGGCTATTTACGAAAAAATTACAACAAACCGGGCTAGAATAGGAAAACAATAGAACAAACTGCGAGTTGCGTTCGCTCTCTTTGGCTTCTCTCGACGCAGCTCCCATTTCTTGTGCTCTTTCACGGAAATTAGGCCGCGATGTGCGCGGAGTCGAGAATAGTAAGGCATGGCGCCACACCCTACAAGCGTGCGACGCTGTGTGAGGATGATTTTATGGTATTTTTTTTACATAATGGTATGGTCCGGGTTTAAACATAATTCTCTTAAACCGTGACGGATTTTTTACAAAAGGGTTTGAGAAGAAGCTCGATTCGAACATGCGAAACCACGAGTTTTTTTTGGCAAAATAGCCGGCGAGAGGACCTAAATGTATTTTTGGAATTTTCGAAGTGGCGTTTTGCGACAGAGCCGGTGGGAGACTTGAGAGCATTTTTTTGAATTTCTGGAGGGATCTAAACGCAATTTCATAATTATCGAATGTTTTCTTTTTGCAAAGAAGACGAAGGGGAATGACTATGATGTATATATAGAACAATTTGTGTAAATGTTTACCCATAAATGTTGAAGAAAGGAGAAGATAAATGAGGATAAAAAAAGATAAAATATAATTAAAATCTCTTGAAGGCCTTATATTGTAAAACAAACCTAAAAAATATGTACCCTATATTTTAAAATAAAGCGAGTAGTTTGGCAAAATTAACTGCAATATGTTGGAATTTGACATATCAATTTTGTTTCAACAATGTTATGAGTCAAAATGAGGTATCTTAAATTTAAATTTCAAAATAAAATAAACATAAAATATGGATAAAATTTAATTAAATCCTAAATAACCGTAATATCATATAAAAAATTTCAGAGAAATTTGAAATCATTTGTGCCTATGGAAAACCAAAAACGGTGAAATTTAAATGCATTAATAGCATTGTCAGATTTTTAAAAATCTAAAAAACTTGATCATGATCTGAAATTTTTATGGTAGCTTATACATGCTCTCAGCACCCTTTTAAAAAAGTTTAAAAAATTCAAACATGATTTAATAGTTCAATTAAATTAGTGAAATTGCTTTTATATGCATTAGTAACATTGTCAGAATTTTTCAAAATTGCACAAGTTTGATCAGGATTTGAAATTTTTATGGTAGCTTAGGCATTCTCTCAAGACCGTTCCCAAAAAATTTGAAAAATCAAATTCGTTTGATGCCTCTAGAAACCCAAAACAACGAAATTTAAATGCATTAGTAGCATTGCCAGAATTTTTAAAAATTGTACAAATTTAATTATGATTTGAAATTTTTACAGTATCTTAGGCATGCTCTCAGTGACCTTATCAGAATGTTTCAAAAATTTCCAATATGATTTAGTAGCTCCATTAAATCAGTGAATTTGCTTTAAATGCATTAGTAGTATTGTCAGAATTATTAAAAATTGCACAAGTTTGATCATGATCTAAAATGTTTATAGTATCTTAGGAATGCTCTCAGGATCCTTCTCAAAAGTTTCAAAAAATTCTAATATGATTTATTAACTCGATTAAATCAGTGAAGTTGCTGCAAAATATGCTTTTGTCGGGAATCGAACCCAGGACATCACGCATGTGACGCAAGTGCTTTACCATCTGAGCTACGCAGAAAATGCTGTTCTATTGTGTATAACAATATTATGAGCCAATTATGTGAGCTACATGTGAGCTCCACAGCACGCGCAACCCACACCAGATGTCGTGCAAAGGCGAAGCGCAAGGTGACGTGGGCGCGCGAGGAGGCCGGAAACCCGCGGTCTGTAACATAGGGACAATAAAAATATTATGAGCCAATCATGTGAGCTACACCGAGCGTCGCAGCGCGCACAACCCACACCAGATGTCGCACGAGGGCGGAGCGCGGTGTGATGTGGGAGCGCGAGGAGGTCGAAAACCCGCGGTCCGTAATATAGGGACTATTGTGGCTATAGCAAAAACTACCTACACATCACAGTTTACTATAATATCTTTTTTGATAATTTATATATAATTAATTATATTTAAATTTAGAGTACATGATTGTTATATGTTTGTAGTACAATGTGTAACAGAAAATCATTTATATAATTATGTAAATTTAGGAGATAGGTTTGGATTTTAACTAATATTTATTATTTCTAGGGGGCCAAATTAATTCAACTTAAGTATAACAAATATGATAAAAGAATAAGATCATCAACCAAACACAATTAATGTTTAGAAATATAAAGAGAATTGACACATATAGTATAGCGGAGCTATCGTGATTACAAAAATAGCAGAAATTACAGTCATAGCGGTTATAGCAGTTGTAGCTGTATTCACATAATTTTATTGAACTACGTAGCATTTTATGTCAAAAAAAAGCTATAGCAAGATATTTAAATCACTGCATGGAGAATCTGAGTTACTCATGCATGGAAATGACATAGCAAGCATTAACTGACACGACGATGGGTTTTGCCTTGCAATTTGTACTGAATATAAACGTGGATAGATCACTCTGCAGCAACGTTTCAACGTATATAAAACGAATACAATAAGAAATTGGTAAAAAGACAAAATAGTATTTGGTATTGAGAGAAAGTTAGCCAGGTACATAATCAAGGGCGGAGCCAAGCCTCAGGCCACCCGGGCCTGAGCCCGAGACCTAGCCTAAAAATCCTATGCAATAAGCCATAGAAATCCATACAAAAAATCAAAATATTTGGACCAGCCCAGACCGACCCGAGGCTTGAACCTAGACTGGCTCCGCCCCTGTACATAATACTAAGAGACCACAAGTCATATAAGCTTCTCTTTCAGAACATTACAGGCATACTTAGGCTTACATATGGATGATTGATCAGCATCCAAATGATCGATCGCCTCCTACCCAAAAGGAAAAAAAAGCTGTATGTATACAACAAAAGAATATATACATGACTTTCATCACGATGCCACACATGGCAAGTTTCCCGCGCAGAGTATGGGTCTCCAAGAAGATTGAAAGGAAAGCCGATTGGCAAGGGGCAGCAATTCGTAAAAATAGCAACCATGTAAAGGTGTGAGGTGAGATCAAATGCAGCCTCTTGAGTTGAGATATATATAGACTGTCAGGTCCAAAATCTTCATTTTTTAGATCATTTTTGAAGTAAAAAAAAATGGATTACATAATATAATTGAGTACAAAAAGAAAGTAAGCTATGCAGCTAATTCTTTCATGCGAACACTAGGAGTCGGACGTCCGATCGCTGAATGTTTCGTCGGACGCTCGGTGCAATATTTTTTTCTAACGTCTGCAATATTTTTTCAACGTCTGCAATGTTTTTTTCGCGCGCACATTTCTACTGTTATCGAAGGAAAATGTTTTACGCGTAGCGAAAAAATGTTTCACGCGTAGGAAAAAAATGTTGTAGTGATCCGAATTGACATGTCTACTGTTATCGAAGAAAAATGTTTCACTCGTAAGAAAAAAATGTTTCACACGTAGGAAAAAAATATTGCAGCGTTCGGAAAAATCAGACGTCCGGCTCCTAGCAATTCCGATTCTTTCATGGTCTATGCTTATGAAAGTCTCTCACAATTTGGAAAGGTAACTATGCCGGTCCAAGGAAGGCTTGTCTAAGAAGTTCGAGTATGTAATCAGAACAGAAAGAACACTTGTAAAGCTGAGGTAGAGAAAACAAAGCATTTCATGCAGGCTGTGACGAGCAAGATTAAAAAAAACTATGCTTCATCAAGCTTGGTCCCTAGCTAACACATCAAAATTCTAAACTAGTTGATCAAATCGTATTTGAAGTTCCCATTAGTGGAGGTATTAATAAGGCACATATCAATATTGCTTGTAGAAATTTCAGTTGATAATATAAGCCATGGATCAGTAAGCCAACGAGGAAATGATAGTGCTGAAGATTAAATGGGGAGAAAGAACACCTATTTTTGCTTTGTTTTCTCAGTGATAGTACATGCCACATTCCTCGCACTTCTTCTACTGCAAAATTGTAGGAGTGTTTCGTGCTACCAAAATTATGTCGAGGAGGTTATACATGGAAACCCAACTATGCCAAAAAAAAGTAATATAATTCATCTGGGACAAATATTGTCCTTGTTCCACAAATAATAGCATAAATACCATTTCTAGGCCATATTTCATAAAAGAAAAATCAGCGAAGTGAAAGCATCTAGGCACGCATGTTGTTTTGATTTTGATAATTAATGACAACTTTGATCAACGGACTAATATCTTCCTTGAGAATATTGGAAGTAGGTCAATCCCAGGATTGATGACCATGGAAATACCAAGGAAGGCACAAAGGGAAGATCAATATGTCAAGATCGTGAAAAGGTATAATTATAAGGTTCTTTTTTCTAGTCTTTTGTCGATCTTGAAGTCTGGAGAAAAGATCGGTTAGCTAGAATTAGGGCCGTACTATAAAGAGGGATTTTGACGTTTATCTTGATGTCACTTAGGGTTTAAAGGCTCAAATTACATATTCAAAAGGATGCTTGATGATATATGTTTTCCTAAATATAAAATCATTTCCAGAGAAGGTCTTTTTGGGCGTTTTAGTAGCCCGGTGCTACCGGACTAGCGGTAGCACCTGACATATAACTCGGTGTGAAAATCACAAAGGGGTGTGTTTTGGGCGTTTTTGTAGCCCGGTGCTACCGCTTATGGTAGCCCGGTGCTGCCGGACTAGCGGTAGCACCGGGCATATAACCCGGTGTGAAAATTCCAGAGGGGTGTGTTTTGGGCGTTTTTGTAACCCGGTGCTACCGCCCATGGTATCCCGGTGCTACCGGGCCAGCGGTAGCACCGGTCTTCAGCCCGGTGCTTAAATTCTAGAGAGATCACTTTTGAAGAAGAAAAATGAAAAGGGGCCAGTGCTACCGGCCCTAGTTGGGCGGTAGCACCGGACCCTATGTAACGGTCTCTAGCAAGTGCATTAAATGCACTGTTCTAGCCGTTGAAATAGAGCCCAGTGCTACAGGTCCTACATAGGCGGTAGCACCGGAAAAACAGACTTTTGCCGATTTCGAGCTCCAACGGCTAGAAAGTTTGGTGGAGGTTATAAATACCTCCCCACCTGCATTCTAGAGGCTCTCTTGGTCCTCATTGATGATATTTGAGCTCTAGCAAGTGTTCTCTACTCTTTTGTGCATTCAATTTCCATTTGTCAGTGTGAGAAGCAAGGTTGAGTATTGCATTTCGTGTTTGAGCCTTTAGACACCGATATTTGACCTCAAGCAAGCGTCAAAATTTATTACTCTTGGAGGTTGCCGCCTCCTAGACGGCTTGGTGGCGATCGTGCACGGTGAGCTTCTCAACGGAGATTGTGAGAAGCCTCGGCAAGTTGTGAAGGCCGGAGTTCGCCTACCCGGAGCGGGAAAGAACTACCTTAGTGATCGAGGAAGGCTCAAGCGAGTGGAGCCGGCTTGAAATGGTTCAAGCCACCTCAACGTGGAGTAGGGGAGACCGGCAAGTCTCCGAGACCACGGATTAAATCTCTAGTCTCATATTTATTTGTGATTGGTATTTTTCGTTGTTGAGAATCCATTTCATTGATAGCATATTCTTGGTAGTCTTTGTGCTCATTAGTGTTTTGCTACACTTAATCTATACCCCTTTATAATGCACTTAAACATTCTTTTCTACGTCCACCCCAAATAGTACATCCCACTAGAGATGGCACAACATTCATGCACCCAGCGAAACGTCCCCAGAAACTTGCCTCCATCAAAATTAACATCTCAGATCTTTCCTCAGCTTTACTCACCCACATCTGATGGTCATTATTTAGTGTGTCTAATTATCCCTGTGACCCACAACAGACCTCCCCTACCTTCAGCAAGCATCATCAAGGAAAAGGAAACAAACATCCTGGAAAAGGAAAGGACCATACATTACGTGTTGGGAAAAGGAAACCGGGAGACGGGGCAGCACGACCGGGAGATTGCACGCGACGGCCGGGAGAACGCAGGTCTGCAACGGCTCCACGGTCGCCATCGGTAGCTTTGCCGACACATGAGAGGTATTGATTTATTGACCAGTTCCCAAAGACTCATTGCCTTCGTACATTCTTGTTTAAAAGATTTAAATGATTTTTTTCTATTTTTAGATTTAAATAAATGATTTAATGCAGAAAATTTATAATTCAATTTTTTTTTGAAAATAATTTTATTAAGTACAAAATAATCGAAAGTTTTTTTGAGATTTTTTCTAGAATTTTTTAACCTAATGTGCTATCTTTTCAAAAATCCTTCTATATTTTTTTAAAAAAATGAAGGCAACCCACCTATAACTTCTTCTAACTACAGCCCAGACCAGAAAAGCTTCTTCTCTTCCCTCCCTCCATTAAAGCAAGAAAGAAGCTCCAAAACTCCATCAATCCCGCACCAAATCTCCTCTTTCCATATATGGTGTTAATTCCCCAAATTTCGTGCTCTATTGCCAAAATTTCCTCCCAATCTGATTTGACCCTAAATTATGGTTTCCATGTATATGCTTCCTTCGGGGCTATAAAAGCCGGTGAGCTCTCCTCCACCCCATCGCATTGCGTAAATCCCCAAGTGCTCCCCCTTGTAAAGATCGCCGGATTTTGGAGGTAACCCAATCCATCACCGTCATCTTTCCCGGCGAAATTCACCGCAACCGTGCCTCCTCCCCATAAGCACCGGTCTTTGGCGATCTCGCCGCACCAAAGGTCGACCATTGCGATCGATCGGCCACCCCGGCCTTCCTCCCCTTCTGTTGGCCAAGTTTAGAGAGCACGCTGTGCTCTCTGTGGAAGCTGCAAAACAAAAAAAAAATCCAAAATCAGAAAATTCTTTTTTCTTTCTCTTTCTTGATTTAAAATCTTTTGGGAGACCGTTTTCGTCCATTCGACCTCCATTTAGTTCCGTTTTTCTTTCTAAATTCATTTAAAATTCTAAATTTCTCTTTTATTATTAAGTGTTATATTCATACTTATCTTCTCATTTAATTGATAAGCGGGTGTACTGCCATCGTAGCGTTAGTACAGGCACTATACTAGTTTGTTATAGTATCTCAAGTGATTGCTAGAGAAATTTAGTGTGAATTTGCAATTTGTATCTCGATATCTTAGTATCATTCGTAATTTCTAAATAGTGTCAAAAATTTAGAAACCTCCTATTCACCCCCCCTCTAGTCAGTTATCCTTGATCCTACACGAAGTCAGATATTTCCACATAAATATATATGACTACATGCACATATATACATAGAGGAATACTCTGGAAGACACTATCTACATATATACACTCTCCAGAACAAAGAAAACCAACGCTAAGCATACAACTTTAGCCTACATATTCACGTCATACTAAACGCACCACTTATAGTATGCTTATGAGAAAACAATATCTTTGTAATGCGTTAAAAATAATCAAATCAACTATTTGTCACAATGAGAGGATATAATTCAGACTATTAGCATCTATAATAGAACAGCTGCATAGGAAAATAGCACGAGACAATGTCTTGGAAGCGAATACAACATGGAAACAATCATGTGTTCTATATTTCACATAAATAATCGATCAATTGCATGCCATTGGGAAGCACACGCTCTTATGGGACATGCCCTCCATGCAAAGACAATGCAACTGGTCTACATTCGACATTTCTTATAGTTGATGCATGGATGTCAAAAGACGCAATCGTTGAAATACCCAGCCACATAGCATACAAACTAAAGGTGTAAGATAGGGGAGGTTAAATCACTTAAAAATAGGACATGCCACACATGACTGAAGCATGGAAGAAAACAACCACATGACAACTATTGATGCTAGGTCCTTCCTCTCCACATAAAACACCACAGATTTCCATATATTATAATTTATCAGGTTGGAAGGAGGGCATTACTTCACCGAAACATGAAAGAAAACAGCCACATATGACAACTATTCAAGTAAGCTCCTTCTCTCAGACAAAACACCAAAGGTTTGCATATATTATGAGTTATGATATTGGAAGGAAGACAAAGTAATTACCTTCCAAGGCATAGCAGTTTGGCTCAATGTAATCAGTGAGGTCGTATGGTATAAGGCAACATGTTTTCAGGTTTCTGCTCTGGAGCCATTAGTGTTACCAATTACATCTAGAAGAGTTTTAGGATAAAGGAAAAAGAAACACTTACAACATTGAGATATGAAAATGAATAGGTAGATCTGACTCATCTTTTCATCCACAAAATGCTGATCACAGTGACAAATGTCTCACGGCGTTTCTCGATCATAAATATCCCAAATAGAAGAATATAGGCACAGACCTGACGTTGTCGTATTTTGTAATATTCATCTGCATAGCAAACACCACTAAGACAGTTGTCAGTAAGAAAATAACCTATTTTTTTTAAATAATTAGTGCATTATTAATTTTAGCATTTTCCCAAAAAAATATAAGCATAGTATGGTTATTTGGCAATGTGTCAGTGTCCTCAAAACAGAAGATTGCTTCGGTTTGAAGAACCGAAGGGAATCAAACACATATTAAAAAAATAGTATACCTTTTCTCAGTTTACTCAGTGCAAAGGGATGCAACCAAAAACTGAAGGCTACCCACCCAAAACTGTCATGGATTCAATAAAATTCAGCTAAATAGTACCTAGTTTGTCATGTCTAGGAAGAGTCCTAAATGTGATTCATTCATGGACATCAAGGATAACATTATCTATGATCTTTAACCTATGCAGCCTGGTTTTCAAAGGTACTTGTCATATTTTTCCCAATTTTAATGAAAACTGTCAATTGCTCTATAATTGAAGACTAGCACTTATTCTTTTCAACTATCAGAGTGACATCAATTGATAATCTGGTAGATCTCATGTGGTAGAAGATAACGACTCTTAGACTTTGCAGCACATAATAAACCAAACCTTCGCATGCTAATGTTCTGTACTAATATATATATTTGCACGGTGCCTATACAACTGAAGCAAAGACACATGCTAGTGTCGCCTTTAGTCCAGCCTATGAATTGACAATCTAATATTAATTCCTCTAGTCATACAAATGAGAAGAAATGTACTCTAATTACGACATGATTTTATTTTGATCTTCTCATCTGGATTATGCATGATAAATATGGAAAGCAATTCTTTTTGGGATGGAGAATATCTAGGTACTCGCATATAATTATGTTATAAGAATAATGAGATAACAACGGTTACTGTTGATCTCAGTAGCTCCGCATCTAGCTGTAGCATCATGTGGAGCAACTAGAAGATGATCTAGCAACCTGCATAGTATGTAAATACAGGTTGTTAGTATGAGAAATCATGCATATGATTCAATTTAGATCCATCTCACACAATAAAAATATGCAGGTAATACTAACAAATAATCGATGCTGGTTTCTGTCATAATATAAGCACTACCGTAGGCCAGGCTTCATTGATTAAGATATGCCATTATGAAAAAGATATGCCTAACTACCCTGAACCAAGGTTAACCCAAATACACATGGACTGCCTGATCTTGACACCAATCTTCGAGATTGAGATTGGGCACTTTCATTTTGAAGGACCATGTGGAGGTCCATCCATGTTTGTGATGAGTATTTGACTTTATCTGAGCAAGGTATGCTCAAGTTTGAGTTTGATTTGGATTGTTTTTCGAGCTAGAGCAATTTGAGTTACTGGTTGGAGACCAGTCGTCCGACCCCGAGTGGTCGGGTCGTCCGACCGAGTGGTCGGGCTTTGGTGTGTTGCAGACACCGTCCGACCCAGTGGTCGGGTCGTCCGACCGAGAGGTCTGGGCTTTGGCTGGTCGGAGACCGGTCGTCGACCTCGAGTGGTCGTCTTTGGTTGGTCGGAGACCGGTTGTCCGACCCGAGAGGTCAGGCTTTGGTGGTCGGAGACCGATCGTCCGACCACGAGTGGTCGTCTTTGGTTGGTCGGAGACCGGCTTGTCCGACCCAGAGGTCGGGCACGTGGTGGTCGGAGACACCGTCGTCGACCCCGAGTGGTCGGGTTTCTCGCCGGTCGGAGACCGGTGGTCGACTCAGTGGTCGGGATGGAGACCGATGGTCGGACCATTGTTGGTCGGGATGAAGACCACTGGTCAGACCTTGAGTGGTCGGGATGGAGACCAGTGGTCAGACCATTGTTGGTCGGGATGGAGACCAGTGGTTATACCACGTGTGGTCGGGGTTATGCTGGTCAGCATAGTGTATATCTTTCTGTTGAGATGGATATGTGTTGTTGGACATTGCTATGTGATGTGGTTTCCTTGTCTATGATGGTTGCAGGACTTTGGAGCTAGGTCATGGTGAGGCGAGGGGATCGTGACTAGGCCGAGAGCCGAGGTCCGATGATCAAGGTGTCGCCAAAGATGACCGAGGCGTGGAGTAGCCGCAAGCCGAGAAGACAAAGGAATGGATGAGATGCTAACTTGGAGCCGCTCGATCAAGGAGGACCGTTGGATCGCGGTCAGGAAGATAGAGTAGCGGGTCAAGTTAGTGTGAGTTAAAAAGCGTGCAAAACCCGTTGTGTTGTTGGGTTTCGAGTGAGCCCATGCATAGCTTTGTGAGTGGGTAAAATCTCAGCCCTTGATGGAGTGCTCTAGGGTTTAGAGGCTCATCCAAGGGTGGTAGGTGTTCCAAGCCCGCTATGAATAGACAGGAGAGGGGTGTCTCCTTGGGGTGAGCAGTGAGGAAAGTCTACGTGAGTAGTTGAGAGTTGTTGAGAGTGATGATGTAAGGATCAAATCTCGGCTCTTGGATGTTGGCTTAGGATTGAAGCAGGACATCCAAAGGTGGGAATTGATCCCAGGTCACTATAAATAGAGGGGTAGGGGCAGCCTCCCCTCTTGGAAGGTTGTGAAGGTTCTGAGGTTTTTGCTGCTCGTTTGAGTTTTGCCCACTTTGTTGTGAGGCTTTGTAAACCTCTCTTCCAGAAATGAAATGTTCTTCACTTATATTCTTGTTTCATTTCTCTTACGTATTTACATTACGCACTTAAATTCATTATCTAAATTCGCATTTACTTACTTGCAATTTACTTTACGTAATTTGGATTTGCCTCATCTCCTTCTACATGCTTTTGAGTCCTTTTTGAAATTCATGATTGATGAACTCTTCTCTGGATTCGGTGCTTTCAATCATTTAGGCAATCCTTGCGTTCTTGTTGCAAGTTGTAAATCTGTGTTCTTAAAGTGCGTAAACGTGTGACTTGCAGTTCGTTAGTCTTGATTGGCTTCTGGTTCTTATTGCCAAGGATGAAAGATTGCTGGATGAATCTTCTATAAATCATATCCCAATCATCTAGGCAATCTACAACCTCTTCTATTCAGTTTTGGAAGAAATTAATTTCTGTGCCTAGTTTTCAGATAGTGTTTCTATCTGTTTGAAGGGTTGTTTCTTCGTGTACTTACTTGCTGTGATTTGTGGAGAGTTATCCAAGGATATTTTGATCATCAACTCCCACCAGCAAGTTAGGGGTGAAGTCTGTGTTCGTGACTCTGTTTTGGGTGTTGCATTTGTTAAACTGAAAAAGGACGGAACCTTGGTATCAATTCCTTCGATTGATGACTAAAATAGGTTCCTGACACCCTTAGGGAGGTGCACACCAAGTTTCACTGTTTTTGGATCAGCCGATCAAAAGTTACATCGATTTACTTTTTAAGATCGTGCTGATTTTATGCTCATCCAACCCGGTCTCGCTCATCCGACCTCTGTAGGTCGGACGATCGCTTCATCGGTCGGGAGGTACTGTTCATCCGAGCCTATTCATCCGAGTCTCGTTCATCCGACCTCCGCAGTCGGGCGTCTTTATTCGTCCGGCCGGATATCGCTCACCCGAGTATCGCTTCATCCGACCACTTCGGATCGGAGTATCTGCTTCATCCGACCACTTGGTCGGGAGTATCGTTCATCCGACCAAGATCGACGACCGATTCGCGATCGCTCATCCGACGAGCTACCCGACCAGTCACGCAGCTTTTCTCGCTCATCCGACCTTAATCGGCCTGAGCTCTGCTCATGAATTTGCCTGATCGATGGTTCAGTTCTTTCTTTCTGGTCTTTTGGTGGATTGAATTCTAGGGGAGAATTTATTCGAAAATTTTATTTGGCTCCTATTCACCCCCCTCTAGTCGCCTTTTCGATCTTTCACATTTAGAGGAAGTCATGAGCACCTGAAATCCAAAGGAGTTTGGGACACATAAATAATCAACGAACATTAAATAAGATGGATGTTAATAGGGAAAAAAACCCGTAACAAACCAACATGTTAAAATACAATATGACAATAAAACTTTGCCACCTTTAAGGAAAATACAACTACACCAAAACTTAGTTTGTGTGCAAAATTGACAATTGAGCGGTTGCTAGGACAATAAAGTAATTTCGAAGCCACTGACAAGTGACAATTAATGCCAACAAAAATGGGTCAAATCCAAAATCTAGCCAAAAATATAACATACAGTGTTAGCAACTAAATTTTTTCTAAAGGATATTTCTACCTATCTAAGGTGAAGATCTTGCATCTCTTAGCTCAGCCACCTGCTGAAAACTGTAGCAACTATTATTAGCATAACCACAATTAGCAAGAAAAAGAAAATGCCTTCATTAGACTCAATCATACAAAAAGAGATCGAACGTATCATACCTCACTAATCAATTAACACGGTGCTAAGTTTTGGGTGTAAAGCTCCTCATATCATATAGTCTTCCACAAATCTGCCTAACTCAATAAAATATTATAAGGAGCCAGGTGAGGTTGTAACCTGCAGAAGCAAAGCTTTGATTGTTGAGACGAACTCAAAAGGTTCAGGCACAAATCCGTAATTGTTTAGCCATTGTAGCGGTCGAACAGCTGGTGACATCTCGAGAACGTCGGTAGAGACACCTAGGGCAAGCATCGATTCATATAGGACTACTTCTGGTCGGCCCTGGTTTGCATAGGACTGCTATTGGTCAGCCGCATGGGCATGGCAGTGCCACCATTGCCTGGCACGAGCGCTTTGTCATCAAGGCATCAACGGTGTGGAATATATGAAACCAGGTATCTTCATGACCGGTCCAGCATCGCTTGAGGAGAAGACAGGCCCAAGTAGAAGGCCCAGAGGATGAGCTTCTCGCCAAGTCTTACTGTCGTGCGCAAGGGGGTACATCCCATAGACAGTTGAATGTATATTTAGATATAAAAGATACGATTGTAATCCGAGTTGTTAACAGGGTAGATAAAGATGTAAACTCTATCATGTAACCGATTAGAATCATATAACCGATCGAAATCTCTTAACCGATCGGGACTCTGTAAACCGCTCCACCCCCATTATATAAGGGAGAGGGCAGGCAACAACAGGGAGAGGGCACATCGCATATCACATCATAGAGCTCACGAGCAATCTTAGATCCAAGAGATCCACATAATCCCAGCACACAGGACTAGGGTATTACCTCCTCCATCGAGGGCCTGAACCTGTCTAAACTTTTGTCTTATGTGACCTTCGAGTTTAAGATCTAGCGCCTGCCCCATAAATTTATTGCCGACTATCAAAGTCGACAGTTGGCGTGCTAGGTAGGGGAAGCGCTATAATCTTTTCCTACAGACTCGATGGCAGCAATCAGCGGAATCGTCGCCACCTTCGTCTCCGGCCAGGCTTTCCGCTTTGGAAGCCTGGACTTTGTCGCAGATGAGCGCGGAGAACTTGTCTGCCTAGATCTAAACCAGATCCAATCTGGTAAAGGTCAGGCCAATTCATCTCAGGTATGTCTTTCTGACTCGGTCAGCAAACCAGTCGGTGTCGCGAGGAATCACTGCGATTTTCGTGGCATCTTCGCGATAGAAGAGCAGAAAACCGATCTCCAACGCCAGTAAGAGATTCAAGAAGCTGCGGAGAAGGAAGATCGTCTTCTTCGTAAGGGTAAGGAGGCACAGACGCGATCGCTTCGATCTCGCGGCCGCCATGTCCGCGAAGACATCCTACAATCCAGATTGGGAGACCAAGCTGTCTTCCATATGCCACACCAGAACGTCGTCGCTTCCAAGATGCTCCTCGACACGCTGGACCCGATGATTGCATCTGATAGCCCGACGGCCCCGATCATGGCCCAGATCAAGGCCATGGTGACGGCGGCAGCCATTCAGCAGAATCAGGAAAAGCCGGTAGGAGAAGCGCATTCGCGATCCCACGCGGCTACCCACATCGCTAGCAGTCGGACTGCTACCAGTCGGAGTACCGGCAGTCGGCGCCCCATACAACCAGTCGGAGACGTTTGTCAGAATCTCAACCGCGACCTCCGCCAGGACATCACCGCCAGACGGCAAGAGCGGGACGAAGAAGATCGACGCTGGCGCCACGACGACTACGAACGCTTCGGTATCGGCCACGGGCCACGAAGCTATCAAAGGTACGACGACCGCAACAACTATAGAGACCATCATCGCCGGGGTCAGAACGACAACAACGATCGTTGAGTCATGGACTCGCCGCGCCGAACGCCACCCCGACGCGTTGATGACGATCGCCGAGCTAGAGGCTCGCCACGCCGGACTCCCCCTCATCAGGACGACAGATCCATCGATGGAATCCGAGTGTTCACCTCTCGGTTATGCCGAGTGGTATGGCTCGAAGGCTTCAACCCCAAGGGCATCGTAAAGTTTGACGGGGAGCGAGATCCGGAAGCTTGGCTGCAGGTCTATGCCCTGGCGGTCAAAGCGGCCGGGGCAATCAAAACGTGATGGCTAATTATCTGCCAGTGAATCTTTCCCCTTCAACTCAAGCATGGCTCACGGGACTCCCAGCGAACTCGGTGGACTCCTGGAGCAATCTTTGCGATCAATTTATCGCGAACTTTCAGGGGACCTACGAGAGGCCCGGTACCCCGTGGGACCTATATCAGCTTCACCAGAAGAAGGACGAGACGCTGAGAGATTTCATCCAGTGTTTCATGCAGAAGAAGAACACCATCAGAGACGTATCTGATGCAGTGGTGGTGGCAGCCTTTCAGAAAGGGGTAAGTGATCCTGATCTAATCAAGAAAATGTCCAGGAAACCACCGGCCTTTGTAAAGGAGATATTTGCATTGGCTGATCGCTATGCCACGGCCTTCGACGCCCTGGCCGAGCGCCAAAAAGATCGCCCGCAACAGAAGAACAAAGGCGACAGGGCCGAGTCCTTCAAGCACAAAGACAAAAAGCGGAAAGACGAGGAGCTAGTTGCGGTAGCAGAACACAACCGGCCCCGAGTCGCGCGAAGGGAGGCACCCGACTATAATACCGTCATGGAGGCGATCTATCCTTTCCACCCTAAAGGTAAACACGCCGCTAAAGACTACTTTACTCTGAAGCGTTTTGCGCGCGAAAGCAACAAGCAGCCGGCTCCAGCGAAGGAGGAGGCGGCCAAGAAGAAGGACATTCCTGGCGAGGACGATTACCAAGAGCCCGAGCACGAGCTGAACTACATATACAGGGGCTCCATCGGATACAAGTCCAAGCGGAAGCAAAAACTTACCGCTCGAGAGATCAATGCGGTGGAACCGGCAATCCCCCAGTATCTAAAGTGGTCTGAAGTCCCGATCACCTTCGATCGCTCGGATCACCCAAACCGAGTTCTACATCCGGGTAAGTACCCTCTAGTGCTCGACCCTGTCATTCGCAATGTAAAGCTCAAGAAGGTCCTGATTGATGGAGGGAGTGGACTCAACGTCTTGTTCGCCAAAACCCTCGATGACATGAACATCCCCCGCTCCGAGCTAAGGCCGAGCTCACAGTAGCCCACGGGTGATCCCTGGGGCGTCTTCGTTTCCTCTCGGGCAGATTTCTTTGCCTGTCACCTTCGGTACTAAAAGCAACTATCGGATCGAGTATGGAAGTTTCGAGGTAGCGGATTTCGAGACAGCATATCACGCTATCTTGGGAAGACCCGGTCTGGCTCGGTTCATGGCCGTCCCGCACTACACCTATTTGATGATGAAGATGCCGGGACCCGAAGGCGTCATCACGATTCGCGGCGACATCAAGCGATCTCTGGAATGCGATCGAGAGAATTGTGAACTTGCCGAGTTGCAGGAGGCAACCGCTGAGGGGAAGAATATCCAGGCAGAGGCTGCCACGTTGCAGGAAGAAGACGACGTCCCATCCAAGAAGAAGGCCACGTCAAGGATAAAGCCTAGAGAAGGAACCAAGAGAATTATCCTCGACCCATTCGACTCGTCAAAGACGACTTTGATCAGGATAGGGCTCGGGGACAAATAGGAAGACGTGCTCGTCACCTTCCTCCGGGCTAACAAGGACATCTTTGCCTGGAAACCATCCGACATGCCGGGTGTTCCTAAGGAGGTGATCGAGCATTCTCTACATGTCGACAAAAAGGCAAAGCCAGTCAAGCAGAGACTTCGGCGATTCGCTCCAGATCGTTGGAACGCCATCAAGCAGGAGATCACCAAGCTATTAGCTGCAGGTTTTATCAAGGAAGTGTATCATCCTGATTGGTTGGCAAACCCTGCACTAGTTCAAAAGGAATAAAACTTGGCGCATGTGCGTTGATTATACTGATCTCAACAAGGCATGTCCAAAGGATCCCTTCGGGCTACCTCGAATTGATCAGGTGGTTGACTTGACCGCTGGGTGCGAAATCCTGAGTTTTCTCGATGCCTACTCAGGGTATCACCAGATTCGCCTAAAGGCGGAAGATCACATCAAGACTTCGTTCATCACGCCCTTTGGGGCCTTTTGCTACACCATGATGTCGTTCGGTTTAAAAAATGCTGGTGCAACTTATCAGCGTGCAATACAGCGGTGCTTTCATACCCAACTCGGACGCAATGTAGAGGCATATGTGGATGATGTCGTGGTAAAGACTCGGGAGAGGAAGGACCTTATCGCCAACCTAACCGAGACGTTCGAAAGTCTAAGGGCCTTCAGCATGAAGCTTAATCCCGAGAAGTGTGTTTTCGGAGTATCTTCGGGAAAACTGCTCGGGTTTATCGTCTCCCAACAAGGCATCGAAGCCAATCCAGAGAAGATCAAGGCCATATCGAATATAGAACCGCCGACTTGCCAAAAGGACGTCCAGAAGCTTACAGGATGCATGACCACACTCAGCAGGTTTATTTCCCGACTGGGTATGCGAGGTATGCCATTTTTAAACTCCTCAAGAAGCAGGACAAGTTCCAATGGATGCCTGAGGCACAACAAGTGTTTGAAGATTTGAAGGCCTTCTTAATGACGCCCCCGGTCTTGGTTTCTTCGATGCCAGAAGAACCTCTATTACTGTACATCGCGGCGACGACTCACGTAGTCAGCGCTGCGCTCATCGTAGAAAGGGAGGAGCCAGGTCACGTGCAGAAGATCCAACATCCGGTCTACTTCGTTAGCGAGGTCCTGAGTGAATCTAAAGTGCGGTATCCACAAGTGCAAAAATTACTATACGCCGTACTTCTTACATCTCGCAAACTCAAGCACTACTTCTAAGAGCATACTATTTCGGTGGTCACCTCCTTCCCAATAGGAGATATACTTCACAACCAGGAGGCCACTGGGAGAATTGCAAAGTGGTCAGTCGAGCTTGGAGCTTTTGATATCCTATTCAAGCCTTGCACAGCCATCAAGTCTCAAGCGCTCGTCGACTTCACTGCCGAGTGGACAAAACTTCAAAACCCGGCGGACGTCAAGGAACTCGAGTATTGGACGATGTACTTCGATGGTTCCCTCATGCTCAGCGGCGCAGGGGCTGGTATAGTGCTCATATCGCCAAGCGGAGAGCGGTTAAGGTACGTACTGCAATTACTTTTTTCTACGTCAAATAACGCCGCCGAGTACGAGGCACTCATCCATGGACTCCGTATCGCCATATCGCTCGGTATTTGACGTTTGACGGTTCGCGGAGATTCAATGCTTGTGGTCAATCAAGTGCAAAAAGAATGGTCCTGCATCGAAGACAACATGGCTACCTACTGCCAGGAGGTACGCAAGCTAGAAGGCAATTTTGACGGTTTGGAACTTGTTCATGTGCTCCGTCGGGACAATGAAGCGGCCGACGAGCTAGCAAAGATGGGATCTGGCCAGACCACAGTTCCCGTGGGAGTATTCGTCGAAGAAATTCATAAGCCCACAATAGGCACTCGGCCAAAGTCGGACGTTCCAGTGGAGAAGCGCGAAGAGGCAGAAGTCTTGGTCATTACCCCTGATTAGACAGCTCCGTATCTGGACTACTTGACGAAAGACAAGCTACCCGAAGACCGCGTGCAGGCCGAACGAATAATACGCTGAAGCAAGAGCTATGTGGTGATCAGGGAAGAACTCTATCGCAAGAGCTCCTCTGGTGTACTACGACGGTGCATATCAGAACAAGAAGGAAGAGATCTTCTCAAGGAAATCCACTCGGGAGTTTGTGGGAATCACGCGGCGTCATCAACCCTAGTTGGCAAGGCTTATCGTCAGGGATTTTTCTGGCCAACTGCTGTCACCGATGCAGAGGACATCGTCCGAACATGCGAAGGTTATCAGTTCTTTGCGCGACAGGTGAACAAACTAGCACAGGAATTGCAGACCATCTCGATCACCTGGCCATTTGCGGTCTGGGGGCTCGACATGGTGGGACCTTTGAAGAAGGCTCAAGGCAGTTATACTCATTTCTTCATGGCTATTGATAAATTCACCAAATGGGTGGAGGCCAAGCCAGTCGCTATAATCACAGTCGCAAAGGCCAAAGAATTCTTCAATGAGATCGTGGTTAGGTTCGGTGTACCAAACCGAATCATCACGGATAACGGCACCCAATTCAGAGGCGGCATATTTCAAGACTGGTGCGACGAACTCGGCATAAAAATTTGCTTCGCATCAGTAGCACACCCCCGAAGTAATGGGCAGGTCAAGCGAGCCAACGGCATGATGTTACAAGGCCTAAAGGCAAGGATTTTCGATCGTCTCAAACCATATGCCACTCGGTGGGTCAAAGAATTGCCTTCGGTGCTTTGGAGGCTGCGAACCACTCCAGCAGAGCAACCGGGTAGTCACCTTTTTTCCTGGTGTATGGCTCAGAGGCGGTCCTCCCCACCGAGTTAGAATTTGGATCCCCGCGGGTTCGGAGCTATGAAGAAGTCGCCTTGAAAGAAAACCGGCTAGAAGACCTCAACCGACTGGAAGAAGCCAGGGACGTCACAACAATTCAGTCGGCAAAGTATCTTCAAGGCTTACGTCGCTATCACGGTCGCAATGTAAGGAGCCGCGCATTCTCTAAAGGAGATCTGGTCCTTAGAAAGAATCAGAAATACGAGCATAAGCTATCCCCAAGCTGGAAAGGCCCTTACATCATCGATGAGGTGATACGCCCTGGAGCTTATAAGCTCAAGCGTGAAGACGGCACGACTGTCAACAACACCTGGAATATAGAACAACTACGTCGTTTTTTCACTTGAACTTTGTAATTCAATTGTTTCTTTATGAATAAATGTTTGCTCTTAAAATTATTTTCGTATAATCTTCTCGAGATTTATGCGTCTGAGTGCTTTGCTCCTACGATTTTAAGACTCTGAGACATGCGTCATGAACCATGCCCCAGAGCCTGGGGGCTGAACTAGTCGAACATGATACGACAAAAACCACTCGGATGGACTCATCTAGCATAATTGCATATTTAAAGAGAAAATGCAAGAACAAAGAAACACTTTTATATATTTGATTCATAGGTCCAAAGTTTCCGCTACAACTGAAGAAGCATCCCTGACTTCATCCCAGAGTTCGGCGGCCCGGTCTTCATCCACGTTGCAGGCATAGTCGTCTTTTATAGCTTTAAGATCCACTCGGGGATAAAGCAATTTGGTGATAGCCAGAGCCTGGCTAGCGCCATTGGTCGCCGTCTCCTTCAAGAGTATCTTGAGCTCCTTGGGGGCTTCCTCCAGTTTGGAGATGACTTGGTCTCTGCTGAGCGGACTCTCGCTTCCGGGATGAAGCAACCTCAGCAGCAGCTCAGAGGCCTCGCGAAGCTTGGAGCAAGACGTTTCAAGGGATTCAACCCTCTCGTTGTAAGCGGCGTATTGCGCCCGCGTCTTGAACTTATAGTCTGCAAGCAAAACTGATTACTTATAGTCTGCAAGCAAAACTGATTATTAAGAAATACCAAGAAGACAACGAAGATAAAGGAGGGCCAGGTTGCTGAGCGTACCTTCTAACTCCTTCTCCGACTTCAATTTGGAGGCTTCCGAGACCTTGAATTGCTCTTGAAGCTTTGCAACAGTGGAATCCCGAGCTGACATGAAGACAAAGAAATCAAAAGACCGGACGATCGAACAAGAGTACGGGGTGGTCCAAGAAATATTTACCTCGAAGGGAGCCAACGACATCTAGCTTCTCCTGCCGAAGAGTTTCCTTCTCCTCCCGCAGGGCGTGGACCTTCGACCGGAGACTTTGCAGCTCGGCTGCATGCTTAGCCCTGATCTGCTCCAACTCGGCCAGATATTCCTGGCGCGTCCTGACCTCCGGGAGCATCTTCTGGAGGTATTCGGATTTCTTTTCAGAACGTTCTCCCAATTTCTACAACCATCGTAGGGAAAGGTGACGACATGCTAACCAGCACAAGAAAAGAGGCGATAAGAATGGTGAAAAGTATTACCCAAGCCAGGAGAGCGCAGGCAGTCGCATGACTGTAAAAGTCATTCCTCTCCTTCTCCTCCTCCGAGTCGTCAAGAGACCTCAAACCGCCCTCCTCATCAACCCACGCGGTCCGCATTATGAGCCGAGGGCGAGCAGGAATCGGCGGGTCTCGGGAGATCTCTTCGACCTCGGGGGAGGGGCGAAAGACAGGCTCTGGAGCAGCAGGACCCGACGCCGAGGCAGGGGGCATTGGTGAAAGCGGCTGGGGCTCGGTGGGCGCTCCTGTGTCCCCGGGCGAGACGTCTTCAACCAGGACATGTACGTCCTGGGGCTCAGGTTCTTCAGGAGCCCTAGATGGTGTCGCGACAGGAATACCATACGAAGGATTCCTACAAGAAGAATGATCGGTGAATGAGCCGGCAAAATGCGTCAAATAAAGAGTCGATAGGATATCCAATCTGTCGGACTTCTTTATTTTCATTAGAGGCTTCTTTCGGGTGGCAGAGCCACTCCCGGAGGGACCACTCGGGGCGCTACCAACTGGAACCTTGGGCTCCTCCCGACTGCCCGAGTCTTTCGGAATAGGACTCGGCTGTACCACGGCCTCATGGGGAAGGGGAGCCAGAGGCACTGGGGCTCGTGCTGGCAGTTCCTGAATTTTGGGACCACTAGTCGAGCGCCGGGGCTTCGCAGGGTCCTTGGCAATCGCTTTCTTCCCCTTCTTGGCGGCGGGGTCTCCGGCCGGGGAGCTCGCAGGTCGTTTAAAGGGAGCGCTCTTATGAAACCGGGCATATACCTGCTCCTTCGACAATGTTTCGTGCAGTTCCCGGGTCGGATCATCCTTTCCTTCAAATGCGTATCCTAGATGGACTCGCTCCTTCAGAGGCTGTATCAGGCGGGCAACAAAATGAAGGGCCAGACCAACTCCCGTGAGGCCATCTTCTTTCAGCTTCTCAATCAACGCCAGAAGATCATGCACCTGGTCCATGTCGGCAGCATTGGGGGTAGATACCCAAGAAATGGACACCTTGGGCCGGCGCCCGACAAAGGAGGGAAGAGCAGGATTAGGGTTGGCACAATAGAACCATTCTTGGTGCCAGCCTTTATTGGAGGTTTTGAAGGGAATGACGAAGTAATTTTTCTTTAACCCCTCCTGCAACTGAAATCCGGCTCCCCCAATTACCTTGGGGTCGCTCTTTGAGGGATAAGGTTTCAAAAGGTAGAAATGGCGAAAGAGATCGAAATAGGGGTGGATGCCCAGGAAAGCCTCACAGAGGTGAACAAAGAGAGGGATTTGCAGGATGTAATTGGGATTCAAGTTCACCAGTTCGATGCTGTAGAAGAAGAGAAGACCGCGAAGAAAGGCGCAGGCAGGAAGGCCCAGCCCGCGTTGGAAGAAGGATTCAAAGACCACAATCTCTTCGGAACGGGGGGTTGGGATGGATTCACCTACGCCCGGTCGTGCGGAGATCAAGGTCAGGGCTGGAAGAACCTCGTCGTCCACCATGGATTGCAACCGCTCCTCCGTCGTGATCGAGGTGATCCAATCTTGATGCAAAGGATGCGAGCGCAACAGCAGTTAACCCTGGCGACGGAGAAGGCGGAGAGACAAAGGAAGCAGAAGAGGCGGAGTGTGCAATGGGAAAAATGAACCGTCGGCTTAGTCTTTAAAGGGGGAAAAATTAGGTTTTCGCCGAATCAGCCGGAAAGAGATTGACCCTGCTCTATGCTTCGTAATGATTTGCTAGCTTGGCGTCCTGACATACAGAGCCAGTTATGGTTTGACCAAGTCATGTTTGGGACACGTTGCTCCCCATGATGGGATGTTTAACCACTTATAGAACTAAGCAAGACGTGGGTGTCCTCCAGTTTTCATTAAAAGCATCTTCTTGTGATATGCCCCACGTTGGGTCGCCAGGTGGTTACCACATGACGGAATCATATATCGCGAGTTGAGCCTGATAAGGCACGGTTCCAATGGTATGCCCCAAGATGGGTCGATAAGCTGTGCGTCGTAACAAACGAGTATGGATACCATTCGGATAAACCTTGATATGTCCCAAGTCGGACCAGAGTTGTGTCCTACACTAGTCGGGTATATGTATCACTCGGCCATGAGCTGAGAAAATCCCGATACGCTCCAAGTCAAGCCTAAGCTATATCCTGCAGCAGTCGGATATGGGTATCATTCGGCCACGAGCCAAAATTTTTTTGATGTCCCAAGACGGACCAGAGCTGTATCCTACACCAGTCGGATATGGGTATCACTCGGCCAAGAGCCACGTAAGCGTGATACGCTCCAAGTTGAGCCTAAGCTATATCCTACACCAGTCGGATATAGGTATCACTCGACCATGAGTCAAGGAAATCCCGATACGCTCCAAGCCGAGTCTAAGCTATATCCTACAGCAGTCGGATATGGGTATCACTCAGCCAAGAGCCGCGCAAATCCTAATATGTCCCAAGTCAGACCTAAGATGTATCTTACGACGGTTGGGTGCGAATATCACTCGACCAAGGAACCATGCAAGCTTCGATATGCCCCAAGTTGGGTTCAAGCTACGTCTAAACGACAATCATGAAAAAATGCTTGGAAAAGGTACTTCTTTATTATATATAAATTCCCCAGGCATTATGCCTGGGAAAATATTACATTTACAGATATTTTACACCTCTCCACGGTGAACATGTCCGAGCGCTTCCACGAGAACCTCCTTGACCTCATGAAGGGCGGGGAAGATCTCGAGGAAGACGTTGACAGCTGTACAGTCGAGGGCGGCGGCGGTATCCTCCACCAATTCAGCCACGGCGATCTCGAAGAGCGCCCATAATTCAGCAAGCGTAGGATTCTGGTTGGCCATGCAATCCCTCGTAAAGAAGATGAAGTTTGGCGTAAGAAAATGGGGAACTAAGCATGAGAGGATAAATTCTGAAAGCTCTGATTCGCCTTTTATAGCCGATACGGTAAGGATGAAGTAAATGCATCAGAAGCCGAGGAGACTTGGAGTTAATATGGTTTCAGAAGCCAAAGAGGTCTTCGGAAATTGGGTTGACACAGAAAGCCAAAACAACCTCGAAGACTGTTCGGTATTGATCCACGAAGAGAAAGGATATTAAGGTTTCGCTTCGAGCGGGAAGAAGTATCTAATCCTCATATGAGATATGGGTCATAGCCGCGAAGCTACCCGCAATAAACTTGTCAGACGGAAGATTGTAATCAGTCGGAGCAAGAAATCAAAGGTTATATTCGAGTCCTTCATAATCCCCTTGCTGCAAGGATAAGCTTTCAAATCAAATGAAGAAACCAGTCGGAAGTTTACACTAGAAGCTGAGAACAATGATACAAAGTTGAGACCCAGATAGAGACATAGCAATCGGATCATGAATCACTCGGGGGCTACTATGGAATATATGAAACCAGGTATCTTCATGACCGGCCCAGCATCGCCTGAGGAGAAGACAGGCCCAAGTAGAAGGCCCATAGGATGAGCTTCGCGCCAAGCCTTGCTGCTGTGCGCAAGGGGGTACATCCCATAGACAGTTGAATGTATATTTAGATATAAAAGATACGATTGTAATCCGAGTTGTTAACATGGTAGATAAAGATGTAAACTCTATCATGTAACCGATTAGAATCATATAACCGATCGAAATCTCTTAACCGATCGGGACTCTGTAAACCGCTCCACCCCCATTATATAAGGGAGAGGGCGGGCAACAACAGGGAGAGGGCACACCGTATATCGCATCATAGAGCTCACGGGCAATCTTAGATCCAAGAGATCCACATAATCCCAGCACACAGGACTAGGGTATTACCTCCTCCGTCGAGGGACTGAACCTGTCTAAACCTTTGTCTTGTGTGACCTTCGAGTTTGAGATCTAGCGTCTGCCCCATAAATTTATTGTCGACTACCAAAGTCGACAAGCGGCGACGACCGACATGGAGGAAAGAGGCGGCGACCCAGCAACCACGGCACCTTCCCTCTGTTTAGGGGCCGACACTACGAACAGGAGGCGGCAACGCTGTGGAGTGTGGAGGAGAGGTAGTGGGCTAGTGGCGCAAGTGAAGGGAAGGAAGGGCCGTCGAATCGACGTCACCCCTTATCAATCATCCTTCCATTGCCGTCGAATCGACGTGGCACGGAATAATGGGGCGGCATCAATGGAGGCGTGCCACTTCCTCCCTCACCGCGGGCTAGGTTGCGCAGGGCTCATAATCTATAGCTATAGTGTTTCTCTGAATTACTGCAGAGGATCCAACTCCGTTGTTTTTACTATGTAAATATAGGGATTGATATCTTTTTCACGGCAAATTGGGTGTTTTCAACTTGGTATGTGCATTGTAATAAATATTTCGCACACTATAGAATGGACGATACATTTTATACAATTTCAGCATTCTAGAGGCCCTTTTGATTGTCTTCCTATTTTTTGGCTACACGAAATGACCCCTTTAGGCTCTTTCTCCTTTCCACATCTCTTCTCTCATGCCTATGAATATTGTCTACCCTTACCTGCCCTCATCGCACTGCCTGTTGTCATCTCATCGCCGTTGTCCTTGCCATCACCGCCGCTGCTCCTCCCTCGCGCTCCACCTTGGCCTTCCACCCCTATTGTGCCCATTCTCACCTTCTCGGCCTCCCCTACCTCTGTCTACTCCCTTAGCTTCATCCTAGGTCTCTAGCGTTGTCTCTCTCCCACTCCACCTTGCAATCACCCTCCCTCAAGCGCATCTGAGTGGCCCCATGCCACCGCCGTGCCACGCTCATTGCCTCCCTCCATGCCCTCTGGCCATAGCAATGGCATCTCCAAGTCCTCCCTGTGACCCTCTCCATCTTTGAGTCTGATAGTGATACTCAGGGATGTGCTAATCCGTGTGAATTCTGTCGGGAACAACAACATTGTGGCGAAGGCCACAACAATGTAACTAGAGGAGGAGAGGTGCAGCCGCTGTAGGGTTTGTGGAAGGTGCTTGTGGTGTTTAATGATGGCACCAGATTTATTCGCTCATGTATTAGTCTAAGTTGTCTCTTGTGGATGATTAATATATAGGTTCCTGATCTAAGGTCTCTGGTAAGAAAGATAAAGAAGTCCAACACATTTATCAATTCAAGGATTTGGCAGTAAGAAGTAGTTCACGAAGTGTCTTCGATGTAACTTGCCAATTTCTTGCACTTATAGATTTTTTTATTAAATGATCTTTTTTGTAAAATTTTTTATTAATAACCCCTTCCTAACATTATTCCCAACCTAACCTATTTGGCGTGGCAAATACACCACAATGTGGCAGTGTGTTTTGCCATGCCCCCACCGGTGTTATGGCCAAACATGCTATTTGTTTGGCTTAGCGCTAGATTTATCTCGTGGCGTGGTAGTGTTTTGTTCCATGCCACGGATGGTGACGTGATCAAAAGGGTTAGATTTTGAAATAAATTTGGGAGAGTTATTAGTAAAAAAATGGAGTTAAATAATAAAAATTAGCGACACGGCTACATACTACAATTCATATGCTTTTATTTGAGAATATATTTGTATTTGCTATGCAATTCTAGTATTTAAGATTCAAAATAGAGTTGTACTTTCTATATAATTATCACATTCTAATAGATATTTGATTAATATGCATCTTTTTAATCTACCATTTCATAATAAGCGATGTGGATTTTTTTTCCTAGTTAAGTGGGAATACGTAGCGTCTCAATCGCACGTGACTTCTTTTTTTCTATCATTTTAATGATGCAATATATAGAAGTAAAAAGTTCATATAACACATTGAACTTTACTTGAAAGTCCATCCAATACCCTAAACTTTAAAGCTGATCATCTAACACTTCGAACTTTCTAATCCCATTCATTTAACATCATAAGTTTTTAACCAATTTTGGGGTGTTAATGAATAGAACTGGAAAGTTCAGGATGCTAGATAACTGGTTTCAAAATTTAGAATGTTAGATGGACTTTTGTGCAAAGTTAGCATGTTATTTGGACCATTCCCCCTACAAAACCAGCTTAAGGTGTTAAACGAATAGGATTGAAAAGTTCGGGATGCTAGATAACCGGTTTCAAAGTTTGGAGTGTTGAACGGATTTTTGAGCAAAGTATATGGTGTTATATATACTTTTTACTATATAGAATAATATATAGATAGTAGGTTACTCATGTATTTTAATTTTTTGTTGCTAATATAAACTAGGTAGTAGGTTACTCATGTATTTAAATTTTTTGTTGCTAATATAAACTAGGGAATTCTGGTAGGAAAAAATCATATGAAAATACTTTTCAATTTCTGCTATACAACGCCACAACGTGCCTCACTCTGCCTCGAGAAATATACCCTCATCGAATCAACGGTTCAGTTCGCTCACAACCTCTGCACAGACGGTGGGGCCCACTTGCAGGGGCAGAGCCCCTCCCACAAAAAAGATTGGCGGATAGCGTTCCTCCCCCAATCCTCCTCCCTCCGACGGTCCGACTCCGACCCATGCTCCGCCACTGACACCTTGACCCCACCAAACCTTACGATGGTCGCCTTCTCCGCCACCGCCGCCTTCTCCGGTGTCTTACTTCCCCACGCCCTCCCCTACTACCGCTCGTGGCAGCTCCCCGCGGCGCCCTCCTCCTTCCGCCGCCTCTCCCTGTCCGCCTCCCCTCGCCGGACCACCCACGTAGTCGCCCGCGCGGACGCCAGCGCTGACGCCGGAGAACCAGAGCCTGAGCCTGAGGCCGATCCTTTGGCTTCCTCTGCTGACGCGGAGGAGGGGGAGGCGGAAAGCGCTGTTGCGGTGGCGGAGGAAGAGGAGGAAGACGAGCCGCCGACGACGAGCAAACCGCCGGTTAAGTTCGGCGAGATCATCGGGGTGAGAATTTCTGCGCAGTCCTCACATAAACTACCTTTCGATTTGGAGAAATGCAACCGGCCGGTTAAGTTCGGCGAGATTATTGGTGGTGGAGAAATGCGGGTGGCGTAGCAGAAGGCCATCGAGGAGTAGCATTTCTTAGCTTAATACGCCGAATTCTAATTCTCTTGAGACGAATATTTTGGAGTTGTATGTTTTGAGTTCTTGGCAGGTCAGTCCCTGGAGCAGCAGCTCATTACGTTGTATTAACATTTATGGTGGAATTAGTGAACGAAAAGAAGAACTGATTTTTCTCATTGCGGTTTCAAATAGCTTGGTTGAATGTAGTCGTTTCTGGAAAGGCTTGGTGGTTCTTGCATGCTTGCATTTGGTGGTTCTTGAATTTCTGTGTAATTTCACCTGTTAACGCTGAACAAGCAGTTCATCAGATAGTGCTCTTAACATCCATGACCATTTTGGAATACTTGACATGTGATGTACTATTTCCTTGTGTCGTAGATTCTGAACAAGCAGTTCATTGAGGAGGCCGAGAAGGTGAAGACTATACCAGATCTGAGGCCTGGTGACATCATCGAGCTTAGAATGGTGACGTTGCTCACTACTCTTGAATGTGCTCTTATGCTCCTAGTTTGAGGGTTGTTGACATCTGAAGCTAATGCTGTTGCAGCAACGGCCCAACAAGAGGAGATTGTCGCTCTTTAAGGGCATAATCATCGCAAAGCACAAATCTGGTGTTCACACCACAATCCGTGTCAGAAGGATCATTGCTGGTGTTGGAGTTGAAATTACCTTCCCTGTGTAAGTTGTGGTTAATTGGTTTCAGGAATTTTTCTGTGCAATGTGGATAATGTTCCTGGCATCACATGGTGACACTGAAATCATATTAAAATCTTGGCATTTCAAAATTTTTGTCAATCCCTTTATTCAACTTCAAGAAATTTGGAACAAACATATGCCATTCTGCATGTTCAAATAGATCTGAATGTACTGTATGGATCTTAGTTATTATACCTTATCGCCTTGCAATATTTTTGGGCCCTTAAGCATTCACATAACTTGATAGGAGGATATATTTTAGGTTTCCTAATTTTTACTTTGAGTTGTGTTGATGGGTTTTGCTTGAGAATTCACAATGAATCATATACCTAGTATACTTTTGTCATAAGGTTGCTATATGATTTGTTTGGTTCGAGATACTTGCAAATGCATAGTTGAATTTGGAATTTCTAGGCTCAAAATCCATTATCATTCAGTTTTGAGCAGGCAGATTTACAAAACCAGTTAGCTGCTGTAATTCGACACATACTCAGATTTACAAAACCAGTTAACTTCTGTAATTTGAAGCATACTCACATTTACAAAATCCATTATGATTGTGTTTCCCTTTTTTAATTGCTAAGGTGCTTTCTGGTGCTTCTGAAATTACCATTTTTTCAGCGAGACTGGAGAGTTATCAATCAGGAGTTGAAGAATTCAATTAATCTCAGTGCCCTCTCTTCATAGTTAACAACGATTGCTGACTCCTGTTTGACATTGAGATTTTTGTGGTTCTTATGTCTATGTGAAACTTTGGACTAAGCACTACAATTTTGTGGATTACTTACCTTCTACTCAGATTCGAGTTTGTTTCGACTTAGTTTTCCGTCATTTGCTAATTATTAATGCTCTTAGCAAATAAACTTGAAGAATCTATAGCCATATGCTGCACTTTGCAAGTTTGTATCGTGCTGCTGTTAGTTATGTACTTATGTGGTTACCTACAATTCTCCTTACTGTAACAACAAAACTACTGATGACTCTTCCATATGGTGGTCCTATTGTTTTTTTTCCTCAAGAAAGGAGGAAGGACCCTGGTCCCTATATGGAAACCATATTGGGATCTATTCTAAGCACAATCTATGATTATGCTATGCTTATGCATCTGAAAATATAAATGGTTTGAGACTCAAACAGTTGTTCAGAACTGATATTATTCAGAACAACTGCAATGCAATTTTATTGACACGGCCTATATATTCCGTTGCAGGTATTCTCCCAGAATCAAGGAGATCAAAGTAATCAGACACAAGAAAGTGAGGAGAGCAAAGTTGTACTACCTGAAGCACAAGCTTCCCCGCTTTTCAACCTTCAAGTAAAATCAGATACGCCGGTGGAAGAGCTTCTTCCACTAGCATTTCGATTTTCCTTAGCAAGTGGGTTTTCGCTTCCGTATTCAAATCTGTGCGTTTCACTGTAATAATTGAATTTCAAACGCATAATTTTACAGCCTTTTGTTTTTGTTTGGCATATATTTTGTCTTGCGGTGGAACTGTACTTTCTTCTCGTTGTATAAAATTCCTACTAGCACTTTGTTGTGATGAATATATTTACACCCTTTTCTAGGAAACTTGGATCATCAGCTACCTATCTAACTGGTGGCTAATACGTACGTACGTCTCCATTATGAAAGAAAAGTTGTTACGAAATGGTAGGTTGCATTTTTATGGATTAGTAGTTGAAATGATGAGTTGTAATAAATAAGGTTTGAAGTTTTCTGCAGCACTGGTTTTTTTTATGAGTCATCAATCGTATCCGTAATCCTTTCCCACTCCACTTTAGGAAGACTTGTACCCAGGGGTCACATGGCATCGGTTGTTTTTCTTTGCTCGTGGAATTGCTGCCACTGGAATTCAAATTACTTGCCAAATTGAAAAAAGAAAAAAAAAACTCAGTTGAAAATTTGTATGATATGGAAGCTTCAACCTATACTGATATAGTTATTCTTACTGAAACATCCTGCTGAAGTAGTTATTTATTTTCCATTTTCTTACTGAAGGACCAATCATCCTGCCCTGTCCTGAATTGTACTCTACATGATAGCATCAAAATTTCAGTTTTAAGTTTTTCTCTAGTATCTTCAAAGCGACAACTGGGTCCTACACTCTTATATTATACCCCTTTCTTAGGTTGTTCCCTATCTCCTAATGGTGAAAATGATTGACAACCTGATCTGCTCATTAAAAAAATTGTAGAGCTCCAACCATCAGTAGAATACGAGTTGCATATGCTCCAATGATTTGTTGAAGAGAATATAGAACGAAATGGCTAATACTCTAATCAGACAAGGATATTAGTCGGATCCCATTTTTTGTACCTCTCAGTTTGCGGTTTGCACTGTGGGAGGATTAATGTATTAATTTTGTGGCAAGGCAGGTATGGCTATATGTCTCTTTTTTTTTCTTGGGTGTCCAAGATTTTGGTGATGATAAAGACTAAATATTCCACAAAAACCTTTTTATAAATTGTTTACACCAGAGTATTTCAAGTGAATTTAGGCTAAATAGGCTCCTAAAAATTAAAATGATAAAGAAGTAAAGTAACTGCCAAGTGCCATGCCTTTCCAGTCCTATGAAAAAAAACACACCGAATAAACTAGTAACATAAGTCACCAACCACCAATAAAAGAAAAAAGAACAATGCTGTTCACTCGGGAAAAAAAAAGGGAGAGGAAAAGCAAACTGCCACGGGCCCAAGAAGTGAGTGCTGCCCCGTCATTGTCTCCGGGAAGCCAAGAAAAGCAAAGCAAACCCATTCGTTTCTCTCTTTCTTCCTCCACTCCTGGCTCCCTCCCTTCTAATTTCTCCTCCAAATCGTTGCTTTTTTTAGTTTACCATACTTCAACTCAGTTCTTGGAAAGAAAGGTTGGAACCCACTCTAAACGAAATAAAAAGCAGCTATTCTCTCTTTTAATGCGGCGATTTATGCGTATTCTGGCTTCCTTTCTGTTTGTTTGATCAGGTGTTGCAATGGGAGGAGGCGGAACGCTGATCTCGGTTTACCCCGAAGAGCTCACCTTCCTATGTAAGTTCTGAGGAGTTCTTGAAGTTTTATTTACATTTACAAATGGTTAACTTCCGTGTCTTTTCTCTGTGTTAAATTCTTGTGCTTAGTCGAGCTGGACAAACCGTGCTATTGCAATCTCAAGGTGGTGAACAACAGCGAGCACCATGTTGCATTCAAGGTCCATGGCTTTTCCATTTCTTGATACAAGCCTCAGAATTTTTGCTTTGTATGTGGTGAATCTTAGCGACAAGGTTTGATCCGAATTTATTTCTGTTCTTTTCAGGTCAAGACAACATCTCCGAGGAAGTATTTCGTCCGGCCGAATGCAAGCATCGTCCAGCCGTGGGATTCTTGCACTATAACAAGTAAGTGATACCTGTTTCCAGTTTGGCCATTTAATGTTGGTATATCAGGCTATGGTTCTTTTTAGGATTCCTCAGAGGTTTTGATGTATATATATCTGCTTTCTTGTTTGGGGATACAGTTACACTCCAGGCACAGAAAGAGTACCCACCAGATATGCAATCCAAGGATAAGTTCTTGATTCAGAGCACTAAGGTGGCTGCGAGCACAGACATGGACGAGATTCCCCCTGATACTGTGAGCATGAAATTGCAAAATGGCTGATTTGTATGGTTTATTGTTGCATGTCATTACAATAAAATGATTGCCAGTCCACCAACTATATGCCATCTTTCTGTATTCGTGCAGTTCAACAAGGAAGGTGATAAGGTGATTGAGGAAATGAAGCTTAAGGTTGTTTACACATTGCCCAGTGGAGGCTCAGACGACTCTGGTGTTATGTCTTCAGCAAACAGGAGCTTCAGACAGGGGTCTGATGATCTCACGGTGAGATTGGGTAGTTCTGTTATAACTATATAGGAAACTTACGTTTCGCTAATAAAATTTCAGTACAGAGGCTTATTGTAGCTCACATGTTTACACTGTACTTCGCAGATGCTCAAGAATGCAAGCATTGAAGAGGTAACACACTTTATCCCAACAGAAATTCTCATTTTCATTTGGAAACTTGGCCAAAGATACTTGCTAGTGACTATTTTTCTCTGATTAATTCTGAGAAAGAATGGTTCTGCCATTTTGGACATGACAAGTTTGAAGCCTTCATGAACTCTGTAATATTGCGTTACACACTTTTTGAAAAACAAATATCGTGTTACAGATGAACAATGTGTTTCTTTACACATTGCAGTATGCTTTTGCAGTGAAAAAATTGTTATTACCAACTTGATACACGCCACACAGATATTCTCTCCCTCCTAGAAACTTGAATGCAAGATACACTTGTCAAGAGATATTGGGATACTGGCATTGATTATATAAAATTGTGAAGCGCAAATCTGAGAATTAGGAAGATGTTGAAGCAACATCAGCCGATGGTTGAAATGATCATAAAGTTGAGCGTGAGAAAAGGTACCAGTAACTTCACGAGGTTATAATTGAGAGAGGGATATGCCCCTGATGCCCATGAGCATGCATGTTGCCCTATGCTAGGCACTTTGTTAATTATGCATGGGGACCAGAACTTGGATCTTTTTTTTCCTTTTGTCCATTTGGACCAGAGTATCTTCCTTTATCCTGAATTCCTGATAGACGAATGCCAACTAAAAAAATTTCATAGAATCTTGGCTCTCTAAAATGTGTCCTGCATGAAATATGCTCATTTTGACAGTAATTCCGTACTTTTCTGATCAAGCTTGTACGAATAAAGAAACACCTTTTGTGATCCTTTTATCATTGTTTCTCAGTAAGTTGTCCCTTTTCTTTTATCCAGATCCAGACAATACAGCGCCTGAAGGAAGAAAGAGATGACACTCTTCAGCAAAATCAGCAAATGCAACGCGAACTGGTGCAGTATATCGATTTTTTCGACTTTATTGTATTTACTCACCGTTTTATTTCATTTCATTCATAGTTCACTTGATCATATTGAAATTTGGACTTTGACCCTTGCATTGCACTTGCTCGTTTCTTGCTGTTTGAATCCACCATGAAAACTGTAAAACGAGGAGAAAAATAATTAGTTTTTGATAAAAGAAGTCTAACCAGTGAGCAGAAAACAAAAGAATTGGTTGGTCCTTGGTGGGTAACAAATTTTATAATTACGCAGTGTGTGATTGATCATATTTTTATCTACAATACAAAATACAGCTTGCTTAAAATTTTGACTTCTAATAAATTACTGAAACATATTTTTTCAGCAAAGCATATATTATTTTGTCCTCGGTCATGCTAAATCATTTTTCCATTGAGGGACACAAAGGGCTGGAACTTGGAAAGAGCAAACCAAGGCACTACGACATTACTTGTATTTTGGGGGGAAATTTAGATTGCCAAAGAGTTTGATTAGATGCTATGGTTTGACTGTATTGGTTCTGTCATTTTTTTAGAGCAGTTAATATGATATTTTTGGATGCTGATATAATGAAAAATGACTGAAAAATGAGAGTTACCATCGACCAATCACGCAAAGTTTCTTTCCCACATTTCTACTTTTCCTATATATTGCTGGTTGAAATCAAAGTAGTAAGCCTAGCTAGAGGTTCTTCATGAAGTTAGGGATGACGTGTGATATGTGGAAGGCCGATTGCCCACAAATATTTCGTGGATGTTGAGAATCTCCTTAGTAATTAGGATGAAACACGTGTAGTTCTTTCCTTGCTTATATTGAATTTTTTTAGAACCACTTATATTGAATTTTCTCCTTAATATACAAATACTATTGTTACAGGATGTGCTTAGGAGGCGTAGAAGCCGCAAAGGCGACGCGGGTTTCTCCTTAACGTTTGCTGCTTTTGCTGGCCTCGTAGGTCTCCTGGTTGGGCTCCTGATGAGCCTCATATTCTCTTCCCCATCGGCCACTGCTTATTAGATGCGAAGGTTTCAGCCTAGAGCTGCAGTGCGCAGCTCAGTGCCCGGATGCTCTGGGGAAAAAAGATGGAAAATTATATTGTAGCCTCAATTACTATTCTTTTGTTCTTTGCACTGTAGTTGTATATGCCAAATCATAACGGGTTGCAATGTTCCACCCGTGCTTATTTCGTCTTCCATTTGTATTTGCCCCTATTCTGTAATTTTTTTTCTGTATAATTAGCTCGATATATATCAGGAAGAAAGATGTATGCATTCGCCGATTGGAAAAGTAAAGAGTAACTGAAGTTTGCACTTCTCCGGTTGTCGTAATGTCTAACCTAACTTTTAAGTGAAAAATAAACACTGTCTACTTCTATCCCCGATTTCTGGCGTGGTAAAGAGCTGGGCAATCAAAAGTGCATTACTGTCTTTTGTTAGCTGCTTTCTGAGGTGATGACACTGGCTTCGCACATCATCTTTTCTCCTACTTTGGTTTTGCACAACGCCTCGATTGTGCTTCCCGAGCAGGCGATTTCATGCTTTGCTTGTGACTTCTGAGAAGGCGTTTTGCACCTGAGAAATCACTTCGAGAAAGCGCATATCTGCAAGAGGCAGCCCATAATACCGCAGCAAAGCCCACAAATCTGGAAGAGGACGAAGCCGACAAAGGCGGGCAACGGCGCCCAGGACGGCGGGCCGGCCTGCGGCCGCACGGAACAAATAAAGCCTTACCTTTGCGGCTTTGCCATCGCGCGTCCCTAACCGCCCGCGCGCTGGGTGCTCGCCTCGGCGGTGGTTCCGGTTCCGTCGCGCGGGCGGCACGCAAGTAAGGCGTGGAATTTTTTTTTCTTTAATATTTATTTTTATTCTTTTTTTTAAACTATGCGTCCGAATTAGAATTTTGCAAAACTACACGCCCGTCGCCCGTGTATAGGGCGATCGCCCCATACACGGGCGATATGTGCCTCGCCCAACGGTCCATTGGCTGGTTCTAACGGCTACCGGCAAGCATGGGCCCCTATCGCCCAGATGGGCGATCGCCCCATACAAGGGCGATAGGCTCCTATTTGAGACGCTGCCTCCATTCACCCAAGCGAGAGCGCAGCCAGAAGCCGAGCGAGGCAGAGAAAGAAGGAAAGAAGAGAAGAAAGGAAGAAAGACAAAGAGAAGAGAAAAAAACAGGGGAAAAAAAGGTAAATTTCTGATTTTTTTTTATAGTTATCTGTAAGAATTTTTTTAGAGATAATTGTAGGAATTGTTTTATAGGTTGCGTAATTAAAGTATCATTTAATATTTAGGACTTTGTTGTAGTATTTAAAAATTTTAGGATTGCGTAGTGTTTAGAAATTTTAGAATTGTATAGCTCTCGTGAAATTTAATGTAGCAGTTACTTAATGTAGTATCTAGTATTTAGAAATTTAATGTAGTATTTCAGTATATGCAAATTTAATGTAGTATTTTGTACGTAGAAATTTAGTTCAGTAGAAACTATAGGCAATATTTACAAATTTAATTTATTAGGGTTGTGTATTACTAATTTTATTACGTAAATAATGTATTAGGCAATGTAAATAATTTTGTAGTACGATCAATGTACGCTTTGTAGATTGTATTTTAGAGTAATATTTTTCATTTGGACGTTGCGGATGTCGGAGAAATTGTATTTCCAAATATTTTATGGAGATGGGAGATAGCACGGGCGGATGGGGTGGATCTATCATCATTTTCAAGAGTCGTCGGGTATATGTAGACCGAGCGATAGGACATCTGAGGGTTTGTTGGAGTGGATGTCTCGGATGTTCGGTTTGGATGCCCGCATGTTGGTTCTGGTGAGAGCGATAGTGAGCCGAGCGCAAGACCGTTTTACGGAGAGTTGATTCCTATTAACTCGGCGTCAACATAGAGGAGTTATGTTGGTTTTGCCGTAGAGCGGGTTGGCGCTCATGTTGTTGGTACAAGATGCTACCCGATAGCTCCATCGGTGTCGCAAGTTCGTGATGTCGGGTGGACATTACGGGGAGGACGTCAAATGTAGAAGGATGCGAAGAGCAAGGCGCGAGGAGCCCAAACGAGGAGCACGAGGCGGCGGTGGCGAAGGGACCGGGGCAGAGGAGATAGCGGTGGAAGCGCGAGGGGTGGCCGACAAGGGGGAGGAGGTGGAGGACATTGTTGACTGATGGAAGAGGAGGACCGTGCGGATGAGGAAGTCCTCGATGGTGAGCACTCCGACGAGGAGGACAACGCCCGAGGTGCCTATCCTCGTGCGTGGACCAATTACAATTTCAAGACCTAACAATGAATGAAGGGAACATTGATGCATGGGAGTATCGTGAGAACGAGGTGACAGAGGGGGCTATATATAAAGATAAGGAGGCTGTGATGGATGCGGTGAAGCATCTTGGGCAATGTCTCTCCTGGCAATTCAGGGTTGTGAAGTCCAAGAAGAAGGACTACGACGTGAAGTGCGTAGTTGATTCGTGCCCATGGCGGTGCATGCATACCGGGAGAAGTGGAAGGACTCATCAAAATGCTCCATAGTGATTGAGCATAATCATGCGGTGGAAGAAGCGGGCGAGGACACCGCAATCTGTCGTCCACTTGGGTGGCAAATGTGTTTTATGGTCGATCGTGGACAATCCCCATCCGCACCTCGATCTATTATCACACCGTGGAGGAGAGGTTTCAAGACAAGATTAGCTACGCAAAGGCATGGAGAGCAAAAAGGACAGCTCTGAAATACGGTTCGGGACGCACGAGGCTTCAGATGAGAATATTCCCACTTGCTCGTGGCAATCGCACATAGGAACCCCAGTACATCCATCGACCTTGCGGAGTTTCCTGCGGGTGGTGTGTGCACCGGAAATGGGTATTGCAATGTTCATTCTTCGCCTCGGGCGCATGCATAAATGCGTTAAAAGATCGTCGCCGGCCCTTTGCATGGACGGCACGTTCCTCACGGGAAGTACAAGGGCCGATTCTAATCGCGATCGCGGTGGATACCAACAACCAGGTTCTACCGGTTGCGTTGGCATTTGTGGAGGGGGGAAACACGGAGAGTTGGTACTGGTTCCTTGAAAGAGTGAAGCTAGCAGTTGTTCTCGACAGGCCTGATGTTTGTGTCATCCATGACCGACATGCGTGGTCATTAAGGCGATCGTGGATATGCAATAAGGGTCCGCCGTCGTGGGAGCAAAAAGTGGCTGACACTGAGGAGCAGGTGGTGCATGAGGCACATGGGTGCCAATTTTTTTCCGTCAGTTCAGGAACAAGGAGCTTATGAACATGTTCAAGCGCCTGTGCAAACAGAACCAACGGAGGAAGTTCGACGCGCTTTGTAAGACGTTAGACGAACTAACGAAGAAGCAATCAATGGATCCCAGAGGTACCGCTAGTTCATCAAGGAACCCGATGGTGTACCATGAGCAGGGAGAGGACCCCACAGCCTTGTGTGCGCTGCCGACAGTCCCCCCAAACCTCCGACGTAGGCCGGGTACCAGCATAAAGAGTTTCACCGATTGTATTTGCTTTGTAACAGGCCACGATGGCGCGACCTTGCCCTGAGCTGCTGGACGTGACCGTCGATGCGACCCACCGGTCTAGGTACTCCGCAGAGGAGAACCGAGAGCTAGGACACTCGACCTCGGTGCCCAACGAGCCGCCGCGATCGACCCACGCTGGTTCCACGGTAAGTCGCCAACGCTTGCACTCTTTACGCATATGTACTTACTCGTGAATGCAATTCTAACGACGCAATGCACTACATGCAAAGTTGCGGCGGCGCCGCTTACTTCCTCTTTGTAGGATGGTGGAGGAGGTGATCGCCTGTTAGCGGGCAAGGAGGTCCCGCGGTTCGGTACGACCGGTCCTCGCTGGCCGCACTCGTGGACCGGTGGAGACCGAGACGCACACGCCCACCTTCCGTGCAGAGATGGCTCCGACGCCGCAGACGTGTCGTACCTCTTAGGCCTCCCCAGTGCGGGTCCGGCAGTCATGCCGCACGACGCCTCCGTCACGTGGCACGCCGAGTTGTCCGCGCGTTTCGCAGCGGTGCAGCAGCACCCCCGGGCAGCCCCCTATCGGCCCCTCAGGGAGGGTGAGCGCCACGGACCGACGGCGTGGTCGCCATTCACGGTGAGTACCTCTTTCTTTGAGAATTAAAAGAGAAGCGCTAAGTTGCTGATAATGTTTGTTGTGAACGCTGCAGCTCGGCTTCTCCACCCGCGACGCGAGGAGGCGGACGTGGCCCGCCACTTGGAGGCATACCTCTTGTTGTTGTTCGGTTGGGTGATGTTCCCGTCCTCCCACGGGAACACGGTGGACCGTCACCTGATCGAGTACGCCCAGCACATCGCCGACACCCCGTTGGATGAGGTAACACACTCAGTTCAAATCTCGTCTCAACGGAGCACGTCTAACTCCACCCTTGTAAATAGATGATGCAGTGGTCGTGGGCCTCAGCTGTGCTAGCGACGACGTACCGAGGTCTGTGCGACGCTGTCTCTCGGTCGGAGCACAACGCGACGATGTCGGGTTGCGTCCTACTCCTCCGCCAGGTCCCGAGCGCTTCTCCATCGGCAGGCCTGTTATTGACACGACACCGTACCCCGAGGGCCTTTACGGAGACGACCCGGTGGACTGGCCCACATGGGCCACTACTGGGTCCGACGACAGGTTTGCTCCCTCGTATCTTTTTCCCCACTAACGCACTTGAATAACCTTCGCCATTTCTTATTTCCTCGCAGCGGAGGTACGCGCACCGACAGGTGAGGAGGTCCTACCTGGAGTTCGTTCGGGAGTTCGACCGCCTCCACGACGAGGACGAGCGGTGGACGCCATACACCGCGTACGACGTCCACGCCCGAGCACCTGACGGGGTCTCCGTGCTTTGCACGCGAGATGAGGCCTTCTGGCTCACCCGTAAGGTTCTCGTCTTTGACCTGTGTGTCGAGGAGTACTCCCCGCACCGAGTGCTGCAGCAGTTTGGCCTGTTCCAGTCCTTTCCATTGCCGCCTCGTCACGTTGCCGCACGTGGCGCTCACAGGTACTTGCCCTGATCCTACTACTCCGCATCTTTGCGAAATTAATGTGGTGTGTACTTACTGTTTTTGCATTGCAGGATGACCCGGATGGGTGCTGCAGTGGGCACTCAGTTCGCGCACCGTATGCAGCCATGGGCCGTGCAATGGGACGCCGCACTCGACAAGAGGGTCACCGAGACCCGGCCGTACGACCATGACATGTACGATCAGTACATGGAGTGGTTCGCCCACAGACTCGCCTCGGGGTGGGTACACACCAACACCGTGACGTCACACTGCAGTATCCAGTAGCGGACACGTACCCTTCACAGATGTCCCAAAGGGACAATGCCTCGGTAAGTGTCGCAACTGAAGCTACATGGGCACGTCTTTTTCATGTAAATTACGTAATAACAGTCTGACGTTACATGCAGACTCAGCTCATGGGGGAGATTGAGGTGGAGGTTGTGTCCATGTTGACACGCCTACGGGGGGGCATACAGGTGACCACCGTCGAGTCCGAGATAGCTTGGGCTCGGGTCCTCGATAGGATGAGGCGGTTGGCTCGCTTGGCCACCTGCTGGGGGCGCGGAGACGTCGGCGGACACAGCACACCACGTCCCTGCGCCCTAGCACCTCGCCTTACTCCGCCGGTGCCTCGTCACGCTCCCACTCAGCTGCAGTGGGGACAGTGGGCTGAGGAGGCTCCCTCCGCGTCTCACCCTACCCCGCCGGTTCCTCGCTACGCTCCCACACAGCAGCAGTGGGGACAGTGGGCTGCGGAGGCTCCCTCGTCGTCTCGCGCCCCAGCAGGACCCCTGGGTGGTTTCGATGACCCTGTGGACGACGAGTTCGACCTGGAGGAGTACCTTTCGATCGACTACCTCGACCCTCTCGGCTCGGGCGCCGCCACGAGGCACGCCGCGTCGCCGCCACTACTCTACGCCTGCGCCGCAGGGCCGACCTAGGAGGGATGTCCGTCCGTCGTCGCCACTCACCTACCCCACGGGCCAGATCAGGAAGCGTGGCCGTGATTGACTTGTTGTACGGATGTATTTTTGTAATGGCTTTACGTTCAGCAGCATATTGTATAACTCTCCGAGTTAGTAACATGACAGCCTTATCACTTTAAATTGTTCAAATTCATGTATGCATTGCTTGCCTATGCCACACGACGTGACAACACACTAACGTCTCGGTGCACCTATCGCCACTAGTAGGGGCGATCGCCCTAATATGGGGCGATCGCCCTAATATGAGGCGATCGCTCCATACCCGGGCGATATCTGGCCTTTATAACATTCGTTCTCACAAGCGGTCTCGCAAAGAACACAGGAAGAAAGAATAGAGGGGTGAGGAAAAAAATTCAGGATCAATCGAAAATGCCGAGGCGTGCAAGTGCAAAGGGAAAGGGGAAGGCAAAGGAAGAAGCAAGTGCATGCCCGCGCAATTTAGCGTACCAAGATCTCTTCCTACCTCGTGGAGCTGTAGCACCCATGTGTATGTGCGGAGATCTTTGCAGGCTTGCCCGCTCTTGGGAAATTTTAACTTGGAAGAGGAGGTATTGGAAGTGCCGCAACTACGCATTCGATCCGCCGGAGAAGAGCCTGAAGGATCGCCGCATGGTAACAATCGTACGGGTTACATAATATTTGTGAATGAAACTTTGCTAATTTACGTTTCATGCAGTCACCTCCGCCACTGTGTGAATTTGAGCAGTGGTTTGATACGGAGATCAACCTCGAGGACCAACGGCTTCTTGACCAAGCCAACCGGTAGGACGAGTTCACACGGCGGCTTCAAGAACAACGCGATGTCGCACGCGAGGAGGCATGTAGGAAGGAAGCGGAGGAGAAGGAGGCCGAGAGAGAGAGGAAACGAGAGAGGGCGCGGCGTGCCAGAGAAGCTCCGCCGGAGGCATGGGCGAATGGGAAGTGGCCTTGAAGCACTCAGTAGATGTCTGGTGTTAACTTTGGTTTTCTTTGTTCGTGGTACTCCTTTCAGTTTTAAGTCGTAATAAAGAGTGCGGCCTAACCTTAAAGTGTATGCTCACTGTCCGAAGGGCTCATATATGTCCTATTGCTCCAGTTGTCCCAAATGATGTTATTTTTGTCCATCAAGATAGGTTATAGCATTTTAAGTTCATCAGATTTGATTTCATCGAGTTTGACCCTCGTTTGCGAAAGATACGGCCATTTTGATGTTTTACCGATTGCATGTTCGGACAACAATAAAATATTGCAGCCTAAAGTGACATCTAAATATTTTTACATAATTATAACCTATGCAAGCCCAAGAATGCAACAAAACTGGTTCTGTCAAATTTTGAGGTCCTTCAGACATTATTCTAACTGCTTGAACAATGAATGTTATAAAGGGTTTAAACTAGCCATCTTTGATTCAAAATGCAATCATATTTAGATATTTTTGCAAAAATGAAGTGCATAAGGTTGTAGTAACTTATTCTATTTATTTCATGATTTATAGATCAACACACATTATAATTCCTTCACAATCCATAGTTAGAGGAATTATGGATTGTGAAGGAATTATAATGTGATATGATATCCATGCAATGCTAGTTATGATCTGCGATTGTGATATGATATCCATATAACGATACATTCTTAATTATACTCTCCTACATCTGCATGCATGCACCAATATGTCGGTGACATGGAAAAGGCTTTCCCATATCTTAAGAGAGTAGAGATCGTCTGGTGCATCGCACTTGAGCACAGAGCGACCACACGTAGGCATCTGCGTCACATAGTCACATGTGGATGTGCATCACCATATGCCCTACCCATATCCCTATGCTCCAGATGACCCAGCCGAAACCAATAATTTAGGCCGATTTATCAGGGATTTAGGCCGAGAATCTTTGGGAGTACATACACGTTGCACCCTCTCGAGATCTAGGTGGTCAACATCTATGACCAGGTCTGCGAGTTAACAATGCCATGTTTCAACTTTTTATTCTTGTTTACCTCACAGGCTCACAGCTGGGTGTTCTTGCTGTCACAGAAGTATAAGCTTTTGGCACACAATCTCACATGATTCTCCTGTAAATTCGAAAAGGCACTCTCAGTGCATTGTTTTTAAAGCTATTTCTAGAAAATAAGAGAACATATTAAATAGATGTTTAGATACAACTACCCTAACGCATAGTATGTATAAGTTGTATCTATAGAGCCAACAAGATTATTTATTGTTGCACGTAAGAAAAGATCAATTGTAAACCCATTTTTCTAGGTGGCTAGTTTCTGGGTCCCCTCAAATAGCACAAATGATCTATATAAGACAACAAAACAAGTAAAATTAAAACAGCTCAATCCATAATGTAATTTTAAAGTTGTTTCTAGCTCCTTGATCCTTTCAAATGGACTGTATCTTGCATGAAATACAACTTCCTTCTCTTTTCTCATTAACTATCTCTTCATATCACTCTTTATTCTGTGTGACTCATTCTTAGAAATAGCTGATTAGGAGCACTGGGAGTGCCCTTAGACACCGGTACAACGACAATAACGCTGGAAACAGCAGAGTTGAAATTTTGCAGGCAAGATCCGGTGGTTTTTTCTGTGCATCGTCACAAGAGAGCGCACGAGCTAGGGATGGGATGGGAAAGACATAGGCAACATACATAGATCTGACCACATCATCAGAACAGATTTTTAGTGCCAACTATAAAGTAATTTATTTTCGATATTTTTCTTTGGATTGGAAGGATGCTTTCAAATATTCCATGCTCAACTATGGTATTAATTGTGAACGGAGATGCGATCAAATAGCTAGGTTAGTTATAAAAACTACTAGCAATAGGGGAGAATAATGCAGCTTTACATTAAGATCGTCTTGTAAGGGCATCTCCAACAGAGTCTGTATACCCATCGCTCATCCGAAAAAATGCGGTTTTGACGTGCTACAGTGTCAAAAAGCAAAGTCCAATAGATTTCTCATCACATTACCGAAAAATAGAGAAGGGAGAGAGAATTTCGAAATATCAAGATTCTCTCTCCCTTCCCCAATCCATTCCGCATCGTCTCGCAACCGCCGGCCAATCCATCCCGCGCCCGCGAGGAAGGGGACCCAGCGCCCTAGAGGAGGGGTCGATCTGCTGCGGCACCGCTCCGTCCCGACCAACCTCTCAATCCTGAGCAGTCGAGGAGGCGAAGCGTCGCTCCTTCCCGCGCCGTCCAAGAGGCAAGTCGGAGCTCCGCCGCTTGGTCCCGTGCCGTTGAGTCGTCGGTTCGTCCCACGCGCGAAGAGACCCAGGCGATTCCCTCCCCCCCAGATCTGGTCCTCGCCGTTGTCCTCTTCGTCCTCAGCCGCCGCAAGGTATGAACCCTAACTGCTCTTCATCGTGTGTTTGTGGTGATCTGAGGTGGGGAAGAGGGATTCTATCGGTAGGCTGGTGGTGAGTTTTTGGTTCTTTTGTTGGATTAAAGGGAAGGGAAGAGTGATTCTACCGCAATGTTCATGATGAGCCATTTTGCCGACAGAAGTCATTTATTGCAATGTCTAGTGCCAAAATCAAGTTTGTGTTTCTAGACGTAGTTTATGTGGAAGTAGCTAAATCTTCAGTTGTGTGTAGTTTTAGTTGGCTTTAGAGATAAGCAGTTCGATCATTTGGTTCTCACATCAAGCTCCTTCAGATTTCTGTGTCCCATCTTCCACTGCTTTTGCAATCACCACAGCACCATCATCCTTCAGTTCATTTTCATTACATCATCTTTTTTGCTTGTGTTGAGGCCACCATATTCATGACTAAACGTTGGTCCATGATAACAATTTTTCGAATGTAAAACTCCACTTAGTTTCTCCAACAATATGAGCACAAACTCAGCTGTGCCAACTAATATATGGATCAAGCAAATAAAAAGCATGAAAAGGCCCAGCACTTTGCAACTGCATTAAAATTCTGGAGGAGAATTGAACAAAGGTACCTTCCAAAAGCCGGTTAGAGTTTGCTCCCCTGTCACTACAAATGTTCTTTTTGCGGTTTTGCCAAGGTTTCCAAATTAGGGAAGGGGAACACATATAGTTGAAGCTAGGTTCTCTCATCTGGTTAAGTTGATTCTTGCTAGGTAAATAAAGCAGACACTCACTCATATATTGAACTAGAATTACATAATATTCAGTAAAAGTTCATCTCAAGATGCAATTAATACTTCGGAATTGTTATCATGGAAACTCAAAATAGTGGCAATTGGCAAGAATTTTAATGAGACTCTTCTATTGTCTCCTCTAACCAAATCCAATTAAACCAAGGTGAGTTCATTACTTAGATGAAGCAAGGCGAGCTTTTGATACACACTTTTAGATGTTTGATTTATCTCTCTCTTTGATTATTGCGATTAAACACTATTATAAATCCCATATACATACATATATACATACATGCATGCCTGCCCTTGCAATCGTTGTGAAGTGATAAGGAAGTTTCTCAGCTTGATTAGGTATGAGATTCATTGGTACTACCATGCAGTGTTGTGTTGTTCTGAATTCCAATGCTTATGGCAATGCAATGGTTGGTTTGGAATGTGGTAGTACTAATTTATGCAAGGAATTAAGTAATGTTTCCTTAGTTACCCATGCTTGCAAATAAGATGTCAGGCTCATTTTTGGTTGAAAATGCTATACTTTTTTTGTCAGGCTTGCAAATAACATATCATGTCGAAAAATAAGATGTTAGGCTCATTTTTTGGTTGAAAATACCATACTTTCTTTTTGTCAGGCTTGCAAGTAACATATCATGTCAAAAAATAAGATGTCAGACTCATTTTTGGTTGAAAATACTATACTTTCGTTTTGTGATTTCCTACTGAGGATTTGGTAGAAAGATTGCATAAGGATCTTATTGTTTTAGTACTTTCTTGATATGAAGTTGATATTGCAATGGATCTAGTGTCCCGGCTTCAATTTTGGCTGTAATCTGAGTAATACTTGTTTAGTTGCAGAATATGCTCCAGTCTCATCTTCTTGCGCTACCATGTTCAATTGGGCTACCATGTTCAATACCAATTTGCGCCAAAATTGTGCATTTAGATTAGCTCTTTGCCATAGCTCACCGATTAGTGTGTATGTGTTCTTCTAGCTAATAGCACTTTTATTTGTACTATTAGATTGAAAGATGGTCGTGGCACTTAGTAATTCATATTCAAAAAATTAGAAGTTGGTAATTGATGCCTTTCTCTGTCATTCACGTTCATAGAACACTTACTCATATGCCTAAATGAAATGCTACCACATCTCTTTTTTTACAGCATATGTATTACTTGAAGATGCTCGTGGAGCAGGAGTTTCACAAATCACAAGCTATATTTGTTGTGACGGTGACAGTTCAAGTAATGCATGTGCTGCAAAATAAACAAATTAGTCTACAGAACTCTTATTCATAATGACGCATGATTTTGTTACCAGCTTTAGTGCTTCTGATAGAACTTATAATTTGAAAATTAGTCGCTTGATGCTTGTCCACAATGTGTTAAGACTAGTTAAGACTTGTTATGATAGTTTACTACATGAGCTTGCAGAGCGACATAATAGCTAGAAGATGTAATAGGTCAGGTTGAACCAAGGTTGTTTCTTTTGCTTGCAGTCATTCAGTTTGTCCATCAGTCTTTAGGTTATGGACTGTTAACTATGAATTATTGTGAGCCTATGATATTTTGATGACTACCTCTGCTACATCTTTTTGGGATATATAAACTACCATGTATAATTCTCAACTTATTTTACTGTTAGTCATCCTAGCTTCTCATTTTGTGGATGCTGTGAGTTGTGGCTTCTCATTCTCAAGTTTCTGGGTTGTGATATTTGCTAAATCAACATTTAAGTTCATACTTCACTTGTTCTTCTCATTTTTTGCTGTGAAAGGTAGAGGGACAGGCTGAGATGTGTGCGAACATGGATTGTGATTTACATAACATATACAAAAAGTATAAATGATATTTGTTAGTAACTTCAGTTCCTAGAATCAACTTTCTTTAGCTAAAGTTTATCATGCGGTCTTTAGTTAATTTCATTAGATGGTCTGTGAATAAAGTGAAGACCAAAAGGATTAAAGATCTATTGCCAATTCGGAAGGTGACGAGAGTCATAAATTACACCCCTCCATTACAATACATATAAAATATAAATTAGTACATAATTGAAACACTACTAAATTACACCCCTCCATAACGTTGCCATAAGTGCTCCACTAGATCGTCTTGAAGTTGGTGGTGAGTTTCCCTGTTTCGAATGGAATGATGAGTTTGAATAAATTCAAAGAGTTCAGGTGTATGTTCGTGTGACACTGAAACTGTTTCTCCCATTCCTTCGTAATTGTAGTCAAGTCGTCCTCGGTCCCGCTCATCTTCAACTATCATGTTATGTATGATGACACATGCTGTCATGATATCTCTTAGTGTTTGATGGTCCCAGAAACATGCTGGTCCTCGAACAATTGCAAAACGAGATTGCAGAACTCCAAAAGCTCGTCCCACATCCTTCCTAGCTGCCTCTTGAGCTTGGGCGAAATATTTCTTCTTATTCCCTTGGGGAGCTGGTATTGTCTTCACAAATATTGCCCATGCAGGATATATCCCATCTGCAAGATAGTACCCCATTGTGTAATTGTGACCGTTGATAGTATAATTCACTTCCGGCGCTTGTCCTTCTGCTAGCTTTGCGAAGAGATGGGAACGGTGAAGAACATTAATATCATTGTGAGATCCTGGTAAACCAAAAAAGGCATGCCAAATCCATAGATCTTGTGAAGCAACGGCTTCTAGAATTATTGTTGGCTTGTGTACATGCCCAGTATACAAGCCTTGCCATGCTGTAGGGCAATTTTTCCACCTCCAGTGCATGCAATCTATGCTTCCTAGCATTCCAGGAAAACCTCTTTCCTCATCGATTGCAAGTAATTTAGCAGTATCATTCTCATTTGGAGATCTCAAATACTCATCTCCAAAGAGGACAATGATAGCTCGCACAAACCTTTTAAGACTCTCTATGGCAGTACTTTCTGCAATCTATAGACAATTATCAATAGCATCTGCTGGTAATCCATAAGCTATCATCCGGAATGTGGCAGTTACCTTCTGTAAAGAAGATAACCCGAGAATTCCAGCACAATTCCTTTTCTGAACAAAATAATCATCATGGGCTTCTATAGCATGCAATATGTGAAGAAATAGATAACGACTCATTCTAAACCTGCGCCGAAAAGAAGAATGAGCCATAGACAAGATGATCAACCAGAAATATAAATAAATAAAATATTTCTCATCGTAAACCTGCGGCGAAAGAAGGTTGGGCCGTAGACCGGAGGATCAGCAAAATAGTCTCGATATAGCCTGGCATGCCCTTTCTCTCTATTGCGATGTATGTATTGATGGCCAAAAATAGAACCTCCATGACGTCGAGCATTCACACACTCATCTTACTCCTGTGCTAGGTAAGCTACTGTAAGAAGAGATTCATCGTCTTCATCCGACGATGAGTCCTCTGAGAGAAAATGCTGAACTAAGTTCTGACGACTCATTGAGATATGCTAGATAGTGAACATTCAGAAATGGGCAAGGTTTGGAAGTGCAAATGGCTATGTATATATAGCCTAAAAATATAGCCGTTACGATATAGCCGTTACAATATAGCCGTTATACTGGTCGTTACAATAAATTTCAAATTTTAGTTTCCCGCAATTAAAAATAGCTGGTCAAATTTTTCCCGGTAAAAAATAAACGTAGCTCATGAGGTAGTTACGAAATATCATTATAATATAGGAGAGAGAAAATAGAGAGTGGGATTTAGGGAATGCTGTTGGAGAGAGAAGAGATATAGGGAAGAAATCTTTTTAAGGAATTCTGTATATGAGGATATAGAGATCCAGATTTAGAGAATGCTGTTGGAGATGGCCTAATAACCGTTAATTTTGCTTGCGCACTGATTAGTACTACTACGATGCTTTCTGTCCACCTAGGTGATACTAGTATAGTGTTCTGTTTTTCGGTTTTCTTTTCTCAGTACGTAATATATGGTCTTTTCCTTTTCTAGAATGTTTATTTCCTTTTCCTTAATTCCAGATATTTGTTTCCTTTTCCTTGAGATGAAGCTGGAGGTGGGGGGAGATCTGTTGTGGGCCACAGGGGTGAGTTAGACATATTAAACAATGGCCATCGGATGTGGGTGAGTAAAGCTGAGGAAAGATCTGAGAGGTTAATTTTGATGAAGACAAGTTTCTGGGGACGTTTCGTTGGGTGCATGAAGGTTGAGCCATCTCTAGTGGGGTGCATTATTTGGGGTGGACGTAGAAAAGAATGCTTAGATGCATTATAAAAGGGTATAGATAATAACTCGGGCATGGTCTCTTCAACCCCGCGGGAGTATTTAGCGATTTGCATGAGAAGAGCAAATCACTTGCATTGCTTTTATAGATTAAGAAAAGGTAGTATTCAGATGTGGCGTTAGAACTGTAAACCATTATCATACAGACAGTAGCGCAGGTGATATACTCCATGAAAAGGAGCGCCGGCAAATATAAATAGATGAGCTTGTCAAAGTTCCCCTCCTACTTAATCCTCAAATGATGGTTTATTAGGATCTAATCATGTTGATTTACCCTTTTAAGGATGCCCTTTTCACCAACTAATCCAATCCTCAAATGATGGTTTATTAGGATCTAATCATGTTGATTTACCCTTTTAAGGATGCCCTTTTCACCAACTAATCCAATCCTCAAATGATGGTTTATTAGGATCTAATCATGTTGATTTACCCTTTTAAGGATGCCCTTTTCACCAACTAATCCAATCAATTTAGAGGATAATAAAGCACCGTCACCTACTTAATGACGTCGAGCCTATAACTTTTCATGCCAGTGCTTAACATTGTGGTCTGATCCCTTTTAGAACTGAAAACATTTTGCAAGTCCTAGTCTCACCACCTCACATGCACGCTCGTCCTGAGCTGTAATATACAGCGTCTTTTGGGCATTTACAGCTGTTTTCTAGCTTAATTACAGGGCATGTACAATAAGATTATGTCAGCTGGCTTTTAGTCTGTACACGTCAGCTTTAATCTATGTGGAGGAGTGAGAAAAGAGGAAAGAGAAGAGAGCTGGCTCTTATTTAGTAGTCGGCTTTGCACGGGAGCATAGGTAGATCATTTATGTATAAGAGAGAAAAGATAGTTATTGTACAACATCTATAGACAATATTTAGAGACAGTTATTGTACAAACTGATTTTTAACTTATTATTAGCCAGTAGTTGGTTTTGCTATTGTACTTACCCTTATGGACCTTATGGACTAAATACTGTGGACGGCATCCGCCGACTGTATGATGATATATCGTTTTCTTTTCTGCTCGCCTGCCTTAAAATGTTGTAGTCGGTAAAAAAAAAACACCCCCAATGTACAGTGTAGTAAACTTGCTCGTTGTGCATTGGTTTGCATGGTGCTGGTTTGTCCTGGCCGCTCGCAGGCGTATAGGGTAAGCGACTTATCATATCTAGGTCTTACAATGTTCCTTGATTTGTTTTTTTTACAATATTTAGGCATTCATTTTGTCTGCTACGGACTTACGCGTGCTCCCTGTACACACGCTTGAATGACAGCGATCATCGCGTACAACGCTACGCATAGATTTAAGACGGAATTGAAGCACAGTTCCAAACCGAAGATGGGAATCGAAGCACAGAGCAGATATGAAATTAAGGTGTTGAGATGTTATTTTGCGGTGAAAGTAGCAGGCAAAGCTCGTAACGCATGATTAGCCTGACCGATCGGTTCCCGGCCTTCTGAAGAAAAGGCAGATGGAGTTTAGGTCGGTGGACAGCAATACAGCATATGACGTGTTTGTTCGCTCCAGATCCACTAATCCAGTTGCGAGAACCAGTGTCCGGACGTCCAATTATCGAGTGTTGTGTTAGACGTTTGGTGTAACATTTTTATCCAACGTGTGCAATATTTTTTTCGCACGCGAATTTTTGTTGTTATTGAAGAAAAATATTTCATGCGTAGGAAAAAAATATTGCATAGCGTCTGAAAAAATCAGACGTCTGACTACTAGCAATTCCAATAATAAATTGGGGTCATCCCATCATCAAACCAAACCGCTGTCTGAAAGTCCGATGTAATGGTGACAGCTGACTCAGCTGAAGAGATACACACGTAGGAAAATATTTTAGCAGATTCAGAAAATAACAGCTCAAATCGAGTAGCCTGAATGTCCCGTCAGGCTAGAGTCCTCTCCTAGACTTTACCTCTTTAGTATCGATGCTTAATTTTTAATATAGCGATAGTGAATGTATATGCGTTTGGACGTAGTTGAAATAAGAAGTTTTGTTAGGTGGATGAACTACTTCATATACCATGTAGTCTAATAAATCAATGCTTATTGGAGGTCTAATTTGGTAATTTATGACTTCGCTTGCTGCTTGCACAACTAGGGTTGAACCTTAAATGCACCCGAAGACCATAGAGAAAGAGAAGGTATGGCTCAAAGTCTCTCCTTCGCGAGGACATGACAGCCCACCCAGGCAATGGTGCTTGATGTGCATCGCGGACAGTGGATGCCAGGGAACCAGCGATGGCATAGGCGTGCGGCGACATGCAACCCACCACAGCAATGGCGAGTGGGTAAGGAAGGTAGCGCAGTGTAAGTCAACGAGTGCCTGATCGGTTAAGTGGGCCGACAAAAACATCAAATATGTAATACGAACCTCTTTTCTGATTTATGATTTTTTTTATCAACTGTAACTGTATAAATAGATTGAATAGAGACAATAGCTGATTTGTTTGATTAATAGGTGTTAATTTGTTCATATATTTTAAAAAGTTTGACAAGCAACGTTATATACGTATTTCTTAAATAATAAAGTTTTATTCCCATGATGTTTGTTATCTTTGCCCGGCTTCCTTAAACAGCTAATACCTCCCTTAATTCCCCACATAAATTTTTTGAAACGACGACATACAGATCTGCATCTACAAATATATGCCATGCGGACAACAAAACACATATGCCCCAAATCAAACAAAAGAATTGGAAGAAAAAAAAGGGAAAAAAGAAAGAAAGAAAGAGAGCGAATTAAAGAAGGCAAGGACCCTTGCATTGGGACCACCACCGTCGCCACACCAGCAGCACAGCACCCAACCGGAAGAGGCAGTGCCAACTACCCAACGAACCGAAGAGGCCGCCGCGGAGCCTCTCGCCTATCCGGCTCCTCTTTCCTGTCCTGCATCCTTGGAATCCGTCCGTGCGATCTCGCCGAGATTGGAGCTCCGCCACAGGCCCATGGATCCCCGTCGTCTCGCGGATCGCGGCGCCTAGGGGGTAGATGGACGCGAGCGCTGGCTCCTTCGTTGCCGTCCGGCGGCTCTCCGGCGTCGCCGCTTTCCACCACTCGTCTTCGGGTACCTCTGTCGTCCAATTCGGCATTTTTTTTAAAAAAAATTCCTCTTGGTAATTGTTGCTCTCAGCGCGGACGCTTATGGTTTGCGTGGGTGTCTGTTTTGAGCAGCGGAGGTGGTGACGGGGTCGACGGCGTGGATCGGGAGGGGGCTCTCCTGCGTCTGCGCGCAGAGGAGGGACAGCGACGCGCGCCTTTCTTTCGATTTGACGCCTGTTCAGGTGAAAATAGCGTTCTCTTTGTTGTCTTGATCCCCAGGTTTGCTTGTGTAGTGCTTAATGTTGTGCTATAATTTGGAGCCTGATCATGAATTTTGAAAATTATTGCCGATTGTGCCCGAGATCATCTCGGAATTGCTGACCCACATCTGAATCTCGCGTTGCTTATGCACTTTCTGATACATTTTGCCGTGTCTCATCTAATTGGCTCTAATGCTATTTTGAACAGAAGCCAGATTTTCCTGACTAATTTTGTGGATTTCTTCAGGGCATGTTTGTTTTAGTTTTTGATTATGGATTTTGGCCCCAAAAGCAGAATAAAAAACAAACAGTCCGATTCTAGAATCTGATTCTCACAATCCAGCCCACTCATATACACTAGAATCCACAATCCACTTTACATGTGCTTTTGGATTCTAGCTTTTGGAGAGTCTCTACAACTACAATCCAGAATCAGCTTTTAGATAATCCAAAGCAAAAACAAACAGGGCCTAAATCTAAGTGTGCTAGATGATAGCGAAGTTTTACGTGGAAGTAACATTTTTCATTTTGCCTGTTCCAGGAAGAGTGCTTACAGAGGTTGCAGAACCGGATAGAAGTTCAGTATGATAGTTCAAATAGAGAGCATCAGGTACCTGTTTTTGACTGATATGGCCATCGAACTCTTGGTACGTGGGTTGTGTACAATGGTACTTCTGATATTCGGTATTGTTCTCTTGTGAAGTGGGTGTGTGATATTTCTTGCCACAAGTTTCTCATCTAATTTTTCAGTACAAGATGACGAACAGGCAACATGGTATATACAGTTAATTACCATGAAAATGACACAACCGAAAATCAAAAGATTAACATGTCCATAGATCTGAGGAAATACTGGTTGTTGATAACTAAATATATTTGATTTGTTAGGCTCAGTGTACAGATTAGTTGTAGTTATAATTTTGTAGAATGAAGATAGTCTCTTGATCCTACCGTGCAACAATGGTGCCTTTCTTTTGTACTTTCTCCAAGTTAAAAGGAGTTCTTCTCCCAGTGCTGCTAGTTCTTGAAGAATTAAAGCTTAACTCGTTTTGTGAATCAAGATCATCTTTTTCGATCTTCCAGTTTTGTTCATTTGTACTTTCTGATTTGAGAAATTGGGGCTAGTTTCTTAACCCTAGACACTTGAGAAATTGGGGCTAGTTACTTAACCTGTCATCTAATTTTTCATTCCTTAGGAAGCACTGAAGGCCCTTTGGTGTGCTTCTTTCCCTGGAACCGAGCTTCCGGGACTAATATCAGAACAATGGAAAGAGATGGGGTGGCAAGGGAAAGACCCATCTACAGATTTTAGGTATAGGATTTTCTCCTTTGTTCCAATTGCTACCCTTTTGTGCCAGTATTCTGTAGCTAAACTAGAAAAATCGAGATGTATGATCCCTTGCTGTATTGGCACTACAGAGGTGGAGGCTTCATCTCCTTGGAGAATTTATTGTACTTCGCCAGGAACTATCCGGTAAGTGAATTCTCGATTCCAAAAATGTTTTATATGTACAGTGCGGCAGCACTAATAATGACTAGTGGGGAGCTGAGTTATTTAGCACTTCTGTTTGAGTATAACAGGAATAATCTAGATGGTTTGTTTTATGTACAACGCAGAAGCACTAATAACGGAATGTTGGCATCCTTGACTCTTTCTGGCTATATAGCATGTGATATTTCTCTGCTAACTAGTATACTGTAGAAAAGAAAAGGGGGGAACAAAATCCAAAGTACATCTGGTAGACTCCAAAGTACATTTGACAAAAATAAATTCTAAAAACGATTCAGTTATTCTTGATGTGATTATCAAACTGAGGTTGAAGTCAAATGTTGATCATCACATGACACAAACAGTTACCTCAGACCCTTATTTTTCCTATTGGTAATCACTGCAGTAACCAATTTACTTTTCTATGCAGAAATCATTTCAGGATCTTCTTCGTAAGCAGAATGGTGACCGAGCAATTTGGGAGTATCCATTTGCTGTAGCTGGTGTAAATATAACATTCATGCTAATTCAGATACTTGATCTTCAAGCAGGTTTGTGACATTTGTTGACCATAAGTTTTGTGCTTATCAAGTCGTGGATATATTTACTAGATAATGCTAGTTCCTGCAGAGTTTTTGAAACGAGGAAAAAATGTTTTGGAGCCACACTTGACATTTAAATTCATGTTGCATTGACACTCACTCTCGGTTTCCTCTGCAGTTAAACCAAGGTCATTGATTGGTGCAGTTTTCCTAAAGCTACTTTCAGGTACAGTCTTTGTTTCATTATGAAGATTGGAATCTACAAGGTCTGTTTATCTTTAGTTGTTTCTTTTCACCTCTACTGAGCCATGTATTTAGGCGTTCTGCACTCCTGCAGTGACCTGTGTTCAGACTTTAGAGTGTATGCTTGTACTGATGACTGCAACTAAAAGAACAGTGAATAACAGTATATTTTTATTATTTAAACCAGTTCTATCATCTATATGTGTAGATGATCATAAATCATAAAAAACTATTGGTGATCCACATTCGAAAAATTCACTTTAATGTTCAAAGGCTAGTATATCATACTTTTAGTCATACTTCTTGCAGATATTAATGTGATAAGTGAAGGCTCTAATTATATTGACTTTACCGATTTTTGGTTCAGAAAATGATCGAGCTTTTGACATTCTCTACTGCATAACCTTCAAGCTGATGGATCAGCTATGGCTTGACATGCACGCCACTTACATGGACTTCAATGTATGTTGCTTAAATCCTCGCAACTTGCAACTACTTCCCTATCGACATAATTTTTATGAAAAGCTTCATAGATGGTTTGAAGGAAACACCCAATGGGACTTGGGAGTTCTTTGCTGACCTAATTGTACTACTAAAATTGCAGACGGTCATGAAGTCCACACGGCATCAGCTAGAAAGAGAGTTGTTGCTTGAAGATATTCAGCGGATTGAGGACATGCTGTCATACAAGCTTCTGGCGCGCTAGCTAGTAACTGAGACCTTAACATGGCTACCTGTTACACGGTTTGAGTTGCTAAAGGATTGCAATTGGTGCCCACATACAGTGAGAATTCCAAAATGTAGATGCATTTGTATCCTCATGTTTTAGGTAATCTGATAAACTGAGCTCTCGAATTTACATAGGAGGGTTTTCTTGGTCATAGCACTCCACGTAGGGTAACTCAAGTGTCCAATCAGCTGCCAGGGCAGAGTATTTGTAGGGGTTGGGTGTTTGTGTGTTGTTACAGTTTGGTTGTTGCCCATCATACCACGAACTGAAGTGCTTCCTAGTTTTTGCCTTTGTAAACAATAGGCTCGCGTGAAAGCTAATCTGAGTTGTCATCTGTAATATACCAGTTTGCATAAGTGATAGCGATTATTTCTCTGAGCGCGCAGCAACTATGCTAGCTGTTCCTGCTGGTCCCGCATCGACACGGATCTGTTGTTTCCTTCGTTGTCCTGATGCATGAAGTTTGTTCCAATGCAGACCATTTTGTGGTACAGCAGGCTAGCAGCAGCTCAGAACTTAGTAGTTAGTAGTAGTACCAGTGGACTAAATTTGTCTCCTCAAACAAATAATTGAAACAAGGAAAATAAAAGGAATCGGAACAAGAGGGTGTGGACATACCAAACTAATCAAGGAACTTGATATATGGCCTAATTCTGTTTACATGATCTCTACGACACACACTGCAGAAAGCTGGAGTGCTTCCCAGGGGTGGTGCTTGCCTGCTGTCGGGGTCAGGTGTGGCTACTCTTTGATAGGTCCAGGCTTCAGAGTTCAGACAAACAATGCGAGGTAATCTCTACACCCGAGTAACGGGTCCCCCACAACAGTCCTGTACATGTGCGCATACGAACCACAAGCATGTAGCTCATACTGCATCATGAACGGTTTCTATGCAGAAATTGAGCAACAGAAGCTGTCCTCTCAGTTCGTAAAAAAGTGCTCAACTATTGCATGTGTGATCGATCTTACTATTGATTTTTCAATTGGACAATACATTGGGTCGCAGGGGCGCTCCATGTTGTAGAAGTAATTGTAAGTGAGGGGAAGATGGAGGACTACTACTTAAGCAGCTGCACATGAACAGTTAGATTAAATAGTGATAGCACTGTAGCAACACTGTTGAAAGATTCGGCCCGTTCGTTGATTTGATCAAACAATGCTGAGAATCGAGAACTGCTTAAGTTACGGTTGCTAAAAGATTGCATAGACCTTTCCGCGAAGGACACACCATGAGCTGCCTTATGGTTGCCTCGGAGAAATCGCTAAATCAGGTCATTGACCAAACAAAGATGCAGGCTGCTTCCGAGGATGCCCAAGGCGAAGCGGATCTTCCTCAGGTACCAAACCAAACAGCCTCGTAGTTGAAATTTGTCTATGAGCCCTTAGATAAGCATAAATTCTTCCTTCCAAGCATACTGTCGACAACTAGTTAACTCGCTCCTAGTCTGATATTCGATTCGCTGTAGGTCAGTATCTCGTAATATCTTCTGCAACAACGAGGATTTGATCCGAGATATCTCCGATAGTTACGACATCTGTGATGCATCCTAAGAGCTGGTTGTTCCAAGAGAACAGAAGACACCAATACATGGTCTCTACACCTTTGCATGTCTTAAGGTGCATACGCAAAGAACAAACTCCTCTTCGTGTACATGTCGTGTGTGTATATATCTTATATATTTACGACCGATCGATAGAGAGAGACTGCTTCTGGTTTCGATTGTCAATTGAAAAAACACTCCATTTCTTTGGCTATCTAGGGCCTTAGCCAATGTCTCCTCTTTTGGGGATCAAACCGGGGGAGTAGCGTTGTCGAGGTGTCATCTCATGGTGTGTTTTGACGTGCGCGGTGACTGCTGCAGTCACGGAGATCAGATGAGATCTGCTGGTGTCCGTCCGTCTCCCTGCGAGCTATCGATGACATGGAAGGCATCATCATGCCTGATGAGGAATCGTTAAGCGAGCGCTAGATTTCTGCCGCCGTCATCTCATCTTTACCCGGGGATACCGATGCCGGCTCAGCCTTACGAGTTATACCAACCCTACAACGTTTAAAGGATCGGGCCCCTGCCCTACCTCACATAGTAGGCGGAAACACTAATTTATGGTCGCTCTCAGCGTGCGCGTCGTGCCTCACCAGGCGAGTGCTCCACATGGAGCTTGATGCGCATGTGGGTCCTGATCGAATTTAGGGTCTGTTTGGTAGAGTTTCAGATCTCAGTTTCACCTAAGATCTGAAACTTGTAGGCTAAAATAAAGTGAATTAAGTTTATATTTTTGGTCTAAATTTTGAAAAGATGGTCCGATGTTTTCCCAGATGAATTGTTAGGCCTGCCCCCAGATAGAGACATGGAGTTTGTCATAAACCTTGTTTCTGGAACAGCGTCAATATCTAAGCGTCTTTATCGTATGCACCCGGATGAGTTAGTCGAACTAAAGAAGCAAATTCAAGAGCAATTAAAAAAAAGGCTTTATTCGACCTAGCTCTTCTCCCTAGGGTAGTCCAGTTCTCTTTGTGCCTAAAAAGGACGGTGGTATACGCATGTGCGTGGACTATCGTGCCTTGAATGAAGTCACAGTCAAGAATAAATATCCTCTTCCTCGTATCGATGATCTGTTCGATCAATTGACCGGTGCTCAAATCTTTTCTAAAATCGATTTAAGGTATGGGTACTATCGATTGAAGATCAGACCAAAAGATATTCCAAAAACCGCTTTTACCACTCGTTACGGGTTATATGAATATACCGTAATGTCCTTTGGACTTACAAATGCTCCTGCTAATTTCATGTGCCTCATGAATAAAGTCTTCATGGAATATTTGGATAAATTCGTAGTGGTATTCATCGATGATATCCTTATCTATTCAAAATCCGAAAAAGAGCATGAGCAGCATTTGCGTATGGTGCTCGAGAAGCTTCGAGGGCATAAGCTTTTCGCCAAATTCGAGAAATGCGAATTTGAGTTGAAAGAAGTTGCTTTCCTTGGTCATGTTCTTTCCAAAGGTGGTATCTCAGTCGACCCCAGTAAAATCAAGTCTATTCTAGACTGGGAAGCCCCTCAATCTGTCCCCAAAATTCAAAGTTTTCTTGGTTTAGCAGGATATTATCGCCGCTTTATTGAGAATTTCTCTAAAATCGCCCGACCCTTGACTCAACTGCTAAAGAAAGAAAAGAAGTTTGAATGGACACCTGAATGCGAAGAAAGCTTTCAGGAATTAAAGAAAAGGTTAACAATAGCACCCGTGCTGGTGTTACCCGATGTCCATAAAAGCTTCGATGTCTATTGTGATGCATCTCAAAGCGGGCTTGGGTGTGTTCTTATGCAAGAAAGAAAAGTCGTAGCTTACGCCTCCTGTCAGTTACGACCTCATGAACTCAATTATCTAACTCATGATCTGGAATTAGCTGCGGTGGTGCACGCTCTGAAAATTTGGCGTCATTACCTTATTGGAAATAAATGCAGTGTTTTCACAGATCATAAGAGCCTAAAATATTTCTTTACCCAACCTGATTTAAATCTAAGATAACGAAGATGTCTAGAGTTGATAAAAGATTATGACCTTAGCATTCAATACCATCCTGGTAAAACCAATACGAAAATTTCATTATCTTTCTATTTCATCTCATACCAGTCAATCAGATCTTATAAAAGAATTCCAAAAGCTTAATTTGGGAATCATCGAAAAAGGTTATTTGGCCGCACTAGAGGTGCAACCAACCCTTAAGTCCCAAATTAAAGCCGCTCAGCTCAAAGATGAAGCCATTATCAAAATTCGTGAAGAGTTGAAGCAAGGAATTGAATCCCATTTTTGTGAAAGTCCGAATGAAGTGTTTATGTTCAAAAGTCAAATCTATGTTCCTAATGATCCTGAATTGAAAGATTTGATCCTTAAAGAAGCCCATGAATCTCCCCTCTCCATTCACCCTGGGAGTACAAAGATGTATCAAGACCTCCGACGGGAATATTGGTGGCCCGGTTTGAAAAAGGATATTGCTGCATATGTTGTAATCTGTGATATATGTCAGTGAGTTAAAGCCAAACATCAATGTCCCGCTGGACTTCTCCAACCTTTGAAAATCCCGGAGTGGAAATGGGAAGACATCAGCATGGACTTTATTACTGGTTTGCCAAGGACCAGGAAGGGACATGATTCCATATGGGTAATCGTTGACCACTTAACAAAAGTGGCTCACTTTATTCCGGTCAAGACTACTCATTCTGGAGACAAACTAGCCGAGTTATATTTGGAAAATATTATTCGTCTTCATGGTGTCCCGAAGACTATTGTGTCTGACCGAGGTTCCCAGTTTACTTCTCGATTCGGGAAAAGTTTGCACCGTCTTCTAGGTACTAAGCTGAACTTCAGTACGGCTTATCATCCTCAGACAGATGGACAAACGGAAAGGACCAATCAAATTTTGGAAGACATGTTAAGAGCCTGTGTGTTATCCTATGGCTCTAATTGGGAGAAAAGTTTGGCCTTCGTTGAATTCTCTTATAATAACAGTTTTCAATCCAGCCTTCAAATATCGCCTTTTGAAGCGCTTTATGGAAGAAAATGCAGAACCCCTCTTTTCTGGTCTGAAGTTGGAGAAAGAAAATTCTTTGGCCCAGATCTTATTCAAGAAGCTCAAGAGCAAGTAGATATGATCAGAAGCTGACTTAAAGAAGCTCAATCTCGTCAAAAGAGTTACGCCAACAATCGTCGACGTGAACTCAGTTTTGAAGTTGGTGATTATGTCTATTTAAAAGTCTCCCCTCTTCGTGGAGTTCGTCGATTTCAAATTCGTGGGAAGTTATCCCCTCGATTCATTGGACCATATAAAATCCTCGGGAAAATGGGTGAGATGGCATATAAGCTGGAATTGCCACCTCAGCTATCTGATGTTCATAACGTCTTCCATGTTTCTCAACTTAAGAAATGTCTTCGTATTCCCTCCGACCTCGTCAATTTGGAAAGTATTGATCTTCAACCAGATCTATCATATCGGGAACGTCCAATTCGCATTTTGGAAAAAGCAGAACGCCAAACGAGGAACAAGACCAACAAGATGTTGAAAGTACAATGGAGTAATCATACGGAAGATGAAGCCACATGGGAAAGAGAAGATCATCTCCGACAAGAGTTCCCCGATTTCTTTTAATCATCTCCAAATCTCGGGGACGAGATTTTTGTAAGGGGGTAGATTTGTAACAGCCCAAAATTAATAAAAATGAGAAATATAACATCCAAAATATTTATGTGATTTATTCTTGTATTTTATGATTTTCTTGAATTGTTACAATTTATTTTGGCATTTCTCTAATAAAAGAAAGAGAATTAAGGATATAGTAAAATGGTAAAAGTAAAAAGATAAAAGTGCCAAGTCAACAAAAATCTACAAAAGTCATAATGAAAATCTTAGGGCTCTCTAGAGCCAGTTTAAGTAGGTGGAATACTTGGAACAATTAAAATATAATTTAATCAAAGCAAAAGAAAGTGAAAAGAAAATCAAGGCAGAAGGTAAAAGAATTTTTAGGAATTCACAGGAAGCTATCCTGAGTTGAGATTTTTACCCTGCCGACATCCGTACAGTGCATATCTCCATTAAAAATATTAAAAATTAAATGATTAATTTTATAATTTTAAAAATTCAAAAACTGTGAAGAAATAAAATGGAAAATAGTAATGTCAAAATTATTAAAAAATTATATATTAATAAATAAAATATTAAAATTTTACAGAAGGTGTATAATACCATTATAAACTCTCATAAAAAGTTTTATAAAATATTAACTTCATTTAGGTAATAAATTAAATAAAAAACCGAATAGGCAGAAAAGTAAAAGCTACATTGTCAGAATTATTTAAAATTCTACACAAAGCATAAAAATGTGAAATTTTTACTGGAAGCTGGTAATTACCGTTCCAACCCATGGTAAAATTTTAATAATTTTCCTCAGCCGTTTAACTACCGAATTTTCTGTTTTTACCCCGTTCTGTCCAGAGCCTTCACCTGAGTTCCTTTTCCCTTCTCGTTGACAAGTGGGCCAGGCCAGGCAGCCAGCCAGCTCATGCGTCCCTCGTTGCAACCTCGCCCCCACGCGTCAGTCTCTCACCTGCGCGTTCTTCTCCCCCTCTCTCTGTTCTCTCTCGCGCCAGCTCGCTCGCCCGATCCTTCTCGCGCCAGCTCGCGCCGAACCGACTCCGAGCCACCCTATAAAAGTGTCACCCGTCGTCGCAGCCAGCCAGCTCTTTCCCCGGTTGCCTCTTTCCGCCGTTATTCCCTCTCTTCTTCCCAAACTCCGGCGAAAAACCGAAAAAAGGGAAATCCCGCATTCCTCTGCTCCAACCCATCTCACCCCAAACCACCCGAGCCAGAGCTTCTTCACGTCGCTAGGAACTCTTCCCCACCATCGGTTCCAGCTTCTCTACTCCGACGAGCCGCCGCACCGTCCTTTTTCCTCTGCCGCCACCGCGCACAGTGAGAACCCATCTCCGGGCACTCTTTCTTTTGAACAAGTAGCAAAATAGACTCCTTGTGTTGCCCTGATGCTATTGGTGGTGACATCTTAAAGCTCGAGAAAGCCTAGTTTTGCGGAATCGCCGGTTGGACGTAGCCATCACCGTCCCTCGCCGGTGCCGACTCCCTTCCCGACCACCTCCTGTCACCATGCGACCACCCTCGTGTGCGCACGGACACCCTGAAGCCCATGGTGGAACCCATTCCGCCTCCCCGGTGCTAGTTAGCCGGCGGCGAGCTTCGGTTGAAGCTCCTCTGCCCGGTGTCGCTGCCAGTTGGGACCCGCATGTTAGTCGCATGCGCGTCGCCGTGTCACTGACTTGCAGACCCCACGGTCACCGCTCATGGCGTGCCATATCATCGCCGTCACGCGGACCCGCTGTCGACGCCGCGTCGTGTAGCCAAGCAGCCCATGCACCGGGCGCGATGCGCAGTACGCCGACCGCTGCCAGGTGGGCTCATCCTGTCAGCGCCTCGGCCCGATACCAGCCAAAAAGGGAAAGCACATTTCCCTCGCGAAAGCGCACTTTCCATTTCCGGCAATTTTTCGATTTTCTGTATTTTGCAAAACCTAGAATATTCAATAGCTTATATCTTCCGCATTTTAAATCCAAATTTAATGAAATAAATTTCAAAATTCATGAGAAATCATATATATTTATAATATGCAAAAATATTCCAAAATTGAATTTTATTTAAATTTTTAATTCAAATTTAAAGAAAAAGGTAGAAATATGTCATACATAGAATTTTTGCAAATGACTACGAAATTTAGTAAAATAAATTTTGTTAGACTCCTTGTAACCTCAGGAACCTGAATATGTAAAAATACTTAGGGTTTGTTATAAGAAAAATTTAAGTTGTTAAATATGTAATAAAAAGGTGCAATAATAAGAACAAATAATACCTGCAACCATTTCTGAATTGTGAAATTATTTTATTTGAATATTTCCATCTGATTTCTTTTTGGCCCTATTAAAATTTGGTATTTTCTATGTGTTGTCGAACGACGTGTAGAACCCGACGAATCCGATATAGTCGACGATCAGGAGTTCGACGTCGAGGAGAATCAACAAGGCAAGCACCCCCTTTGATCATATTGATCCCAGTTTTATAAATGCTTTCATTAAATGTTTTACTGCATACTTTATTTTTATTAAAGTCTGCTATATTACGGGTATTGGTAGTTGTACCTGTAGCTACATAGAACTTCCTTGATAAATATGAAATTATGAACCTTGATAACCCTAGAATAGCGCAGACATTATTTGATGTCAATTTGGGTTACTCACACATAGTATCTTGCTTAGCCATGCTCAGATGAACTTAAAATTTTGATATAGTTAAAAATGTTGGATATGACATTTAATGGGTATGACCTTTCTTATGGTTGGTATTTTGGATGGAAAATAAAAATAAAACTATGGTTTAGATGCGGGCAATTATTGGCAATAGCCGGGAGTGCATATCTTTGCACGTAGTGTAGGGGGAGATTATTGTCCGTGTCGGATTAAGGACCGAACTATGGGTTGTTTTCAGGCCAAGAATTATCATACAACCACAAGTGCTGTAATGAGACAGCTCTAACTTATTAAATTATTTAAAACTAGCTTTGCACTTGGAAGGCCGGAGTAGTACGAGCTGTTTCTTAATGAATTGCTCGACGGGACGTCCACACTGAAGTGATCATGGAATAAACGTCTACCAATATAACAGTGTACGTCGTACTGGGAGGAGTTCCATCATTTCTATGCTCTGAGTCCTTCCGCCACAGAATGTGTTTATCGTCACTGTGCTGGTGCAAAGTCAGGATTAAATAATGTAACAGTTATAACATGACTCTCTGCGGCACACCAAAGGAAGTGTGCAAATATCGATTGCTCAAAGAGTCAACTCATGTCTTGTGGGGAAAGTTGTATACCTCTGCAGAGTGTAAAACTAATCGATTAGCCGCGCCCGCGGTAATGGGCACTTGGTAAAGTCATCACATAGTTAGCAATTCTTATTTTCATAAAATCTAGTTTTTACTGTGTGTCGGTAACTTCTACTGTGTGTCAGTGAAAATGGTTCTTGGATATAGTCATTATACTCAGGTTTGAAATTTCATTTACTCGTACTTACATACCATTAATTTATTCAATCTGCTTTTAAGCAAATTTTATTGCAATCTATTATTCGGTATTTACCATTCAAACTGGCTTATGCAAATTAACCATAATAGTGTAGGATCAAGGATAACCGACTAGGGGGGGGTGAATAGGAGGTTTCTAAATTTTCTCAACACAATTTAGAAATTACAAATAACACTACGAAATTTAAATATGAATATGAAGAACACACTAAAGTCTCTAGCAAAGCTTGAGATGCTATGACAATACAAGTGAAGCAAATATACTTATAAGCACAAATATTATGAGGAGTATGGTATTAACCAAATGGATTTTCAACAATCAAGAATACCAAGCACAATAAAATAGGAGACAAAGAATTTTGACCCGTGGTCTCGGAGACTTGTTTGGTCTCCCTACTCCACGCTGAGGTGACTTGATCCTCGTCAAGCGGCTCCACTTGCTTGAGCCTTCCTCAATCACTAAGGTAGTTCTTCCCGCTCCGGTAGGCGAACTCCGGCCTTCACAACTTGCCGGGCTTCTCACAATCTCCGTTGAGAAGCTCACCGCGCTGTCGCCACCAAGCCGTCTAGGAGGCGGCAACCTCCAAGAGTAATAAACCTTGACGCTAGCTTGAGGTCGAATGTCGGTGTCTAAAGGCTCAAACACTAAATGCAACACCCAATTTGCTTCTCACACTCACAAAATAGAAATTGAATGCACACAAGAGTGGAGAACACTTGCTAGAGCTCAAATATCATCAATGAGGACCAAGAAGTGCTCTAGAATGCAGTGGGAGGTATTTATAGCCTCCACCAAACTTTCTAGCCGTTGGAGCTCGAATCTGCAGAAAATCTGTTTTTCCGGTGCTACCGCCCATGTAGGACCGGTAGCACCGGGCTCTGCTTCAACGGCTAGAACAGTGCATTTAATGCACTTGCCAGAGACCGTTACAGGAAGTTCGGTGCTACCGCCCAACTAGGGCCGGTAGCACCGGGCTCCACTTCATTTTATTTCTTCGAAAAGAGACCTCTCTGGAATTATAGCACCGGGCTCAGGGCCGGTGCTACCGTGAGCCCGGTAGCACCAGAATATAATGGTCGGTAGCACCGGGCTCCCAAATGCCCAGAAAAGGTGCTTCTCTGGAATTTTTACACCGGGTGGTGGTCCGGTGCTACCGAAGGTCCGGTAGCACCGGGCCACCATGGGCGGTAGCACCGGGCCACAAAAACACCCAAAAACACACCTTCTATGATTTTCACACCGGGCTAAAGTCCGGTGCTACCGTGATCCCGCTAGCACCGGGATGCCATGGGCGGTAGCACCGGGTTTCAAAATCGCCCAAAAACCCTTCTCTGGAATTTTCACACCGCACTATTGAGCCGGTGCTACCGCGCATCCGGTAGCACCGCGCTGTCATGGGCGGTAGCACCGGGTTTCCAGAGATTTGATTTGTTATAAAGGATTTTCAAGATTGAAACTTATTTATCATTTGGCAACAATTTGAATATGCATTTTGAGCCTTTAAACCCTAAAAAGACATCGAGATAAGCGTCAAGATCCCTCTTAATAGTACGGCCCTAAATCTAGTAAACCGATTGTAACATCCCGAAAAATGGAATAATATAAAAATTTATATTTTGAATTTGAATATATTTATTTCTGATTTTTCTTGACATGATTGGAATTTATTTGGATTTCTTTGAATTTTGTATTGAATGAAAAATCAATCAACTAGAATTAAAGGAATGGGTAATGGTAAAAAGATAAAAAGGTAAAAGATAAATTTTGGAAAATTACCATAGAACCTTAACCATACTGGTAAGTCAGTAAAATCAACAAGTAAAATTTTTATGCACAGAAAAGTGAGTAAATAAATGAATGACACCTCTTTTTGACTTAAAAACAGTGCAAGCCAGAATTAATGAAAAATATTCGAAGTTTATCTGGATCTGGAAAAATTACTAAAACACCCTCAGTGTAAAACCTACACCTGGTAATAATATCAGGATTTTATCATCTCGGCAAAGCCTTCTAAAAATTCAAAAACAGAAACAATTAAAAACTAGAAATCCTAATGTCAGAACTTTTATAAAATATCTACTTGATATTTTGGCTTGAAAATTTTATAGAGAAATCCTTGACCTAGATATAACCCCTCATAAAAGTTTCAAAAATCAATAATGCGTTTTGAACCTTTAAATAAATAAAAACCCGAAATGGAAATTTTGGCAGATGTACAGTGTCAGAATTTTAACTAATTCATTGTAATATATTTTAGTCCAAACTTTTTACTGAAGGTTATAAACTACCAGGAGAGGTTGTTCAAAGAGTTTCAAAAATTTCCCACTTGATCTGATGGCCATTTTAATGGTCACATGGAGCTGTCCGGCTGAGCTTATCCCTTCATTTTACTTCCTCTCACCGACATGTGGGCCACCTCATTTCCCCGTAACGGTTCGCTGGCAAGCAACGGGAAAACCCTCAGCCTCTGCCGGTGGCCCCGGGACCCGCTCGTCAGCCCCTGGCCTCACTGCCTCCCTGTTCCTCCCCTCTCGCCCGAGACAAAACGCGAAGAACTCTCCCGAGCCCTCGCTCTTTTCCTCGCCGATGCACCGCACCGTGCTGCCCATTCCAACAACTGCAGCCATAATTCATCCTTGGAATTCCCGCGCCATACTCGGTCAAATTCACGTCATTTCTTGCCGGCAAGAGGGCGTGCTCAACTTCATTGCGCAAGCATCAAACCAAGCCGCAACCTCAACTCGAGATCAATCACTGTAAAGCAACTTCTCCGGCTATAAATACCACTAGTGCATCACGTTGAGGCTTCCCTTCTTCCTCATTCACTTCCTAAACCAAACGCCAGAACCGAAACTCATACTTCTCGCCATTCCGTCAGCCAACCCGAAAAGGGGAAAAACTCAAATTCTGCTAGCTCGGTGAAAATTGCTCCAAATAACTTCACCAGAGGCACTTAGGCACAATCCTAAGACCAACCCACGGCTCAATTTCAACTCAGGTTACTCGAGATCTTGCCGCCACCGTGCCCGTTTCTTCTCCACGGCCGGCCAACGGTGGCGCGCTTCCTCGGCCAAGCTCCGGCCCGGCCAACCGGTAAAATGAACGCCCTATCCTCGTGCATGCTTAAATCACTGTCCATTCGGCCGTAGCTAACTTCCTTTTCTTCCCCGACGAACCGCACCTCTTTCCACCGCATGCCGCCGGTGGCAGCCCGCTCCGGTCGTCCCGGCCGGTGAGCGACCCCACCCCCGTGTGCGTGCCGTCCCACTGGTGCTCTCAGTGCCCTCGGCCGAAACCCTCCACCGCTCCTTCGCCGCCGGCGAGCAGCCCTAGCCATGCCTTTGCTTTCGGTCACTGAGCCGCGGGCCCCCTCTGTCAGCCGGTCAAGTCGTCTTCAGTTCATTCGGTGAAATACGCTTCCTCAACTCTGAAAACGTATTTCTGAATTTCAGTTTAATTTCCATACCCGAGCTACTTCAAACAACAATAACTTTTGAATCCTTGGTCCAAATGAAATGAAACAAAATTCTAAATTCATATAAAATCTAGTTATTTTAGAATATGCAATAATATTTTGAAAATATCCATTGGATAAATTTGAAATTTAAATTTAAAGAAAAGGCTAAAAGAAGTGCTACATATTAAAATGTTGTAAACAAACTTAAAAATGAATGGAACCAATTTTAGTGAAATAATCATGTTTCCAGAAGTTCAAATATATAAAAATATTTAATTTTCACTTAAGTTTGAATTACTTTCTATTAAAGATTGTAATCAACGCATTAGAAATTCAAATATACATTATTTGAATAAATGAAACGTGGAATAAGTAAAATTGATTCTTAAATATTAGCATGACAGTAGAATACCTGAGTTTGCCAAAATATTTAAGAGATGAACCTGATTTGGATTATCTTGAAAAGTATGAAATAGCTTGAACATAAAAATGCATGTGTATATGTATAGAAAGTTGAAAGGTTAAAAATGGGTTAAATGAATCCTCCTGATCACCCAGATAGTTTTATTATGTCTCTGGCATCATAAGGTTTCCAGATATAAAAGAATATTTAAAAGTTTACTACATAAAACAGTAAATGATCAATAGTTAAAGTGTTAATAATTACTTAATTGGAACAATTGGAACTTTCACAAACAAACTTTGAATCTAATGAAACCAAATCCTATAGCCCTGAAAAATAGTTCCCCTACTGTTTAGACAAAAATATCTTATGTTTGTGCTAGGTTGAAATAAAATAATGTTAGACCCTAATGATCACTTATAGGAGAAACACTTCGGATAGAAGCCAAATATCACAGAACTAGTTTCAAAATGTTGTTAGAGTCATAACCTATTAATACCTGAAAAATGAGTAGATTATCCTAGGCGGTGTAGTCGCAATCGTATATCAGAAATTAAATCCTTAGCGAGTAATAATTGAATCACTCAAGCTTTTTCGTCAACTCGTAGAACCCCTCGCCTAAATGCAAATATTATAGAAATTAGTTTAGAAATGATATTTAGGATATGGTCTATCATATTCTAGAAAAATATTTTATTTACAACTTTCGTTTCAATTAAATCTTGCTAGCTGAATACCCCTAAAAAGTATGTTTGTCATAACTTTTAATGTCACATAAGCGTTTTCAACTAAGAAAATGATGTCTCGTCCAAAAGCTAAAACGTATGAAATCAGCTTAGAAGTGTTATTCAAGGTATAGGTTATCTAATCCCGAAGAAATAATCTTATTTCGTCGTGTTTGGCATATAAGCTTTAATAGTCAAATAACCCTTAGTTTTATGTTTGGTGAACCTTACCGTAATCGGAATAAGTGAACCTTGTAAGAATAAAGTTTATAATTAATATATTTGTATCACTAGAACCTCTTAAAAACCATAAATAAGTCTAATTACCTAGCTTATCAGTTATAACTTATTTAAAACCTATCATATGCAAAATCTTAAGGTTAAGTGCTATTTGCATAACTCTTTAACTAGTGTTTTAATTCTTCTAACCCAAATAATTTTAGCATCTATATTTCGAAATCGCAAATATTAAAATTCATAATTTTAGCCTCTTGAATTCGTAATTCAAGATTAGATAATCTATATAAGAAACCCTGCTTTGTTATCTCAAAACCATTAAGTATGTGCATGTGTAAGTATCTAAATCATGAGATCTTAAATAATTCAAACTCTAAAGTGTTCCTGTTTTCTGCAATGAATCTTTATTTGATTTTCTGTCTGTTTTCTTTCTGCCTTTATTGAAGTTTATTATTTGCTATATTTTTCCGATCAATCGACGTGTAGAATCCGACGTCCCTTCCTCCGCCAGCCGTGATCGCGTCTTCGTCGTAAACGATATATAAGCAAGGCAAGCACCCTCCTTTGACCATCTTGATCCCAGAATTTAATTTGCATTGTTTATTAAAATGTTTCATGCATACGTTTACTTTCTGTAAATTGCTATTTTGTGGTACTGGTAGTTATGCCTGTTGTCTCATGAAACTTCCTTGATAAGTATGAATATGTGAACCTTGATAACCATAGATTAAGCTTAGACAATTACTAGATGTCGCCATGGGTATATACGAATACTTTTATCCATGCTTAGCCATGCTTTTAGATCAAATGATGATGATGATCAGATCAAAATGTGTTTTCTTGAGAAATGGAAAATGTTGTAATTGTAGCTGTTGGCTATGGGTATTTTGATTAAAAACCCAAAATAAAACTATGGTTTTGATGCGGGCGATTATTGGCAATAGCCGGAGGTGCAGAGGGATTTGCACGTAGTTAGGGTGGAGTATCGCCCGTGTCAATTTAAGGACCGAACTCAGTGTTGTATGATCCAAGATAATTCGTGCAAACCACAAGTGTTGTTATGGGGCTTCCTTAAACCAATTAAGTTATCTAGTTTAACCTTGCACATTGGTAGGCCGAAGTAGTAAGGGCTCTCCCTTCGGGGTTTGCTCTACGGGGTGCCCACACCGAGGTGTTGGGAACAACACTTACCAATATAACGGTGTGCGCCATGTCTATGGGGAGTTCCAACATTCCTATGCTCTGAGTTCTCCCAACATAGCGTGGGTCTTATCGTCCCGGTGCTGGTGCAAAGTTAAATTAGATAATGTAAAGGTTTTCGTCATGAACATTCTGGCCACACGCTAAAGGTGCGTGAAAAATGCGGCAAAAAGAAAAGGTCATGACTTGTGGGTAAAGTTGTACACCTCTGCAGAGTAAATCTAATCGATTAGCCGTCCCCTCGGTCATGTAAATGTTTAATTTTCTAAAATGGGATGTGGTTTGGAACTTGTTTAGTAGCTTTTGTTTTCATGTCAAAGGATCGACATTGATGGATTCCATTTCTGGATTATTCGATATTCACGATGGGTTGTGAATATTACTTATGCTTTACTTATTTCATATCAGTCAATTATACTTTTACAAATTCCGTTTGCAAATAACTTGTTTTACAATGTAAATTCTGCTTTATGCAAATTAACTGTAGTAGCCTCCTTTGAAATGGCTTGCATATATTATAGGCTTTGCTCAAGTCTTGCGGAGTACGAATGTACTCACCCTTGCTTATATGTGGTTTTTAGGTGGATAAGTTAGCGAAGCTTCGAAGGTTTCTTTCGTCGCAGGTTGCGGGATTTTTCTTCGTCGAATCTTTCTAGGGATTATGCCTTGTCGGTTGCCTGTTGGTTTTGGATGGGCACACTACAAGACCTTGCTTCTTTAGCTGCTGTATCTCTGAATTGTAAGAGTTTCTTTTATGTAATAGCTTCCGCTTAATAATATTTGTTGTATGGTTGTGATTCCAATTGGTGTATGTGCGTACTAGCTACTGATCATGGGACTAGTACGGAATGCACATTAGATTTCCATTTTTGCAAGTTTGTGAAAATGGGGGTCGTTACACCGATCTTTCTTCCAAACTCCAAGTTCGTCAAAAGACTAGAAAAGAGTCTTATAAATTTACCTTTTCATGATCTTGACATATTACCGATTGGTTTGAGCCTTCTTTGGTATTTCCATGATTATTAATCTTGGAATTGACCTACTTTCAATATTCTCAACAAAAGCATTAGATCATATAACAAAAGTTGTCATTAATTATCAAAACCAAAACATACCGGGTGCCTAGATGCTTTCAATCTCCCCCTTTTTGGTAATTGATGACAACCCAAAGTGATAATTTGAAATTACAACAGAAGAGAAAGTTTTGCTTCAAGGAATATTTAATCATGATATGTTTTTTAGCACAAACACTCCCCCTAGAAAAGTGCATATTAAAAAAATTTGACAGAGTTTGCTTAAGAAATGAGTCCATGGATGAATAAGCAAAGATATTATTTGAGATTGCATAAACAAGAGAATATTGGAAACAGAAACAACCAAGTATTAAGATTGCAATAGTTTAACCAACCATAAAAAAAAATCACAATCACACATCACAATCACACATCATCACATAGACATAGACAAAGTTTCACAAACACACACATCACTTTAACTCACTTCACCCCCTTTGTCAACAAATACAAAAAAAAGGATCGCCAGAAGGCTCAAGGGGCTGGAGGAGCAGGAGGAGGCGGAGTAGATGGAGGTGCACGAGATCCGGAGCGCTGATAGACAACAGGAAGAGATGAGCGAAGCTCGGAGATCGAAGTGTCCACTGAGTCTAGCCGTCCTCGAACCTCCTCAACCATCTGCCGTGTCTGAGCCTAAGCCTCCTCCATCCTAGCAAACCCACTCATCATATCACACTACTACAGAATGGTACATCACTATCGCTTCATCTGTGTCGGTTCTTAAGTTTTTAGGAAGAAACGATTGTGATAGATGACTTAGGAGAGGCATTAATCATAATCACTATCGGTTCTTAGGTTAGAAGTGATAGTGATGTAGCATCGAACATTACAATCGGTTCTTACGCGAAGTGATAGTGATATGCATTATCATCACTATCGGTTTTCATATAAGCGATAGTGATGAAGACGTACACATCACTATCGGTTCTTATTTAAGAAGCGATAGTGATGTTCTCATCACTATCGGTTCTTTTGTGAGAAGCGATAGTGATGTCGATTATCATCACTATCGCTTAAATAAGAACCGATAGTGATGTAGATCGCTCATCACTATCGCTTCTTATATGAAAACCGATAGTGATGACTATTATAATCACCGCCGCTTGTCTTGTAAGAACCGATCGTGATGTTCATGATCACATCACTATCGCTTTTATATGAGAACCGATAGTGATGTACCTCGTTAGGTTATTTATACCACTCGAGTGAACTCTTCTCTGTTATTGTTCCAGAGGAGGTTTCTCCGCCACCGTAAAAAATAGCTCATATTCGTGTTTGGAAGCAATACTTGGGTGAGAAAATTTGAAATCCTCAAGGGTGGGTGTTAAGAGAGTAAATTTGAAGCCCTAACTTGAGGAGATTTCCTCATTTTGCATAATTTGTGGTTTTCTTCAAAATGTGAGCATTCCTTCAAACCCCTTTAATTTTGTACTATGTAATTTTGATATGTCGCAAGAAAGTTTAGATTGCACTTTGGTATTGTGTATATCCTATCGATTTCACACCATTTATTTCACAAGCATGTACACATGTATTTAATTATCTTAATTTGTAGTGCTTTGATGTTAATATGGAATTATTATTGTTGTCACTTGATGAATGCTAGAGTTTAGGGTGCGGAACCTCGCCTCCGCTCGAGGATGCTTGTTTATAAATATACCGAACGAAATGGTATATTTATAAGCGGCGATCTCAATTGTCCACGTTCTTTGGACAGCTTCGAGGATATGTGCTTGGGCAAGTTCTGAAGTGTGTTGTACAAGCTCGCAGTAGAGATTTCGTAGCGTCTCCTGGTATTCTCGGATACACACCCTCTTGACCTGTTGTCGAGGCGTGTATATGGAGAATAGCGAGAGATCTTCAAATTTTCTCCGAGTTGTACAACGGCTTAGGAACTTGTCGAACCACATATTCTCGAATGGGATTAGGACCAAACCTATTTAGAGATTAGGAGTCATCGTTGGTACCCTTGTATTGTTTCGTTGTAGTCAAAAGATCATGAGGCTAATGCACTATATAATTAGATTGTTTGATATCATTGTTCATGTTAAAAATGTATGTCTCTTATCTAGGAAATTGGAAGCTCTAAACCAGGGAAGAATCTAGGTATCGATCTAAGTACATATTTCATATATGTTGCGTGAAATTATCATCTATTTTGCAAAGGTATTATTAATCAAATGATGTCTCAATATTTCAAATAACTAGCTTCTTTGTCGCTCCAGCTTGTGCATAATTTATTGGGCGAAGTTTAATTGCGATGAACCGTAAGGAATGGATGTATGCAAAAAGTCGTGTGAGTCTTTGAATTTCAGAGGGTGTTAAGGAGTTCAAAAAATTGCGAAGAGGACATGGTGAGGAGGGTGTAAACTTCATATATTGTCCTTGCATTGATTGCACCAATCTAAGAAGATTCAACAACTCACTCAAATTGAGGACCACCGATTCGACGTGGCCGTGAGGAGTTACACGTGTTGGATCCATCACGGAGACAGTAGTACCTGCCAGGTATGCAATGAAGACACGGTGGAACCGGATGATGAGTTGCAATTTGATATGTTTGAGGCGGAGAATTTGGAGCAAATGTTGCGGGATGTGGAGGTAATTACACGAAAGAGAGTTTGGAAAGTTTAAAAGCCTGATGGAAGACGATGCGAAACCACTGCTCACAAAGTTGCAAAGCGTAATACACTAAGTTAGGTTCGGTCCTTGCATTGTTCGAATCAAGGCAAAACACCGTTGACGGATACAAGTTTTAATGCACTTCTAGTTCTTCTATCTGACCGCTCCGAGGGAAACGAGTTGCCAACAAGCATTTATGAAGCGAAGAAGCTACTATGTCCCATGGGAATGGAAATAGAAAGGATACATGCATGTCCAAATGATTGCATCTTGTACCGTAACGCACATCGAGCTGCACATTTGTCCGGTTTGCGGTGTGCTTGGTACAAACAAAAGGAGAAGCGTAACGACAAGAAGCGTAAGAGCCGGGGCAACGAGGGTGAAGAGGTCACTAAAGGTGCACCGGCCAAGGTATTGTGGTACTTGCCCATCATTCCGCGTCTAGAAAGGTTGTTTGCAAATCCTAGAGAAGCAAAATTGTTGCATTGGCATTATGAGTCTCGAAAGGAAGATGGCAAGCTGAGACACCCTGCTGATTCGGCTCAATGAAGAAACATCGATTGGAAACATGAGGAGCTGAGACAGAGGAACGTTGCTACCCAAAGGCTGAACACGCACGCGCACCACCTCGGTTCAGGTGGCTACGAAGGGAAGAAAGCAGAATGGGCACGACTAGCCGAGGAGTGCGCCAACTCCGGACAATGATGCCTTACTCGCACATATGTGAGGAGCGGCACGTGGTCGGGTATTAGCGAGGACAAAGAAAACCGCGGACGGGCAACCGGTAGTACCAAACCCCACTATCGCAAAGTCGTCTCCGCCATCGTAAGATATCAAACTTACTACATTGCAGAGACCATTCCCATCAGATTTCAGATCTAATTCGTACTCGCTTATTGCGGGAAGAGGTAAGCGGAGGAAAGAGCAGGAACCTTTCTTAACCAAGGGTCAAATGACATCCTATCCATCGCGATCCGAAGCTCGACCATAAGGGCCGGTGCTTGCCGCAGGTCGGGGCATACTGAAGAAGTCCTACTTCCAAGATGCCGCCAGTACCGGATCAAGAACATGGGAGGCACGTCGCGGAGCGCTCAAGGACACGCTTAGGGAGCAATGAGGGAGGAGATCTCGGAGGAGATGAGGGTGCAGATGATGGCACGTGAGGAGGAAATGAGGGTGCAGATGATGGCACGTGAGAAGCGCCTAAGGGCCGAGATGATGGCGATGATCTCCCAAAGTCAGAGCCAGATGCCCCCGCCTACTGTAGAGAAACCTGTGCCCCCACCAAGTAGCTGCGGTTCCAAAAATGATAAGTCCGGTCTCCAGCTGAAGGTAATAATTAATTTTGCCTTACTTAATGGTGTGAGGGTAACTCTTCATATGTTTTCTCTCAAGTTGCGCACTTTTTGCAGGCGCCTACCAAGTGCCAGCTCACCCTGACGGAAGACGGATTTCCTGTTGAGGCTGCACGCGGTGTTGCATTTCCATGCAAGGAGACCGACACGGTGCATGGTCAGCCTTTGGGGAAGGGCTACATGAGGGTCCAGGTGGACTACGTCCACGAAGCCTTCTTATCACATGTGCTCGAGTTCCCCCTTAACGAAGACATCACCACTCTCGGGCTAGCGGATGTCGCTCATCAAGTGGCCCACGACAGCGTCGATTGGTCAAGGTAAACATCCCTCACGCCTTCTGTACCATTCCAGTAGTATTGCAACAAGTTACTTAATTATGCGCGTGCTTTGTAGGTTCCTACCGCACCTGCGCCTGCTCCCATGACCGTGACGAGCCCTACACAAAGTACAGAGCTGGTGTATAAAAGGACTAGCACGACAACCACATAACCACCGAGGCCTCTGCTAAAAGGCTAGGCTCACAAAGGCCACAGCGCCCCTCAGTACATGAAAAGCCCATCGCCTGGTCTCGGAGACTCCTTCGCCCGAAAAGGAGAGCCGCACAGCACTACGTGAAGCCTTATGATTTTAAGGCCTACGCTCATGGAAAGCCCTTCGCCTCCCAAAGAAATTGAACGCTCTAGGCATATGGACTCGACAGCTCCATGGATGGTACTTTGACAAAGCGAAAGATAGAGAGCGTGTCGACTTCAATGTTAGATACGAAGGGACATTTCCACCGCGAGGAGGATGGGACATTCGATTAGTTTTGAGGATCTGTTCGTGTGCACCAACCGGTAGCCATCGATATTTCTACCGCACGATCCTCGGACGCCGTGAGTATCGCACCACGCTGCACGACCTTATGACTTCCATAGGATTTTGCATTACGCTTTTTAACATTCAATGCGAGTTGCGAGGCGATGAGGCGTGGTCGTGACGAATCGACAACTAGTTGGGTTAAATCGACCACGAGCTTGTGTCCGCGACGATGGCTAGGCTTCAACCGGAATGGGTTGCCGGCTACATCAAGAGGGCATTGCAAGCTGAGTCGAAGAAGGACTTCATTCTATTCCCGTATCACGAGAAGTAAGTACTACTTCACTGTTCAATTACTTCTACACACTGAAACCGTATGTGAACTTATTTTCTTCGCTGCATACCATTTAATAAGCAACCATTGGGTTCTACTCGTGCTCCTTCCGAGAGACAACAAAGTGTACACTTTTAATTCGGTTGATAAGAGACCGATGGCCTCTGCGATCAAGCCTCCTTTGGAGCGATAAGTGCACCACTCTTATCTAACATTTTCGTATTTAACTACATTCATTATTTTTTACTCAACGACATCTTTCCAATGTATATAGGGGTTTCAAGGAATACGTCGAGCGGTGAGGGACACACGACGACAAAAGGGCTCAAGTGGAGTATGTCCGCTTCAAGGTACAAGTTGCTATCATATATAAGATTTAGATTTTCGACATATTTTCTTTGTCTCTTAATTTATTTTTCTTTCTTCACAGTGTCATCAACAGGGCAGCGACGACCGCTGTGGTTTGTATGTCATGCAACACATGGTGATCTTGATTGTCGGCTCAGGCCGTTTCCCTGAGGTAGTACATGCATATACAATTAGTCTTTCACATGGAAATTTGAAAACTCAAATTAGAGCACTCGTTTCTATCTTGCAGAATACCGTTATCCCCCAGAAGAGTGTAGACAGCACTGCACTCAACAAGATACGAGACCACTTATGCCAGTGGTACTGGATAGGATGCTTGTCGGAGGACGGACGGTTTAGAGATCACAAAAGCTCCTACTAGACCAGATGTGAACAAATATTACATATCTGAATGCGATTGCATGTGTATTTATGGTTAAGCATGTTTACGTTCTATTTTGTTAACGAATGTGATATGTGTTTGTTGAAACAAGGTGTTCATGTTCGTTGAATGTGATATGTTGTCTGTAATTTCTGTGTGAATGTGATATGTGCATATTGTGTGCAATATGTGCTGATTAGAATGTGATAGCACACCACCCCTTCATCTCTGTCGGTTCTCACAAGAAAATGATAGAGATGTGACGGTCATCTCTATCGGTTCTTTGAAAGAAGCGATAGGGATAATGAACTCATCTCTATCGGTTCTTTACAAGAAGTGATAGAGATGAGGATATTCATCTCTATCGGTTCTTTCAAAGAAGTGATAGAGATGAGTATATTATCTCTATCGGTTCTTTTTAAGAAGCGATAGAGATTATGAAGTCATCTCTATCGGTTCTTTAAAAGAAGCGATAGAGATGATGGTATCATCTCTATCGGTTCTTAAAATAGAGATGATGGTATCATCTCTATCGGTTCTTTGAAAGAAGCGATAGAGATGATATAGTCATATCTATCGGTTCTCAAAGAACCGATAGAGATGACTATATCATCTCTATCGCTTCTTTCAAAGAACCGATAGAGATAATACCATCATCTCTATCACTTCTTTTAAAGAACCGATAGAGATGACCATATCATCTCTATCGGGCAAGAACCGACTGTAATAATGCCCGCCTCATCTCTGTCTCATGACTTTGTGTCACCACCAGAACCGACTGTGATGACGAAAAAGAACCGATTGTGATGTATATTTGTGTAGTAGTGTCAGTTCTCATGCTAGCCAGGCTGCTCATGAGGTCATTCCTCAATCTTGTCACCCTCATCCTCTGCCGCCACCCACCGCCGTGCCCTCCCTCCCTCTAAGCTCGGGTTACCAGTGAACCCGAGCCCTAATTTTGTCAACGGTGCCGGAGAGGAGGAATTGGGTGAACTCGCCGGAGTACGAATCTTAAACAACCGATCTAAAGGTTAGAAATTCGATTGATTTTGCAAAAGAAATTTAGCCGAGTGTTGTATAGCAAATCGGTAGACAGATTAACCCTAGGTATTGATATTTCGGAACGAGTTTTAAACGGCCGTCTAATCAGTGAAACCTGAGGGAACTAATCTACATTTCGTATTCGTAATTACTCACGATCGACAAAACATCATGCAAGTACTGTTCACGCATCTGTTCCAACTCGACTATAGTTTCGCCAAGCGGAGGTCGTACACATCAAACAGCAACTGCATGCCACTGCGGCGCGAGCAATGCGGTTCATACGGGAACCGCTCGCGTGATCGCTACAGTACATTTCCAAGTGCCGTCTCTCTCTCTTACACACACAGAGGAAAGGGATCCACGACAAGAGACATGAGAGGCCTGCCTGATCAGGGCCAGCAGACGAGCGCATGCAGGCACGCGATTGGGTGCGCGCGCGCGTACACAAACGCATGATTTGACAATCCGATCGAAACGAAGCGGATGAGGAGAGGCAAGGCCGGCCCGCCCGCCCGCGCACGCCGCCGACGGTGCATTGGCGTGCAGAGAGTACGTACTGTGTGGTGCGGGGATGCGGCTAGCGCCGTGCTGGTGGTGCCTGTGATATATATGCTAGTGCTCTGCCGATCGAGTGTTAGTTTCTCGTGTGCGCGCTCGCGCGTTTTTCCGCTGAAATGATGCGGTTCCTCCGAGACAGCGAGATATGGGGGCGCCGAAAGCCTGCAGGAGGCCTTGCCACAATGCCGCCCATATCGCCAGTATTACGACCACCGAAACTCTACGCCCTGTTTAGGTGCTCTCCACTACCACGAGTCTCCGAGCGAAAAGTCTGTGGATCTTAAAGTGGATTACTTAAGGATAATTTTTACTTTCATTAGTGAATTGTTGGATCCATGTTCTTTTAGGGGATGCTGGATCCATGTTGAGTTAGGGGATGGCATTGGACACCGGACCCATTTCAATTTTCCCCTGTAGAGCAAGCACTACTACAGAACACTATATCACTGCCGGTTCTAAACTGGCATCACTGTCGGATTTTGGAACCAGCAGTAATTGGTCGGCAGTGATAGTCTCCGGTTCGTAAATCACTCGGTAAAATAAAAAAAAATTATTCGCATCTGAACCGACTACCCTGTATTCTACGCACGAGACCGTAAGTCACAAGTCAAGCGATTTTCGCGCGTGTGCGGTTTCATAATCTGCTGTCTCACGCGAGACCACCTTACCATCTCACCTATCACTCATTCCTCAACCAGTATAGGATATATTTTCGTTTTGTTCTTTTGTCTCCGAAACTTTTAATGATTATTTTGATATCTAAATGAATTCAAATGGAAAGATTGTCAACTACAAAGTTGTAGATCTCGTCGAGAGCTACAATTTTTGTATAATTTTATCTCCATCCGACTCCGTATGAAAAAGTTAGGATTTTTCGAAAAATAGTTGACAACATTATTACTACCGATTGGGAATACGAACCGCCAACCGGCAGTGATACCAATATTTGGATATTTAAACTATTTCAAATGAAAAGTTGCCAACTACAAAGTTGTAGATCTCGTCGAGAGATGCAATTTTCATATAAATTTTATCTCCATCCGTCTCCGTATGAAGTAGTTATGATTTTTCGAAAAAAGGTTGACAGCATTATTATTGCCGGTTGAGAATACGAACCGCCAACTGGCAGTGATACCATTATTTGGATATTTAAAATATTTCAAATGAAAAAGTTGTCAACTGCAAAGTTGTAGATCTCGTCGAGAGCTACAATTTTCATATAACTTTTATCTCTATCCGACTCCGTATGAAATAGTTATGATTTTTCTAAAAATGGTCGATAGCATTATTACTGCCGGTTGGGAATACGAACCGCCAACCGGTAGTGATACCATTATTTGGTTATTTAAACTACTTCAAATGAAAAAGTTGTAGATCTCGTCGAGAGCTATAATTTTCATATAAATTTTATCTCCATCCGACTCCGTATGAAACAGTTATGATTTTTCGAAAAATGGTTGATAGCATTATTACTGCCGGTTGGGAATACGAACCGCCAACCGGCAGTGATACCATTATTTGGATATTTAAACTATTTTAAATGAAACAGTTGTCAACTACAAAGTTGTAGATCTCGTCAAGAGCTACAATTTTCATATAAATTTTATCACCATCCGACTCCGTATGGAAAAGTTATGATTTTTTGAAAAATATCAGCACTGTCGGTTCTTTTAAAAACCGGCAGTGATAGTATTACTGCCGGTTCGAACACGAACCGGCAGTAAAAAGGGATTTATCACTGCCAGTTCATCAGAAAAAAGCCGTTACTGTCGGTTTTCCATCCGAACCGATAGTGATAATATTATTACTGCCGGTTTTTGATGAACCGACAGTAATATGGCGACAAGGATAACTGATTCTGTAGTAATAAAGTACAATAGCAAAACCAACTACTGGTTAATAGTAAGCTAAAAGCCAGTTTGTACAATAACTCTCTCTAAAAGTTATCTCTAGATATTGTGCAATAACTATCTTTTCTCTCTTATATACAAATGATCTACCTATACTCTGGTACAAAGCTGGCTACTAAATAAGATCCAGCTCTCTTCTCTCTCCTATTTTCTCACTCCTCCATATAGATCAAAACTGACGTATATAGGCTAAGAGTCAGCTGACATGACCTTATTGTACATGCCCTTATAGCCATATACATAGGGCAAGGGTTCTTATGCAGTTTGAGAGGGGATTGTAACTTAAGTAGTCTCTATCCGTTTTGACCGTTGGATCGAGACAACGAACGATCCGGATCACTCAATAGTGATAAGCTACAGTGTAGAAATCAGCATAGTGCTTTTTGAACAGTGCCCTCGAAAGATCTGGACCGTCGTTTTTTGATCCAACGGTTCACGTGCAACTGTCACAGAGTGCCCGCGTTGGATCTCTGTGCTATACATAGGTGTCACCCCAAAGGCCCAAGCTCAGTAACCCACGCACATGTGGTCATACATGCTAACTAGCTCCGGTCATTTTTGTTTTGGTTGTCTCCATCACTAATTGAGATTGAGTGTGCAGAAATCTCTCGAAATTAACAAGGAGATTTTCTTAAATCGAGACCGTTTCTTTTCTGTTACCCATCCTAATTGAACAATTAAGTATGACAAGTGGGTCCTAAGATAGAACCAACTAACAAATGGGATAATTGGAAGGCAAATTGGTGTTGGATATCATCGTATTGAAGATCTCCACGAGCCAATCACAATGGCACACTGCTTGTCCAATTCCGAGCTCAGAAGAGATATAAAATTCGGAAGAACTAGCGATGGACTAGTACAAGGTGAACATGCAAGTGTTCGATGCCAAGCCTTCCGGTGGGGGCTACATACATATGATTCGTCGTCGATCATCTGAAATTATATATATATATATAATTCGCACCTCTTACAACCTGCACAATCCTCGGTTCTCCAAGCAATTTGCTTGGCTTTACACCCATCCCAGGTATCATTTCTAATACATGTGTTGGACAAGCTCGTACTTGAGTGCATCATATACATGTATCATAAATTTTTACGGAATGTGACATTGGATCTACAAATTTCCCTTTTCAACATAAAATTTTTCTATCTGGTAAAAATGAAATTAGTATGTATGTATGTATATATATATATATATATATATATATATATATATATATATATATATATATATATATATATATATATATAATCTTGTGAGGAAACTTCAGTTTTAGTCAGTAAATACAATTTACCTTCTGTAATTTGATGTTCATCGATATTGCTTCGTATCGAAATGTTGATCTTTATCGGTTTAAGTCTATCCGAGAATTATTTCTATTCGATATTGCTTCGTATCAATATGTAGTTCGCATCTCCTTGCCAATTTCATTCAAATGAGCTAGGATGCTTTTGTCCACCATGTGCTTGACCTTTGCACCAGGGTTCACAAAACCGCGAAAAACCGCTCGGTTTTCGCGGTTTTCGACCTTACCGCATCGGCTCGAGATCCAAAACAGTTCGATAAACCGATCTAATTTTAAAAAAATTGAAAAAAAATCATTTGTTGAAAACAGTTGAAAAACTGCGGTTTTCGCAAAAAACCGCTCGAAAAACCATTTTTCAGGAATGGTCGGCTAGTTTTTCGCGAAAAACCGCGAAATCCGGATGGTTTTTGATTTTTTCGAAAAAAAAATCATTTTTTTTATTTCTTAACCCTTCCGTTTCTAACGGTTTTCAAGCGGTTTTTAGAGCGATTTTTGCGGTTCTCACGATTTCAGTTTTTGCGGTTTTTCACAGTTTCAGTTTTGTGAACTCTGCTTTGCACCCCTCTGTAAGGATACAGTGCTGCTGCCCAAAATCTCATGATGGCAACACTTTCTTCAATCGCCCTGTACTAAAGTACACATATATACCAGGGCCTCTTTGGATTGAATGAAAAGCAAAAGAAATTTGAAGAAATCCATTCCAATGAAAAAATAATCCTACGTCGGGTATTTGTTGGTTTAAGGAAAGGACATAAGAGTTACTATGAAATTTCCAACAAATGATATACTTTTATGGGAACTAGCAAGGCGACCCGCTCACTTGCGTAGATATCATCCTTAAAGCATGCCAAATAACTTGGCAATACATATCTATTTTACTTTTTAGAAAATAGATCATTGTAGAGCTTTGTTGTGACATTTAATATTATATATTATAATAAAGAAAATACTCACTCTATTTACCAATATACTTGCCACCAGTGACGAAAGTTTTATTCCCCAAATACTTTCCTTGCAAAATAGTAAACATAATATTTTCCATTTATATCACCATCATCTCTTTCATATTGCAATGTTTGTCGACTATGCTACATGGTTATAATGTACATTATATAGCTTATATCGGTATAGTTGAGGGAGTACCCATCAATGTATCACCCTCTCAATCCTGTGGAGGATTGCCAATTAAAGGATCATAATTTTTTCTTTTTCATGAAAGTATTTAGCATATACCCCTTTTTAGACACTGTAAACCACCTGTCGTTGACTTTTATTATATTATAGATTTTGATTCCTAATTTGTGTGTGCTCACTTGAATTATAAATAAAACAAAATTTCTATTTTTCACTTAGTTTGGATTAAAAGATAATTTTTTTATTTTTATTCTGAATTTTCATATTTTTGGATTGTACTTATAGACTTTTTTTTTGTTTTTGGTTAGAATTCATTCATAAATCTAGCTGCAAATTTTTATTTCAAATATATGTTATTTTCTGCTATACTTGATATTGACTCTTTCTTTTAAACTAACTTTTATTTTTATTTAATTTCAAACTTTTGTTTTTGTTAGAATTCATATATACAAATCCCAATATTAATTTTATTTCATCTATTTTTATTCCAAATTTCAGCTATGCATGGGTTTTAATGTGGAATTCGTATGAACATCAAATTGCTAGTTTCCTTTTTTTTATTCCAAATTTATGTGTTTTATTTTGAATTTTAGTTTTCGGTTAGAACACATATACAAATACAACTGATAATTTTCATCTAATTTTTATTCTTAATTTTTTATTCTGATTTATGATTGTTTTTTATGTACTTGGCATTGTCTGTTTCTTTTCATCCAAGCCAATATAACTTGAATCTGCTAGATTGATGGTTAGATGTTTTTCTTTAAATAATAACATCCAATGGGTGCTATAATTCAAACTTAGTTAGGGTCCACCAAATTAAGGGTTGGATGTTTTGCTTTTGTGAGAATTTCTACTATATTTCTCTTTTTTCTTGGCATCTCTAGACGACCTGTCATGAGTTTTATTATATGATAAATTTTGGAGGAAAACAAAGATCCACTCAAACCTCTTGGAAATTTTCTTTGAGCCTAATGCCAATCATCAAAATTCTTGTGTTCTTTGTTGTGGTCCAACCAAACGCCGTTTGCTATACATTCCCGTGTTTCCAATTTTTATAGGATTTAGCAACACATGACATCTAATTTGTGTTTTTTTTTTCTATTCTGTGTTTCTAACTCTGCGTTCAAAGACCCTGAATTTTTGTCCCAGCATAGATTGTACAAACTCTCAAAAACTATCGATAAGACACTGCTCTTGCACTAAGCTCTAAATTTTTATTCCAAGATAGATTGTACAAACTGCAAACTCTAAAAAACTATCCATAAGACTGCTCTGGTGCTATCAAATTAATGCTGTTAGAATTTACTAGTGCATTCGTGTCAAATTAGAGGCCTCGCGTCGGCAGACAGACGAATACACCAAACTTTAGCCCGTTCGGCATTTGGCGAACAAGATATCGCGCGCCCAGCTCCAACTTGTCGTACGAAAAGGTAATACGAGCCAAACGGCCAAGTTACCATCATGAGAGAGAGAGACAGAGATGGCCTCTGATCGCTAGGCCGGTCGTGTGCGGAGAAGCAAGGGAGCAAAGGCCATTTTGGAGCAATTCTAATGGTCCATCATTCCAAGCAGGAATTGTCAGGTGCGTCCAAGAGGATTTGAAATTTTGTTTTCGGTTCACATCTTGGAGAGAAGCGAAATCTGAAATTTCGGTGAAATCTCGAAATTTTGAATGAAATCCGGTTAAAATTCAAAAGACAAATTTAAAACCGAAATTTTTGAAAAGAAATTCTCGAAATTTCGACTGAAAGTGCCGAAATATCGGCAAAATTCAACCGTGTGAGAAATAATCGAAATGGTGTTATAATTTTTTTTAACAAAAAATTGAATGGTCCTGACATATGACTAATATTTTCATAAAAAATTCAGATGATGATCAATCCTGAGGAATTTTTAAAAATTCTGACAGTGCTACTATCGTGATAAAAGACTGATCGACAAATTTCAACCAAATGAAAAAAAGTTCAAACCAAGTTAGAAAATTTTTAAAATTTTTGTAGATGGTCCTAAAGCATCACTAATGTTCCAATAAAATTCTTAGATGTTGATCAAGCCTAGAAAATTTTAAAAAATTCTGATAGTGCTACTGTCCTAATAAAAGCCTCTAAGTACATGTATTACTTCCATAGATTTGATTGAGCAACCAAAAATGGTTTAGAATTTTTTAAACTTTTAGAGAAGGGTTCTAAGGAAATTATTAAACTATCATAAAAATTTTGGATCATAATCACACACGAGTGAATTTATAAAATTCTATCGATGTTACTATCTCATTTATGTTCCTTCTATTTTTTATTTTTTAAAGATAACAAATGAAGTTCAATTATTTTGAAATTTTTTATTCATGATCCTAGATAGTTAAATATGGTACCATAAAATTTTCAAAGTATGATCAAGCATGTATATGTTTATAAAAATTTTATAGTGTTTATGTTATTTTTATAAAACGTCTCAATAATTCAAATTTTTTCAAATATTTTCATGGAAGATGACATTATTAAGGTGTATTGACCCAAATACGCTCAAATATGGTCCAAAAAAGTTGAAATCCGATAAAAATTACTAGATTTCGATGAAATTTGTGATTTTTTTGAAATTACTATAACAATTTGAATTTTTTTTTTCAAATTTTTTTATTTGGTCAGGATTTGGAATCTTGTCCCCAGCCGAAATCCGAAATCTCAACTGAAATGTCTGAAATTTTGCCGGGATTTTATACCTTGGTCCGATCATCCCAATCTATCTTATGTCTCTCACTCGTAAATGTATACACATGCATTCCACGTAGCACTAATCTATACTCCTTTATAATGCACCTAAGCATTCTTTTCTACGTCCACCCCAAATAATGCACCCCACTAGAGATGGCAAAACCGTCTGAGATTTCTATCAGCAATATAAAATACAGAGGCCCGAGCCACTTGGTGCATTTTAGGGTTTCAGGATCTATTTTCATTTGGTTGTGGCTGTGCGGCTGTGAGGCGATTTGGTAAAAGAAGACCGTTGATTTTGAAGGGTGATTGAGGATCCATTTAATTTTGGTGATCTAAGGTTAGTAACGGTGTCTAATTGTAGTATATTCAAGATCTTGCTTGGTAAGGAAGAATTTGATGATTTTTTATATTTAGCTTGTAGATTCATGTGTTCTTTCTATGTAAGGGTAGTAATGGGTTTTACTTGCATTAACACTAATTAATGCTATATGCTTGGCGTAGATGGGCCGAAGATGGATGTACACTAAGAACCGTGTGAGTGCCGAGTACATTAATGTTGTCTCCGCTTTTAGAAGAGCTGCACAAGAGGATATGTTTAATAAGGGGGGGCAGTTTATGTCTTGTCCGTGCATTGACTGTAAGAATCTGAAGATGTTTCGAAACTTTACGCAGATCGAAGCACACTTGATTATGAGGGGTTTCAAAACGGGTATACATGTTAGACCAGTCACGGTGAAGAGCAGGAGATACAGGAAGCAGGTACTAACATGGTCGACGAAGTCAATGATATGTCGGATGGTCATATCGATTGTGGTTCCGATGAGGATAGGTTGCAGAAAGATAATCTGAATCAGATGCTGCGCGATGTAGAAGGGAACCGTGATGATAGAGAATATGGTAAATTCCGGGGCTTGATGGAGGACTCGGAGAAACCTTTGTTCCCGTGTCGCAAGTCGAAATACACAAGGTTGTCATCCGTACTTGAACTGCTGAAATTGAAAGCAAGCAACGGTTGGTCCGATAAGAGTTTCACAGCGTTGTTACGTTTATTGGCGGACATGCTTCCCGAGGGAAACGAGTTGCCGACAACCACCTACAAAGCTAAAAAGGTTCTTTGTCCCTTGGGAATGGATGTAGAAATAATACATGCATGTCCGAACAACTATATCCTGTACCGCCAAGAGTACGAGAACTTGCACATATGTCCTGTGTGCAACGCATCTCGGTACAAGCGTAAGAGTCATTCGAATGATGAAAGTGAGGGCATCCAGGTGATGAAAGGACCTCCTGCTAAGGTGGCATGGTATCTGCCTATAATTCCTCGTTTGAAGCGTTTGTTTGCGAACCCAAATGAGGCAAAATCATGCGTTGGCACTCGGAGGAGCGTAAGAACGATGGAATGCTAAGGCACCTGCGATTCCATCCAATGGAGAAACATCGATAGGAGGTTTCAAGAATTCGGTGAGGATCCGAGGAATATAAGGTTTGGATTGAGTACGATAGAATGAATCCTTTCGGTAACATGAGTAGCCAGCATAGCACTTGGCCCGTGAATCTCAGTATCTACAACCTTCCTCCTTGGTTGTGTATGAAGCGCAAGTACATTTTGTTGTCTCAGACTTATCCAAGGACTGAAACAACTCGAGAACGATATTGATGTGTACCTAGCACCATTGGTGGAAGATCCAAAACACTATGGGTTCCCGGTGCATGTATGGGATGCGTATAAACGAGAGAACTTCACTTTGCACCTTTTGTTCTGCACCATAAATGATTACCCCCCTTGGTAACCTATCGTGCCAGAGTACAAAAGGAACCAAAGCTCGCACTCACTGCTTAGACAATACCGAGAGTGTGTGGTCAATCACTCACAAAAAAGCTGCTTACATGCATCACCTTAGGTTCCTTCGGAGGAATCACCCATACCGCAAAATGAAAAAACAATTCGATGGAACGAACGAAGACGGTTTACCTCCAAAGCCTTTAAGTGGGATAGATATCCATGATATGGTTAAGAACATGGATGTTGCGTTTGGAAAGGGGCGTAAATCGAGGTCCCGTGAGAAGATCACATGGAAGAAGAGATCAATATTTTGGGACTTACCTTATTGGGAGCACCTAGAAGTTCGGCACTGCATCGACGTGATGCACGTGGACAAGAATGTCTGTGATAGCTTGATTGGTCTCTTATTGAATATTAAAGGCAAATCAAAGGACAGTATCAATGCACGCCTTGACTTGGTCAATATGGGCATAAGACCTGAGTTAGCACCGAAAGAGACAGATACAGGCTGAACATAATGCGAACCTTATTGTTACACTTTGTCTATGGCCGAGAGAACTGAACTGTGCCAGTGCTTGCATGGTGTGAAAGTTCCGTCCGGTTACTCTAACATCAAGAGACTTGTTTCGATGCAAGATTTGAAATTAGTTGGCATGAAGTCTCATGATTGTCATGTGCTGATGATACAAATGCTCCCTGTGGCAATTAGAAGTATTTTGCCAGTCAAGGTCCGGGAGACAATCACGAGGCTGTGTTATTTCTTTAACACAATTGCTCAGAAGGTCATCGATCCCGAAGCACTAGATGCACTGCAGGCTGAGGTGGTGATGACTCTATGTAATCTTGAGATGTATTTCCCTCCGTCGTTTTTCGATATCATGGTCCATCTCGTTGTTCACCTTGTGATAGAGATAAAGATATGCGGGCCCGTGTTCCTACGTAGCATGTACCCATTCGAGAGGTATATGAGAATTCTCAAGTCCTACGTGACGGAATCGATCTCGTACGGAGGGTAGCATTGTCGAAGGTTATGCAACCGAAGAAGTCGAGAGTTCTGCGTCGATTATATGGCTCAGTCGAACCAATAGGTGTGCCTCGATCTCGCCATGAGGGAGACTCGAGGCATCGGACCATCGGAAGGAAAGCAATCACGCCTGATCCAGCTTCCTATGCTCAAGCTCATTTCACGGTTTTGCAACACATGGATGTAGTGTCCCCGTACATCGATGAGCATAAGCACTGGCTACGGCAAGAGAATCTGACGCGGTAAGAGTCTTGGATCACGAGACAGCATAACCTTCAGTTTAACAGATGGCTGAAGGAGCGACCCATCACTAGGACCTCGTCAGGTGATACGCTCATATGGTTGGCAAAAGGGCCAACATTTACACTTGTAACATGGAAAGGATACGACTTAAATGGGTACATATTTTACACGAGAGATCAGGATATGAAGAGCACAAACCAGAACAGTGGTGTATGCATAGATGCGTTCAACACCGTTGGGTCTACGGGGAGCTCCTACTATGGGTTCATAGAGGAGATTTGGGAGCTCGACTTTGTACTATTCAAGATCCCCTTATTTCGGTGTCGTTGGGTCCACCTCCAGCATGTGAAGGTTGACAAATACGGTGTCACTACTGTCAACCTCGCACGCGTCAGATACCAAGATGAACCATTCGTACTCGTTAACCAAGCTGTTCAAGTATTCTATGTAATCGACCCGTCCAACAAGAAGAGACATGTAGTTCTTCAGGGAAAAAGGAGGATTGTCAGAGTAGAGAATGTAGTAGGTGAGGAAGAATACAATCAATTCGAAGAGTTGCCTCCTATCGGAAAGAGCATCACAGTCCAGGAAGAACAACCCGAAGAAGCTAGCTACACACGCATCGATCATCATGAAGGGCTAATTTTTATACAAAACAATAAGCAAGTGGAGTTATGATTTTAAGTGTACTCTAGAAGATAATAGAGTTGTTTTTAATGAAATGCTCGAAATTAAAAACAACTTTGTGTATATATGCATCTGATTTATTTAATATAGTTTCCTTTCCTTTACTGATATTGCTCGCATAAACTGAAGTATACATTATGTCAAGAAGGCCAAACTTTGGATTTACCTTAGCAATGAAGGTCTGTGTCAATCTTCATCACAGACGGTTCTAGTCTAGAACCGTCTGTAATATTTTTATCACAGACGGTTCTAGTATAGAACCGTCTGTGATATTGGAGACCTATAAAAAGGCCACTTTGGCAGATCATTCATTCTCTACTCTTCCACTCACGCGCTCAAAACCCTAAGTATATTCGTCTCTACCCCAGCTCGTCGACGCCTCCCATTCGCCGACGGCGCCCCCTCGTCGACCCCTCCCCATCGACAACGCCTCCCCATCACCGACGCCTCCCCATCGTCGACGCCGCACCCTCGCCGACGCCTCCCCATCGATTTTCGCTCGTTAAGTGCTGATAAGGGATGGATTCTTAGGGGGAGATTTTAACTTGGTTAGATTTCAAAATTATAAGAATAATGGCAAAGTAGATCATAAATGGTGTGATAAATTTAATGAATGGATAGAGATGCGGGGGCTTATGGAAATGCATTTGTCTGGTAGACACTTTACCTAGGCTAACAACCAAGATAATCTAAGCATGTCGGTGATTGATAGAATTTTTTGTAGCACTTCCTTCAAGGAAAAGTTTCTATTAGCTGTTGTCTCTTCCCTTGCCAGAATTGATAGTGATCATAGTCCTATCCTGTGGGATTCAGGGAGGACGCTTCAATATATAAAACCCGCTTATAAATTTGAGAAGTGGTGGCTTCTTCATGAAAGTTTAATCAGATTGTTCATAAGACTGGCATATTCCAAGTAAAGGTAAAATGCTATTGATAATTGGCAATGCAAGGTTAGGAATCTTAGGAAGGTTACTAAAGGGTGGAGTTTTAATGTTGAGTCTGAGATTAAGAAGAAGAAGAAATTTCTTTTGAATGAGTTTGATGCTATTGATGTTTTGTCTGAGTCTAGAATCCTTACTTCTGAAGAGGAAAACAGATTATTGTCTATTAAACAAGGGATATAAAATATTTGGGTTATTGAAGAAACCAAAGCTAGACAACGAGCTAGAGAAAAGAATGTTAAAGAAGAAGATAAAAATACTAAATATTTCCATGTCGTGGCTAATCAAAGAAGGAGAAAGAACTTTATTACTTCTTGAGGGCCCTGATGGTCCTGTTTATGATACCAATAAGATGCTTGATATTGCTTGTGACTATTATAAATCCTTATTTGGCTTTGTCATCATACGTGTTCGCTGATCTGAGCTAAAACCAACAGTCTGATCGTCGTTCCAGCCTTTGGTGTTGTACAACTCGCTGCCAATGACATCTAGATCCAACCACATGCACGGTGCACCTCCCTATCACTGCCAAAGTGCCAATGTGCATTTTATCTCCGCTGACGATCTCCACATTTCGTCACCACATTGTCCTCATTTCCTATGGCCAGTGTACACGTCATTCTCTCCACCGATTGCTTGTGGCACACCTTGACCATGCTTTCTCCATTGGTGTGCATTAATGGCCCTTTTGCTATTCCTCAATCCATCCCTGGTGAGGTGTATGACTGTCCATTAAGTGGTTGTGTTTATTTATGAGAGAAATTCACTTTCATTTAGCAACTACAACAAGATCTCATTGTTCATTTTTGGGCATATTCGATTTAGCAACTACAACAAGATTACTCAAGCCAATTGTGCATGGTGTGATCCAGACTAGTGTCAGAAACCAAGTTAGACATTACTTATGAGAACTTATAACTAAAATATCATGAATTGCTTCTCTCAACTTACCTTCTCTGAACTACCTTTATACCCATTAAATAAAAGCACTATCAATTGGTAGCCTTCCATGTTTGTTTACTTTTCTTTCTGTTGTGCCACGACAACCAAATTTAAATTGCAAGATGGTGTCCCCTCATTCGTCGTCTGAAGGATGTGATGAGTCACCGAAAAGAAAAACTCCTCGAGGTCCAAGAGGAGCAAATAAAAGGCCCACGGAACGATATACCATCACAGCGGTTGATCGAAAGGATGGGGGCCCCACCGAACCAAGAAAGGCGGTGAATGCATTTAGGACATTGTGCGGGATAGTCGCACGGGAACGGGTCCCCATCACATGTCCATCCTGGAAGTCACTGACTGATGAGAGCCGCAACGACTTGGTGATAGAAATTATGTCTTCGTTCGATATCCCAAAAGACTTTGTGATCTTAGTGCGACGGTATGCACTGCTAGTGGCGAGAAAGGTGTGGAAGAATTTTAAGAGCACCCTTGTCAAGGAATATGTCAATAAGGACAGGACTCCCTTCTCTAAGTACGGGTTCATTACTGAGGATATATGGCAAAATTTTGTTGAGGCAAAGACGACGGATGAATTTGTGCGTCAAAGTGAAGCCCACAAGGCCCTGCAGGCAAGGAACACCCACCCCCACAGACTTGGCACCGCTGGGTACGCGAGGAAGAGGGACCAATGGGAGAGGGAGGACGAGGAGTCCTGTGTGCCATTTGCATGTATCGTTGACCGACGCGCCAGAGACTGGCTGAGAGCAAGGTCAAGTGCAACGTCTTCCGGCACCGTCTCCTTTACAAACCCCGCGGACAAGGAAGTCTGCCAACGACTGGTAAGATATCGGACTTTCAATTTTGTACGTAATTAGTCCGTAATTTCGTAAGTGAATTAACTTTTCGAGATCTTGCAGGTAGCGTTGAGTACACAATCTTCCGAGGGCACTTTTTTGCCAGACAGGGAGAAAGATGTACTCTCCACAGCCTTGGAAAACAAGGAACACCCTGGTCGCACGCGAGGCATTGGGGTTTTTGTTCCCTGGAAGTCAGGATTTCCAGACGACTCAGACAAATACCGCAGTAGGAAGAGAACCAAAGCAGAGCGAGAGGAACGACTGGTACAAAGGATTGAGGAAAGACTAAGAGAAGAATTCAACAATAAGATAAAAAGCCTCGAGGAAAGGCTCAATAATCACTGCGCAAGTCCTGTATGTATGTGGGCAAATCAGCCCCACTACCAAAAAAGAGCATTTGTCGTCCGCCACTCCCACAAATTGAACATGGGAAATCTCCTGTCTGTGACATCAAGGTACTTATATATATGTCTTGAATGCTCCATACAAATAGCTATTGGACGCAGTAGCTAACTGTGTACCGTTATGTAGGTGGCCACGCGGTGCACTCTCCAAGTGAGACTTGTCCATGGTGCCACTGTTATTCCGGCTGCTTCGGAGGTCGTGTATCCGTTTATTGAAGGGGCGCTGGTGCACGACACCCTTGTGGCACAGGGATTCACGAAGGTTAGTGTGGACGGTGTAAACGATAATTTCAAGACCATCCCACTTCCGATGCCCCCAAACGACGAGATTGTGACACTGGGGGACGCCATTCATAGTTTTATCCAGTGGCCCAGCAGCGACATCTCCCTGGACGCCCGTCCTCCATCACCGGAGCTTCCCAACCGCTCGAGCGGATGATGCACCTCGTGAGCACCAAATCGACTCCGTGCCCCTGCATCAAAGGACATTCGCTTGATGGTGCCCACTCGTCGCCGTCACGGACTCCTTATGGCGTAAAAAGTCAAGAGCAAAGCGAAGCAGATCACGAAGAAATTGGAATATCCAATTGCCCCTCTGGCCCGAGTATACCAGCTAGGAGAGCCTTTTGTAACAGGAGAGCGCATGAAGAACCTTTCTATTGCTTGCATCAGATTGCAGAATTAGTGCATGCAACAGGCTAAAAAGCCAGTGCAAGACCGCATAACGAGTATATCGGTCAGTTTCAAGTATGAGCATCTATTCAATGAGCCATCGGGGGGATTCTTCACAGCCGACTTCAATGACCTTTTTGACGTCTTCAACCTCGACGCCCTCGACGCCGCACTCTTGAGATGCTGGACATTGTAAGTGTATGCATTCACATTCTACATTCATATAATATCGATAAAAGTCATATATATATATGACTCAATGCTTTCGTACATTTAGATACATGATCCAGGAAGCGAGGAAGAACGAACAACCGGTGGGTTTTCTGGACCCACACATAGTCTCCAAGCAAACAATGGATAAACATTACGGATTTGTCGAAAAATACGTCGGAGAGGCCTTGGCGGCTCAAAAAGATAAAGAGTTCATACTTTTACCCCACAACCCATGGTAAGTGCTAGTTTTTATTTGCACTATGCTCGCAACTCTGTTCTGTTAATTGACCATGCCGACATACCTGTGTAGGTTTCATTGGGTTCTCATTGTAATTCATCCATCGACAAATCGGGTTATTTACCTTGATTCCTTACAGAGTGGCAGCCACGACTTACAACCTATCGCAAAATTAATCACCAGGTAATTAATCACGTTTCCTCCAAAGATGACATGGTCATGTAGGTTGTTCAAACGTGTATGTTTCTCCTGGAATAGCTGAGGCTAACCTATTGCAATCATGTAGCGCGTTCAAAGTGTACAAATATTATGGAGGGCCTTCTAGCAAGGACAGGGCGAAGCTGAATCACGATTTTAAGTTTTCAGAATCACATGTACACAATAATCCTATGTAAACTATGTAATAATGATTCTGGAACTAACCAAATCTATATTTGCAGTGCCACCAGCAAGGAAAGGAAAATAACCGTTGTGGATTTTACGTTTGCCACAACATGGAACTCCTTGTCACTAAGAAAACGCCCAATCGGGTAACAACTGCGTTGGAAGAGGCCGATCTGGAGCGAATTCGAGGCCGCCTTTGTGCCTTCTTGCTCACCAAGTTTTACACAAAAAGGCGAGTTCCACGCCAGTATAACTTGAGGAGTCATATTTTTTCTAATTTACCATTTGGGTTAATTGTCAAACTTGTGTTGTGGATTTGTAAATTGTAGTTGTGTATTCGATTAATTGGTTAATGCTATTGAGTTACATTTGGTTAATATATCTGAGTTCATTTCTGAAATGGTTGTAATGTTTTTGTAACATGAGTTTAGTTATTCTGTAATCTGTTTTTTTCCAGAGAGCGTGGCTAGCATTTCCTAAGGCTAGCCAATAAATAGATTAATGGTTGCCTGTTGGAAGTCTTATCACAGACGGTTTTTAATTAAAACCAGTCTGTGATATAAAGATGTAACAGACGGTTTCAAACAAAATCCGTCTGTGATATCATCACATCATAGACGGTTTTCAACTAAAACCGTATGTGATGTAATGATGTAACAGACGGTTTCAAACAAAAACCGTCTGTGATATCATAATATCACATACGGTTTTTAAATAAAACAGTCTGTGATATGATAATATCACAGATGGTTTTAGTTTAAAACCGTCTGTGAGATATTCTATCACAGACGGTTTAGAAACCGTCTGTGATATGCCGTAACATCACTGACACATGGTTACAGACGGTCCGGGAAATCGTCTGTGATGACGGTTTCGAACCGTCTGTGATAAGCTTTTCTGTAGTAGTGATAACTACTAATCTATTTTTTTAAGTATTAAAAAAGGGTATATGATATATAGAAATATGGGCACGACTAGTTTGAAGTTATTCTCAAACTAAAAAGTTTACAGACATCCTTCTAGGATGCCATGTGTCATTTTCTCTATCCATCTCTATCTTTCCTACTTCCCTATTTTGAAAATTTTAAATAAGAAGTTTCAACTAAAAAAATTCAACTCAAAAAAATTTAAATAAAAAAATTCAAATTAGAAAGTTTCAACTAAAAAAAATTAAATAAAAAATTCTCAAATTAGAATGTTTTAACTCGAAAAGTTTCAACTCCGAAAACTTTCAATTCAAAAAAAATTTGGTTCAAAAAATTTCTATTTAAAAACATTTGAAAGTGGTTAAAAATACTTTTTATTAAAAACTTAAGGAGAATTTGAAAAACAAAAACTATTTTGAGTTTAAGGAGAAGGAAATGGGGGAAGGAAAGAGTGATGAAGGGTATGAGGTCAAGTGTCACGAGGAGAAAGCATTTGAGAGGGAAGGGAAGTAGAGGAAGCAAGGAGGTATATGCTGCAATTTGTCACAACGAGAAAGTGTCCTTACCAAAGATTTGGTGAGAGTGTCCTTAAATTAGTAATTTCGTATAAATAGGCTATTGCAATAACTACACTCTTGATTTTCGCAACGAAGTTATATTGTTCGATGATGCTACGTTTAGGCCGCTAGAGCTACCTCCAAATTGGGCCGGGTGTTATAGAAAGTCAACAACATGATTGCTTCCCTAGATGCAAATTGGAAAATATGCAATAGATATAACAACTCTAGTTTGATTTTCGTACCTATTGCCCTATTTTAACTAAGATGAGTTCTCACTTGACACGCTCTTACTAAGAGAGGTGCTTTCATGCTTTTCTTTTTTACAGTTGCACAAATATTAAAGCATGAATGAAAGGTAGATGGTGATTACTTACCCCTTCGTTTGCTTTAAGATTTGTGTAACTTGAATTAAGAGGAAAAGCATTGAATCACTCCTCTCTTACTAAACATGCAATATCAGTTCTGGTTCTTACTAAACATCGACCACGGGGGAATTCCGCTTTTGAAAAATACAGAGGTCATTGAGATTTCTAGTTACCCCAACCAAAATTTTCAAATTTTAAATTTGATTTTTTGGCAAAATTTTGAATATTTGTGAAAAAAGTTATGAAAGGCAATGGATATGAACTAGATATTGAAATATACTTGAAACAGAGATGAAAATATAGAAGATATATATTTAGTGTTTAGCTGAAATGTCCTCCACAAATTAACCGGCTAACTGGGGGTCACAGAGATTTCCGGTACCAGCCGAGATTTTTTTTTTCCATGGCATCGATCCTATGGTCATCCTTAGGGCTCAAGGACAAGTGACGGTCCAAGTGTGTCCAATGATTTCCCTGGAAACGCACAAAAAGAAACAAAGAAAATCCGGTGAAGAGAGGGTACTATACCCATGAACACATGGGGACCCTGCCTTGTTGCTAACCCCTCTGGATCAAGCGAACATTGCGCTATAGTGTGCCTAGCTAGCGATCTACCAACTACGCAATAGCCATTTTTCTCCCATCAAGAAGGGTTTGCAAAATGCAAATGACACTGAAGGCAACAACTACGAGGACGCAAAAAGTGAGAGAAAGAAAGAAGGATCAGTGGTGCGCACACACACATAAGCAACAGTCGTACGTGCGCTATCATTCGTGCATCTCATCTCGCTTTCGTCTCCTTGCAATTGTCCCCTAGCGTTTGCTCCTTCTCCATGTATGTATATACTATACTATATATCTCGATAGCCGTCTCGGCATGCACAGTGCTTGCTACCACACCACAGCCACTTTAATTAGGGTTTCTATTCTTTTCTTGCCGCTGCGGCCGCTGATGCTGCTTGGGCGGCAGTAGGCTGCGATCTGAGCCTGTTCATCCTTACGAACTCTTTGCGCCTCACCCTTTCTAGGGCACACCATGCGAGTTCTTGAGGATTCTGTGCAAGTGCAGCTGTAGTAGTGGCGCTCACATGCATGCTACCTCTGCCTGCCTCATGGACCAATTATTTGGACGTACTACTACTTCATTTGATAACATTTGTACATGCATGCAGCATTCAGCTGATAAAGTGTATGATGCAATTGGCACTAGCGAGGAAGGTTTGAATTGGAGATCATGTGTATGATGGCAGATGTGCACATTGAGGGAGTAGTGGCCCAGGAGAAAGGCCTGAAGAAGAGGCTTTTGCAGCAGCTGCAATGGTAGGAATTCCCCCTGCTTGCTGCCGCAAGCCGTGGCTCAATCTGAAAACATCAATGTGAGTGCCTGCAGCAGCTGCTAGCTGCAATGTGTTCGGTTTGCCAATATCTTTGCAGCCCCACTTCCGCAATAAAATCGTATTCTAGTTCTCAATCCATGTCTATATCTTGCATGACAGCGCAAACACTGACCTGTGATGGACAAATGCTTCATACCTCCCCCTTTTCTTTTCCTTTTTATCACAGCACTTTGGAAGAGCGTAATATAGCTCATGAATTCTGTAGCAACTACATCGATCATTGCACTATAGCACACGTATGATTAAGGGCATCCATTGTAGTGACATACTACTTTGACATTCACAAAAAAAATTTAGAGGGTGGAGATAAATATTGGTTAGTGTAGTCGTCTCAAGCCTCATAACCCACGATAGGTCGTAGGTTCGAATCCCAGACAATCAAAATGGAAAATCCACACAAATAACCCACTCAAATCGTAGTTGGTAAGGGTAGCTGAACTCTAATCATCAGCCAGAGAGACAAGATATCACACTACTACAATATGTTATTGTTGGCTGACATTTGCAATTGTTACGGAGATGTGTATGACTTTAGTATTTTATACTTAGTTATAGTCGATTACCACTAGGGCTGAAAAAAACTCGTTGGTGAGGCTCGTTGGCTCGGTTCAAAATTGTTCCAATTACACTCATTTATTGGTTAAACATTGAAATAATTCAATTTTGAATGAAATTGAATTTTACTCTGACTCGACTCGTTAGCTCGATTCTAAAAGTACTTCTAAACTATAAATAAAATAATATTAAATCAAACTATATCAATTTCGAAAAAAACTCGAAAAAATAAAGACTTCACTCGATTTCCACCTCTAATTACCACACATATTTTTGCACTAGGCTGGATGGCTAGATATTTTTCCCCGCCAGTCGCTAAGGCCAGGTGGTCGGTCAAATTTTTTTGGAGTGCAGGTAGCTAGATATATCTGGGCAAAAAAGAAAAAAAGAAAACCGCCCTGACCTGTCCCATTCAGAACACGTACCCTAGATATATACCCAAGAAAGAAAGATGGTGATGATTCAAGAAAAGACTGGACGCACATATGTGCGAGTTACAGAAAACTCTGAAAACGACTGGTATCTTCTGTAAGGAGAATACTAAAAGCATATATATCGAGCAATTGAAGGGAACAAAAAGGTACAATCAGTGCTATCCTGTACGCGGAACAATCGCTGCAATAATATATGCCCCGCCTAAATAAGCTCGATCTCCTGATCAAAGAGATTCAAAGTGGCCTAAAGTTTCTGGTTGAAACAACAATAAAGTTGCAATTAGGAAAGCTGTGATACAAACATAAGCAATGGCTGGAACAGTAAGCACGTGACAATTAATGGACCAATTCAAGCAGCAGCAGATTTAACCGATGGTTCCTATAGAAAACATGATTAATTAGCAGATCTGACATCTAGCTAGTAGCTAAGAGCTGATGGATTAGCAGGCACTAGCAATGAGGCCAACAGCTGCTGAAGCAAGTACTGTACCCACGACACAATTCGTGCAAAAGGCCCTTTAAAGGGCAGCCTAGACTCAAAAGCGTCCAGAGAGCCATAGCCCACCACTTAAACCTAAGAGCATCAACCCTATCGCAAATTGACACCAAAAGAAGAGAGAGAGAGAGAGAGATCTTAAGAGTTCAGTGCACCAAGAACCACTTTGATCAATCGACCGATCAATAGCACACATACGCCACGATCTTTATGCATGCATATATGGAAGGAAGCCAATTGGGGACTTGTCTTCCTAACTTCTATGTGCCAGATCACTACACTACCCCTCTTCCTCCACCTCAACTACCGTGCCAGCCTAAGCTTCTCCAGATGCCATTTGACCAGGAAGAAGCCGGAAGCCATGGCGTGATGCTCTCTTTTGATCATTGTGGACTGTACCAACTGCCGGCGCTTCCGTTCGGCCACTCCGGCACCGCCGCAGCCGTCGTCTGCGAGAAGCCTACGGCCGGTTTCATTCCCAATATTGGCTCTGAGAAGGTAAGACCTTGCAAGCTTTGTGACCGTATATAGAGAGGCTGTTATTACACATCGATGCTCTTTCTTGCTCCTTACATGGGATTCCGTTAATTTCTTCCTTAGGTGTGCACCTCGGTAACGAAAATTGGCAATGAGAGTACTACTTGTAATGGCTCTAGTACATGGTATGTGCAGTGAGGATCTGAGAATACGAAATGGATATGTCTGTGCCCTTCTTCTTATACTTATGGGAGTCAGGTTGTGTTTAGGGTTTGATATGCGCGTGGTGTGTGTGTGTGTGTGTATGTGTGAGCTTGCAGGTGGAGGGGCTCGGCGATGGCGGTGGCGGGGGAGAAGGGGAAGATGAAGATGAGGAGGAAGATGAGGGAGCCGAGGTTCTGCTTCCAGACCAGAAGCGATGTGGATGTGCTGGATGACGGCTACAAGTGGAGGAAGTACGGGCAGAAGGTTGTCAAGAACAGCCTCCATCCTAGGTACTTGTATAAGCAACCAAACTCTTAACATATTTCTTACTTTTCTCGCAATTCCACGCCTCTGTTAGAAATAGGATTAAGTCCAACAAATAGAAGATCAATTTTATGTGGTAGCCAGAGAACTAAGCCATGCGTTGTTTTGCCTTGAGGAGACTATTGATCTATGACAGAATTGAAGTGGGTTGTAGACCTAGTTAATTCCTGCAATCGGCTAATAAATCCAGAGAGAACCCTTATTCTGGACTAACCAATTTGTGCTTCAGCCTATGCTAGCTGATTTTGCGACTGGTTTCCATTTCAGGATAATATGATAAATGTCAAGACGAAGACAAACATAGAATGTCCTCTGAGCACCAATGGCATATGAATAACTCTTTTTTTTTCCTCAAATACGGTATATGAAACACTTTACACTACTCAAATTAAATAGAACTACACGAGGACTCTCTCTCTTGAGAGCCAAAAGATCAACTAAACTGAATTTGATGATCGACTTCATTTTCTTAATTTTGTGATTTTGACAAATACAAACGTGTTTAGGTAGACAAGCTTAATAATTAACTCATGGCGTATACATTTCAGTTATTTCTGTCGTCCTGACCTGTAACCAATCTGTATCATATTGTTAATTGAGTAAGGAAACGGATTGACAAAGGAGTGCTATTATCACGAAGTACATAAGTTTTAAGAGAAGAAAATTAAGGAGTGGTGGAAAAGGTACCGGCATAAGGACAGAGAAGATTTGGCAAAAGATGTCATATTGAACACGAGCAATGCTAGCTAGCTAGCTAGCTGCATGTGATAAAGCTGTACGGGTAGCCACTAACAGTGATATATATAGAATGTAGTAGATAGATGAAGTTTGACGGTTAACTTGCTAATTGGTGTTTGCATAGACGCAATATACGCAATATGAGATACTTCCATATTCATCTTTTTCTTTATGTAAAGATCGGTACTTCGGTAGTGGTACGTAACGTACGTGCGCGTGAATCATTACAAATTAAGCATTATATATGCTACACATAATTAGTTCATGATGTTTGAAGATATGTCAATCGAAAAATGTTCCTATGGGATTCACCATGCATTTGCCTATATATGTGTAAAAAACTACCCGTATAATATTAAGTTTCAAATTAAAAATCATTCGTTTTCAAAATTTTGGTGACTTGTTTACATTAATTAGCACTAGCATTCTTCAGCTTAATTGGTCTAAATTCTACTGCACAATCATTATCCTTTACGACGGCAGTAGCACCGTAGCAAAAGGAAAAAACATCATGATTCATGATCTGTACAGGAAAATAAGATTGTACGCATGCATGCCCTCGTGCATATGCATACAGCTAGACCCAGGCATCGTCGTGCCGGCCAGTCGGCATGGCACGGCCTGATAGGTCGTGGGGTCTAGACTGTACCATATCGTCACGCTTCAGCCAGTCCGTCTTGTCAGCTAGTCCATCGTGTCGTGCTATGCTGTGTCATGCCAGTTCAATATTCGCTTCCGTCGAGCTCAGGCGCAGCCTATTGAAACGTCGTGCCTATTGAAACGGCGTGCCACCTTTGTGCCATATCAGCTCAGGTCTAGTCCATTTGCACTATTGCGATGAGAGAAAATGAGTTAGAAATGCACGGGGCTAACGCGACGAACAAAAATAGTGAGAGAAAAGAACTAAATTTTATTCATTCTCTACAAAAGTCTTTGTTGAGATAATGATTGATCTCTACTCGTGGATTCAATTGTGACTTGCTTAGTGCTTCGAAAGATGAATTAGCTAGACGTCTTGTCTTTTAGCTTCTTCTATACACTTGAACGGCTCGATCCGCCTCGTACTTGTTGCATTGTTGAGACAGTTTTTCTTGCTTCACTTCTGCTGCCAAACTTTTCATAATATTTATCAAAAACCATATAAAAAACTAATACTAAAGCCATGATGTGCTTGCGTCGTGCTGGTTGGCCCTCTAGTGTGCCATGTAGGCCCAAGCACAACCCTTCGAGCCGTGCCATGCTGCCCATCGTGTCCGGCTGCTAAACCCAGCACGACCCTAACAATTGTACCGTAACGACATAGCTCGTGCACATATGTGTTGTGCCTTACCACAGGCCGGCCCCCCAAAAAAACCGGTCCAATGCCCACATCTACATACAGCCATATATGCACTCGAGACAAATGGAACAGACATTTTAAGATCATATAGTGTGTTTCTCCAGAGTTCACACACACAGATAGCTAGCTCAGAACCATATATAGGAGTATACTAGATAATTATATGCGGCATGCCGCGCCGCGACCGCCGCTCCTCACGCGAGCAAATCGAGAAAACGTGCGACCGCCGCTTCCTACACGAGCAAATCGAGAAAACACGTGAAAAGGACCTTAACAGAATTTTGAGTTTTTCGCAAAAGGGCTTAAACGTAACGCTAGAA